>JBAJHW010000002.1:133793577-135004362 GCA_037013535.1 Intellagama lesueurii
ATCTGTCCATCAAAGTTAGGATAACTAATGGCTCTTGATGAAGCAGAGAGGGCACTTCATCCTGCCATTTTGGGGTTCTTTTCCTCCTCTTCAGACTATAGGCTGCTCTTGATTGAGATTTTGCCCTAGGGAATTGGTCTGCATGGGTACTGGTGTCAAGATGTAACCCTCAAACTTTCACTCCCTTTTCTAATGCCAGAGACTCAGTTCTAGCCATATATAAAAGTATAGGTGAGCAGGTGAAAAAATGCCATTCCCTCATCACCAGGTGACTGATCTGTGGTTTTGTGGATGCATCTAGGAGGCCTTGCCAGATCTAAGACTGTGACTTCTGGGCAGGGTTCCCATCTTGGATAGCTCTTGCCTTTCTAGGAACTGTGAAACCTCAGCAGTTGGTTCTGAATGGGAAGTTGCTTTGGAGTGTTTCACAGGAATCTGAGAGGAAAACCTGGGTTAAGTGTCAGGGGGCAGCTGATTCAGACCAGTCAATTGCAGGTTGTGTGTCAGGGACGTGACTCAACTCAGTAGACTCAGAGCACTGTCTGAATTGTTCCTGGAGGGACTGAGTTCATAACGTAATCGGGGAAGTGGCTTTTCTTTCTGTGGTGGCTGCCTCCTTGTGTGGTAAAAATTATTCACACTGCTACTGGAAAATGCCCCCTTCCCTGATACAGGGTTGCATGAAATCTTCTGCTTGTGATTGCCCTGGTTGAGCTAACTGTATTTTAGATTGGCCAACTGACCCAGTTTGGCCACGGTTAAAATCCAGTGAACCTCACCCTTGGCCCAGTGCCCTTTTCTCTCTCTGTGCACCCACTTCTTGCTTTTGCACTAGTTGCTTTCTCTCTCTCTCTCTCTCTTCATCTTAGTGCTCCTTCAGTGTATCTGGGAAGTAAAACTTTCAAACTCTCCCAGGTTCAGGGTAATGAACACGTGAAGCCCTCTCAAATCTATAAAATGAAGACATATTTTGAAACATGTGACTTTCTGAACTCAATTTGTTGAAATCTTTAAAATGTTGTGGCACAAATATGCAGGTAGCAAGAGAAAAAAAAACACCACTGGGGTGCAGCCAAGGGCCTCTGAAGCAGTTTCCATGTGCACTCTATAGGCTGTATCTTATATCACAATACTCCAAAGATTCCAAATTGGATGAAAATCCATCTAGACATTTAAAACATAATAATTGGGGTGCTCCAGAGGACTCCCAGAGTGATTTTCATCTCTCTATAAATAGAACATAGTGTACGAAAAAGCTGGATTTGATATAGTTCAAGAAGGAGTGAAAATTTGTGGAAGAAATATCAGTAATTTAGATACGCAGATGACATCATACTACCAGAAAATAGTCAAAATGGAGACTTCGGCTAAGAAATAAGAAGTTTGAGACTTGGGAGAATGGCTATGAAGGAACTAAGAAACTTTCCTAAAAGAATGGCTGTATCACTGGAGACCAAGGCCAAAATCATCCACACTGTGGTATTTCCAGTTACTAGGTATCAGTATGAAAGCTGGACAGAAAAGAAAACTGACAAGAAAGAAAAAAGATTTATTAGAATTGAGGTGTTGAAGGGCAGAATTACAGGTACTGTGGATTGCCAGAAAGACTCATAAGTGGGTGCTAGATTGAATCAAGCTTGAACTCTCACTAGAAACTAAAACGAATAAACGGAGACTGTCATATTTTAGACATATTATGGGAAGAGAAGACTCACTGGAAAAGACAATGTCTTTGGTTGAAGACATAATGAAGATGTTTGGAAAAGAGGAAAACGGAACATAAAGAAGTTTGACTTAATAAAGACAGTTAGGTCTGTAAGTCAGAGAGAGAGAGAGAGAGAGAGATTGGCATTCAGGTTATTTGACAGAGTAGTCAAAATAACAGAGTAGTCAGTGGGATGTAAGGTACAAAAAAGGGTTTTCCTGCCTTCAGGCATTACAGCGTTTTCCAACCAAATACGGTTGATATCAATAGGGTCAAATCTGTTGGTTAAAAAAGTTGCTTTCTTCCTTTGAATTTGGTAGGACTGGATCTCCCTTCAGCGGCCAGGGAGAGGTTGTGGTTGTGCCACAGGTTTTTGTGTCTGGCGTGCTCTTTCTGGATGGGGAGTTGAGGGAGGATGCACAGAAATATTTAAGAGTCTATCTTTTGATATACAGTTGGACTCCTGTGCCCACGGGGGATTGGTTCCCTAATCTATCGTGGATGCCTGAAACCACAGATAGTAGTGAACCTTAGGAGGTGGGACAAAGGCCACAAGAGGGCAGGATGAAGGCCACAAGGGGCTACCCTTGTACACTGTACATCGGGCTGTGGCAAACCATGGATAAGTGAAACCGCAGATACTGATCCCCTGTACTTTAGTAGAGAATAAGGTTATTTCTTATGACAAAGAGATGAGAAAAAGAATAAGAATATTAAAATAATATTCTTCACCTTTCAGTTTTCATAACCTTACTGTATGTTGTTGTTGTTTAGTCATTAAGTCGTGTCCGACTCTTCGTGACCTCATGGACCAAAGCACGCCAGGCCCTCCTGTGTTCCACTGCCTCCCGGAGTTTGGTCAAATTCATGTTGGTAGCTTCGATGACACTGTCCACCCGTCTCGTTCTCTGTCGTCCCCTTCTCTTGCCTTCACACTTTCCCAACATCAGGGTCTTTTCCAGGGAGTCTTCTCTTCTCATGAGATACTGTATGTTAGTAGTATATTATTAGGACCAATTACCTAACTATTAAAAAACATTAATTAACTCCTACTGGACTCTGCAAATAAAAGAAGTGTTTATAGGTATCAAGCAGCTACATAACCAAGACAGAAAAGACTGTATGACCCATGATTGCATCATGGGTCATACAGTATACAGTGACATTGTGACAACACTTCCTTTGTTTCAAGAGGATAGAATTGTCACCATCTGGGATTGGTTGAGATGCACAGTCTTGCTTGCCAGCCTCTGAGAAAACCCCTTTAAAGCACATCTGCTCTTTTGCTTTAGCCATGTCTTTGCTTCTTTGCTCTTGTTTATTTAAGCTCAGAGGCATTGGTCCCCTTAGATCCCATATAGTGAGTGGTTGCATATTATAATCAATGTGGAGGTAGTCATTTTCTGATTAATCTGAGAGTCTGCTTGTGATTAGAGACTTCAGTGTGACATGAAGCACTGTGAGATTTAGCTGCCAGAATATATTCCACGAGAGTTGTGGCATTTCTGTATTCTTTGCATAATGCAAGAAAACGGGGAAAAATGAGACCATGTAATCTTGCAAATGTTACAAGAGCTGTTAACTGAAGTATCTCCTTACTTGCAAGTGAAAGGTCTGCTGGTTTGAAATTTGTACCTAGCAACTTATGAAAGACTTCCAGGTTAACTGAAGCTTGCAAAGTGGCAAATGGTTTAATATTTGACAACAGATCAGCATCCACTTTGAAGTGCCAAATCAAGAACTGAACAACAAATCAACAACTTCATTGCAAGTGCCACACCCAACATATTTCCAGTCAGATACGTACTGATGGCATTGTTTGCATTTTCTGTGTGTTTTGTTGTCACTTGAATTCCTTTCAGCAGCACTGTTCCATCTGCCTGTGCAACAGCTTCATTTTAAACACCATCGACCAACCTACTGAGCAAGTGCTAGTGTTTCAGTGCAATAGCTTTGATTTTATCAACACTGCTGGCAAGAGCTTATTTTCTTCAAGAAGGAATGCAGGGAATCCATGTTCTGCCTTCTCAACGTCTTCATGAAGGAAGACCCAGGCATGTCAGGACCATAGGATTAACTCTACAATTGGAAAGTGAAAACTGTGTCTGTCTGGTCTCAAAATGTTTGGGGACAGCAGGGAGAGAACAATGGTTGGTTCTGCAATCTTGCAAAGTTTTTCTCTAGACCCTGATGAGTGAAAATATGTAACTGAACAACAAATCAACAACTTCTCCGTCGCGTGGATTCGATCTTACGACTGCCGGTCTTCTGACCTTGCAGCACAGAGGCTTCTGCGGTTTAACCCGCAGCGCCACCACATCCCTAACCTTTACCTTACCTGATGAGTGGAAATATGTAACTTAGCCCTACAGGCTGCTGCAACATGTGTCCTGCTTTACAGACTGAGATGCATTTCATTCATTCCATTTTATTATTTATACCCCTCCTTTCTCCAAAAAAGGACCTAAGGTAGCTTATAATATTAAAACAAGCAATATTTAAAAGCTACAAAAATACAATAAATTAGATTAGATTAGGCATCCTTCAGTCTCGAGAGACTATGGTAACGTGCTCTGAATAGAGGACTTGGAACAGCGTCTAGTGTGGCTGAGAAGGCCAATTTGAGAGTGACAATCCCTTCCACACTGAAGACAAATACAATCTGTCCCCTGTCCAGCTCCCTGATTTTGCTGGTTTTGGGACTGCCTCTTTGCCTCGGCCTGCTGGACAAGTGTCTCTTCAAAATGGGAGAGGCCATGCTGCACCACCTGCCTCCAGGCTGAACGCTCAGATGTCAAGGTTTCCCATCTGTTGAGGTCCATTCCTAAGGCCTTCAGATCCCGCTTGCAGATATCCTTGTATTGCAGCTGTGGTCTCCCTCTGGGGCACTTTCCCTGCACTAATTCTCCACACAGGAGATCTTTTGGAATCTGACTGTCAGCCATTCTCATGACATGCCCAAGCCAACGTAGATGTTGCTGTTTCAGTAATATATACATGCTAAAAATTCCAGCTCGTTCTAGGACTACTCTATTTGGAACTTTGTCCTGCCAGGTGATGCCAAAAATGCATCTGAGACAACGCATATGGAACGTGTTCAGCTTCCTCTCCTGCCGTGTACAAAAGGGTCCAGGACTCACTGCAGTACAGGAGTGTACTCAGGACCCAGGCTCTATAGACCTGGATCTTGGTATATGCCGTCAGCTTCTTATTAAGCCATAGTCTCTTTGTGAGTCTAGAGAACATGGTAGCTGCTTTGCCAATGCGTTTATCCAGCTCGACATCTAGAGAGAGAGTGTCCGAGATCGTTGAGCCAAGGTACCCAAAGTCATGAACAACCTCCAATTCTTGTGTAGAGATGGTAATAGAGGGAGGTGAGTCCACGCCTTGGCCCATGACTTGTGTTTTCTTCAGGCTGATTGTTAATCCAAAGTCTTGGCAGTTGTTGGAGGTCTTCAGCAGAATGGGCAACAACAGCTGCATCATCGGCAAAGAGGAAGTCCCACTTGCATTTCAGCTGGACTTTGGTCTTCGCTCTCAATCTAGAGAGATTAAAGAGCTTTCCATCTGATCTAGTCCAGAGATAGACACCTTCTGTTGCAGTTCCAAAGGCGTGCTTCAGCATGACAGCAAAAAAGATCCCAAACAGGGTCGGCGTGAGGACACAGCCCTGTTTCACTCCGCTTTGGATGTCAAAGGGATCTGATGTTGAGCCATCAAAAACTACAGTGCCCTTCATTTCCTCATGAAAGGACCTGATGATGTTAAGGAGTTGAGGTGGACATCCAATCTTGGGAAGTATTTTAAAAAGGCCGTCCCTGCTAACCATAAATTATTAAAAAAAACAATTAAATTTGTATATCGAGAGTAACTTGAACAATTTTTAAAAAAATCTTGGCTGAGATCCTGTTGCTTACTGTAGTGAGTTGAAAGTAGACCCAGTGAATCAGTGGAACCTATGGAGGAATTGACTCACCAAATCCCCACTAATTCAGCAGATCTCCTCTAGTACAAAAGACAGAAGATTAATTAACTTATTATTCTGGATTTAAAGAGAATTCACAAACCTGGCTTCTCACCTGTGACCAAGGTGCTCCATCTGTAATCAAGGAGGAAACATGCATGAAGATACATTCAGCTGCTTTGGATCCAACTCTGTTGCTTCAGGCATTCTCAGCTGCAGCCAGCACTCCTTTGAACCAGGGATGCAGAGTTGATTTGCCTATAGAAAGTAGTGCTTTTTGTCTGCAGATTTTGTAATATTTTTCACCACTGCATAAATTGTATCAATTCTGTTTGGTCCACAGTGCCATCACTCCAGAGTGCTGGTATATTTTTACCCAGTATCTTGATGGGTCTGTTTCTTTTACTTTCTTTCTGCAATGCACTGCAGAAATTCTTTATAGGCATTTGAAGTCAAGTACTGAAAGTCCATCTCAATCCTAGGTACCAATTCTGCAGTGGTGCTGAGGATTCAATGATGTAGAAGACCTGGGTTCAAATTCCTGCATGGCCCTAGAAACTGACTGGGGAGTGGCACTCTTAAAACTACTCCTTAAATATATCACGTACCTTGAAAACCCAATTAGGCTTGCTATAAATCGGATGCAACTTAAAAGCACGTAACACATACCACCCCCCTACAACTGTTCTTACATGGAATGCATATGCAGTCCAAGTCAGATTCTTTGCATTTCCCTAAATCTACTGGAGGAGATTTCTCTGCCAACTTTCTCTGCCAATTTTTCATTGGACTTGCATGTTGCTTTTGCTATCGAGGAAACTGGTGATGTTTCAGCAGGTGTCAGTATTGACAGATGGAGTGCTTTAGTGCTTTCACTGGTGATAGGATTGTTCCAAATGCTTTTGAGCCATCCCATTCCTGCAGAATAGTTCTACATTCTTTCACAATGGGACTAGTAATCTTTGAAAACAATGTAACTGTGTTGAGTAACTTGAAAAATTGTCATACACCTAATGCAGTGTTGGCTAATTTGATGAAAATATTCAAAGATATTATCTACATTCAAAACTGGTTTCATTACACTCATCCGACTGAATACTCCACTAAGTGTAGCTGACTTAAACACAGGACTTTCAGCATCTCCAGCAGTATAGTGAGTGTCTCCAAATTTCTAGTGCTTATTGGCAGATGAAGGGCATTATGAGAGTATCCCTTGTGCGGCAGATGGGGTATTTGTATCAGCAAACACAAGAGGTTTGTCAGCAGGTTCAGAAGAGAGTATAGTTCTGTATGGTGTGCCAGCCAATGATGAGGTGTATGAGCTAGCAAAGGTATTGTGGCTGGTAATACATTCTTGTATATGACAAGTTGCTGTTTCAGGGAGCTTAGTCTTGCTCTAGCAGTCTTGGATTGATTTCTATCCCCATTCTAATATGAAGTAGCACAACATCTGACACCAGAAGATGATTTCAAATAGGAAGGATATGAAAAGATTAACAACTCACTGAGTGACCAGGTGAGTTTGAAGAAAGCAGAATATTGGTGGCTTTTTTCTTCCTTCTGCATAAAAGTATCCTTATATATATTTGTGCTTTTCCTGGTCATAAAAAGGCTCTTTCCAAATTGATCTTGTTTAATGAAGATGCTGGGCTTCATTCTAGCAACTTGTGGTTCAGCTACTATTCTCAATACCTACAATTTAATTGGTTTCTTCTTTTTCATCCCTTTAACACAGTAATTCCCAACCTTGATTCCCCAGATGTTCTTGGACTACAACTCCCAGAAATCTTAGCTGGCACAGCTAGTGGTGAAGGCTTCTGGGAGTTCTAGTTCAAGCACATCTGGGGACCCAAGGTTGGAAACCACTGCTTTAGTGGAATGTAGTCTGGGTTTTCCAGTATGCTCTAGTAGATAGAGTGACTAGGACTCTGGAGAACAGGGTTCAAATCCATGTTCAGCCATGGAAACTCTCAAGGGGACTGGAACTGGTAAAACCATTCCTTAAATATCTCACTTACCTTGAAAGCCCTATTAGGGTCGCCATAAGTCAGTTCCGACTTGATGGCACAGAACACACACACAGACTGGGTGGCTTGGTATGTTCTACACACACACTCTCTCTCTCTAACTCTCTTTCAATAGCTAGCTTAATGCAAAACAGGCCTACCAGCTCTTTGTGTAAGTTTTTTGTACTTCTACCAATTGTTCCTCAGACTTCCCCATGTCAAGTACAGAAGCAGAGACAGTGCAGGTCTCTGGTCTCTGTTGTGTTATGCTGCCTTTCCAAACTCCTTTGAGGCACCCTTAGTCAGTGTTAGTTTGGTTCCATACCCTTCAGAACTGTAAAATCCTTGAAGAAAACTCACGTCTCATGACTTGGATTCAGCGTCTCTCAAAAGAAGCTTGTAGAGGAAGATTAGGCCACAGCCTTACCGACTTGAGCTTGGCTAAGGAGAAATTTGGAGACACAACCAACAGTGAGCTGTAGAGATCAAAATATGTTTGTGTAATGTGCACTTTGTCTCCATTCACTCATTCTCTAATTCAAAGTCGCCTTCGCTTATGGTAAAGCCTTTGGCTTCTAAAAACGGTCTCCATCAGTTCCTGATGGATTTATTCCCACGTTCTATCATGTAAAATGAAAATTAGATCTTCTTGTTTTAAAGCCAGACTTGTTGTCTCTCTTGTATCTGGAATAGTAAGGCTGGAAGCTGTGGTGAAGTAGTTAATTTGATAAGTCTTCATAGCCCCCACCCCCACAAAGAGAAGAAGGAAATACAGATGGCTGGATCAGCCCATATCAAAAAAGGAGGGACAAGTCTTTTGTAAAACTAATAGCTCTCAATGTCCATTCAAATCGCCCTCATATACTTTGTATTACAACAAAGATATTATAGTGTTTCTGGAAAATACAATTTCCCCTCTGCTTCTGTGAGAGTTGCAGCTGACCTTAGTGAGAACAGGGGAGCCTGAGGGGGATGGAAGATAAGTTTCATAGTTCCTAATGATTAGAAAGTCTTGAATCTTTGACCCTACAAGCCCTGGCTCCTCTGCATCATTTGTTGGAAGAGATCTGCATGATCCTTTAATTCAAACCACTACTAATACAGGCAGCCCATAACTACAAGCGGGTAAGTGAGATATGGCTATTTTTGATAGCTTTAGAACTTACTGACCCCCCAGTACCATGCAGAACTCAGTTACAATCAGGGGAACAGCTGCTCGGTTACACAGGGAGTCTTTTCTTAACAATTCTTTATGAAAGAACAATGATCATTTTCTTTTGTTTTCTTTCTCCTGTTGTCTTGTCACTTCCTCCTTACTGTTAGTTTGTCAATTACTTGATTCATTCAGATTTTCCTTTTCCTCTTCTGCAATTTTCCTCCCCTTGCATTGTTTTTTTTTGCCATTTTAAAAAATGTAGGAGGTAGCCACAGCATTGGGGAGTCTTGTGGTACGTAGCAGATCAGAGGATATTCCACCCCCATCCTCTGAGTTGGCATCGTGCATTATTTATATGACTGCATACAACAGAGCATCCTGGAAGCAGGAGAAGTCAGGATTTTTTTTCTTTTCATTTTTTTTAATTCTGTAACACATGTAGGGATGACCACTGGAATCTATATACACTATAACACTTGTGATTCCATTATGTGCTACAGGCAGAAATACCCTCAACTCTCTCCACTTCTTAGGGGCAGGGCTGCAGCAGGTATCATGTGCTCTTAGCTCTAGGCCTCTGCATTTTTGCGCAATGGGATGGGATTTCAAGTAAACCCTGGCTTCATGCCGTGGCTCCCATTCTGGGAACAAGACCTAAAGCTCCAAAAGTTGGAGGGAGGCCGAGCAGCGCTGGGCAGTGAACATTTCCTGTCTATTGTATGGCTCATATCATTTCTCTCTGTGTTGATTCCGGCTGGCCTGGTTACCCCAGGGAATTATCAGTAGCCTGGCTGTAATAAAGTTGGCTCTCTGTCTGTATTTGTGTAAAAGAGAGGTGGGTGTATTGCAGTGCATGCATGTTTGTTGGGTGGGAGGCACCATCTGGGCTTCCTGTGTTTACACCTGACCTGCCTATCACTGGAAAGACAACTGAGTAACTTTCTTCTGATATCAGAGCATGTTAGGGTGTGGCTACATTGGAGAGCTGAATCCGAATGATTTGATTCACAGCTTGTATTACATCTGAAATTGCAAACAGTGCCCACAGAGGGACTGTGGATTGATTTGCGAGTTCACCATTCATGCTTGTTCCAACGCAAGTCACATTCCAGCTCACAGCGCCCTTCCTTCCTGGCCCCTTCTGCTGGTCCTTTAATGGTTTGCATCCCAGAGGAGACCTGTACCCCAGAGCAGGAGGAGGTTCAGGTGAGAGCCAAGGAAAATGTTGCCTCCGTGGAAACAGCAGTGCAGTGCAGTGAGACTTTACCTGAGGATCGGGGTGAAGCAACTGAAATCCCAACTGAACTGTCTCAGAAATTCCCCGCATGGGGTGGGATTCTTAAATGTGCAACTTCATAGTGTCAAAATACAGAACATCCAACATTTGAACAGTAATTTTGCAAAATACATTATGATTCACAACTCAGAATGATTCCATTCATGATCATGTCTTTCCAACCACTCATCAGTTACTACCTTTTCTTACTCTGATCTTGGGTGACATAAACTAGTTTAAACTAGGTTAAAATTATATGTCACTAGAGATCGGTAATCTCTGCATGTGTTATGTGAAAGTAAGGGAAGGATGTTTTTTAAAAAAATTACTGTTCAAACTTCTGATTTTCTGTATTCTGAGGCTATGAATTACCTTTTCCACATTTTGGATATAATTTTTTTAAAGTTTTAAATGAGAAAGCAAGCTTCACATTAAACCTTACTCACGGGTGCTTTGCTTTTGTATGTTGTCCTCCTTCTTCACATCTCGCCAACCTGGGTGGGAAGCTGCTTTTTTAAAAAAGAAGTGGCTTGGGGGAGGAGAGGCTTTGTGGAGATAGGTGAGTGCTGATGCTACAAACTGACCCCCCCCCCCCCATCTTTACCACAATGTCTGCATGGAAAAAGTCCGATTGAATCCTCCTGTCATGAAAAATGTGTAGCCATCTAGAGGCAGAGGGGAAAAAAGCCGGTTTGGCAGCAAATAGGCTGGACCAATTTGAATCTGCCTTATACATCATACAAACAGTAAAAAAACAAGATGAATCTGTTTTATAAGCGGAGCAAATCCCATGGTATTTGCCTATGTAGTCACTCTCTTAGTGGGGATCAGAAGCATCGCTTCTCCATTTTCTCTCTTGAATTTTTGTTAACAAAGCAGTCAGTCAGTGCCAAACCTGTTTAATCCAGTTGTTCTCTCCCAAACATTCCAACATGATGCCCTCAGACCTGTGAGTTTAGCTTGGCTGAAGCCAGTGTTGCTGAATCAGATCAGTCCAAAGCGTCCACTCTTCAACCATCACTGTGAACTAAGATTGCAAGAAAACAATTCATACATCTTCGCATCTGTCTATTCCAAACCTCTCTCAACTGAGTTGAGAACTTGCAGACTCTGTGGAACAATGTTTCAGCCAGTTGCAGTATGTTTCGCTTAGGGTTAAGGAGTTCAGACAGAACTTCTGCTTCCCGCCCCTGACACATTTTTGTGACATCAGTTTCCTCCCACGCTGCTAACTCTTGTCATCGTCTTTCCTGTCCCTTTAAAAGGGAATGTTCCCTTCCAAGCTACAGAACTGGAGGCACATGAGAGAGCACCATTTGAAGGCTGTTCAGAAGTCCTGTTCCTGTTATGTGCAAAACTATAAATGGTCACTGAGGCAACAAAGGGAGACATGTGTTGCTGGGAAGGGTTTCTTTTCCTTAAGAAGGTATGTTACACCTTCTTTCTTCTATTTATTTTACACACACACACACACACCAAGAAAAATCCAGCAAAAGCTCTGATTAATTTGTTCTAAAATAACGTAAAAAAATAGCTCATCTTCATGGTTTAGATTTAACTGTTCCATTCCTGCACCTGATGGGAGCATCAGCACGTGCTCTCATCCAACTGAAGCTTTTTTTTCCTTCAGGATCAAGCTCACTTAAAGCTACTTCCTTTGGTTTGGCATGAAACCAGATGTATACTGTGTTGATCAGCTGGAAGATTTGTGACCTCACAGCCCCTGCCTACTTTGACTGGAGTGGTTTCTCAGCATTTAAAAAAAGGTTCTCTCTCTCTCTCTCTCTCACACACACACACAGAGAACAAAATCTTATTTTATTTATTTATTTGTTTTATTTATAGGCCACCTTTCTCCCAATAAGGGAAACCAAGGCAACCCAATGCATTATATATGCTCAAGTGAAAATGAAATGCATGCAGGATGTTTGAAATAAAGCTGAACATGAAATTGAGAAGTGAAGGCAACTCCAGTGTGAAGGTGAAGAAGGGACAATAGGTCTTAGTCCACAGTAAAAGCAAAAACATGCTGAGTTCTATTTTAAGATATATCTGGATTTTACTGTAGTGTTTCTATGAAGATCAGTGGTAGGGAGAGTGAACCCAACCAGGGTTGGCTGCCACCATGAATGGGCCTGAAATAGTCAACAACGTTTCATTTTTTGGAGAATGAAGGCATGCCATTAATAGTATAATTCTATATGTGTCAGAAGGAAGTCCCACTGAATCCCAGGACATCCCAGATAAATAGTAGTAGACTAAAACTTATGGGAATATTTCTGATTTTAAAAACCGAGAATTATCTCTCTGTTCTCTATTTATTTTTGTCATAGTTGAAATAGGAATTAATACCATAGGTATGTATATAGTCAAGAAGCACAATCTGATATAAGATTTTTTTTAAATCCATATAGCTAAACTTAATGTACAATAAACTAAAGGAATGTACCAGGAACAAATTATTTTTCCAAGTTTGAATTGGAGCTCAATTGTAGTTTATCTCTCCCTACTCCTTTTTACTACCAAGTGAGATGATCCACTGGTATATGCCTGCTTCTGGAGGACTGGGACAGAGGAACTAAACTACATCTTTTAGTTCAGGAGCTTCTACTCTGCCTTCCTTCAAAAGTATCTCCAATGATCTCTGTATTTTTATCCCAGGGTGTTGGTCTATCCAGATGAAAGTGCTTGTTAGGGCTTTCCCTTCTGTAGAGCAGCGGTCCCCAACCTTTTTCGGACCACGGACCGGTTGGGGGGGTGCGGGCTCCGTGTGCAGACCGGTTGGGGGGTGGGGGCACCTCCGCGCTCACGGGTGGGTGTGTCATGCTCACAGGTGGGCGTGTCGTGCTTACGGAGGGGCGTGTCACGCTCGTGGGTGGGTGTGTCGTGCTTGCAGGGAAGGCGAGGAGTCCAGGCTCGTGACCGCCGCCGCCTCCGCCGGATCTCTTTGAAGGACGCACCCCGGAAGAGCTGCGCCGCTCACCCCCACGTGGAGGACCGGAGGTGCCGGCTTAGTCGGTCGGGCTTTGTCCCCCGCCGGCAGGGCAGCGGCGTCCTCCTGCGGTTCTTGGGAGGAAGCGAGGGCGTTGCCCTCCGCTCCGGCTCCGGCCTGCTCCTGGCCGCTGGCGAAGGCTCCCGGCCTGGGCTTCGCCAGGACCAGCAGGACGACCACCAGCTGCCCCTTCCAACTTGTGGAAGGTGGCCCGGCCGCCGTCCTCGTCCACCGGGTAGGGGAGGCGCAGGTGGGAGGCGGCCGGGCGAGGCGAGTCGAGCTGCAGCTCCCGCCCATGGATCTCCAGCCGGGCCTGGGCGGCGGAGCTCAGCAAAGGCAGCTTGATGGTCACCACCAGCTCGCGGGGCACCGGGCCGGGCGCCGAGTCGCGGCTGCAGCGGTACTCCTGCAGGTCCAGGTAGGAGCGCCACCGGAGGGTCCAGCGCAGGGTGGTGGTGGCAGCGAGGCCGGCGTTGGCCCGGTCCAGGCCCGGTGAGAAGTGCTTCTCGACCGCCTCCAGGGCCATGTCCTGGACGAGGCGGCGGAAGCAGACCGAGCGGGCGGCCAGGCGGAGGGTGTCCGGGTGGAAGAGCACGTCGTAGACCAGGTGGCAGGGGCCCCGGGGCCGGTGGCGGCTCAGCTCCTCGCGGCCGGGGGCCAGGCAGTGCGGCAGGGACCAGCGGCTGCTGCCGGGCGCTGGGCAGCACTTGGGCCGCCTCACCAGCCGGTGGGCGCAGAGGTTGAGGTAGCAGCGGCAGACGCCGGCCTGGCTGGTCCGCAGCACCCAGCCGGGGCTCGGGTGGAGGAAGCGGGCCTCGACACCCCGCTGGCGCTCTAGGTCTGCCACCTCGGCAGCGTACTCGGCGAAGAGGGCACGGAAGCCCTCGTCCCGGAAGGCCTGGCTCAGGCACTCCGCCCGTCAGCTCCGGGTCCTCCAGGCTCAAGCGGGCTGCCATGGCGAAGCCGCCTCCCCTCCACTCAAGGCCGGGCTCACCGAAGAGAGGCCATGATGCACCGCCTGCCTCCAGGCTGAACACTCAGATGTCAACGTTTCCCATCTGTTGAGGTCCATTCCTAAGGCCTAAAATGATTCATAAGTTGTTGGAGCTCTTCAGCAGAATGGGCAACATCAGCTGCATCATCAGCGAAGAGGAAGTCCCACATGCATTTCAGCTGGACTTTGGTCTTCGCTCTCAATCTAGAGAGATTAAAGAGCTTTCCATCTGATCTAGTCCGGAGATAGACACCTTCTGTTGCAGTTCCAAAGGCGTGCTTCATCATGACAGCAAAAAAGATCCCAAACAGGGTCGGCACGAGGACACAGCCCTGTTTCACTCCGCTTCGGATGTCAAAGGGATCTGATGTTGAGTAGAGATGGGGGTATTCGTATTCGTATACGAACATTCCCGCAGAGGTGGAAAGAACCACTCATGATTTCTCCGCTGCCATCGGCTCTGCAGAGCCTTTCTATTGTGCCGTTGTCCGCAATCGATTACCCACTCCTGGCAGGAGGTGGGATGACAAGCCTCTCTGCTAGGTCGCAGAGTGGCTAATCCATTGCGGACAATGGTGTGATAGGAAGGCTCTGCGGAGCCGGTGGCAGCGGTGAAATCATGAGTGGACAGTCCGGCCCCATGGGGCCGGACCCTCATTATTTCCACCTGTGTGGTGATATTCGTATTCCCCCATCTCTAATGTTGAGCCATCAAAAACAACAGTGCCCTTCATTTCCTCATGAAAGGACCTGATGATGTTAAGGAGTCGAGGTGGACATCCAGTCTTGGGAAGTATTTTAAAAAGGTCGTCCCTGCGAACCAAATCAAAGGCCTTTGTAACATCTATGAAGGCTACAAAGACTGGCTGTCGTCGTTCCCTACATTTCCCCTGCAACTGTCTGAGGGAGAATACCATGTCAGTGGTGGATCTATTAGCTCGAAATCCACACTGTGATTCTGGATAGACTCTGTCTGCAAGCACCTGGAGCCTCTTCAGCACAACACGGGCAAGCAGCTTCCCTACAACGCTGAGAAGAGAGATGCCACAGTAGTTATTGCAGTCGCCCCGTCGCCTTTGTTCTTGTACAATGTGATGATGTCTGCATCCTTCATGTCCTGTGGTACTCCACCTTCCCTCCAGCAAAGACAAAAGATTTCATACAGCTCAGTGGTGATGATCTCTTTACAGCACTTCAGCACTTCAACAGGGATGTTATCCTTTGCAGATGCCTTGCCAGAGGCGAGGGAATCCAAGGCCACTTTTATTTCTGCTAAAGTTGGTTCGCTGTCCAACTCTTCCAAGACAGGCAGGCACTCGATGTTAGCTGATGTTATTTAATGCCTCTTTGGTTACTACATTCTCTCTAGAATATAGCTCAGAGTAGTGCTGCACCTAGAGTTCCATCTGCTGTGCTCGGTCCTGGATGATCACGCCTGTAGCAGACTTCAAAGGAGCAGATTTCTTTTGTATTGGACCTAAAGCCTGCTTGATACCGTCATACATTCCCTTGATGTTACCTGTGTCCTCTGCTATTTGTATCTGAGAGCAGAGCTGAAGCCAATAATAGTTAGAACATCTCCTGGCAGTCTGTTGGACTTTGCTATGAGCAACTCGAAGAACCAGCAAGTTGTACTCACTAGGACAGGCTTTGTATGCTGCTAGAGCTCTCCTCTTTTTGTCGATGGCTGGCATCAGCTCCTCCAAATGGGCTTCAAACCAGTCTGCTGTCTTTTTGGTCTTCTTGCCAAATGTGGACAAGGCGGTGTTATAAACAGCATTCTTGAAATGTTCCCATCGTTCAGGTGCATTTGCATCAGCTGGGCCTGGAAGAGTTTCCTCAAGCGCTTGGGCAAATTCCTCCACTTTTATCTGATTGCGAGTCTTGCTGATGTCAATATGTGGTCTTCCTTCCTTTTTCGTGTGATACAATCTCTTTATTCGCACTTTGACTCTGCTACACACCAGGGAGTGATCAGTATCACAATCAGCACCCTGATAACTGCTTGTGATTGTAATACTAGGAAGGCTAGAGCGTTTAGTGAGGATCAAATTGAGCTGATGCCAATGCTTCGATCTTGGATGTCTCCAAGAGACTCTGTGTTGAAGCTTCGTATTAAAGAATGTGTTGCTGACACACATAGACCATAATAACAGCAAAACTCCAGCAAGCGTTGGCCATTTTCGTCTATTAACAACAGTCTATTAAATGTATGTGTTTTGTACATATTTCCATAGCTTGACAAAAGACAAAAAGAGAAAAAGACAAAATTATTGTAGCCCTTTAAAGACTAATAGTTTTGTTTCAGTTTGAGCTTTTGTGGATCAAAGTCCACTTCCTCAAAGAGAAGTAAAATTGTTAGCCTTTAAAGTGCCACATTATTTTGCCTCCCCCCCTTTTCATTCTTCAACATGCTGAGGCAGACTAACCCAGCTACTTCTTTCGATATTTCCATATATTCACTTGCATTTGCATAGTACATATCATTTTTACTTATTGCAGTAACTTTCAAATATTTTTAGACTATTAAAATGCTGAAATACTATAATCTATTTTTTAAAAACTTGTTTGTTTTTTAAAAATCAACTAATTAGCCATTTCGGTCATGCCGTTTCCATTTCAGCTGTGGCACTTGCTTCTGTGTCCTCCCAAGCTGCTCTTAGCTTGTGGGGAGTGGGCACTATTTCAAAAGCTGCACTTAACCCCCCTGAAAGCTTCCACCTTGCTCTTAAAGGGAAGGTGCTGGAACTCTGAAGCAATAGTAATGTTATATATTTTGGATGTACATATTTCAGTTGCCTTTGTAACTAAAAATAGTTGCTGATCTATAGAATTTCAGACAGAATTCAAAGAAAACTTGGGTGTGTAAAATACTATATTGCCCTTACATTTCTTCGTTGTGCTTCGAATTCCCTGTTGTCCATTCTTCAACATCTGAATTGATGGAGAGCAACTGCAGCTCTCCAGATGTCATTAACACATTCTCATACTACTGGCTGTGCTGCTGACATTATCTAGCATCTGACCCCCCCTCTCTTAGGTCACCCCCTCGGAGCAATAAAGCCTTGAATTTCTGGTGTACGTCTTTACTGTGCCCCTTTGGACTCTGAAAGCCTTTTCTCTTTCTTTGGGAGGGAGGAAGAAAGCAAGCAAGCCAGAATCTGCAAATCATAGTCCACTGGTTCCCATTAGTGTTTTTCCTAGTTCTTTTCAAATGTGAGAATAAAAATCCTACAAATACTGTTCAGTTACATTATTGGTTTGGGGATGGGACAGGACTTGAGTTTTCCGACACAGTTGTTTCGTTGCAAAAAAGGAAGAAACATGATTTTAAAAAGGAATGGATAGCTGACTAATATGATTGTGTGGATGGGTACCTTGTTAGAATGCCACTTAGAGTAAAAATGTTAGAAGACTTTTGGAAAAGGAAGATCCAGGTGATTTAGATTTATTCCTTTCATTAATTTATATACTGCTTCATTAATGTGATGCACTATTCTGCTTG
Source organism: Intellagama lesueurii (assembly GCA_037013535.1). Taxonomy (NCBI): domain Eukaryota; kingdom Metazoa; phylum Chordata; class Lepidosauria; order Squamata; family Agamidae; genus Intellagama; species Intellagama lesueurii. The sequence continues at coordinate 133,811,176 of JBAJHW010000002.1, forward strand.
CACAAACCGCCCACCACTGCCTTTTTAAATCAGAACTGCCTGACTGTTTCAGATTCATATGAACAGTGCTGCTGCTGATGTGGCAGTATGGCTTTAGGTGGAAGATGTTGACTGCCTTGTTGGGACAGAGGATTCTTTTCTTGCCCTTTAGCTTGTGTTTCTTCCCCTGTCAATAGCATATTTTGAAGACTGTGCAGCTTTTTAGCAGCCCTCCACCCCCTGGCCATTGTGTTGTGCTAATGGTTAACTCCATACGAGGCAAAGAGCTGCCCTAGCTTTACCCTTGCGGGTGCTGTTCTCATCTTGTCCCAGCCCAAAACATTTAGAAGGAGCAGCTGTAATTTAGAAAATATGGCTCTTTGATCTCTCGCAATGTTGCAGAAGATGTTGAAGGCATCCAGGAGATTTTAAGAGCTCTACCTCAGCACTCTCTGTAACACCCTGGGGATTTGTATTTGGTATGTGCCAGCAGCACTGATGGCCTGTAACATCTCTTAAGTTCCAGTCATTCTATTTGTATTGTATTGGTTGCCAGTTGGGTCCTTGTGACATGGAGTAGTAGCTTCAGCTGCATGGACTCCCATGTTTCCATTTCAGTGAAGAGAAAGGTCTGGGTCACAGATCCACCACTCTGCCACTGACAGGTATCCAGGCTTTGTGTGATGTGCTTCTTTAGCACCTTCCTCCTACTCTGCTTCTTCTATTTTCCAAGTGAGACCATGTGTGCCTAGAGGACACATTGATGTTCACCACAGAGCCATGATATTGCCACTGACTTTTCTTTTCTTTTTCTTTTTTCAGTTTCTCCAGAAGGCCATGGAATTACCCAGTGAGAAACTAAAGAAGGAACTGGAGGAGGAATTGAAACTTAGCACTGAGGAGCTACGTAGCCATGCCTGGTACCATGGCTGCCTGCCACGGCAGGTAAGAGGCTACAGAGAGTGTCAGAAGGAAAAAGGGCAAGGAATTATTTATAACATCTTCCTTGTGTTGTCAGCTCTTGGAAATGTGGAACTGTTCTTGATGCAAACTGAAGAGTTTGCTTCCCCGATTGTAATCCACTCAGAGATACTGGTGCTTGTAGTGCTTTTCCTACCCAGAATGAAACTGTCTTTTGTAAAATTCTCTTGATCCTCTGTCCCTTTTACAAGTTCTATTAGTATTAATTAAGGGAACAATCTGAGTAGGAGGTTTAAACATACTAGATGGTGAAGTAGGAGGTGGGGAACAAACCATAGACCGAGATGGGTTTGTTCCTCCAAAGACAATCTAGCCCCCCTTTTCACTTCAGTAGAAGCAGAAATTGCCACATGAAGGTTTCCTTTGGAGTTCTGTTTGTCCCTAAAATCACCCTCTTTCTTCCAGTGTGCTACCTTTGTTATAGATTGAGGACAAAGTGTGCCTGTCACACCGGCTGAAAGATTTGTATCTAACCCAGGAAGGAGAAGGCTGTCACAGGACAGAAATCTTCCTCTTCCTCTGGTAATGCTAACTGATTCTCCATGTCTTTCCACTGAAGTCTGAGTTCTTTTCCCTCTGTTAGGCCTTACGAGCATCTTCCATTGTGAGGACTGTTTCGTCTGTTGTCCCTCTCAGTGAATAAAGCCCTTCCTTTTCTCTTTCTCCTCCGGGACTTAGGAAGCAGAATCCCTCCTGCAGGACGATGGAGACTTCCTGATCCGTGACTCGCGGTCCAGCCCCGGTGACTTCGTCCTGTCGTGCTCCTGGAGAGGCCAAGCCCTGCACTTCAAGATCATCCAGGTGGTCCTGCGCCCCCGAAAGGGCTATTCCCGCACTCTCTTCCAGTTTGAGCAGGAGCAGTTCGACAGCGTGCCTGCCCTGGTGCGCTTCTATGTGGGCAACCGGAAGGCCATTTCGGATGTCTCTGGTGCTGTGGTGTCCCGACCAGTCAACAGGAACGTGCCCCTCCGCTGGATTAAGGAGCGCTGTAGTGACACGGGGCAACCCCCTGGCCGGACGAAGGAAGATGGGGCAGCACGGAGGGGCAGCTTTCGTGCAGCTACAGCTGGAGAAGAAATGGGAGAAGGGGGTCTGCTCCGGTGAGCAAAGAGTCTCAGTGGAGCCATAGGTGGGCTTGCAGAGAGAGCTTCTGGCTTAAGAAAGGACGTGTGGGGTTGGATATGCTGTGACTTTATTGAGCTTTGAAGGCAATCATAGCTGAAATACTGAGACATGTAAATCCTAGGTCTCCTTCAGCTCTAATACTAGACCATGAGGAGGTACCATAGGCACTCGTTTCAGAGAGGTGAAGGATGCAAGAAGAGCCCTGCTGGATCAGACTAAAGGCCTGCTTAGTCCAGCATTTTCCTCAAAGAGTGGCCAGGCGGGTGCCTCTGGGAAGCTTGCCAGCAGGACCTGGGTGCAACTGAACCCTCTTGATTGTACCATGCTACCTCTGGCACTGGCAGCAATAAATAGCTCTGTGACTAATAGCCACTGATAGCCTTACACAGTCACAGTCTGAGAGACAGACAAACCTGTGAATGGGACTTACTTGGAATTTGGCTCCTGAAGGGTCATAAGTAGGACACCCACTTGTGAACTTCAGGAAAGTCTGATTGCTCCCCCGCCCCCTTCAACTGGCTTTTCTGTAGAGGTTTGAAAAACAGGGTTTGTGGACAGGAATGGATCAATCAATTCTCTCTTCTGGTTCTTCTCTCTGCCACAGAACAAAAGATCGAAGTGGGAGTGACCCCAGTAGCCTGGACCAGCTGGGCCGGAGACCTTCCTTGTACAGTGCCCAATCAGACAGCAATTTACTGACAGGTAAGTGTTATGGGAAGAACAGACTTAAAAACGTGCTGCTTGGCACAAGCCAGGAAACTGGTAAGATGTCAGCTTCTCCTTTATCTGCAAATAAAATCATAACTAGGCTTCAAAGATTCAGGTTTCTGTATTTTCCTAAAGCCTCTCAGCAGAAATATTGACATCTTTGCAGGGCAGCTTGTTCCATTGACTCATTATTCCTGTAGGGTTTTTTTCCACCCATTTATTCCTGGTATCTACCCAAAACAGAGCAGAATATCAATAGACTATGGAGGTGAGAGGAGAAAGGCTGCGAGCTACAGCAAGGGGTGTAAAAGTCAGCATGACTAGTATTTCTCACTTTGATAAGGAAAGCGCAACAAGTACTCTGAAGTAGAAATTGGCCCCTCCAATTCTTAGGTTTTTAATTAATGGTTTTGACTTGAAAAGTTTGTGTTTTTCAAATACTTTTTGGATGACTCTAGAAGCTTGCATGTGGTGGCTTCACTCAGAAACCAAGCCAAACCACAGTCTGTTTCTCATCTGTACCTATGTCATTGCTTTAATTATGACTTTCAGGGAGCTGCCAGAGGCCAATATCAAACCATGGATTGTGGAAGTTTTGCACATCATGGTTTTCATGTTGCTTTGCTATTACACTGAGTTCACCAACCACAGTTATGACCATTACTCTATCTCAGGAATGAACTTACAAGGCTCAGTGGTGTGGAAGCGGGCAGCAAATGCAATGTGTGTTAAACCTAAGCTGATAATGGGATTTGTATTCCAGAACATCTGATGGTAACCAGACTGGGGAAGGCTGATTTAATGGAAGAGTAAAATTCTGGGTTAGGCAAATTGTTACTGAATCACTATTAAAGTTATAATTAAGGTGAGATGTTGAATTTTATATATCCCTTCATCAAGCAAAGATATAAACCTTTGGACTCGAAGGAGAGAGGTCAAAAATTGGGCTGGAAGTGATGGCCGTGACTCATGCAGTTAGACTACAAGGAAGGCAGAAGAGAATACCAGATTACACATTCCCAGTTTTTAAGCTTCCGGTCTAAGATTTTATACCTTCTTTGCCTGATGAAAAGTTCTGTAGCGTTAGCTTGCTTTATTTATAGCTGTTCAGTGATACATTACAGGTATTGCCTAACCTAGAACTTTGTTTCATATGAATGTATCACATGGCCATTTTTTTGTCTGACAACAGAAGGGGTGTATGACAACAGCACCATTACTTGATCTAAAAATGTGTTTGCTTTGATCATCTGAATTAGTGGGGTTTTGATCTGGGATGATTGCCACTTGGACAATGTCAGTGTTGCCCTCCAGATTAGTTCCCATTCTTTCTTCTCTCCATAGGTAGCCCGGACATTTCACCTGGAGCCCACAACAGGAGTCAGCTTCCTCCCTTGTCTCCTGCCTTCCGCACAGGCAGTGACCCTGTCCTTCGAGCAAATGCCCCATTGTCTCAGCCACTGGGAGAAGGCCTGACATTGAGTGGCTCTGAGGGGCGGCTCCACTCTAAAGCTCCACCCAAGCCTCTGAGGGCCCCATCCATGCTGGCAAGCGACTACTGTGAACTGGTTCCCAAGCCTCCTGAAGGCCCACGAAGCCACGTGGAGCGCCTGCGGACGGAGGAGAGGTCTCGTGCTCGGGCTCACATGACGGAGACTGCCTTTGGATTCCTAGACGCTGAGGACGTACCCTCTCCTGTTCCCCACTTGGCGGAGGCAGAGGAGGACTCAGGCTTTGAGAGGCCTCTACTGGAGACAGCTTCCTCCTTTCAGCCTCGGCACTTCCGTTCACTCCTCTTGGCCCCTGACAACAAGCCCCTGGAGCCCAGTACCCTCAAGCGCCTGAAGGATCTCTTTGCCCGGCACGATCATCAGGCAACAGCCCTCCATATTCTGCAGATGGACTGCCAGGTGAGGGTATTTGGGGACAGGCCAGAAACAACTGTTTACCTTATAGCGATTCTTGTGACATACAGCTGACCCTAAGAAGGCCCAACACTAGCAAGTTTCCTTTGCTCTCATTTTGCAGTTACCTGATTTTGCCCCAAAGTGTGCTACCAGTTCACAACAGAGATGGGGCATGAACGTTCACCTCTAACATACTCTTAAAATCATAGAAGAATGGGCTTGTAAGGGGCCTATAACGCCATTGTGTCCAACCCCCTGCTCAAGGCAGTAATTCAAATCAAAACAGAGCTGACAGAGGGTTGTCCAATTTTCTCTTGAATGTCTCCAGTCCTGGAGTGCTCACCACCTCTGAGGTAATTGTCGTACTGCTGTAACAATTAGGAAGCTTTTCCTGACAATCAACTGAGATCTGGCTTTCCGTGAGACCATTATTATGTGTCCTGCACTCTGGCATGATTGAAAACAGATCCTGCCCCTCCTCTATATGTGACTGCCTTTCAAGCATTTGAAAAGTGTGATCCTATCTCCCCTCAATCTTCTTTTTTCAAGGCTAAACATGCCTGGTTCTTTTAGTCTTTCTTTACAGGGCTTGGTTTCCAGTCCCCTGATCATCTTTGTTGCCCTCCTCTGAACTTGTTCCAGTTTGTGGGCATCTTTAAAGTGCAGTGTCCGGAACTAGACACAGTGATCAAGATGAGGCCTAACCAGTGCTGAATAGAGGAGAACTAGTACTTCGTGGGATTTGGAGAGTATCCTTCTGTTAATGCATCCTAAATAGCATTGGCTTTTTTTGCAGCCACATCGCACTGTTGACTTGTATTCAGCTTGTGATCTACAACAATTCCAAGATTCTTCTCACTCACAGTATTACTGAGCCAAATATTCCCCCATCTTGTAATTGCGTGCTTGGTTTTTCCCAAGTGCATAACTTTGCACTTATCCCTGTTACTCATTCTGTCTTCAACCCAGTAAAGCTTATCGAGATCTTTTTGAATTTTGTTTCTGACCTCCAGAGTATTAGCTATTCTGTCCAGTTTTGTGTCATCCACTAATTTGATAAGCATTCTTTGCACCCCCTCATCCAAATCATTAATGAAAATGTGGAAGAGCACCTGGCCCAGAACGGAGCCTTGTGGTACCACTTGATATTTCCTCCCAGCTTCAGAAGGAGCCATTGATAAGCGCTCTCGGAGTATGAGCTAGGAATTTATTGGAAGGACCACATTTGACAGAATTTGCCTCCCAACAGACAATCAGAATAATTGAAATCTCCCATTATTACTACTTCATGTCTCTTTGAAATTCTTGCAATTTCTTTTTCAAAAGTTTCATCCGCATCTTCTCCTTGATTGAGCAGTTGATAGTAGATTCCAACTACCATGTTCTTTTTGTTTTGCACTCAAGTCATGTTAATCCAAATGCTCTCAATGAGACAAGCAAGCTTATCTTCCTGCATTTCTGTGCACGAATATGTATTTTTGACATGAAGTGCTTCTCCACTTCCCTTTCTATTTCTGTTCTTTTTGAACAATTTATATCCTTCAATTGCTGTTTTCCAGTCATGCGAGTCATCCCACCAAGTTATCCCTAATCACGTCATGTTTATCCTCCTGAACAAAAATTTCCAGTTCTTGTTTGTTTCCCATACTCTTGGCGTTCGTATATTGTGTGATTTGCAGCCAGCTTTCCTTCCTACAATTTTATGAAGATTATCATTGGACCCCATTACAGCTGTTTGGTCACTTCCTCTTATTGTACATACACTTTTATCTATCTGTCTCTTTACCTCTGAGCTTGTGTCTCCCTCCCAATTTCAATTCAATTTAACACATTCGTCCCAGTTTTTGTGAGGTTCAATCCATCATTTGCCAGCAGTCCATCTTTCAGGAAGCACAGCTTGGGATCCCAAAATCCAAATCCCTCACGTCAGCATCACCTTTATAGCCAATCATGAGCTGGCAGCTCGTGGTCCAAGCAGGGGCACGGGATGTCTCATTCAACCATTTTGTTTTTCATGAGGGAGCTTACCCTTCATGGATCGCAGGCCACTCTTGGTTTGGTGTGGCTTCTCCTTTTCTGCTGAATTCATTATTTTAAGGTTACTACCATTTCCTACTTCTGTGTACACACTATCTCAAAAGCAGTGTAATGAAATTTGTCCACCTATAAAAATACAGGGGGGAAATGTTCACTCTTCTGAAATGCCACCAAAGTCCCTGATTTGATATGAAAATATCAGCTCTGGCAATATTCTTTTTGTGGGCGGGCTAGACCATAATGCATCTTGACAAAGTAGTTCTACAGCCCATAAAAGCAAATGTCTTCATTATTTCTTAGAGTACCCAAAGGTCTTAGTTTTTGCTAAGACAGGCTGAAATGACTATCTTTCTTTTTATCTACTCTGACAGCATAAGTGGTCTGGTTAAAAAACAACAACAATGAATTAAATAACTGAAAATTTGTTTGACTTTTAATGATACAAAAAAATCTGAAGGTAGACCATCTATAAAGGTGGCCCTCCTCCACTTATTGGTGAAACCTACCCTGGTTAATAGGTTGTTGATCTTTTTGTAAACAACATTGTTGATATATCTCTCCTGTATGGAGGGATGAGATGTAAGCCACTTGCAGAGCAAAGCTCATAGCTTATAAGGCATTAAAAAAAAAAAAGAGTACGAGAATATTGTAGGAAACTTTGAAGCCAAAACCCCCATCCCTTCAACCCTCTTGATGGTTCTTGCGCATATTTTCCATTGCTTCTCTGCTGAAGGAAAGTAAGCAGAGAATCTGTCATGATGGGATTAGAAAACGTGGAGAACATTAGAACTTGAATTGTGTTGTGCTTTTGCACATGCACACCCCTCGCCCATGGAAAAAGTACAGAGAGCACCATGTAGGCAAATTGTACTTGCTCATTTCTAAATGGGAAAAAAAGATGCTATTGTAATCCTTTGCCATATTTGAGTAAACCCTTTGTTGCTCAAAACCTTCAATTCTTCCCTGTTCTGATGTCTCGGGGCAGGTTTCTAACATGTTAGAACAAAATTGTGACAGTGATTTGCATTCTTGAGCGACCACCTGAACACTTTTGCTCTGTAGCAAGTATGAGCGCCAGTAACAGACAACAGACTTCTTGACTGTAGGGCGGGTGCTGCACACAGGGGAAATTTCCTCATGGAGAGGGCGTGCAGGACAAGAATCAGCCGCCTCCAGCTCTTAACCTTTCACCAAATGTCCCATCTGTCCTTCAGGCTGTCAGAATTATTGGGGTATCCAAGGAGCAGCAGCGGACCATGGGAGTGAGCTCTGGCCTGGAACTCATAACTTTACCTCAAGGGCATCAGCTGCGGAAGGACCTCCTGGAAAGGTATTGACTTTTGCTTGTGTGAAGTGGGGCAAGATGGGGCTGCCTAGGAGGACAGTGGCCCTTCTAAAGGCAGCTGCAGCTGCCTCCAGGAATCAGATGCCTGTGGCTGACGCAGCTGCCTCTTGGGTGTGCCGTGGCAGCCAGTTTACTCAGGAAACAGTGACGTTTGCTAAAGGATTTGCATAGAGGTGGACCTGAATTTCCCCCTGCTGAGTGTGTTTAAAGGCTTTTAAGAAACACTTGCTTTGGGACAGTTTGTAGTTCAGGAGCAGAAGACAAACGGTCACTTTCTGAGTGGTAACTTAGCAGCAGGCAGTATCTATGTATCTAACTGCTAGGTCACACACCTTAGCTTGCTATGTGGCTAAATGCGGTGGATGACCAAGGGATGTGATCATTGTTGGTAATCTCAGGGGAAGGAGCATAATCCTCTGTGCATCCTGTCAAATCCTCACCAAGACCGAGATGTGGTTCTCTGCCTAAATGGCACTCCAGATTCTGGGACGTGTATGCTGACCAGTCAATGCTCTCCCTTGAGCATCCCATCAAACTCCCTCCTTGCCATCTCAAAATTGCTTCTGTGTTTTTAAGTTTGCCATCTTTACTTCCTGACCGGCCTTCTTGATCTAGTGCTATGTAAAGGGGCCTGCCTCTACTTCAGGTTTCACCTTTTCCCATGAATTCAATAGATGAAGCCACTCTCATTTCTACTTCTGCAGTATGGGTGGCCCTACGACCTCCTTCCCTTGCCAGGTTGTTGTAACAATTACCATACTGATGTGAAGCATGCTCAAAGGCAGTATAAGTCTAAAACTCTTACGTATCTTATTGCCTAAATATAGAGTGGAAGGGAAATGGTATAAGTGTCTCTACCCTATTGTGATTGTTCTAACACCGATTGTGAGATTAGTCATGCAGCAGGGAACCTGGCGGAGCAAGAGAAAAACCTCTGTGAAAAAACTCTTCTGCTCCATGTTTAGGCAACAGAACACTAACCTGTTTGCTGGTATGTGAGAAGATGTTGAGGCTAAATTGGAGAGAACTGTCACTTGGAGGAGCTTTGCTTGGGAACCTAATACTTCTGTTTTAGCAACGCTCAGGCAAACCCTTTTATCACTGGCCAATAGGAGAGTGACTCTTAGTGTACATCCACTTTCATTCCTTGTAGCACAGCGCTCCCTGGTGATGAGGAGGTGGAACAGACAGCTTTCCATAGGGTTTAGCCACAACCCCACACTGACTTGGCTTGCAAGTACTGCCATGGTATTGTGAGAGATAAGGGTGGGAGGTGGACTCTTCTTTTGTGAGTGCTTGAACAAGGTGCCCTAGAATGTTTGTGGTCTTGAGAATAGCTGCCAATTACGGTCATTCAGGATGTGTTTGTCCTCTTGTCTCAATCCTCAGGCACCACCTCATAGCCCTGGGCATTGCTGTGGACATTCTGGGCTGTACGGGGCCAGTGGCTGAGCGGGCAGCCACAGTGCAAAAGATCATCCAGCTGGGTGTGGAACTGTGGAGGTCAGCAGGGGATCTCTTTGCCCTGTCTGCTGTGATGAAAGCCCTGCAGCTACCACAGGTGACCGATGGGAGTGATGGGGAAGGGAAGGAAGAATGTCTTCCTACAGGGGAAGCATCTTGGGCTAGCGGATGGGAGGTATAGACTAGTATCAAATCATGGCTGTCATGGAACTGTTTGCTCAGAAGGAAGTATGGAGTAAACATTGGAGGAAGGTGTCCCATCGGTGGGGTAGTATTGAGTCCATTTGCGGTCACTCTGCCCTACCCGATTCCATTTTTATCTGAAAAAAAAATGTGTTCATAAGCCTCCCTGCAGAGGAAATATTAATTAAGACATGGGTGCAGTGCATAAATTCATCTGGGAGACAGGAGCTTGTCTGGATTTGTTTTTGCCTGTGGTTGCTGCTGCTGCTAAGCAGTGTATCTGTTGTGTAGCTGCTGCAGTGCTCAAGGCATTGCACTTGGACCTCACAGGAACTTAAGTGACCCCACTGTTCAGGATCTCTGTACTGCCAACTCATGTAGTCTTCCTTGTTGACTTAAATCAGGCCTTCTCAACTCGGCCTTTGGTATGGTATCCTACCACTTATTTCCAAATGCTGAGGAAGTTTTAAAAGAATGTGGGAGTGAGTCCTCTTGCTAAATTAGGCTGAAGATCCACCAAGTCCAGCAGTAGCCATGGGAAGCTGCTCAAGTATGCAGTTATTAGTTTTGAGGGATCAGGCCTTGGGCTCCCTTCTACAGCCCTTTGACTTTTTCCATTCCCCCCCCCCCCCCCCAATCCTGTTTGGCTGTACTGATCAGCATCGCAGTAATTTTGGAAAAATTGGCATGGCTTACTAGCTGGTTTTTTTTACTTCTGTTTTGTTAGCAACCTTGAGGACTTGTAGCTGACAGACAGGTGATAAATATTTTAAAGGTGGTGCTATTCCTAGTATCTGCCAAGAGTGGTATGGCTTCTCTAACAGGAGAGCTCTGTACTTGGCTGTAGTGACTGACAGCCATTGTATCTCAATGAAGTTGCTTAGGCACTAATTGGAGGGTGATTCCTTCTTTTGATCCTGAAGGGTCTGGTAAGAGAGCCCAAAATAGAGATCTTTCTGATTGTGCTCTTGGAAAGTACCAGCCACAGACTGTCTGGTATATGCCTGATTGCAGCAAAGATTTATTTGCAGGAGTGGCAAACGGTAGCCCTCCAGGCACCCCCCACCATTCTTGTCTACTGGGCCCCAGGTATCCCCCCTCTCATTTATATTACGTTACATTTTTCCCTCAGTGGCGCTCAAGTATCTTGCCAGACCAATTGTTGTTGTTTCTGTGGCTGGAATTAGACTGGTTAATAAGTTTGTTTATATTTCTCCCTATTTGTGCCTCTCTTTTTTCCACTATAGATCGTACGACTGGAACAGACATGGAGGCATCTGCGCCAAAACCACACGCAGAGCGCGATCATCTTTGAGAAAGAGCTCAAACCTCTCATGGGACGCCTGAATCGGGCAGAAGGTGAGGTCTAGGTAGGCTTTGCAGCCACTTTGACTGCAGTGGGAAAAATGGGATTGGGGGTCAGTGAAGCAGATTAATTCACACAGTGATGTTGTTTCATGGGCTGCATGTAGGTCAAACTGGACTGCAGCTGCTGAGTGCATGCCACCCTATATTTGGTGATGTCCACATGGGAGGCTCCACAGCCTGAATCAGATTTTGGGGGCACAACTTCTGTAGCTAGAAGAAGACACTTTTATTTAATATGCTCGTATTGTTCCCGAGTTGTCTAAACACACATGGGAGAAATAAGTGTCTGGGAAGTGCATATGGTCTGTGTTGACTGGCCATGTGTTGTCACAAAGTGGGAACTATGGGGTATTTTTCCTGTTGTAGGTTAACACCCAAAGGAATATGAATCTCTGTCCTCATCCGAGAACTTACAGATAAGGCACTGTGGTTTTCCTATGGTACAGTGAAGCTATGATCCTGCATATTTAGCTAGAAAACTGCTCATGCTAATTCAGACTGTTGGTCAATCCAACCATTGTATTCTCTGTTCTAACTAGTAGCAGCATTTATAAAGATTTAAGGTCTTTTTCCAGCTTGGCTTCCTGGCAGAGCTTTCAAGTTACTTTATGTCATATCTAAAAAGTAGCCATGCTGACTGAGGGACACTGGGAATTTGTGCCAAAAGTTATTTCCAACTTCTGTAGCTGGGTTTTCCCCCCCCACTGGAGATGCTAGAGTTTCTGCAGGCAAGACAGGTGCCCAATGGCTGAGCTATGGGCTTTTCCCTGATGGGCTTTTATTTCTCCAGATCAGTTGCACGATGACCCCTGACAGTTCTATCTTTCCCCTACAGGAGATTCAGTGCCCACCCTGAAGGAAGTTGCAGTTCCCCATATCCTACCCCTCCTGTGCCTTATGGAAGGAGAAGAGCTGTGGGGCGACCAGGGGGAGACGTGTGATGTCCTTTTAAGAACACTGGAAGCTGCCCGCTTCATTGCTACCAATGCTGCTGCCTATCGAGTCAATGCAGAGGCTAAACTCCAAGGTACAATAGCTTCAAACAGTCCTGCCAAGAGTCTGCCTAGAGGGAGACAGGCATTTCGTTGTTGCTGTTGTTCAAGAAGCGGGAGGCAGAAATTCTTGCCCATCCACCACAAATTACCGTATTTTTCTGTGTATGAGAATACTTTTGTCTAAAATATTTAGATTAAAAATTGAGGGTCATCTTATACACGGAAGTAAGGGGGGAGGGATCAAAGCGCTTTGATCCCTGCTTTTCCCCTCCACTTTTTGCAAAGAAAGGAATTTTGGATTAGAAAAGTGGGGGTGGGGGTGTCTTATACACAGAAAAATACGGTATGCAGCGAACAACCTGTAGGTCTCAATCGTTCTGCTCACCCCTGAAATAGCCACACTTTTGGAATGCAAAATAAAACAGTATTGATAGTTTGTCTTAACTGTAGGCCACACGGCACACATACACCAGAGTGAGCCATGGGCATGGTACAGGCATTTGTCTCCAAAGACCTTCCCCTTTTGGCTCCATGCGGAGGAGAGTCTGGCTTCCCTTCATCCTTTGCCTCTCCATCAGCTATGTTAAGTTGCAGGCAAACTATCTCACCACTAGCCTCAATCCTGGCAATTTTGCTACCTTTCTGCTCAAGCATTGGATGGCAAAACACAAGTTATAGAAGCCCATTTAGTTTTTTTCAGTGGCAGACAGAAGATCAAATGGGAGAGATACTGTATTTGTTGACATGGAAACTTCTTGTTGCTTGTGAGGCCATTCTCCTCAGGAACAAAACTTTTTGGGGTTTGCTTTGCAGTCCTCTTCTTGCTCATGAAACTTTCTACAGCTGTGAATGTGTTAAACTGAAAAAAGAACGAACTTTTTAAAATACCTTGGGTGGAAGTGCCACTTGTCATCAGTTCCAGGATCTTAGAATATGGAGCAAGGCAAGGTTTCTACTAAGCTAACATACAGAGCCTTTGCTTTGATTCTGGAGCTAGTTTTTGTAAACATGTAGTAAAGTTTCCCATTGAGTCATGGGTGACTCATTGGAACCTGACCTAACTGCAGCGCTTGTGCTGCCTCCCCCCACCATTCCCACTTGGAGGACAATGTCTTATGGCTGTTTCAAAAGGATGATCAGTGGTCTTTGGAACACGCAGTATTCCTATGGTTGTCTAATGTCTGCAAGGTTATCATTCATTCTCACGGTTCAGTGTTCATGCTTCTTTTTCATCTCTGTTCTGTCCATATAGGGTTCCAGGCCACCCCAGAGCTGCTGGAAGCATTCCAGACAGAATTCTCTCTCCGGTTATTCTGGGGCAGTAAAGGAGCAGAGGCTGACCAGGCTGAGAGATACAGCAAATTTGAACGGATTCTGACTGTTCTCTCCCAGAAACTAGAATGAGCCGCCCATGGGGAAAGAGCTTTGTATCTCTACTGCGCCGGCCAGGAGCAAGAAAGAGGAATTGTGGAAGCAAAGGCAAGAGCCAACCACCACCACCAGGAGATGCTCAATGAGCTGAATCCAGGGGATTTCCAGGGGTTGAATGGCACAAAGGGCACAGTCTGCAGGGAGCTGAAACTCATCAGTTGGACACAGACTCCACAGAGAAGACAAATAGTGGCCTTTCTGTAGTGGCCTTTTAAGGTGGCACCTTTTCACTTTGGCGGTACACGCAGCCTATGGAAAGCAAAAAGTGTTGAAGAAAGGAATGGGCTCTTTTGTTAATTATGTGGTTTTGAAGGTACCTCTCCTCTTTGTACCAGGTGAAGATAAGAAATTTCGCAGACAAGAATTACAGATAAGAGGCTAAAACCCAGGAAGTTACCACTTTCAAGATCATTAGCTATGCTGCCACTCAGTACATGTTTATTGGTATCTATGTTTTGCAGATGTGAAATGGATTGCAAGCTTACAGAAGGTGGCTGGAACCCTCTATGACAAGAGGATAAGAGATGTAATTTGTTTTAATATGTGAAAGTGCATCTTATACTGAAATAAGTTGTTGTTACATGCCAATAACTCGTCTCTGACTTACGGTGACGCTATGAATGAGCGTTGAATAAAGGAGTCTGAATAAAAAAGGGATAGGTGATGCTGTGAAACCTCATCATCTTAGGGATAGGGAACGAGAGCAGGCTTGTAAGAGTGTTCTTGTTTTCCATTAGAAACCTAAAGTCCCTCACTTGGATCACAGAACAAAACAGCAGCTTAAGAGGACAAAGAACAGCAAAACCCAATGTGTCTAAACACTGTCCTGGTGTTGCTTTCAACACTCAAAGTGAGTTGTGTACAGAAATTTGTATGTTCTCTCCATTGCTGCTTTCTTCTTTCAGCAGCATAAATGAGGAAGAAAAGAAGGGATTGTTTATCTTCTGAACTACTGGAAGTCAGACGTCCTTGATGATAATAACGACCAGCCTGATGAAGGCTCCTGCAGGAGTCAAAAGTTAGGTTCTATTTGTAGTGGCCTAATAAAGATATCAACCATCCTTGACTTCAGATTGTGTACAAACACACCGGGTTTTTTTTCTTCCTTTTTTTGCTGGACAGTAGAAGATACCTTGACTAGCCTACAAGAATAGAATCTGCAACCAAGCAAGGTAATTTAACATTGCTGTAGCAGGATTGCAAACAGGAGTATGATATCTTCCTCCCACCACTGGGTAATACTTTTAATTTGGCTACGAAACTCAGTTTTATCCCACCTTCTCTTGTATGGGGTTTGCAGTGTGCCTCTGTTCCCCAGGAAAAAAGGAACCATGTATTTTTGATATAAGGCAATGTAGGGGGCTGGATGACTGACTGGCAGCTCTTTGCCCAATTGTAACTAGGAGGTCAAGCAGCACGTTGTAATCTTCTTGCTTTATACAGTAGAGAACGCAAGTGGCTCCCCTGCTCCACTCAGTAGTGCAAGAAGGAACTGAAGTTACACATAGGCTTGGTAATAAATTCACAAAGCTATGCAAAGGAAACGCGCCCCCCCCCCCCTCGCCTCTCACAGTTGTAAGCCATAAAGGACCTTGAGAATGGTAATACAGGAGAAGCCTATGTAGGAGCCCCTTTTGTGGCAGGAAATGGCAGGCTACTTCACATAGCAGTGATGGGACAGTGTGCAAGCGGAGCGGGAGGTAGCACTTGCCATTTTCAGCCACAATGCATCAAAGGCCGGTGCTTGGTGTTTGTGTGTCTAATAGAAGAGAGTCTTCTCTCTTTTTCTCTCTGCAGGCAGTCCAAACCTGTTTTGAACTAACCTTCCTAGACTATTTTCTTTTCTTTTTGTTGTTGTTGCAGAGTGAGCATTGGGCTGCCTTACTCACCTGATTCTCAAAAGCAACAGGATACTCCTTGTTAAGATGTTTTCTCTTTAGTTAAAGATTAAGACTCCAATCAGGGCTGTCTCCAGACCCGCCACCGCCCCCCCACCCCCCGCAATCATTGCTCTGCAAAGGGTTAAAAGGCACTGTAACCACAGCCTCTGGACCTCTGCTTTTTGTTCCTGGGGTGGTGAAAGTAGGGCTTTGCTCTATTTGGCTTGCTTTATATTCAGTTGCCTCCAGCCCAAGCACATTTTGTTTACAAACAGCAGGGATGGCCAGAGCCCAGATGGGCTGTTGGCCTGCTTCCTGGCAGTGGGAGTGTATATGGTGTGAACAAAGGAAGCAGGTGAGGCTCCTTTTAAGATCCCTAATGATTATATAGTCATTGTAGTCTAGTATTTTTATAAACTTCTTTTTTAAAAAAACACTTGGAGGCCAGAGAAACAAAAACACTAGCTATACAGGCACCCACAAGGTTTTTTTTTTGTCTACTATTTACATAAAGTGTAAAAAGGCACCTGAAAATACATTCTACATCCCAAGAGAGAGAAAGAGAAAGTGTGGCTCAGCACCCTCCCCCTTTTTCTGCTCATCAAAGCATGGAGAAATTAGAGCCAGGGACATTATTGTTTACAGATTATGTGAATAAACAAGCTAAACTGAATGGTAAAATAAATTGGTCACTGTATAAAAAGGATAATTCATTAGCATCCTCTTCTTTTTTTAAAAAAAATTACCACACAAAAATATGCAGATGGAGGGGGTAGGAATAGGAGACTGCCAGGACACCTGACTTTCCTGAGAGCAAGGGCTCCAATGGGAAAGGAAAAACTTCACAGAGCAGGCACTTTTAGGTGGCTGAGTTGGCCAGGCTGATCAGATCCAGGAAAAATAAAGTGCATTTCAGGGGGAAAGTATCTGGATGTTGGTTTGCTCTCAGTGACTTTTGGCTTGCTCTAGGCACAGAGCTCCTCTCAGATGGCAATCTCACTTAACCTGATGCGGTAATGACAGCCGATTGGCCTGCCATGCAAACATTCCTACTTTATTTTTCCTTTCCCCACTCACTTTTTCTCTCTCTCTCGCTCACAAACACACAGACAAAAAGGAATGCCAAAAGGCAGGCATAGCAGCAGTGGTGAGGGGGTAAAAGTTAGGCTTTCAGACACAGCTCTTTTCTCACTCATACTAAGCATTTAAGCATATACACCACACACACACCCCTCTACTTGCAGACACAGTCGAATAAATGCAGCATAAAGCAGCTACTGGTATTTACGAGAGATCGTTCTGCTCTGATCAACCTGACTGAGCCCAGGGGTGGGGGTTAAGGGTGGGGAACACTGCCACCACACCAGGAGGACAGGGGGGAGAGGGCGGGGTGGGTGTGTGTCTTTCTGCAAGTGCAGCTGAGAGAGATAAAAGTATGCACCACAGAAATCTCATCTGCTACGGGCAACCAACCCAACCGAGATGCAGGAAATGAGGAGTCCTTCCTTTATGCAAAACTGCCACTATTTCCATGGATGGGAGAGGGAGTGGTGCTCTTCAACTCTCCCTGCCAGGACACCTTTCACCAGGGGGTAATGCTGTGGCTTATACTTGCCCTGAAGGCTAGGTGGGAGAGAGTGGTCATGAATGGTTGGGTGCATAAGCATGAGGAGGCCCATCTCTCTCTTGCGATCTTATTGTGGTAAGTAGGCTCCAGCCACCTTTTTTCTATTCAAAAAAACTACTCTCATCTCTCACAGCTCTGCAGTAGTGATTTGGCAGGAGATGCCTTCCTTTCTACAGGTCCTCCTGTGTACAGCAGGCATCATGGAGTTCTTCTCTGTCCACTGAAACATCTCACTTCTTCCACTCATGCCCTGGTGTTGCCCGGTAGGTTCCAAGCTGCCGCTCTTGAGATGCTAAAACCAATCTTGCTCAATTTACACTGACACGCAGGTAGGAGGTAGGGACGTAGCCCTCACCTCCTTTACTTCGCCGTACACGTGTCCACCCATCGCCCTTATCTTCCTCCATCAAGCTGAGCTCTTCGCCCTCCAGCATGGAGATGGTGCCCTCGCTGGAACCTGGGGAAGAACACAAGCAAGCTCAGGTGTGAGCCGAGGCCAAAGGCAAATAGAAGGTGCCGTTGCCTGCAACCAAACAGTAGCAAGAAACATCCAAGTAAGTGATAGTCATGGCAGGAGTTGGGGGTAAAGGGCAGTGGCAGCAAACTAGAATTCATTCAGAGTCTGGTCCTGCAGATGACAAGTAACAGTAGATGAAACTCATGTGCAGATAAAGCAAAATGTATGTAAACTGGGTTTTTTTAAAAAAAAATCTGCCTCCATCCCCTATTCTTGTCAACGGTCCCATCAACAGGGATGCTCTGCAGAGCACTAGGGAGACTGCATAGGGTTCGCTTTGCTGTCCCTCGCAACTGAAAGATCAGTAGTACTCTAGCACAGGTACCAATATGGTGTCAACGTCCCACTTACAAAAGAATTGCAAGCACAGCTCCAGAAATTGATGGTATGTGGGGGAGACCCATCAAGCTAAACCGTCTCTGGTGGCCCAGCTTGCCATTTAAAAACTATATTTATGGGGGCCTTGGGCCTGAAAGTGTTTTCCTTTTCATAACTGCAAGTGACCCCACCCTCATCACTTCCAGATTTGAGAAGAGATGGTGTGAGCCACTGAGGTCCGGTCAGTTGCTGCACCCAAACCCTTTGGAATCATCCACACTTGCTTTCAGAAGACAGAACTGTTTGTATGCAGCATCTGCAGAAGTGCAGGAAAAGCACAGAATTCTGCTTCATAAAAATTTAATATTGTACTCCATAAAGCAGATTCCCACCCAGATGGCGACAAACTATATGCTTAAGAAATACCCAGGGTAAGAACCGTCTTCTCAATAATGCCTGAAGCTGCGGCACTGTTGACCAGATATAACTAAACCCTTGAGCAGAAAAGTAATGGGATCCTCAGAGCGTGAGGTACATTTTTATGTGTGGCCAATGTCCCCTGAAGCCTAAAAAGCAGCCAGATAAGTTATCAAATGACATTCTAAGGGGTGAAAGGAAAAGAAAAGAGATCTATGCAGAGCTGCTTTGCAAAAGGTGTAGGGTTGGCAAGAATCTCTCTCCTATGAATAACACCCTTGACACAGGGTACTATTTTTTCATTAGGTGCAGTGAGAGTTACACAAGCAGAAGCCATACAAAAAGAAAATTCATATCTACTTTTCTCTCCCATGCCTCACCTTCCTGAGGAAAGGCATGTGGAACAAACCTAATCCACCCCAACCACCTGCATTTTTTTTTCAACCAGCAGCACTCCACACTAGTAGAGCAGAAACAAGTTTCTACTTGCTCCTAACAAATCAAAACAAATGCAATAGTTAGAGAACCTTACTAAGTATGTACCTTCAAACTGGTACAGGGCCACACAGGTACCAACAGGTGAAGCCAAATCCTCTTCAAAGTCTTCATCAAACTCTGTGTAGATGGGCTGGTTGAGAGTGTCCTGGCTCTCGTCAGACTGGGTCGTGTCAGGGCTGCAATAAGGAGAAATGACCAGTTGTGGAATGGAACAGGACCGATTCTACCTTCAGCACTGAAACTGAAGCTGGCATAAGAAGTCAAGACTGCTGGGGCTCCATCCAGGACTTTCAGTGAGAAACATTTCTCCAGGCCAAAACATTCTTCTGCTCAGAGCTGAGAATATTAACAACAGCTGTCATGCTTCCCATCATCCCTTCCCTAACTCCTTATGCACCAAAAGAATAAATGCATTACAAAAGACAGCAGCCAAAGAAGCAAGCCAAACCATGCACCTGCTTGCCAGTTTGGCCACTGAGAAAATCACTTCACCCAGGAACATCAAATATGCATATTTGCAGGCAATACAACAGAATGTGAACATACACTACTGCCTACTGCAAATAGGTCACTATTCTTATGTATACTGTCTGTTGCAATGTGTGACAGACTCATTACCACCCATGATCCCAGTTGCTGGGAGTTGCAGTCTAATGACGTTTGGAAAGTTTGGTTGAAATGCACTAATAATCTGCAACTAGAGTAGATTTGAATCAATGAAGTTTACAGAGGAAACTGACTCATCAAATCCTCATTGATTTAATGGGCATACTCTAGTTGTGACTTCCTACTGGATTTCAGTCATTGTCTACCTCTGATCTAGAAGGAACAGTGATCTTTTTGTATTCAGTAACACTTCAGTGTAAGAACAGAATTGGGCAATGAGGCTTGGATCTGGAAGAGGCTCCAAGAGACTGTCCTGGATGGTTTCCCCAAAGCAAGGCCTGGTGCAACATCATCCTGCTATGTACTGTAGGTGGGCAGTGCTTCAGAACTATATAAACAAACGCATAGGCACTTTCTACTGAGTCCCTCTCCCAACCTTAACATTCAAGATTTAGGTCTACTTACCCTCCTGAAGTAACTGTTTAGGAAAAAAAATCTATCATGGGAATGGAAATCTACAACCTGAACCTGTTGTAGCGAAATTGGTTTTTAAAAAGTCTCACAACATGTGTCTATCTGGCATCCAAGGCAACTTTCATCTCTTCTTCTCTAGCTGGATGAATGACTGAACCCATGCAACTCATGCTACTTCCAGTCAAGGAAAGGGTGTGTAATCAGCACAGAGACTCATCCAAGGGTGATCATGGAACAGTCACAGCTAGTCCGTCTTCTGTATTCCACACAGCTCTCACCTGTCCTTTTCATGCGAACAGTTGTTGTTGTTCACAGCACTGGCATGGTCCAAGTGGCGGCTGTAACGGGTGACCGTATCAGGGCGATTACTCAGCATCCTGTTCTCTGCATCTGCCAACCAAGCCTAGATCAAGCCCAAAACACGGATGTGAGCTGAAGGCACAGTATCCATCTAACAGGTTATTTATCAAGGCTCCCTGCTCTGGTTGTCCAATTTGTCCTGCAGCTGCTAATCTTGCTGCATAATTAATGGAAAGAAAATGGTTCAGACTTTCCCTATGATTAATCACTCCCCTGATCTAATCACATGGCAGCCAGGACCACCTGAATGTTTCAGGGGGGGAAAGGTTACAATTTCGTTGGCATTCCTCCAGCCTAAGATGCGGTGAAGCGTTAAAGCACCTCTCATTCTGACTTGGAGCTTCCTGAGTGACTCTGTGTCAAGTATGAACAGTGCAAGCACTTGGGACAATGAGTGAGCGCTTGGAATGGGGAATGTGCAGCCCTCCTCAATGCTCGTTCGCATTTGTACGTTGTTGGGACTGCTACGCTCTTCACCTTACAGGTGGCTACAGCCGAAGGAAGTGGCAGTCTGATAACACAGGAAAGACCACATGTTCCTTAATCCTGGCTTAAATGCAGCACCCCATTCAAAATCTAATTTCAAGTGCAAATTTACTAGGTCAGTCCTGTTCCAGAGGTAACTGAAATAAATTAGCTTAAGGAAAATATTTAATAAGGGATAGAAGTATTTGCTACCTTAGCAGAAACTTGCTGACCAAACTGATGTACAGAAACAAAATTATACAAACCTTAGAACTTTGAGGGAACAGAACATAAAATAAAACTGGCATGATACTGTGTGTCTGTATGCATATGCATGCATATTACAACCTGGAGTTAATAATATAATCTTATCAATAAAGGAATAATAATGTTGCTTTTAGAAGGTAATGGGACTACCTTTATCATCACCATTCTCGTGGTAATGAGGAACCGCGAGTTGTCCTTACCTTTTGGCCTTAATGTAGATAATGGCAGGAAATATGTGTCTTTTCTGCTTCTCCACAGTTAAACAAAGGTCCTGAATGGCACCCTGTATTGGTGCTTTTGACACTGAACCCCATGTCATTTTATTCAGGAAGCAGTGCTTTAGGAATCATGAAATCCAAAGTTCAAAATCTACAGGTAGGTTAATAGGATCAACTGTAAATGGACAAAATATTTAAGTCTTCAAGTTCTATAGAACTCTTTATGAAGCTTTGTTGTTATGTGCTCTCAAGTTGCATCCGATTTATGGTGATCTTAACCGGGTTTTCAAAGTGTGCAAGATATTTAAGGAGTAGTTTTACCTATACCACCACACCCAGTAAGTTTCCACTGCTGAACGGGCATTCGAACTCAAGTTTTCTGAGTCTTAGTCTGTCACTCTATTCACTATACTGCACTGGCAGCTTGCTTTATCAAGCTACATGTTAAAAAACCGGAAAAGGCATGAAAAGACCAAGTGCTTCACACCATGGAGAACTGCAAACAAATTCCCAGGTTGGAAAATGGGCCTTGATGAATCAGAGAGTATCACATGGTTTCTGGCGAGGCACACGGGAGAACAGGACAACATCAAAATCCCCCTTCTCTTGAAAAACAAAGATACCAGGAAAGAGCATCTGAATTAGCCATAGATGAAACACATAGGTACCTTTTGTAGGCTTTCATATTACAATGTCTGGATTTTGCTTTACTCTGATGGATCAAGGTAGCCTCACCCTTTTGCTGTTGTTTGGCAACAAGGATGCATGAATGGGAACTGCCTACACTTCCTGTAGCGACTAGAGAGTAAGATGACATGGATTTTGTCATGGAAGCAGCACCACTCAGGGCCCCAAGCTGCTCTGAGCAGCACAAAACTCCCTGTTTAGCAGTTAAAAACAGAGCAGGCCTCCCTGCTACCTACATACTCATCAGCAGCATTCAGCTGATCAGTAATTATAATTTTAGACAGCAGTACCATTCCACGCTCTGATAGTGAGCATGTACACAGTGCACTGAAGTTGAAGAAAAAGCGCAGTGTAACTCTGTGTAGATGGTGTAACTGCTAATCATCGGAATTATGAGATGGTCTCATAGAGAGACAACCTTGATGGGGGAGGCAGCCTTGTGTCAGCAGCCACACCACGGATGTGGCCGGGATGCCGGGTTAACAGCAAAGGGAAACACACCTGAAAATTGCAAGGGGGTTGGCCTGTGCATCCCTCCCACCCCCAGCCCTTACTTCACATTTCTGGATTTCTAGACGCAGCCTTTCAATGTTGCCCAATGTCTCTGAGATTTTTGGCTCAAGACTAGCGGGGTCTCCCATCTGAGGCGTCTTCTGATAAACATCTTTCATCTTATTTAAGGCATCCCTGAAAGAAAGGCAAGCAAGAGCTGGTTACTGGGACAAGCCTTCGGGAATTGCTGGGGTATCAGGAAAGTTGATGTCTGCAACCTAGGGCATTTGAAGGGGAGGGGGCACATATTAATACCCTCAAATCCACAATAAATAATGCTGGTTGCCTGGCTAGGTTTCCTGTCCCAAGAGCAGGTCAGTGTAAGCCTTTGTTCCCCCAAATGCAAATTGCTTAGGGAAGAGTCCTGCAGCACTTGAAACATCAACACATCCTAAATGAAATTCACTAGGATAGAAATAAATAAAATGCAGACAAACCCTTCCAACCAGCTTCCAAGGGGGGCATTGACAAGATACCCCGTTTCAATTTCTTACCTCTGATCTATCTCTTTCTGCAACTCCCGATTCCTCTCTTCAATTTTCTGCTGGAGCTTTTTCCTCCTCTGCTCAGGAGGCAAGTGGCTGAAGTCTTCTGTGATCACAGTCTGGCAGGAAGAAAAGATAACATATCTGAATTTCCTCTGTGTTCCTCATGGAGACTTCTCTGCTTTGCCCTACTGATTATCTTAAGTGCAGCTCCGGCAGGCTACTACCTATCACCCTAATCTGCCCACCAAGAAAAAGTGAATTGAGACATGACACTTTCCATAGTCTAAGGCTACAGATTAGAGATGCCCAGTAGCAGGCAGTGATATTCTCAAGCCGTGCAACTGATATGGTAAAGAGATCTTGTGTGCCAACCCAATTCTGAGTATGTACCTGGATATAAATCAACAATTGAATAAGGACTCAAAACATTATTTCAGCAGTCCTTATAATCTGGACAAGGAATGAACTTGTGGCATTTCTTATGTGAAAAGCAGCTGGAGGATTCTGATTGGAAAAGTGGCCCACTAAGAAAGAATTAAACACGCCTCCACCCACCGGCATGATCTTTAAGCTCTTGCATTCCGTAGCTGCTTTGGCTGAAAGGCAATCCTCATGTGACAGAGCATCATGTAGTTCGACCCTAGGTGCTAGATTTTAACTGGAGACTCCCAAGCACAGAACACTAAGGGGAGACTTCAGCGGCATACTCTTGCACGTCAGCAGTGTCGGACTCAGAACAGCAGGGCAGGGCTAAGAGGCTGTGCCCACCCATCCTAACACTGGTCAGCAAAGACACCTTGGACCTAACTAGAGAATCCTTTCAGTCATCGGTTATGACCCTGGCAAGGACCTATCAGCAGGAGATAGCTCAGGTTTCAGGTCTGATAATCAAGTCACTCCTGGCCTAAAGGCAGTCAGTGATCTGCGCACCACTAAGTTGTGGGTTGATCAGCAAAAAGGTTTTGCAGATCAATGCAATGTGGAGTGTAGCGTTTCATGTTCTTCTGCTTCCTTCGAAATACACGGGCCAGCTTTGTATTTCCAGTGAACAGAAGGTAATGATATGTATGTAGAGCTCTGTAGTCTCCACTGCCGCCGTCTCCTTCTGCCCTTGGAATAAAATGGCGGGGGAGCACATGAGCACATGCTGCTAGTTCTGTTGCCTCCCCCACCTGGCACACAAGGGGAAGCTAGATGTGTGAGCCTGTGCTCACTTGAGAGATGTGGTCAAGAGTCCTTTGGCCAGCCCTGAGTGGATTTCCATTGCAACTTTCAAGTGGGGTGTTATACTTGCACTAGAGGGTCCTGGATATCTATAGTTCAAGCTCTGAAAAGTCCAGCTTCTTGCATGAAGGGCCTTTGTGCAAGTAGAAGGGGTTAACAGGATTCTGGCCATGATCCTTAGGGCTTCACTGTGGTTGGTACTGCAAGAAACTCTAACCTGAGTCACTTTGGCCATAACTAGGGCTGAGTGTGAAGGATAACTGTTTCACTACAGGATAGGTTTTGGCTCAGTGGGATGAACTGTGATGTGCTGCTTACTACATAAGGACCCTCTCTCACAGCACTTGCTTTTCTTCTTTTGTGGCACAAACATGGCCTCCACATGGCTGATTTTCTTACTTCAGGTAGGGAGTAAGGTTGGAAGGCTACCTTCTGATTCCTCACCGCCACAAAAAGTTTTATGAGTTTCCAAATAAAAGACATCTTATTTGGGAGTGAAATGCACAGTTCCCAAAGAAATACTATGACAAAGCCTTCTTCCAACAGTGATTCAGAAATGCTTTGGGTTTCAGGGAATAGTGGTACAAAACGTCTACAAGTTTAAAATGTACAGGTGTACAAAATCTCAAGTATGCAAAATCTAGGATTCTGACTATTAATTCAGACTAATTATTATTATGGTCTGTGCAGAAAAGGGTGGGAGCTGAAGGAGGTGGAGGTACAACTGCACAGTAGCAAGTTCACATCTGAGGCAGTTCTCTCCAGTCATCCCCTGTGTGGCTATCCAAATGTAATCTGAACAAATTTTGCAATCTGAAATGTTCTGTATTCAAGTATACTGCCAAACATGACTGCTTTCAAAACAAACACGAGAGGGCTCTAACCTATGCTATTTTTAAAAAAAACTTATCGGCACCAAAACCACAACTGATTTTCTCCTTGGCTGGCAGGCAGGCAGGCGCTTTTGGGAACAGCAGATACATGACGCTGATTTAGCAAACAAAAATTATCCACTTACCCCCCGTTTGAGACTGCGGAAGGACGTGATGCGGGGTTTGACTGTCTTATTGATCTCGTTCAAACAGTAAGACAGGGGGTCACGGGTGAATTTGGGAGATGGAGGTCCATTGATGGAAGATGAGGAAGGGGAAGATGAGGGGCAATTTAAGGGGGACAGGGGAGGGGGCGGGAGCTAGCGACAGACAAGGGCCATGAACAAGAAATGAAAACACACACAAAAGAATGGAAAAAAAAACACCGTAAGAAAATAAAAAGGTACACACACACACATACACGAACCCCAAAGAGGAAAATTACAGTACATTCCATCTATACTGTACATGTTTACAATGCAGAGCAATATTTGGCTACTTTGTTTGTTTGCTTGTAACCGTTTGCCCTAAGTAGCAGTGGCTAAATTCACTTCTTATACTGGCTACTACGGCTACTTCATGCACTTGAAAAGGCAATATGGTATACTCAATATAACAGGAATGCACTGTAATAAAAAACCAAGACCACACAGGGAAGAGGGCAGGAGGCAACAGCACAAAATGCAGAGCAACACCTCACTGGTAAGGCGGAGATACAAGACAGAAGAAAAGAGTCAAGCCAAGACACAGAATGGACTGTCCATGTGGACGCAAGCCTTCCCATATGGCCTAGAAGCCCCAGAACCACCCACCTCTGAAATTCCTGGAACCACCATTTTGGAGGTTGAGGAGAAAGGATGAAGTGGCCCTAAACCTCAGTGCCAAAGGAGGGTGTGGGTTTGAAGGGAGAGGGGCTCAAGTCCGTGGTGAGACCGGAGCCGAGGCTTCAGAAGAACAGACTATACTGCTGAGAGCAAGAGTCATCATTTCCTCATCCCTCTTGCTCTCTTACCTCTCCATTTGACACAGTCCACCCCTATTGGCCTTTCCCTTCAAAATGGTGCCATATAAAGAACTTGGAAATCATTTTTTTTAAAAAGCGGTTCCTTATGTCAATTAATTACCACTTGCAGAAACAATTTACAACGACTGATTATTTTAATAATTAAATACAGTCAAAGTTACTCTTTAATAACCGTGAACATTTCTCATCATCCGTCATTGTTTTTGAAAAGTGTTCAGAAACAGGGAGCCCATGTCCTTCTTACGGCAGCTCCAGTGGCTCTGGGTCTGTTTCTGGGCACAACTCAGAGGGGGCTGCTTATGACCTACAAAGACCTCCACAACTGGCAATCTGGCTGTTTGGGGGAGGCCTTTCTTTCAGGCTCTGCAACGCTTTTAGGCATGGTTGGTGGGATGAGATTTTTGGTGGCTGCTGTCAGGCTCTGGGATTCCCACCAAGAAAGGCTAGGCTCTCTGTCTTCCTCCCCTGGGCAGCAAAAGCATTCTTCTTCAGACAGTTCTGAATAAGTACAGGTCAGAATCCTACTGGTTAGTTATACCCGTAAGTGCAATGGAATAAATGACAGTGGCGAACTCCGTGTTGCCACTTTATTATGCACCAGATCCCAAGACTGATACATGATGAGAGCTATACAGTGGTGCCTCGCAAGACGAACGCCTCGCCGGACGAAAAACTCGCAAGACGAAAGTGTTTTGCGATCGTGTTGGTGACTCGCAAGACGGCTTCTTCTATGGCCGTGCTTCGCAAGACGATTTTTTTTTCGCAAGACCGATGCCTCGCAAGACGAAAATAATTTGTTCGTCTTGCGAGGTTTCCCATAGGAATGCATTGCAATGCATTCCTATGGGAAACCGCTTTTCGCAAGACGAAAATTTCGCAAGACGGCACTACTCGCGGAACGAATTACCTTCGTCTTGCGAGGCACCACTGTATAAGCAAAAACATGTTAGCCAGCTGCCGCTCACTACTGCAATTTACACTGTTACACTTATGCCAGTGTAATTAACCAATAGGAATTTAGCCATTAAGTACTTAGTGCAATGTTTTTCTTCATTAATTAAGGCATTCTAATTGCATAGACCAGTCTTTTTGTAAATTCATGGATTTCAGAAAGGGAGTGTTAACTAAGGAAGGAGCAGTCTAACTACCAATAGGAAGGAGAATCAGAGCTTGGAAAAGTTATTTTTTTGGAGTATAGCTCCCAGAGTACGACTGTGGGGCATCTAGCAAAGCAGAGGAGAGCAAAGCAAAGGCAAAAGTGAAAAACAACACTTTCCCCAGCTCTGTTGGTGGCTTGGCACAGCTTATGAGCAGCCCATAAATATAAGCAGCAAAACAAATAGAGGCCATCATATCTTTCAGTGTATTTCACCTGTAGGAATGGACTTCAGCAAGTTGTTTCTGAGAAAGACCTAGAAAATGGCTAGAGCTCTTATTTCTTTAAAACCTCCGTACATCCACAGACAAGCAAGAAGAAAAGGGCAGCAAGCTTACAAATATCCAAAGGCTGAGAAACAACACAGCAGACATGGAAAAAATTATGCAGTATGAAAAAGTGATGAAAGCAAACGACAGGCCAGCAACAGAAGTCAGCCAGGGCAGCAAAGTTTGGCACTGTTATGATGTCTGCATGGTAGAATTTATAAGGCCAATGGGACTGAGGGGCAAAAATACAGCCCAGAGCAAACATCAAAGGAGCTGGAGAGTGAGACAAAATTCAGGGGGGAAAAGCAGGTGCCTGGAACATTCAAGATTCTGTGGCAGGTGACTGGGTGGAAGAAAAAGGAATACAGGGGAAGGAAGGACACCTTTGCTAAAATGGACCTTCCACTGTAATTTATCCTGTGGCACAACTATAAAAGGGGTTGCTTGGGTAAACTAGTAGGAAAAGCAAGGACTCACTGAAGCAAATCTTGGACCTCTGCCATTGCCCATTCCAGAATGTAAATAGAGAGGTCAAGTAGTGATTGCAGAAAGAAAGAAAACCTGTCTTAGAGTGACAGCTACAGCTGGGGACTATATCTTAGAATAGCAGGTTTGGGAGGTGGGGAAGAAGATCCAGGGCCTCTATGGTGGCAGGGATCTGGATGAGGTGAAGGTCAGAAGTCTGCCCTGACCACTGGCCGCAGAGGGGAGTGACCTCTCTGCCATGGCCCTTCCATGGTGGACACAAATACCAAAAGTTATTCTGACACAAACATATGTTCTTGGGAAGCACGAGTTCAGCCCAAAATGTTGCAGTAGAAAGCTTTTTCATGAGGACTAGTATAAGCAGCCAGAAAGGAGGGAGGAGGCAGCCAGAGACTGAATGAAAATGACAAAAGCTGTTCTGTGCTATCTTGCATATAGTACTGCTTTCTAGCTGGGCAAAGTGACTCGGTGATCTAGGGATGGACTGCTGTAGTGGGATTACGGCAAATCCATGCCCTATTGCACTAAAACGTCTGCTGAAGATCCAGGGCTCCTGAGAGGTGCCAAGCCCTGGGGCAGCAATGAAGACGACAGCTTACCCACTGTACCCTTCTTACTCCTCTCCAACTGCAGCCAGAGCGAGCAAGAGAACTTAGTACGTAGCTCTGGGGACCCTGGAAACAGAAAGAGAGAAGCTACCCCCTCCTCCTTCAGGGTATAGCCAGCCCTTGATGAGAGCCCTCACCTTGTTCTTCCTGCTGAATGGCCAGCGTTTTCCTTTATTCTTGCTAAGCAAACGGGGGTCAAGTCGACCATCCAAGGTGCCACGAGGTGTGCCCAGGCTAGTATCTGATGAGGTGCGGTTCATAGGCTGGCTGAAATCTTCAAAATCCATGTCTCCTGGCCTCTCAAAGCCAGACTTGTGTAGTTCAATGAGAACCTGTGAGTCCTAGTTGGGAGAAGGACAGCTTTCTGAGTGGATCTGAACAATAAGCTCATGTAAAAAAGAAGCCCCCACCCAAGGTACAACCCAATCAAAGTCAGAACTAACCATAGAGCTGAGCAACAAAACCCCGTATTAATCCACAGTAGCACCCAGCCATGTTATAGTAGCAGCAGTCAAAGTACATGGGGTAGCCACTGAAAGTCGGGCTGAAACAACCAACCCCAAATGTAAGAAGCCCAATACTTTTGAGCATAAATCACTGTTAAGAAAAACAAAACAGAAACCAAAGCAACAGGCACCAAGTCCCTCTCAATCTTCCCAGTACCTTTGTAGACTCTTATGAGGCTGGCAGCATTAATAATATCTGAGCAACTGGGCTGCTTCCTGAGTCAGAGGCACAGCTCAGTGTTAATATGGAATCCTGCAGAAGGATCCCATACAATGCCAACACTACCAGAGAAAGAGACCTTAGGTACAAGGGCTCAAAAATCCCACAGGGCACACACGGTCCATCCCAATCGAATGAGACTGATGGCCCCAATCAATACAACACAAGGCAGCTTCACAGATCGGTATAGACTGTCTGTATGGTTTGCCCTACATCTAGCTTAGCTTTTGAAGATGAAAGCTAAGCCAGAGGGCAACCTTACACCTGAGTTTTGAACATCAGGGCAGATATGTCCACTCACTCGTCACCCCCAAATGCCTACAATGTTAAGGAGCAACGGACAATTCTTATGGGGGAAATTTGAGGTCACCTTCATTTTGAGCTGTGGTGTGATCAATGTGCAGGTTCTGACTCACTGTACCACTCTTGACTTCTGGAAGCTAAGGGCAGGCTTCACTGCAAAATTTGGCAGCTCCTTTGTTGGCAGGTTCAAAATAAAACCGTACCACTAAGGGAATCTTGCAAGGGAGTTCAAGCGCCCACATATACCTCCACAGTTCTGCATGGCAGGGGCTCTTAGGGGACAGAAAGACCCTCTAGTGCTGGGCTGCACACTCCACCAAACCCCGCAAGCAGTCTGGATATGCTGGGATTGAATCTGGGATCTTCTGAGTGGAAAATATGTCCTCTGCCACTGAACAGTGATTCGACTCCAGAAAGCAACCTACATGTTGGCAAGATTGAAGGATGCTAGGAAAGATGGGAAGGATAGTTGGGCACATCGAGAGGTACTGGGGAGAGAAAAGCTGGAAAAGGCCTTTTGAACTAGTTGGCAGACCATCTGACTTCCAGCTTCTAGACTACATGGGGGGGGGAGGGCATTCTACAAATCATCTGGCAGGCACCCACGTTCTTCTCATCAACCACGTCCGCTGCTGCCTTCATGCCCTCTAGGCACTTGCCGATGATAGGCACGACCTGCTGCTCCGTCTCTGAAAAGATGCTATAGCCTTCCTTGAGGCTCCGTGTCCGTCTTTCATCCATTTCCTGCAGTTTCTAAGGCCAGAGGAAGGAAGCACAAGTTATACTGTAAGACCCTGCGGATGAGTCACTCCCTCCCTAGCTCAGATAACGCCGCTCGCTGACCAAAAGAAGCCTGCCTGGTTATCAGTCCTTTTTGCCTTGCAGCCAACACTGCACGTAAGATTGGTTTCCACATTTAAAAGGGCATGATAAGCACTACCATCCCATTATTATTGCTTTGGGTTTTTTTTTAAATGAGCTAATCCTGACTGAAGCTGGCTGGATAGCTCAGTGGTTTAGGTATCTCTCTGTTGACCCAGAGGTTGGGAGTTCAATCTTCCACTATGCCACCTGGGCGAAAAGCGAGCCTGTGTAGCCTTGGGGCAAGCTGCACAGTCCCAGAGCGGACCCCAGAAGAAGGGAAGGGTAAACTACTTCTGAGTATTCTCTACCTGGAAAACCCCGAAAAGGGTCCACATAAATCAGAATTGACTTGACAGCTTATCATCCTCATCACTATTAACTTTTGACAGAGGATTTGGTAGTTTAAGTTAAATCTATTACACTACCTTCATCACAATGCACCAAATATTGCATTAACCAGATATGATCCCCTTCAGATTTTTCAGAAAGGAGTAGAAAGACTAGGGTGGGTAAGGAAGAATGATCCAATAAATGCAACAAGAGGTAGGAAAACTTCTTGTAATTAAAACCTCTGAGTTTTTGAACTCCTCAATAAATTACCTTTTGACTTCTAAAAATCTCATACCTAAATTTATACAAAACCTAGAATCCCAGATTGTGGTTACTTTGGCTATATTGGAGGAAAACACATCTTGTATCATATTTAGGATTGTAATCAATATACGAATAATTGTTATTTGCAGATTTTAAACTTGTGGAGGCAACTTTTCAGTGACAAGAGGATAAGCAGATTTTTTAAAAAATTCTTGGCTGTTTAATTTTTTTAATGCCTTAAAATCTTATTTTTAAGGTATTAAAGGGGGAAAAACTTTATTTTTCTGAATAGTAGTGCATGTTAGATTGCTACAGCAAGGTGGCTAAACTTCTGGCATGTTGGGCACTCCACAGAACCTGTCCTCTGCTGTCCTCAGTCTCCAGCCACATATCTGTCACACAGTGGCAAACTCAGCAGTGGCAGGGCGAGGATTGAGGGGTGCACAAGCAAGAATGTGGCACATGCAGCTTGTGGGCTGCACCTTCCTGCATTACAGTATATCAAAAAGACACTTAGAAGATTTGAGAATATGCCAATATAGCCAGTTTTAAAGTAGACAATAGCATAGTGACCAAACGAGCAAAATAAAAATACCCACATATATCCACATACATACCCCACGTTTGTGGGGCTGGAAAATAATAGGAAAGACACTATCAGACGAAGTCTAGTACAAGGATAAGAAGTTTCCTCACAACCCTTCAGTCCTGCCAGCTCTGGCTTTTCACCCTAAGACTAGAGCAAGGAGATTCCACTTGCAGTCCCCCAAATCTCT
The DNA here is from genome assembly GCA_037013535.1 of Intellagama lesueurii. NCBI lineage: Eukaryota > Metazoa > Chordata > Lepidosauria > Squamata > Agamidae > Intellagama > Intellagama lesueurii. The sequence continues at coordinate 133,842,975 of JBAJHW010000002.1, forward strand.
TTCTTTGCTGCTATGCCACAGAATCTTGCCAAAGGTAAGCAGCCATCTTCATACCAAACCTGGTCCCTTTCCCAAACTGTGGGAAGCCTTCCTGTAGGATCAATGATTAACAGGACTGCAGTGGCCTAAGATGGAAGGTATCCACAAAGCCAGCTGTTCTGTGTGTCAACCTACCGGCCTATTTTATCTCTGGAGGGAGACTGAGGGCCTCGCTAACATCTGAAGGTACAGAAGCTACAGGTAAGAGATAATTTACTCTGCTCCTAGGAACCAGGACAAAAATGTACCTGGAACAGGCTTGATTTTGTTGAATTCTTCTGACAGACAATTCCATGAGGCCTACACTCCGTTGGAAGTTTTCAGTTGACCGAGTTCAAATCTACTTTTTAATTAAAAAAACTTTTTTTTTTGGTAATCCTTAGGATTTAAAATCCCAATCTACCTTCTTTTGTCTGTCTAACTTTAGAGCAACTTCTGCTGTCAAGTTTATATGTTGATATTTCAAGACCACAGGGCTGCAACTTGCCAACATCGGAAGGTACAGAGTTGTAGGAATGTTATTTATTCATTTAATTAATTAAAAATATTTTTACTCCACCTTTCTCCTTCAAAAGAATCCGAGGCAGCTTACATCATTAAAAGCCAATATTTTAAAACTAAAAAAAGTAAGTATACAAATATTAAAAGAATCAAACAAAGGCCACATGAAAAATGGTAAACAAAATAATTACCAAAAGCAGATTCAAAGCAACAAGGCACAACACTCCATTGAAAAACCCTGCTCAAGACACCCAATCACTAAGGGAAAATCTGTTTGAAGAGAAAGGTCTTCAGCTGCTTGTGGAAAGCCAGCCAAGATGGGGCCAGCCTGACCTCCAGTTCCAGAGTCTGGGTGCAGCAACAGAGAAAGCCCTCTCTCGTGTCCCTACCAAACACACCTATGAAGACAGGACTGAGAGAAAAGCCCCCTCTGACGACCTTAACACCCGAGCAGGCTCATAATGGGCGACATGGTCCTTGAGATAGCTTGGAACCAAGCCATTTAGGGCTTTGTAATTTAAAACCCACACTTTGAATTGAATTGTGTTACTGACTCAAAACTTTTATTTTATTTTTACTGCTTGTCCCAGGCTGCTTTAATGGATCATTTAGTATAGAAAAGGGGCACAAAAATCAAAATTAAAGCAAGCCTCCCCCCACATAAATGCTCGAGACTTACATTGAAGATCTGTGGTATTTCCAGAAAGTAGAACTGGCTTTGATTGTGGTTGAATTTTTGCAGATATGAAGCATACTCATTTTTGCTTTCCTCGGCCATGTGACTACGCAGGTTGGCCTGTTGCTTGGCCTGGAAAAAATTGATAAAGTACATTGTGTGTAATGACCATATTACTATGAACTCCAGAACTATGAAAAATTCAACGTCTCTTATTCCACAGGAAGGAAGGGGGACAGAAGATGAAGTAGGACAATGCTCCTTCTCAAATGATAAAATTGAATGAATTGATTGTTGTTATACAGGGACATAAAACAGAACAATACTAGGGGAAAGGCCAAAATACTGAAAAAATCAGGAAGAGTTGGCATCAAATTCTTGCTCCCCTGTAACATTTAAGTTGATGATACTCTTGTTCTGTTGTGACCAAGGTGCAAACCTGTGTCTGGGATGTGCTACACCAGATGAGAACTTGAATGACTAACTGCTTCTCCATTCCAAAATTTACTTTCATCTAGAAAGGCAAACATCAAGGAGAATTTAGCACAGTGCCAGACACAGTGTTGTTTTTAAACAAAGGTTTCCTTTTCTTAAAAAACAACAGAAGTTTCAAAATCATATGAGCCTAAAGCAGTAAAATCTTAGACCCTAGTTTACAAACTTGATGAGAACTGGGTCTTTGGGGAAGATGTGCCTCACAAGTTATGAAAATAAAACTGGGTAAGTTAATGGATACCATCCTGATGTTCAATAGAAATATATGTGTACAATAATTAATGAAACATTGTAATCACTACCAAATTATTTGTATGCTCTCTATGCTGAGAACCTCATGTTATCTCATCAAGCACTATAAATAAGAATTCTCCAACACTTGTGTCAGAACCATATATCTACATTACAAAGTCAAGGGAGTTTGGCTAGGAGACAGAAGGTTAATGTGCTTTAGGCTACCTAGCAGTGTTTTAGACTATCTAGTAAGTTCAAGGCAAGATTAACATCTGATCCCAGAATTTTCTGGTACAAAAGTCAGCCACTACTCCATAAAGCATTTCTTTCAATTAAAAAAATATAAAAAATATTAATATCTTGCCCTTTGCCCCAGTATTACTTTTTTATTGTCCTGTATAAATAACTGACATTCAACAAGAAACAGGAACAGCAGAATTGCTTGCTCATCAATTTAAAGACTTTTTGCTTCAAGTGCACAAAAGCCTTAAGTCTCTATTGCTGTGGAACAATATAACAAAGCTTAGAGAAGTCTCTTAGTTGGATGACAACTCCCAGAAGTGCCCAGTCAGCATGTCAGTGGTCATACTGAGTGGGAATTTCTTGAAGCTACTTTCTAGGCTCTGCAAAGTATAAAGTTATAAAGGCTATATGAGGTAGTTAAAGGCTTGGAATCTTTTGCCTCTCTGAGCCCAAAATGTATTTTATTCTTACACACTGTTCATCTTCCAAAGAGGTTGAAGCAATCTACATGTAGTACCCAAGCCACCTCCTATTAGGGCAAGTTACAGAAACAGACCTGCTCAACTTCAGCAGTACATTTGGGCTCTACTCCTCTGGCTCAGGAGAGCACCACTTTTTCAATAAGATCTTTCTGTTGCAGTTTTTACTGTTGCCTGTACCAACATTACCACTTGCCTTTCTAGAGGAAACATTGGCCAAGGGCTCCCTTCCTGCAGAAAGACCTCAGATTTGGAAAAAGAATCTGTTTGTTTAGAAACTCTGCACAAGAAAAACCATGGCAAGATTGAACAGGGTTTCTGGGCATCAGGAGCGGTGAATGAGCGCCTGGCTCATCACTTCCACTATGGGTACACACTTCGACCTGACTTCCCCACCGGGAAGGAAGCAGTGGCACCGTCCAGTCAAAACTCTGACCTTCTCCACATCTGCCTTGGTAGCATTGATATCCTGGTCCAGTTTCTCGGCTGTCACCACAGCTTTTTCTGCTTCTCTGCAATCACGCTCAAACTTCCGCTTGCTCTGTGGAAAAGAGAGTGTGAGTGAGCAGCAACCCAGAAGAACAGTAAGTTACCAAAGACACAAGTATGGGATAAGACACTAACACTCTAATAAGACACAGACTGTGTGTTCTCTTATTGGCTTGCTGATGTGCTCACACTTCAGTGACTAATTTTTTGGGCATCGTAAGTTTGATGATGACGAGAACAGGTGAGAATTCTTATGCTGCACAGGAATACTCTGGTTTTGTTAATCATTTGGGGCTTTGCAAGGAGAGGAAGGCTTAAAAGGTTTAGATCATTATCTGTGTTATTCTTTCTCAGGCACATTCAAAACAAAGTGCAACACAATCAATAATATTAAACAAGAGGTTCTGCTTGCAGGTCTACAATCTAATGATTGTACAATCTTTCTTTCTTTCTCTCTCTCTCTCTCTCTCTCTTTCTTTCTTTGCCAGCACCCATTTGGCCTAAGGCTATTCTGGGTGGTTTACAACATAGAACAACAATAAAGAATCAAAAATCATAGAAACAACACGACTACTAAAAATATATACTATAGGAATAATCAGACAATTAAAATACATTCTAGAATAGCATAGCTATGAAAAGAACAATACTATGTTTCAGCTATTCTTGTGGTTCTGCCCCTGCAATGCAGATGGCCAGGTAACCTTTTGGATTTACCCAGAAGGAGCTCCAGCAAGGTTAATCAACTGAGGTGTCTGGAAGGTCACTCTAAACTTTGCCCATACACTGAGGTTAAGCTTTTAAGGCATGGCCGAAATCCTGAAGCAGGTTCTATCTCAGCTCAAACAAACAGAACAACCTTATGTACAGACAGACAGACAGACAGGACCATTCCATTGTGGGAGAAAATGTAAAAGCAACAGTGTACCATGTTGGAGGAGAAACTGCAGTGGAAGCACTAGATGACCAAACCCCAGTTTTTACATGTGCACACAGTGTAAAATTTGAGTACTCATGCAGGTAGAAGTTCTTGTTTTATGGTAACCTGCTTTTGAGCAACGGTATCCTTTATTTTAAAAGTCCACATCAAATGTTTTGAAAGCTCCCCAGGGATCTCAGAGGGGTAGCTATAATTTGTGTGATCTTCTCCTCCCTGAGCCTCAGGCAAATTTTAAAAAATTCAAAATGTAGATATGTATTTATTTACTACCCCACCTTTCTCCTTGTAAAGAGAACCAAGGCAGCTTACAAATGATTTTAAAAACATAATTACAAATATGAAAAATTACATTAAGACACAACGAACATATTCATTATTAAAAGACACTAAATAAAATCCCTCTAGAACAATTTTAAAAATGTATTAAAAATAAAAGGAGATACAAGTAGTTACAGATTCATTCCTGAGCAACAGTTTTTATACTGAAAGCCTGCCAGAAAAGAAAGGGCTTTGCCAGCTGACAAAAGGGCCGCGGGGAAAGGACAGGACCAGCCTGGCCTCTTGTGAGAGAAAATTCTACATCCTAAGAGTGGTTGCCCAAAAACACCCTCTGCCATTTCCACAGCAAGTGTGTATGTAAGAGAACTGGAACCAAGAGAAAGATCTCTTCCCAAAAATATAAAATCTGGGGAGGCTAATATGGGCCCCTCAGATATCCTGGACCCAAGGTGTGTAATAATTTTCAAATTATTTCCCCAATATTTGCTTGCAATTTTTCCTTACATCCTCTCTCATGCAGAAGAACAAACTGCCGGATGATGCTCCTAAAGATTGGTTTGTCTCTGGAGAACACATACTTCTGCTATTAATAAGCTTTAGCCCCACACTAACAAAGATCCAAAGTTATGGTTTAAATTTCGGTAAAAGCTCAGAGGCTTTTGGAGAATTTCAGGGCCTACACAAGAGTACTTTATGGCCAATGACCTGAAGCCAAGTTGTAGCACTTACTTTACACGTTGCCACTTTCCCTGCTTTCCACCAACCAATCCCAAAGCTGCTGTAAAGAATGGACAGAGGAAATATTCTCAGAATAAAAAAGCCCCTTTCTGTATCTTCATCACATTACATCCACCAAATGTTTGGAGAATTCTAAGGGGAACGATGACCTCCACAGCTGTGTTTCTGCTCTGAATCTCAGCCAAATCAAGAGAAGTAATGTTAAGGCCTTCCAAGCATGTGACCCTCACACTCTGCAAAAAGCATGTCAAGTTAGGTTGAAGATTTTTCCCCCTTGAACAGAGAACTCACATTTTCCAGCTGCTTGAAGGAGTTCTCCAGCTGCTGCTGAGCCCTTCGGCTCTCTTGCAAATGCTAGGAAGGAAAGTTAAAAGAGAGAAAGTCTTCATCAGAAGAGTTCTGCCAGTCCTGTGAGAGCCCCAAACAGTTTGGGCCTCTGCTAATTGTTTTCAGATTATCCGATGCCAGAAACACCCTCAAAGAGGAAAAGGTCACAGGCACCAATTTTAATGACTTTTCTAGCATCCACCTGCACATGGCTACCTGTACATGATTTAATTTCAATTTGTAAAAGCTAAATAAGAGGTGGTAATCTCAATAGCTTTGCATAGCTTTCATGCCTTTTTTGGTTAGCCTAATAAGGTTGTCACATCAATATGCATGTTAGAATTTATTTTGGTCCAGCTCAGTTTCCCTGCTTTTGTAAGTTCATAAGCATTCCTATGGCAGATGCCATAAGGACGATCTCAAAAGGAGCATGGACATTTTCCATAGATGATGCAGCTGGCCAAAGGAATAACTGTACATGCTGTACTGACAGTATAGGATGTTCATGCCTTAGGGACCGTCAGAGGTGGCCATGGTCCAACTTGGGGAGGGGTAAGTGTGCCCCTGCTCCAGGCACAAGCTATCTAGGAGGACAGTTATGTCCTCAAATTGGTAAATAGCCAGACTCAGGAAGGAAGCAAAATACGGAGCACTCCCCACATTTCAGCTGTGTTGTTCCTTGAAGCCAGCTTAGAATTCAGTTTAGAACCATAGAATAATGAAGCTGGAAGGGTCCTATAAGGCCATTGAGTCCAACTCCCTAATCAAGGCAGGAATGCAGATCAAATCAGATCTGACAGCTGGGGTTGTCTAAATTTCTCTTGAATGCCTCCAGTGTTGGAGCACTCAACACCTCTCAAGGTAATTGATTCCATTGCTGTATTGCTCTAACAGTTAGGAACTTTTCCCTGATATTCAACTAAAATCTGGCTTCCTTTAACTTGAGCCCGTTGTTGTGTGTCCTGCACACTGGGATGATCAGGAAGAGATCTTGCCCCTCGTCTGACTACCTTTCAAGTATTTGAAAAGTGCTATCATATCTCCCCTCAGTCTTCTTTTCTCAAGGCTAAACATGCCCAGTTCTTTTAGTCTTTGGTTTCCAGTCTCTTGATTATCCTTGTTGCTCTCCTCTGAACTTGTTTCAATTTGTCAGCATCCTTCTTGAAGTGCGGTGTCCAGAACTGGAAACAGAACTCAAGATGAGGACCAACCAGTGCTGAATAGAGGGGAACAAGTACCTCATGGGATTTGGAGACTATCCTTCTGTTAATGCAGTTTAAAATAGCATTTGCCTTTTTTGTAGCTACATCATACTGTTGGCTCATATACAGCTTGTGATCTACAACTATTCCAAGATCCTTCTCGCTTGTAGCATTGCCGAGCCAGGCATCCCCCATCTTTTAATTGTCTGCTTGGTTTCTTTTTCCCAGATGCAGTACTTTGCACTTATCCCTGGTAAATTTAATTCTGTTGTTTTCAGTCCAGTGCTCAAGCCTATCCAGATCATTTTGAATTTTGTTTCTGTCTTACAGAGTATTAGCTATTCCACTCAATTTTGTGTCATCCAGAAATCTGATTAGCATTCCCTGCACCCCCTAATCCAGGTCATTAATAAAAATGTTGAAGAGCACGGGGCCTAGGACTGAGCCCTGGGGTACCCCACTTGTTACTTCTAGCCAGTTTGAAAAGGAGCCATTAATCATCACCCTCTGAGTATAATTCTGTATCCAACTGTGTATTCACATGACAGTTGTTCTATGCAGTCCACATCTAGTTAGTCAGCTAATCAGAATATAATCGGGCACTTTGTCAAAAGCTTTGCTGAAGTCAAGATATACTATGTCTACAACATTCCCTCTGTCTATAAGCGAGGTTACCCAATCAAAAAATGAGATCAGGTTAGTCTGGCAGGATTTGCTCTTGAAAAATCCATGTTGCCTTCTAGTTATTACTGCATTCTTTTCTACGTGCTTGCATAGTGACCGCTTTATAATCTTTTTCCAGAATTTTCCAAGGGATTGATGTCAGGCTGACTGGTCTATAGTTCCCAGGTTCCTCCCTTTTGCCCTTTTTGAAGATAGGGACAACATTAGCCCCCCTCCAATCATCTGGCACTTCACCAATTTCCCATGATTTCAAGAAAATAATGGACAGTGATTCTGAGAGTTCTTCAGCCAGTTCCTTCAATATTCTTAAATGCAGTTCATCTGGCCCCGGAGATCTGAACTAATTAAAAGTAGTAAAGTATTCCTTGACTATTTGTTTATCAATCTCGAGCTGCAGTCCTGTCCCCTCCACTTGCACTTCACATTTGTCTGGAGGATCACAGTCTGAACTTTGGGAAAAGAATGAGCTGAAATAGGAATTGAGCACTTCTGCCTTTTCTTTGTCTTCTGTTATCATTTTCCATCTCCACTGAGTAGCTGAACCACTGTTTGTTTTCTTTTGCTACACACATACCTGAAGAATGCTTTTTTGTTGCTTTTAGTGTATCTAGATTAGCTCATTCTCAGCTTTTGCCCTCCTAATGTCATCCCTGCAATTCCTTGCTACTTGTCTGTATTCTTCCTTTGTGGCTTGGCCTCCTTGCCACTTCCTATATACGTGTCCTCTTTTGTTTTCAGGTCCTGTCTGAGCTTTTTGTGAAGCCACACTGGCCTTTCTTGCTTTCTCCCACCTTTTTTTCTTGTTGGAATTGTTTTTAGTGGTACCTTTAGAACTTCCTTTTTTAGAAACTCCCACCCTTCTTCAACTCCTTTTCTTGTTAGGATCTCCTGCCATGGGACCTTACTTATCATTGTCCTGAGTTAATTAAAACTGGCTTTTTAAAAATTCAGCATATATGTGTGGCTACACTCTGCTTTAGTTTCCTTTGAAATCAAGAATTTTAGTAAGTAGAACATGGTCACTCTCTCCCAGAGTTCCTGTTACTCCCACTTTCTCCACCAAGTCATCTCTATTGGTTAGAATCAGCTTGTTCCCTGATTTATTTGATTGACTGCCATGTTGGGTATCTTACAGAGTGAGAGGTTCTTTACCGATTTTCTCTCTTGCTTGAGTTCTTGAGAGTACTTGGCAAGCTCCACACAAATCCGCATCAGAAGATTTTCCGCTACTACCTCTCGCTGGCCAGCGAAGTCATTCAGCTCCTGCACTATCTGGAGGAAAGCTTGATACTGGCAGAATCTGCATAAGAGAGTCAAGGCATAAATTACTCCTGGAGTACCTACAATATCAATAAATCTTGTCATCATACATTTGTGTCAAAGCGTACATACTGAGGGGATCTTTTTCCTAAGCTACTAAAATTGCATATTAGTACTGAACTGCCCAACATATCCTAATTACAAAAAGTCTGTGCCAAATGTTCCTTTGATCCAGTACTAAATGTGTGTGTGTGTGTGTGTGTGTGTGTGTGTGTGTGAGAGAGAGAGAGAGAGAGAGTGCTGGGGGATGGGGGACGTTTAACTTATGACAAGTTAATAAAAAGGTTTTATAAATCAGGCCCTTTTAAAGTACAAGTTCTCTGAAACTTTGTTCAGAAAATGGCACCTCCCTGTTTGAGTGTCTTAGAAAACTGAGCAACTTCCCCGGGGTTTCAGACGAGAAGAAACCATTTGGTCCCAGCACATGGTTATTATAATTAAATAATAAAAAACAAGCTAGAATCTCCCAAAGCTGTGTGGTTTGTTAAAATTAAATTTACAGCTGCAAAACTGAATACTTCTCCTTTAAAAAAAATAATTAATATAACAAAATAAAACAAAAACATAAATGACAAACAGAATCACAACTCAAATATACAGTGTAAACCAACACCATGTTTCATCATAATTTATATGTACATGCACTGTCTCTTTCCAAAAATATAATGATTCTTGTGTTGGTATATACCGTTTATGTTTTGGAAATACGTATTTTACATAAGGGTTCCAAATCCCATTAAAACTATTTTCCTTCAATAATACTTTTCTAACTTTCAATCCACAGGTTAATTTATTGTTAATAGCTAGATTCCACATCTCATTATACCATTCTTCCAACATCAATCGATTATTATTTTTCCAATTTCTTGCAAATATCAATCAAGCTGCTGTTAACATAACAACAATTAGTTCAATTTCCCCCTATCTAATTGACTGTTTCCGAATATATTTAACAATGCTAACATTGGACATTGTATATCTGTCCCTAGAATTTCTTTAATCTCATTAAATATAATCATCCATTCCTTCTGTTTCTCTTCACTTTCCCACCACATGACAGCATATTACCCTTTCTTTTTTACATCTCCAACATATAAATGATAACTCTTTATTCAATGTATTCAGTTTCATTGGTGTTAAATACCATCTCCATACTACTCTATAACAGTTTTCCTGACATATTTTTCATTATTCTTTTCCCCCAAATCCTCTTCCACATTTCTTCACTATTTAAATCTCCTTGCCATATCTCTTTCAAAGCTATTGTTTTATATTCATTCTCTACTAACATCTTATATATTACACTTATTATCCATTTTCTTTGAATATTATCATCCATCTTTTCCCTCTTTTCAATAATTTCTTCAATTTATTGAAGAAACACTTCTCCTGACACAGACACAGCCAGGAAGAGAGTTAGAGGGGCATTTTGATATGTTTCTTGTTTCTGTAAGCTTCCATTAAAGTTAGCAAATGGTAAGTGCAGGAAGGAATGATGGAACAGCAATGGGAGACCTCCAGATAATCTTATGTTTATCAGATTCCTAAATATATGACATCAAAATGTCCTAGAGCTTGGTGTCAATGTACAGAGAACAAGCTGCTGGATACAGATGTCCCAGCTAGTAGTCACCCACACTTCCTGCAAAATGTCTTGGAACAACATGGTGTCCAAATTATTGGAGAGGAGGGATGGTGTGGACATTACTGACAGCCTGTTCCAACAGGAAAAGAAGGATTCTGAAACTACCACCACTGCTGTTAAATGCAAGTCCTTCTTTATTCAAAGAGTCAAATCTCCTCTAGCCCCTGAAATGAATCAAGTTTTTTTTTCCCTTTACTGCTAAAGGTGATGACTAAGTAGTGAGGACCATGAAAGATGACTTAGAATCATGTCATAGAGAAGCTCAATAAAAATGGCAACAACATGCAGCAAAAGTGAAAAAAGCAGACTCCATGCTAAGAATTAGTCAGAAAAGTTCTATAGACACTCAATATTACAATTGCTACGTGTGCGCGCGCGCCTGCGTTCATGTGTAAAAAAATGCGAACAGTCCCAAAACAGATTTATATATGAATATGAACATATTCACATTCATATATAAATCTGTTCTGCAACTATATTTGGAACACTGTGTACAATTTTCATTGTTGCATTTCAAGGATATCACAGAGATGGAAAAGATCAGAAAGGGACAGCAAAAGGGAGAGGAGGTTTGAGAATATTCTGTATGAGGAAAAGACAAAGCATTTCACAATCGGTAGATTAGTTTGCAAAGATGACCAAAGTTGAAGGTGGTGGGGAAAAAAATATTTATAAAAATTATCCAAGATGTGAGAAAATTGAATAAAGAAAAATAAACCTTGCTCTCCCCTAACCTAGGAACTCAGAGTCATATAAAGGAATTTATTTGTCTATCTTGCATCTACTGCCAAAGAAAGCATTCCTCTACACAATGTGTAATTAATTTACGGAATGCACTGGTACATGATATCACAGAGCCACCAGCTTAAATGGCTTTAACGGCCATTTAAACAAACTCAAAATGCTATCAACCACTATCAGCCACGACAGCTAAAAAAATCCTTGTGTTCAGCTAAATCAAGGATATAAAACCATCATCATTTTGTTCTCCTGTGCCAAGTGAGAAAGTGCAAAGTTGCTTCTCCTTGTCTGTGAAGAATCTTTTCCAGTCTCGGAGACCATTTGCAGATTTGTGAGACTAATTTTTGTACATTTTTTAAAATAAACAAAATTAAACTGTTGGATGTCACCTTTGTGAGACATCAAACTAGAGAAAATATGCACAAATTGTGCAAAGCACAGTGATAAGGAAGTCTGGTTTGTTGCCTTAGAGGTGTGAATTCTCAGAAGTGGCTAGGATCCTTAACAACCTGTCTTGCTGCATTGAAACAACAAGAAATGAGACACTAGAGAGACTTTTCATATCTGCAGTACATACTAGTTTAACAAACCACCTTTATAACCTGTTTGTGGCCCCCCGAAACTATCTGATTGTTTACTGCTGAAAAAGAAGGCATGGTTCTTTTTACATTCTTATGGACAGCCACAGTACTTTTGATTGCATAAAAAAAGAAGAAATCCCTAGACTTCTTTTATCAGCCTGGTCTTTTAGAATTGGAATGGGGCCCAGATGGTTAAGACCCTATATTTTATATGAGTGAAAATGAATATATTAAAGGTAAGCATTTTTTTTTTCATACAGGGATGTCCCACATTAGTTCTGTTTTGGAATGATACATTTCACTAAAGTACCAGACTACACATGTTGTTTACTATGAGTCAATGATTAAGATTTAGTGTGGTGTTTTAGGTTTATTGATGGTTTTTCCACCTTCCTTGTATGTAATTCTGAAATTATTTACCACTAATATTCTTGTTGTTTCTTTATAATGCCTGTACTTTACCAAACAATAAAGCAGTTAAGGGAAGGATCCAGTCATGAGTGCGGCATACTCTTGAAACAGCAACTACTGAGGATAAATACATGTAGCAAGTTTAATAGTGAAGACATACATCTAGAGAGAGATGCATTACCTCTCATAGCAGTAAGATTTCTGGAATCTGAGGCCTGGAGCTTGCAGGAATCCCCTGAGCTCTTCCCCCCAAGGTTGCACAGCGTGACCCAAGAGGCAATTCCCCAGGATACCTCAAGTCTGTTGCTATGCTGAGGTGTGACACTTGCATCACACATGCTGCTGTTGCTTTACTGGCAATCCTATGGATACAACTACGTCCTGAATTATGGCTTGGGTAGCCAGCTCTAGAGAGCCACTGACTTGCCCTAATTTTGTGAAAGCAAAATATGAAAACTCGTGAAGAACGACTTTTTGGGGGGGGGGGGTTGGAGTCTACAACGCAAGAACATCTCATGATTCTTTGCACCTAAAGCACATACAGAACATTTCTTACTTCATTTCCGGTCTTCTCGTGCAGTCCTCTTGGGGATATGCTTTTTCACAAGGTTCCTGCATGTAGGATGAGGGAAGGGGAGAGGAGAGAAAACATGAATGAGCACAGAGGTAGTACTATTCAAAAAATGGGATGAATTAAATCACCTCCCCACATGCTTCTCAGTGCTGATGCTCACTGCACTTGCTATCCGTTCGTTTTACCACTTGCGTTTATCTGTTACCCTAAATTCTTCCACCAGAAGCAGCCTTGCTGCATGATAGGACCAGAAAGTCGAACAGATGAAACGTCAGACAATGTCTCTATTAGGCTCTTGAAGACACCACTTGAGTCAATTCAGTTTATCAATGTAAATATCAATGGGCAGACCCAACTAAGCATCTCAGACTTATTTGACATGACAAAGGTTTAATTAGGCTGATAATATTTTGTACAATGACTTCCTATGGATGCTGATTAGTGGATGGGAATTTGTGTATGCATTGTGAGGGTTTGTCTCTGTTTTTGCGAAGTATACATATGCGATGTGCTATGCATATGTATACTGTGTATGTATACTGTGCTCACTGACATTTTTGTTTGAATATTATAAAAAAAATTATAATATTGCTTTCCCTCATCACACAGTTCTAGTAGTTGGTGTTTTAAAAAAAGTTTCAACTACAAGTTTTTTAAAAACAGGGGAAAATGTACTATAGAACTGGGCAAGACCCCATAGAAGTAGCTTGGCAAAAGGGAGGAAGGTCAGATTTGAAACAGGGATGTAACTTATAATAAGAACAATCCCACGCAGCCTACTTCCTATGGAGGAGGCTCTTCTGTTGAAGACGAAAAGAAGACTGGAAGGTGCTAATTCAATGGCTTCCAACCTTTTCCTTTATGCAGACTACTTCTTCACCATTGAAGGCTTTGTGCACTGTCACTTAGCCAAACCATTTTTAAGAGATGATAGTCAAATATATAAATATATGAACAACTGACACTGAAAGGCATTGATTAAGGGATGTTTGACAGACCCCACCCTGCCTAATGTTATTACAACTATTTTCACAACACTCAATATTTTTCTGGGAGAAAAAGTGAAGAGCTCACCACTGTGAATTCTTTCCTGCTCTCTTTTTAGTTCTAATCAGATATAGTAACATTTGATTCTGCGAACATGCTTCGAGATAAAAGCCTAGCCCTGTCCCCCTTCTGCCACTATATCATATCCAATTTCAGTGGGAAGGAAAAAAACTCCAGCTCACATGTTCAGCGTACACATGAGCAGGGCCCTTCTCCTCTTTAGGAATGTCACTGCTTGCCTGAGCAAAGCAACAAGAGATGGGAGTGGAGCTGGCTTATCCCCTGTAACCGTGATGATGATGATTCCTTTTTCAAAGTGACCGAAGAGGGCTCAACTGATCACTGCACCCACTTCCCTTCCCTTCCCGCTGCAGATTAGAGCCACATGGATCAAACAGTACAGAACCCTCACAGGCTGCTACTGGTTTCACAGACTATCCAGTTTGGAACTGCTGCACTATTAAGAAGACTCCAGCCAAGAAAAGAAATAGGCTGCTACCCACCCCTTTCTGAACCATGGGAAAAGATATCTCTGTGGCAAAAGGAAGAGCAAGCAAGATGCAAGCACAATTCAATAGAAACTTTTTAATTCAAAGGTCCTACGGAAATTAATGAAGCCTCTCATGCAATTCAGCATAGCTTTCACAGGAGATGTTCTCTGTGGAGTAAAGGCCCATATCGCGTCAAACATTTAAATCATACCTGTAGACGCAATAAGAACCAAACTAATTTAAAAATATTGCAGTATTTAGATATATATTCTCAGTGTTTAATAATTGAGCTCCTTAATGTTTTCCTGTTTAGGGCATTTCAATTACTATTTTTATTTTAAATGCAGGGGAAAATATCAGACACGATTATAATCTGTTTCACGTTGTTCTGACATATCAAAGGAAAAAAAAATATTAAAGGAGAAAAATCACTAACATTCCAGAACAAACAGCTTTCAAATTATGGGCAGAAGTCTCTAATAATTTGACTCTGATCCATGCACATACATGTGTAAGAGCAAGGTTAAAGGGGGAAAAGGAGACGTAAGTGGTACCAGTTAGATTTTGTTTGAGGAATAACTAAAAGAAGAAGGAAGTACAGTACTTGCCTCGCCCATACCAGCCACAACATCTTGGAAGCCTCTGATTTAGGAGCTCTTCCTCTGAAGAGTGATGGCTATCTGCTACAACTCGGTGATGAACAATCTGTAACTCTGTATTCTCTCACAACTACTTTCCTTACTACTAATGCTTTATAGCTTCCAGAGCTGAGCTTTCCTCCTCTTAGTACTGCCAGATATTTTGGAAGTGTGTTTTCCTCTAGGAAATGCTACTATGAATACTGGATAGGGGAATGGGGAGAAAAGGGAAGGGGAAGGGAAACAAACTAAAAGAGAGGGAGGAGGAAAAGACATTGAAGGCGGAAGAGGAAGTTGGGCCCAATAAGAACACAGAGAAAAAGAAAGAAAGTTAAATGGGGGCAGCATTGCGGGGGTGAATAAGAACCATGTTTTTTTCTGAGTAAATGTGGCCATGACTTTTTTCACCAATTACACCAAATGTTAATGGTCACAATGATTCTTTTGCATACATTTAGGCTTGAATAAAATTGCTCCTCTGAACAAGAGCAGACTCTCTAGCCAGAATCTGACTGGATTTTGCCCCAGAGTAAGTGAAATTGCGTATGTCATGCCAGCAAACTGCAGCTAATTAAGCTGGTGTTGCTTGCGTGACTGCCTGCGTGCCAGTCTTGTAACAGTGTGCAACTGGCGCTTTGTCAACAAACTGTAATTAACTGCTGCATCCTACACAATTTCACTTACTCAAGAGAAAAAACCCAGCAGGATATTTAAGAGAATTTTACTGATTCATGCTGCTGTAATGGCCCATGGGGACTAGCAATTAGATTTAAATTTCAAATGCTGATTGAGTTGTCCCAGATAGCACTTTTTGCATTTCATGAGATCTAGTCTACTTTTTTTGTTTAGGGTTCTCCCTCTAGAGATGTGCCTGTAACTTGCCAAAGAGAACATTGCATTATGTATCTGGTGGTGGTGGTGTGTGTGTGTCTGGTCCAAATAATGAATGCCATCATAAATATATCACCTTTTAATGTGCTGCAATACTGTACATGAAAGTGGAGGAAGAGATAATACTGAGAAAATTATGCTTAAAAAGGACGGAGCAACCACAGCAGGAGCCTTGGCAGGATGAGACATTTGCCTTACATCAGGTACTCCAAAACAAAATAAGGTGAAGAGTGAACAAATGATCACATGCTACAAGAAGGGGCAGGTGGTAGGAATGCATCAGTGTTGCCTTGTTCAGTGACAAGAACAACACAAATATAAGGCATCATAAAGGACCAGGAAAATAATGTGAACCCTATTTCAAACACCAGGTCAGTACTCCAATATCTGCAGCTTTAAGGGAACAACAGATGTGACCTCTTGTCTTTTACAAGCAAACCAGCACATCACAGCCATATCTTCCTTCTGCCTGTCAACTCTGCCATATTTGGCCAAGAAAGGCCTCTCCTGTCTTCTGCTCAAAAAGCTTGGAACACCCACCTGGCATTCTTAGACTGCAGAAAGCAGTACTGTACAGTCAGAAGTCAACAGATTGACTTGATGTGTGAAAAGGAAGCTGCAGGCACCATACAGTGGGCCACTCCCTTATAGAGAGAAACAAATCTCTCAGGTCTGTTTAACCTCACAGAGCAAGGAGGACTCATTAAGCACCCTGTGTACATTCATTTCCAGCTGACTGTTCTCACTGGGCCATTTCCTCCTGCACTCAAGGCCTTTCATTAGGCCTTTTTGTTGGAAGTCTCTAGAAAACAGTTTGGGGGAAGGAATTTTCAAGGAATGATGGCACAGCTTCCATAGGGGAGGCAGAGACTCCCTTTCCTATCAGCACAACCCTGTGAGAGGTAACAGCATGGTGCAAAGTTACCTATACAACCCACAAAACAGAACTGGGGAGGAAAGCAGATATTTTCATTCCCGCTATCCAAGATTTCTTTTAATAAGCTACTGATTATTTAAAACAAAATAAAAATAAGACCAGATAACAGCTGTAATTTTAAGATTTCCAGCCCAGAAACCAAGCTTCTATCTTCCAAAGCAACATTCAGAAAAACATCCAAGTTTAGGTAAGAGAGCAAATGACCCTGCAATTATAACATTACTTTGCCCTATAGCTCGCAACTACATGCTCTAGAACAGTGGTTCCCAACCTTGGGCAACCCAGGTGTTCTTGGACCGCAGCTTCCAGAAACTCCAGCCAGCACAGCTAGTGGTGAAGGCTTCTGGGAGTTGCAGTCCAAGAGCAACTGGGTTACCCAAGGTTGGGAACCACTGCTCAATAATCATCTCCCTCTCTGATGACGCATGGAATTGCAGCTGCTCTGCTATGTATAGTATCTTTGGATTCTAGATAACCTTGATGTATTAAATTCACCAGAGCAACAGCAATCATATCCAACCAGAGTTTAAAAATTGCCTTTAAAAATCAAGAGCAATATTGGTTCTAAGACTTATGAATTGTTCTAATGGATGTACATAAGCTTTTCTCTGACTGATGTTATTATAGAAAGAGACATGAGGTCTAACTGTACTTTCACAGCAAAGAAAGAGCTATACATGAGTCATAACACATCAGATCAATGATTTAAAGGGGCAGGATGGGATGCTTATGCAGTGCTAGTAGGATATATGACCATTCATGACACAGCAAAAAGAGGCAGGTACCTGCCCAATCTGTCCATGTGGGAGACAGCAGAGATAAGGGAAAGGAGTAACAAAAGAAAAATGGAATCAGCAAGGGTAAAAAGAGATGAATACAAAGCAAGGGAGTCATCTGGCCTCAAACTGTCATTATTTAAAGGGAGAAAACCCACACATAAGGTGCCTATGTCTGAAAAAAGGCCTAGCATACTCTAGGCCTGATTTTACTCTTTTTAGAGGGAGGATCCAGCTTTGCCACTGATTTGCACCCTTAGACAATATATTTCAAAAGTTAGTTGTTCTGACCCAACAAATGAATTTTTTGATCCCCTGATGTACTACTACTTATCACTGGTGTATAGCTGATTGAGTTTTGCAGATTGGTTCACAAGTGGTGCATGAAATGGGCAAGCCCACATATTGGTACGATGGCATTTAATCCAACCACACAGCAAAATTTTCCAGCTACTCATCTCGTGGGCCTTTCTCTTTTCTGTTTCACTTGAAAAGAAAATGAAGAACTTCTTCAAAACATCAAACATATTCTGAGCATGGATATACATGCCATCTTGAAGTAATGGAGGACTGACAACTGGAGCAAAACAAAGTTGGCAACCCACACATGCATTCAAACATGTCCCTCCTTGCCTTTATCAGGACACAAGAAAATGCTTTCATGTATGGGGATATGACAAGAAATTCTTCACTCAATCCAAAGAATCAAACATTCAAAAGTGGGAATAGAACTAGAGTCATCAGTTGTAGTGCAAAATTGCCCACAACTCCAGGAGCAAAATGGTGAATAAAGTTTTGGACCCTTATCTACTAGACACAGCACTACAGAGTTCAGGAGAGCTTTTCTTTTTCTTTCAACAGAGATAGGGAAGACAGCTTTGGACTGGACAGCAACAGTACAAATCAACTCAGAGGCCTCTGTTCCCAGTACTGTGATGCCTGGAATGAAGAGAAATCCTAAGCCAGCAGCTGGACAGGCAGAGGGGAAGGAATGGGAGTCATTGCTAAAGAATCCAACCAAAGAGCAAAGGGACTTGGATGATTCCTGAACTCGCCAGTCAGCCAGAGGCTCCAGACTTCTCTGGGTCCTCCTGGATAGGAGCCTTATTATAACAGAGCCTTTGGATCAGCTTCAGAAACATTTGGGACAGACGGTTGAGGAGACAGCTTTAAGATGATGGGGAAGACGAATGGAAGGTGAAGGAGAACAGAAATTCTGCCTCAAACATCGGGCAAAGCTGGGTGGGAATTCTGCTTAATCTGGGAATCAAAAGAAAAAGGTAAACAGGAGAGAGAGCTTTTTGCATAGCTAAAAGAAGACAAGTGCTAAAAATGAACCTGGAAATCTCAATTAATTGTAACATAAAGCATTATACAAGAGAAGATATTTTACCCACTAATGGATTCCTGTCATAACTGTGACTGTAAAGTAAAATAAATACTGAACACTCTGTCAATAATTAGACTTTTATGTTATGTATTGTTTTGTTTTGCTATGTCTATTATTATTTATTTTGTTTATGATTTTGTGTAATAAAATAATATAAAAAAGAATAAAATAAAATAGAAATCCCAATTAAGACCTGGATTATCGGAGTGGATGAAAAGGTCCACCCAATACAGGGTCTATCAGTGGCCAGACAGACACCTGAATATCAACAAGGAAGTCACAAAATCAACACATTTTCACTGTTTAGTCCCAGCATCTAATATTCAGAGGTACACTGCCTGTAACCAGTAGAAAATTAGACTAGTACATGGAGAACTAGTTTAAGCAGTCAAAACAGTTATTTAGCTACTTATTGTGTCAGTGAATTGCATAACTACCCATACTGTGAGGTATTTTCCTTTGTGTGTTCTGACTAATGTAAGATAAACTTCATAAAATCATAGAATAGTCATAGGGTTGGAAGGGACCTTGGAGGTCTTCTAGTCCAACCCCCTGCCCAAGGCAGGAGACCTCATACCATCCCGGACAGATGACCGTCCAATCTTTTCTTGAAAACCTCCAGCGATGGGGCACCCACAACATCGGGAGGCAAGCTGTTCCACTGCTTAATGGTTCTCACCGTCAGGAAATTCCTCCTTATTTCCAGGTTGGATCTCTGTCTGATGAGCTTCTACCCATTGGTTCTTGCCCTACCCTCAGGCGCAATGGAGAATAAATCAATGCCCTTTTCCCTGTGGCAACCCTTCAGATAATGGAACACTGCTATCATGTCACTGGAGACTCAGTTTTAAGAGGGTGTGAGGGGACACTGTCCCTGCACCTGGTGGGCCTTTTGCCCCTTCACACCCCTCAGAGGCCTGCACAGCGACCCCAGTAGCCAGGTGGTCTAGGGGCACAGACAGAGAGCCAGAGCACATGGAAGGAAAGGGAGATGAGGAACAGCTGGTGCAAAGGGCAGAGGCAGGTGAGGTGGAGGGAGTGGAGCCGGGAATAAGAGGGGGAAAGGAGGATGCCAGAGGGGAACAGTGGTTGGATGCCTGGGAAGACTTCCATCTGGTCTTCTGTGGCCCTGGGAAAGGCATGGCCGAAGGTGCTGAGAGATGTGTAGATGGGGGAGTGGGTAAACCTCACCTGGGGGACGGCGTGTAGGCCCAAGCACACCCATCTTCCCCTCAATTGAACTGCTGATGCAGACCAAGGTAACCGAGAGGGACTCCCCCCACCCAGTGGAAACACTGGCAACACCACCAGCAGTGCTTGTGCCTGACTCAGCCCACTCCAGGACAGAAGGAGGTGTCTCTCTGAGAAGACCAGCAACCATCTTAGGAATATCTGCCCTCTCAGAAGGGCACCAGGACCAGTAATGGCAACTCAGCCTCAGCAATAAGGAGTAGACAGGCAGGGGTCAATGAGTACAACTCAGCCCCAGCCAGAAGCAACAAACAAACGGGGGCTAGTAGGCAGAACAACGCCCCAGCCGGGGAGGACTGATGGAGCAGGAGGGCTTTTGGGAATCGCTGCCAGGCATGGGGAGCAATGCCATGGCTGAGACGGCCCAGAGCTCTTTGTCTACTGAGAGGGGATGTTTGCCTGGCATAACAAAAGCTGTTCAAAGGCATACTGGTTGAACCCTCTCTATGGGGTCCATGTTGGAGAAGTCATCGGAGGCAGCCCTCCCCCCAGAAGGGGCGGTAGGATGCACAGAGGGGGGAAAATATTGCTCCATCTACTGGTGCATAATCCAAGAATTTATTAAGAGAGACAAAGGAGCACTCCAAATTCTTCCTCGTACTTGTGGGTTGTCCAATGAAGTACTCCTTTCCTGAGCTGAGCATGAACAAAGTCCTGGGCTTTGTCATCTGAGCTTTCCTTTTCAGACCTAAAAACTAAATCCCAAGCTTTCTCATTCCTTTCCAGGCAAAGCTGTCTTTGTTCCACCTGTGTACATACCTCAGCTGCTTTGCGTATGCCTGCTCAATCTCTGTCCGTTCTTTCACAAACTTCACATACTTGTCCATCAGATCCAGGCCCCACTGTGTGTGCCGCTCAACTATGTCAAACTGATCCTGAAAGAGGAAGAGAGGGAAAGCATTACCAAACAGTGCCAAAAAGGAATATATTCTCTACCTGGCCCCTGAAGATGAGATACAAAAACCTAAATCTCACTGAGATGACAAAACTAATGTCTGTGGTGGATTACCTCAGGATCAAGTGCAGAGCCTCCTGAAAAGTTCTCTGTACAAAGAACACAAGTAGTGTAGTTTCTGTCAACACTAACTAGACTGGGACTCTGGAATGCTTCCAGAGATCCAGCCGCAGGACTTGATAATCTGGTGCTTGTTTCTTCCTCTAGTCCCAGAGGCGTTCTTCCTCATTCAACATATGACACTGACCATGTAACCTTAATGTTCTTAATATCCCCACCTTATATCCTTCTCTAAAGAATTCAGATTATGATACAAGACAGATTAATTTTAAATTGTTTCCCTTATGATCTGAGCCAGTAACAAGGATATGTACTGGATAACATGCTAATGAGAATATGCTAAAGCCAAACTTCTACCATGCCTAACATTAACCCGCTGTGATGTTGCCAATGAGAAATATCATGAATTTGTGCTTCATAACAGATAACAGAATTGATGTCACCTAAAAGCTTTGCTTAAGTCCAGGAATGGGCAAGGTACAATCTTACAGATGCTATGGACCGTAGCACCTATAATTCCTCACTGTTGACTATGCCAACTAGGGCTGAATGGAGTTGCAGTCCAACAACAGCAATATGATTAAAGGTTTCCCAACCCTGGTTTAGACCCTTCCAGCAATTCAAAGCACCCTGTTCTATGCAGTGTCATGTCCTCAACAGGTCTGGTTTGGGCTTATTTGGCATGTCTTGATGGACTCGCTACCCAACTAGTTTGAGGAAGCACTGGGCACAATAGTACTTTGACATAAACCACATTATTGATATGTCAGGAACTAAACCTAGGCCCTTCTGCCAGCAGAGTATGGTGTGCTCCAGGGATATTCGCCTCAGTTTTTCTAAAGCATGTACACATGATATTATTTGGATTTGTTTAATCTCTGGAGCTAAGTAGTTAATTTATCGATTTTAAATTCATTTTTCCCAAATCACTGGATGTTCTACCTTCCCTTGGTATATTTGAAGCAACAGTGAAGGAGTTGACATGCTCTGAACCGGAGAGATAGGTCAATTCATGGCATTACTCTCCATTAGGACATTTTTCACTGAGTGTTCACTGGAAGGACAGATCCTGAAGCTGAGGCTCCAATACTTTGGCCATCTCATGAGAAGAGAAGACTCCCTGGAAAAGACCCTGATGTTGGGAAAGTGTGAAGGCAAGAGGAGAAGGGGACGACAGAGGATGAGATGGTTGGACAGTGTCATCGAAGCAACCAACATGAATTTGACCCAACTTCGGGAGGCAGTGGAAGACAGGAGGGCCTGGCGTGCTCTGGTCCATGGGGTCACGAAGAGTCGGACACAACTAAACGACTAAACAACAACAAGGACATTTTAGCATCATTTCCAGTGTCAGTGTGTGCACTGGTTCCTAAAGCAAATCATGCAAGTAACATCAACATTACAGCTGCTTCAAATGAGCTCTGATGCTTTTTGCAATAGAGTGTAGGAAAGAATATTGGTGATCTATAATAATAATACGACTCTTACAATTAAACAAGGCATGAGAGTGCCACATGGCTTCTGGGGCTTGAAAGAGAGAGAGAAAAAGAACACTTTAATTCCTAAACATCAATACTGTGTTTTTAAGGAAACGCCCTTGACCAAAGCTGAGGAAGAAAGCACACTCTAGGCGTGTTAATCTGGACTGAAGACACTCTGGGATTTTTCTTCAGTGCCCTGGAAGCCAATTAGTCATTTTTTACTTCCTCAACTTGGCACTCACTTTTACATACCCACTCACAGCTGGGAAATTTTTGAGGAAGCTTTCCAAGTCACTTTGAATTTTCATACATATGTGCTAGAGGACAGGCAGAACACAGCACTAACTATGCTGTTACAACGCTTCTTTGAATATATTGCATATATACCGTGTTTCCCCGAAAATAAGACAGGGTCTTATATTCATTTTTGCTCCAAAAAACGCATTAGGGCTTATTTTCAGGGGATGTTTTATTTTACAGTCATGTCATCTTCTGGTTGCTGCACAACGCTGCAGAATGGTGGAGGGCAGGGTTTCACTTAACTGGGGCTTATTTTTGGGGTAGGGCTTATATTACAAGCATCCTGAAAAATCATACTAGGGCTTATTTTCAGGTTAGGTCTTATTTTGGGGGAAACAGGGTAACTATCTGGTGTTCTATTACTGAAATTTAATTATAGCATTTATATGAGATAATTAAAGCACCTTGTTTTAAATCTATAGCAAGTTAAAACCCAGGGGCAAATAGGCTCTGGATCTATAGTCCAGCCAATATTCCATAACATGCATGTTGTTATTCTGGGTAATCATTGCATTATGCAACTTGTATTCTTCCTATTGTCTCTTTTAAAAGCTCAATATAAACCACACCTAGAAATCAAGTAACTGGAACTATTACATCTTTCACTTCTTTCACTTTCACTGACTCTTTTACATCTCCCTTTGTAATGCACAGAATCACTTATAAGATGTAGGGTTGCTCCTGCATTACATGTTCCTGTTTTCATTTGCCAGTGATATGCGGTCAGGAAACACAAAAAGATGGTGATGTGAAAAAGAAAAATGGAAAAATCCTGTGACTGTCCAGAAGAGACATGGACAACAAGGCAGTATTTTGGCCAAAGGAAAGTAGAAACATTCCTGGTAATGGTCAGAGTGAATCATTTTAATGGCTTGCCTTCCGTGCCATTTCCCTGAGTAATTTCATCAATTAGACTTTGGCTGTACCTCTAACAGAAAAATATAAAAGCAAAAAGCAGATTCAAACAATGGGCTGCACATTAGAGAAGAACTTTAAAATATACCCTGTTTCCCCGAAAATAAGACCTAACCTGAAAATAAGCCCTAGTATGATTTTTCAGGATGCTTGTAATATAAGGCCTACCCCCAAAATAAGCCCTAGTTAAGTGAAACCCCGCCCTCCACCATTGTGCAGCAACCAGAAGATGACATGACTGTAAAATAAAACATCCAGTGAAAATAAGCCCTAATGCGTTTTTTGGAGCAAAAATGAATATAAGACCCTGCCTTATTTTCGGGGAAACACGGTAGCTCTGCTTTAAACATAAACACAAAGCCACCTGCTATTCAGAAGCAGGGAGGGGAAATTCTGAGTGAAAGACGTGATAGATTGTTGTTGTTAGCATTACTAGCAACTTCTTAGTATAGTATAACTGCCAATGTGAGTGTGTTTAATGCTATATCCAATTTACTCTTCACCTGAAGCATATCAGCTAAACTACAGAGAATTTGGCCATCCTGTACGAGTTTTCCTTCAAAAAGCAGGTAGCATCTCACAGTTAACTGTCACGTATTCTATGTACAGAAATCACCTACTTCAGCATAACACACTGCTATCCAATCAATACATATGGACAATGCTACACCCAGGCAGGATCGATCTAATTTAGATCAAATTGATTTCAGTTACAATTTAATTCCAGAAGGGCTTGGCTGAATCATGCTATTTCTCTCCCGACACCACCAGTGTAATCTTGCCTGCTATAACCTTAATAGAACAAGCTTCTATTCATTGACCCTTCCAGTGTCTGAAACTGCGCACTTCCAGGAGTGGGGAGGCAGGGTGGGGGAGGGG
This sequence comes from Intellagama lesueurii, assembly GCA_037013535.1. Taxonomy (NCBI): domain Eukaryota; kingdom Metazoa; phylum Chordata; class Lepidosauria; order Squamata; family Agamidae; genus Intellagama; species Intellagama lesueurii. Next base: position 133,867,584 of record JBAJHW010000002.1, read on the forward strand.
AGGCCTGATTTTGTCTACATAAAGTTGCAGTGACAGTAGTGTCTCGAAAGGAATCCTAGATATTTTAATAGGCTTTCAAGAATTTACAAGGTTATATTATGCTCAGAGGTGTAAGGACTCCAGGACTAACTTAAGGAAGAGCTGGGAAAAAGGGCTGACTAGACACATTATTTCTCATCTTTAAACACTGCTGGTAACTGGTATGGATCTCTGGAGACACAAACCCAGTTTGAGAAGCGCACAATTGTCTGATAAGATCATCTAGACTGAGCACCAGACTCAGTACCTGGTGGGAGGAAAATATTAACTCCAATAATCTCTACAGAAACCTATGGAATGGTATAAAATTGAAGACCCAATCAAATTGTTGGACCCTGTGTACAAAGCTTTAAAAATAAAAAAGACTCACAATAAAGAATTAGAATTTATAAGCCCTATTCCACAACATTTTTTTAAATATAACACATTTTAAAATTCAAACACTAACCAAAAAAGAATGATTTTCACAATTTTTTTAAAAATAATCCAATTTAAATTAAAAAATCCAATTTAAATTTTAAAGATTTGTTTTTATTTTTAGATCATTGGTTTTCATCCACTCTGCAGCCATAGGATGATCACAACTGCTAGTCTTTCATCTTCTTTTTAGGCTTAAGAAGGCTGGAAGTGAAGAAAAACATAGGTTACATCTGAGGTAGCTTCCTTTCTCATAATTTCTTATACCCAGCCATTTTAGCCGGGAAGATGGGAGATGTTTAACTGATACCATTCACTAGGAATAACCAAATTTATTACATACATCTACTAATACGTGCATCAGAAACCACCTATCTTTTCCACTGTGCTTTTCTCAGAATTTTGTGATGAAATTCTTGGCTGAGAAACTGGGCACAGAAGGCTTGTACATCAGGGAAATCTGAACAGCAAAATACATGTATTAAAGAAAAGTATGCATGAAAATTAATGTGAATTTTGTTCCTTTTTTTTTTTCAACATTGGAGATGAATGAAGAAACTGGACTGAACAGCCTGATGACTGAATATGTGCAGAATTGAAGAATATGTTCATCAGTCCCTACCACTTGCTACATATTGCAAACAAACAGAATTAAGAGGCAATGGTTAGTGACAGGAAAAGGGCAACTCCTCTGAAATCTGCAGTCTAAACAAGCACCTTTAAGAAAAGGCTGGCCTTCCACACTCCAGGGAAAGACATGACAGGCAGGAACTCAAGAAATTTGGGCAAAGTCTCTTGTTTATCTACAAGCAAACTGCAAGCAGAACTTTTTTGATAGAAATTTTATATTCAGTGGGTGCAGTCACATAATTATCATTAGGCATCTCAGTAATGACAATGTAAAACTGGAAAAGAGCTCAAATATAATGGTCTGAGGCTGGCATCCTAAAATCACTATTCCCAGTGCACACAAGAGTCTTGCTTCTAAGAAACCAGGCTCAGAATCATCCTGAAAGTTAACTATGAAACAACATCTTTTCAAAATGTGCTCAGCACAAACAATTAAATATATCATAAAGCAAAGGATGTAACTAAATTTTCTAGAAATAAAGCAAATCTGACTCATTTGGTGTCCTGCAGACATCAAGGTCAAGATACCAGGATACTGAGAGCACATCTCCTCTGTTTTTTAAAACCACATCCTAGGCTTAGTAGAGCTGAATTATGTCCGCACTGTGGACAGAAGGAACAAGTCAATAGTTGGTTCTTAAGTGTCTTCTGCCCCCAGGCAATCAAAACACTTTGTAAGCTTTTCAGTGTATGCCGCATGCCGCAAAGGCTCTAGGAAGATGCAAGAGTAAGGATGCTGTCTTGCTCACAGTCTTACAGTAAGTCACAAGTGTTACCAGACAACTGGTTTCAATGGGTTACCAAAATCCTGAGATCTCACACTGACATGCTTTGTTGGGACTTAGAGCTTTCTAATATCTACCACCGAAGCCAAAGAGATGGAGAAGAAAGAGAGATGAGAGCCAGACAGATATGTGGGAATTTCAGCTTATACAAAGTCTTCTTTCGATTCTTTGTGTCTTGCAATGTAGAATGGCACTTTCACAGAAGCTCAGTTTACCTCAAAGAGGAAGCACACGTTTGGCAATAGTTAAAGGACTGTGGGGATTGCAACCCAAAATATCTGGAAAACTAAAGGTTCCCCAGCCCTGAATTAGTGCTATCACCTCACCTGTGCTCACGAATTCATATTTTCAAAATGCACCAGTTGAAACAGTGCCACTATCAGTGCCAGGTGAAGAGAGAATAATATATTAACTATGGTAGACACTCCATACCGAGTACATCTAATCTGATTTCTCCGCCACCCAATTTTTTTTTTGAGGGACAGAAACCAGCCCCTTTATCGCATGCTTCTACAGCAATATGTCAAGGCCAAGACTGATGCTTCCTTAAGAGCAGGAATTAATGCAGAAGATTTGGTTTAGACATGGGCGCTTCATTATTTGTAACCAAGATGAAGTGCAGCACCACAGGTGGTGCGGATTCCCTCACCCCACCCTCTGGGCTGGTCAGGCCACTAACCGGGCTCTGTGCATCGCCGGGGTCCTTCTTCGGTAGTGGTGCAACAATCCAGGCATGACCCTGCCTAGCTTGGTCCTGCCTCTCCAGGCAGCCGACCACTCCAGTGAGGAGATGGGATGAGAATGACCACTCCTTGCTGGAGTGGCCAGTTGCCTGGGGAGGCAGGGCTGGGTCAGTGGGGCTTCTGCCCAGATTGGTGTGCCACTGCCGAAGAAGGCCAGCGACGCATGGAGCCTGGTTCATGGCCCGGCCAGCCTGGGGGTGGGTGGGAGAAGGGAATCTGCACCACTGTGCTTCGTCCTGGATACAAATAATGAAGTGCCCATGTCTAATCCAGATAGTATGTTACTACATGACTGTAGTGACTTATAAGGCCACTATAAGTGGAGGAATGTGAAATTTAGGAACCAGGGACCTTTTAAGAGAGAAAAACATTACTCAAAGTATTTGCTTTGAAAAACATTTCAGGAACCAAAGAAACTGCTCAAGAATCTTGCAGACATTCAGTTTGGGCTCAGCACACTATCAACAGAGCTTGGAGATGAGATGAACTGGAGCTAAAAGAACCAACATCCAGCATGCACTTGTTTCTGGAACATGTGTTTACTTTTTGCCACATTCATACTTTGGCAGTGATAGTTTGAAAATTTAAGTGGGAGCAAAACTCCATTTCTCCCTGTATCCATTAGAGACCCCCCTCCCCCATACAGAAAGAAGAGGAGCTTGCTACTATCCAAACTGGAAAGGGTTGGGGAGAAGAGCTAATCTGGACTTTGACCCTTCAGCCTTCAATTTCCTGGAGGCAAGGAAAAGTCTCTCTTGCCACTTCCTAAAATCATCATCATCATCATCATCTAAGTCTGGATAACAGGGGAACAGAGACTTTTTCAAAGCTCTCTACATGACCTCTCTATAGGCTAAGAGGATCACTAAATTTTCATGACGTCTCAGAAACACCACCTGATTTGAGTGGAACACACCTAGGGACAAGCCTTAGTTTCAAGCTTGAAACAAACAAATGCACCAATTCCACAAGCCTTGTCAAAACAAATGTGTTCTGGAGGGAAGCAGGCAAGAGAAAGAGGAAGGCAGACTTCGCATGTGTCACAATCAGGTAAGTGCCAAAGCCTTGAAAGGTGCCCCACAGCTGACACTGGCATGATTAATTTATTGATTTTTAAAAAAATTTAAATGCCTAATACTAAGAGGAGGAGTATTAAGCTGGGCAGCTACAGCAGTCAACATATTTTTGTCCCCACCCCATGCCTCTATATCACATGCTTCTACAGCAATATGTCAAGGCCAAGAGTCATTTGGGGGCAGGGAGATGGTGGCTTTTGCAGCAGCCAACCTGTCTCTTCTCCTCTCAGCACCCAGCCTTTTGAAGAAATAAATGGTATATTACTGTCCTTCCTCCCAGGTGCCACTGTGTGTACTCTTCTGGCCCCTTCCCAAAGTGCCAATCTGGCAGGGAGCCCAGAAAAATACCAAGCAAGGCAACGTTCAGCTGCCTGATCCTTCTCTCTCTCTCAGCTTAAGACCTGATGCTGCTACAGAGGCCACTCCTTGCTTTGTCCCAACCTTGCTACTGCTATTGAGTCAGCCTGCTGAGGGAGGCTGATAGAGTAGTACGTGGGCGGGGGGGGGGGGGGGGAAGCTCAAATATGGCACCAAGCCTGGCAAATGACCTCAGGAATCCAATTTGTTTGAGATAAGGTACTAATCACACCCAGGGAGAATGCAGTGATATTAAAGGATATAACATCTTTAAAAAAATAAGATCCATCAGATGTTACTTGTCAGGGAGAAATTAGTCATGATAGAGGTGGCAGCAGCTTGTATTTATAGTCGACCTGTCTCTCCCCTTAACATATTTTATATAACACTAAGAGCATCAATGAAAGGAGTTGACCTTTTCTCCCTCACTTCCCTGCATTTCCTCACTTCTGGCACTTTTCTCTCTAGGTCAGATCTCTTCCAGTACCAAAGCCAGACTGGGAAAATAATGCCTGGACTGAGTGAGCATGGGGAGGTTAAGAAAGGTTCAGCTCTCCTCATGCACACATCCTTCTTTCATGCCAAAATTAGGTCCAATTAACCCGTTTTAAAATGTGGATGAGGCAGACATATGAATAGCTAGTTCAGATGGTCAAACTGCTGAGGTCATTATACTCTGAAAGGCCCCAGAGTTTCCATATCTCATCCAACAGATAAAGATTCCAAGAAGAGACCCTAGATCAGTGGTTCCCAATCTTGGGTCCCCAGGTGTTCTTGGACTACAACTCCCAGAAATCCTGGCCAGCGCAACTAGCGGTGAAGGCTTATGAGAGTTTTAGTCCAAAAACATCTGGGGACCCAAGGTTCGGAACCACTGCCCTAGGCCCTAGAAGCTGGCAAACTCAGGATTCAGGTAGGAAGAAATGCATTAGAGGAACTGGAAAGGGATGTCTGAAAATCAAGTCTAATTAAATATGTTACAGGAGGTGGAACTTAAAAAATTCAACAGGTCTTGAAATTGCCAGTTAATTCTTTGCTACTAAAGCAGCAGCCTCACTGTCTGAGTAGGAAGTATCTACTAAAAAGTATCTGAAAGGACACGTGAATGGTTCACTTCTGTGTGTTTTTCAATTGCATAAGGTGGAACACTGAAGCCAGAAAAACCCTGGAAAAAAACTTCCACAAGACAAAGATTCTTGCGCAACAGAGCCTGTCACTGCAACATCCTAATCCACAAAATAATTGCCATTTTCTCATGACAAATTACTGAAATCAGTCAACCTGTCCTTCTCAATGCTTTCAGCCTCACAAGTGTGTAACTTGGAACCTCCACCCAGAAACAGCTCTCCCACTCCACTCCCACACACTGTGTGGCACCTCCACACCCACCCTCCTCTCCAATGTTGAAGGTCACCTTCCCAGGACAAAGCAAAGCACCATCACACTTGGGTCTCAAGGGGAGCAGACGCAGATCATGACAGATGTTCTTCTCTCTTGCTGTTATTTGATGAAAACCAGATGGAAGTTTGTCAAACAGTGGGGTTTTTGGGTTCTCTCACACCGGCTGGTCTAAAACATATTATTACAAAAAAAAGATTTGAGTAGTTTCCAAGACAGGCAGCTCCATGGCAAGTAATTCAAGCAAGTCAGTGTGGCAAGGGCTTCTGAAATAAAGTGAGAAAGGCTTGAAAACCACCAACCTGAAGGAAAAGGAGCAAGCACCCAAACTGGTTCCTTAAGCATCTCCATTACTCTGCATGGAGCTGTGGAGTGTTTGCAAGTCAAGTCAGTGTTTCTGAATTTACACGAACAGCAAGATGAAAGGACTTGAGATGAGCAGGACCTTACTGACCATGTGTCCTCTCTAAATCTAAAGCAGTGATGGATTGTTCTGCAGAGGTTCCGAAGGGGCCAAAACCTTCCACTTATTCATTCCACATCCTTGCTGGAAAGAGTTGTCTCTCAAGACGCTACACCCACTTGATTAATCAAAATCATTCAAGTGCAGGGGACTTCAAGAAGACAAGTTATCAACATAATTCTGTATAATAGTAGGAATAATATTAGCAGACTGATAAGCATATAAAATGTCATATGAATAATCCTTGCAACACAATTTTAATTGAAGCCCAATATTTACTTTTCCTATAAGGCTTATGAGGCACAGCTGGGACTTCTTTAGATCAGCTGCAAAATTATGGGTGAATAAAGATGACCTTCTTTATATTAGTGGCTATGCCAAGCCTCATGTGCAGGTCCACCAATCCCTTCTGCAGGAAAGGGATTGTCTTTCCACAGGAAAGGAAGGCTGCAAAGCAGACAGGGAGCATGGAGGCTCACTGCAACATCAAGGCAGTGTCCTGAACCTACTAGCAGACTAGTGGCTCTGTAGCCCATAATAAGAAAAGGGCAGTAGAGCCCTAGTTAACAGCAGAGAATGATACCTTTTTAAGGACAAAAACTATCCAAAAAGTCACTGAGAACAAGCTGTGGCTTCTAGGGAATTGGACATCTGGCAGGAAGGATGGCTTGTTGGCTAGTCTATGAAGCAGGGCTTGGCTGACAGCAAGTCTTCAATTGGGATCCTCCCAAAGCTCAGATCCTATGGGGGGATTACAAGAGGAAATGCCGATCCTCCCACTCAAAAGCAGCATTCAGAGGAAAAACAACTTGGGGATGTTTACTGAGTATAAATCCTAGAGGCCTGGTAAAAGAGAAGGCATCTAGCAAACAGGAGCTTTTCTAAGGATGTATGCACAGAAGACTGATCAAGAGAGCTGGAATGTATAACAGGCAAGGCACCGCTGCCCAGGAATAAAAGCACAGACCTCACAGACACATAATGATAAGACAGTCCAGAGTAGCAAACGTATACACAGGTTAGAACACTAGTCTCAGTTGAGCACTGTCTATCCTGCCTCTAAGACCTCAGACAGACATCTTTCCCAGCTCTGCTGCCTGAGATTTTCATTACCACTTTCTACGAGCTCGTAGAAAATGAAAATGGACCTCATGAGTGCAAAGCACTTTGCCCCTACACTCTGGACCCTGGTTGTAACATCACGACTACAAAAAACCTACTGGCCAAGTCCCTGATTCACGTTTCACCCCAGGGAACCAATTATCCCCATAGTCTTCCATCTAGTTCAAAGACTATTGTCAGAATCCTACTTACTTAAGAAACTGCATAAGGGTGATCATTTAAGTTTTTCATCCCCCGATCAATACCGCCAATATTATGGTGAATGCAAAAATCAGGTGTACAACGGGTTGTACAACTTAATGCATGAAGAGGAGATGACAAGAGTAAGGGGAATACTATGCAACTACCTTACGAATGTAGTTTTTCATCATCTGGAGTTTAGTCCTGGAAACACAGATACATACTTGAAACTAGGCATGCATACTAAAGGGACCCTAAGGACGTATACCTGGATATTATTTGATTTTCAAAATGCATTAACTGATTCTAATTAATATGCCTATGTATTTTATGCCCTAAGTAGTGTCTTCAGTCACTAACCACAGCACTGCGGTTGATAGCTTGAAGCTGGGGCAGGAGTCTGAGAAACTGTACTTTCCTACTATGGGACAACCCCTCCATGGGCATGGAGTGTATAGACCCCTACAGCAGAGTCTAGGGATGCATAATAAGAAAAGCTATATAGCACAGTGTGTTCAACTCTTGACAGCTGCATCACTTTGCTGGAAGGCCTTGGTGCACTATTACACTAAAGCTCTGCCAAATCATGCAAAACCAGTTACTTTGCTTAGTACAGTAACAGTGAAAATGTAAATGAAGGGCAATATGCCACAAGTATACATACTTGAAATATCAGAATCCACTTAAAAGAAACACAAGTCAACAGGACAGAGCTTGACACGAACCAAAAACAAGGACAAAGAATGGCTATTCTCAATTATTTGCCCATAATCAAAACAGATAATTAGGGTGGTTCCTGGGATCAAAACTGCATCAGAAAAAAATTAGGCACGTTTTCTAAAGCAATACTGTGACTCCAATATCAAATGACACTACAGAAATTCTTCTAGATTAAATTCACCTTATCTCACCTTAGCCAATTCCCATAATCTATAAGTCACTGCACAAACAATGATGTGCTTTTCAAACCCTGATAGGTCTCATAAATAAGGTTACTAAATCAGAACCAAGGATGCTAGCCAGAAATTTTTCCACTACTAAATTTTCCCCATGGAAATCTTTCTACTTCTAAAACGGCATTGTTTCATAAAATTTAATTACTGTAGTAACATAATGAACAGAAACAATACCAGCCAAAGAGGGACTCTTCTAAATTGTAATTAACTTTATTCAGGTAGCTTCCTTTAGGAAACATGCATACTGTACATATATAATGAATATAAAGCATAGGCCTTGGGGTGTATTAAAATATGTATGTTTTAGTGTTTTCAGGCATCTCCCCTTTTTATATTTAAACAAGGATATGCATACTCTTTTGTTCTCCACATAGCTTTGAATAGACTATTTAAACCATGCTGAGTGAACTTAATTGATTCCCCCTTCCTATCAAGTATTTCACTTCAAATACTTCTATTAGAAAAAGCTCTGGAGATATATCACACACATATGTACTATGTAAAATTAATTTGGTAACCTCCCTCAAGGCGGGGCACTTCAGATGTTCTGAACTGCAACTACAATCACCCTTCACCACTGGCAACCCAGGTCCAGTCATGTGGCAGGCACTTGGCTAAGGATGGATGTACTATGACATATTTTAGAAATTTTGTTTATTAAATATAATCAAAACATGTTAATTAGATCCCAATCCATTTAATGCCATTACAATTTTTTTCTGGAAACTCCAGCTCACTGACCACATCTTGCAACATTGGTGAAAGCTGTAACCAAAGACATAACTACATAAGTTTATGGGAGATCTATCATCATCATTATCACCACCACCACCAATCTTAGAATGATCATTCTCACTTAAACACACAGTTTAAGCAGCTAATGTTTGTGTTGGGGAAGAAGGAAATCTGATCAAGACTGCAAGTCTGGGGGGAGAGATTAACTTCTTTGCCGTCAAGCCATTTCCCCAATCATCTCTAGCTAATAAACACCTATTTGCTTAGAGAGAGAAAGAGAATATATACTGACTGAATATGGAGTGGGGAAGAGCTAACATTGCCTTCTCCCAGAGCTGCTTTTAACATTAAACAAAATGGAAGAAACCTAGTCTAGTCTTTATACACCAAACTTTGTCCTAGCAATTTAACCTCTCTTTTCCTCACCCCTAGTTGCTTTGATTGCAACCCAGAGCTAAGTATTCACTGAGGCAAATTAAAGATTTCTTCATAGAGAAAAGTACACTAAATCATCTACTCAAGCGGGGCGGGAGGGGGAGGAGCTTTCAGTACAATCAGCAAATCTGATTGATCTATTTATTCAAAGGAAGATTTGGCTCTGAAAGCAAACAGAATTCAAAGGGATGGGAAGGAAACCCTAGGCAAGCCGGTGCCAACACTTCCAAGTAATCACTTGGAGACAAGATTAACACAACCGCAAATGTGTGGGCCCTTCCTGTGCTGTGAGACTGCAACCAGAGTTAATAAAAATCAATCATTCTAAAACAAGCAAACTGATTTAAATCACGATTGATTTTTTTGATTTAAACTGTCAAAATTCTGTGTTTTTTAAATTCAAATTTTAAATCAAAACAACAAGAGGCATAATTTCCAAAGAGAAGGCAGAGCACGAGACATAAGAATCAGGCAGGGTTAAATCAAATTGATTTAAATCAAATCCGCCCTAACTGCAACTCCCATCAACCCTCACCTGTCAATTGTGAGGGATAATGGGAGTTGCAGTCCAAAAATATGTCCTCTAACCCTGCAGTAGAGAATCCGAAATACTGTGAAACATTTCAGAGGTTTAGTGTGGCTGTCTGCTGGACAAATTATAGGTGAAAACAAAATAAAAATAAAAAGTAAAAAAAGACAAAAACATGGAGACACCTTAAAGACTTATATTTTTTAATGTGAGCTTTTGTGAACAAGTCTACGAAGGCTCACACTAAAAAATATAAAAGTTAGTCTTTAAGGTGCCACCACGATTTTGTCTTTTTTTATTTTTTATTTTGTTTTCACCTATAGTACTTGCACAGACTAACACGGCTACCCCTTCTACAACTACAATTGCTGGACAAATGTGTCTGAACTTGGTTGTGGCTACACAGCTCCAGAACCAACAGGAAAATATACTCCTGCGTGTGTACAGTCAGTACATAACTATACCAAAAGAAGCTGGTTAGGTTTTCAAAATCACCACTATACCAAGTGTACATCCTGCAGTCCTTCATGGTTTGGGATCATGTTACTTGTCAACACTTTGGAATCAGCTTCCGATCAAGCTATAACTGGCCCCCTCCCTCCCAATGTTTAGAAGGCTACTGAAAATGTTGCTTTTCAGAGAGGCCCTTCAATGCAGCCCTGCCTGATCTGTATGCCTCGTGTTCTGCCTTCTATTTGGAAATTATGCCTCTTGCGGTATGTTGTTGTTCTATTTGTCTTACTGATTTTATTTATGACTATTGTCTTTTTATTTTATCATGTTGTAAACTGCTCAGAATAGCGCTTTGCACTAATGGGGCAGTATACAAATCAAATTAATAAATAATTCATTAAAAACCCCATTTTCATTTCAGAATTAGACAGACTCCAAGTAATACCAGGTTTATCTTTCAATCAAACCCAAATAAATTCATGCAGTGCCAAAAAAAGGTTATGTTAAAAGTGCTTGCTGCACAGCTTATGCTTCATACCAAGATATTAATGCTCAGCCAAACCTAAAAACATCTCTTTATTTACAGCAGGTGGGGAGCGGTGGAACACAGAACAGTACAGAAGAGCTTTCTTTCATCACTGTGGTCACGAGAAGTTCTTGTGGCAGATTTCAGAATAGTACAGATTTTTTTTTTTTTTTGGCTAAGATCCCACTCAGATAATTAAGTTTAGATCCCCCCCCCCCCCCCCCATATTGTCCTCTGTTGCAGACAGAGCAACTGCTGTCTGAATAACGAAAGGCACTTCTGGGCAAGCCTTTAGGAAGATCAATACAGCCTTCAAGCTAGCACTGTCCTTTGCTCAAAGACCTGGCATAGTTATAACCCAGTGATCTAACCCTGTGCTGCTCACCTTTCCAGAGGCTGCCTGTCCTTCATGCATGGTCTTAAACAATCCTCAGTAATCTCTGCAAGTCTCTGCAGCTTTAATCTTCTTCTTGCATCCACCTATCAGTCTCCATTACACCTAGTCACACATGCAGGAACCTAATCTCCAACCCATAGCTATGAATGTTATCTCACAAAGTGCAGACAGTGGAAAGATAGTGAACAGAGGAAAGAAACATGGTTAAGTACGCTTCGGGTCTCAATTCAGTTATGTCATATAACTTAAGTAAGAATTATGTTTTCACACAAACTTATGTCAAGGAAAAGAGGACCAATGATATTCCTCCAGTCTGTCACTCTTCTAATTTTCTTCTTGGGTACACACTTTCTAGAACTCTTCAGAAGAAATCAGAATATTCTACAGCTAATTCAAACGTTTAACTCTATGGTTCAACATAAATAATTTGTACACACGTTTGAGCAAAAGAAAATCATATTTATTTCCCTTCTATGATTACTGTCAACAATACAGCTATCTTCTATTCACAATAAACTGTGACAAGAAGATCCTTAGGTTCACAATGCATAAAAGCAACATCTTCAGACTTCTGTTGCAGGCCTGTGCTTATCCTGCTACCACCATCTCCCAGCAGATAAAAAGTTGAGTTTAGCACTTTTGTTCAAAGCATTACATCTGTGATACAGATTGCATGGTCTTTTACAAAATGAAATGGAAGTAAGACAACAGTGTCTCACTTCAGAGTGCTGGGCAAATATGAACTCCAGAGCAACTTCTGCTTTACAAATTAAACAGGGTTACATAACTAACAAAGGGGAGCAACAAATCAGCTGTGCATCATGTTTCCGGGGCAGCTGGGCCTAGCCAGGATTGCATGTGTTCTGAAATTACAGGACAACAGAGGAAAAAAGATAAACAGTTGAATTCAAGCATCTATTTGAGTCCCAAATAGATGCTTGAAAGTATATAAACAATGTCTTGTGGAGTCTTGAAGTCAGACAGAGCTGGTTGAGACTTCCAAGAGTAAAATGAGTAGATAAACAATGCTTCCCACTTCCCCATGATGTACATAATTGCTGCTGCCAGAGGGGCTTAAAATGTTTACATGATACAGGCTGCAGAACTGAAAGCCTTTTTAGATTCCATGTTACCTTGGTAAAAATGGATGATTTTAACAAATATAGTCCAAGACTGCTTAATGGAGAGGATGCTTTCTCAAACAGTTTATAGAACAACCGGGGGTGGGGGGTGGGGGTGGGGAGTGCAGCCCTCTAGATGCTGTTGGACAGCCTCTCCCTGCATTCCTCACCACTGCCTAGGTTGGCTGGGGCTGCTGGGAGTCGCAGTCCAACAAGAGCTGGAAGGCAGTGTCCATCTCTGTCAGCAAAAATTCAAGAGCAGCACAAGCAGCTCTTGAATAAAACGAGGGAAGTGGCTTACACAACGGACTAGGAAAAAAAGGAGTACATTTTTTCCCAATAACTAAGGAGCCCTGATTTTTTTTTTCAATTAAACACATCTAGTTCCCATGGTTCCCATAAGTCACATGCACTCACCAACATTTGGCTACTTCTACTGAAGGTCTAAAAGAGAGAGATTCTAAGAAGGGTCCTAGAAAAGACAGTGTTCAGAGGTGGGGCATAAGCCTACAGAGTTCCTCTTTCCCACAGGCTGTGACCCTGGTACTCATACTCCTCCTATTCAGTTCCCAATACAGTACTCTTCTCTTTCACAATTCCAGTTCCCAATAGCAAACACAAGCTTTGTCCTTTGTCTGGAAATACAAATCTATTATAAAAAGAAACAATATGCAAATATGATGCTAAGCCAACTCCTAGAAGAAAATTTTCATAATCTTGAGTACACATGTTTCAAGGCAAAATCCAGCAGCCAAAAATCAAAAGGAAGGACAGCTACTTTTGATCAAGCACACAAAAGTGTGGGGTGGTGATGGGGGGGGGGGCTTAGTGTTCAGGCAAGTCAGGTCCTAGGCTGTGTGAGCTCAGCAGACTTAAAGCTAAAGTTCAGAACTTCAAAGTACCTTTTCTACTGGCCTCTGGTAAAAAAAGACTCACAGTCACTAGTGCATGCCCATTTCCCTTCCAGGAAGAGGATTCTAATGAGCCAAGCCCGTGACTCAGTTTTGCTTTGCTTTGACTGACAGCTGTTTCAGAGTCAAACAGCCATTCCCCTTCCTCTCTCCTGCTTCTGTGAAGGGCAGGCCACGAGGAATGTGGCCAGCCTGGTTTTCCTAGCTAACAGAATTAAGACCAATTCAACAACAACGCCCACAGCAAAGACACTCCTGGGTGAACTGGAGTATTGTGGAGGGGTGTGTGTGTGTGAGGGGGGAAGGATAAGGAATATGCAAATCTTTTGAAGTCTAGTATCAAACATCTGTAAAGACACACAAGAGGATCAGTTGTCACTGCTAGTCCCACAGCAGCAGAAGAAAAATATACACCTTCACTGACGCAGTCAACCTAAAACATTTTACTGCATGAGGCAAGGGACAACTGGACGACCCCTACTCCACATATTGGTAGTTTGGCTCGACTGGTAGTTTGCCTGGACTGGTAATGGTATCTTTTATTACCAGCTGAAGTGACAGCATTTTCTACCATACTGAGCCTCAGAGAATTTAAATACAGTGGTGCCTCGCTAGACGATTGCCTCGCAGGACGAGGAAATCGCTAGACGATGCCTTTTTGCAAGCGCTACTGCGCTTCGCAAAACGATGTTTCCCTATGGGGAATTTCGCTAGACGATGAGGTTTCCCCATAGGAGTGCGCCGACTAGTGGTCAAAAGCTGTCAGTGCAGCTGTCAGTGCATTCCTGTGGGGACTCTCACTCGCTAGACGAGGTTTCCCTATGGGAAATTTCGCAAGACGAGTGCCTTTTCCCTTGGAACGCATTGAAGCGATTTCAATGCATTCCAATGGGAAAACGTGCTTCGCTAGACGATGTTTTCGCTAGACAGCGATCCTCGTGGAACGGATTAACATCGTCTAGCGAGGCACCACTGTACATAAAGCTGTCAGAAGTCTTTCATTACGGTCTTCATGTTACATAGTTTGAATACCATGTCACAGACATTACAAAAGAACATAATCCACACTCCATATTTTTTTTTAATTTTTCTGGAAAAAACCCACAAAAAATGGCTTTGGAAAAAACCCTGTTCCCCACCCCCCAATTTTTCCATTTTTCCCCCCAGGCCTTCCCATCTCTATACTGAGGGCAGCCGTCTCACAAGGCAGGCCACAAGGCACACACAGCTCTGTCCTCTAATAATGTACTCCCTACCTCATAGTTTCTACTGCCCAAGGTGGCTGCCTCTCTCTCTCTTAGCCGACTGGAAGCACTATCTTGGCATGCCAAAACTGTGTCTGGGCTGTCTGAATTTAGACTGCAAGTGGGGACCCTGTCTGAGGTAATACTCCTCCAGACAACCAGTCCACATAAAAAGCTTCTTCTCAAAATGCCAGTTTTCTCCACACAAGAGAAAACTGCACAGAGGTTTGTTTGTTTTTTAAACTGAATTATCAGTTCAATAAGATTTACGACTGAAAGAAACCACAGTTAAACACAATCAAAGTTTGTCGGGTTTGTATGCAGTATTAAACTGCAGTTTTCAGAACAGAAACAAGACTTCCAATCTTCTCTTCGTGGAGACACTGGAAGAAGTGCCAGGGGAGCATGTAAGCCTGAAGATTTGTGTTGCTTGTTCCTGTGGGTTTTTTTTTTTAATGAAATCTGAATGCAGATATTATGTTCTCTATCAACAGCTACTATAGGATAGCAACTAAAAGTTTGAGCCACAGAATTCCAGTTCAAATATTTCAGTCACAAACTCACTAAATGGCCCCAGGCAAGCTCCTATTTTCCAACCTCAACTCCAACACTGGGTAGTGCCACAGAAAGGTGCCACTCTTACAAAAAAAAGGAAGATATTATTATTACAGCATGAGGGATACAATTTGGATTTCCTGTCTCAGTGTTCTAAGGCCATCCCCACAGATCCCTATCCTCTCAATATGGCTCATTCAAATATAACAGGGATGGCATTCCAGATGTTGTTGGACTATTATTTTCAGCACTGTTTACAGTTGGCTGTGCTGGCTAGCACTGAGGGGAGTTGGAATCCAACAGCATCTGGAGAATCACTTTGCCCACTCTTGAATTTCACCAACAGTAACAACCACAACAATATACTGAGACACTATTTTGCTCTTCTGTCTGATGGAGGATTGAATGTTTTGAAAGCAGAATTATTAACAGTGGTATACCTCCTTACTTATGCATTCAAATATAGAACAGAAATAGAGTTGAGAATATCCCTCTATGACATCAATTCCTGCTCACTTGGCTGATAAGGAAACATGGCCCAAAAGTTTGCCCATTCTGACAAACAGCTTTACTATTCATCTTCAGAATAGTAATAATGAAAACAATGACTTGTTACATAAACTTTTGAGTTACTTACTTTTGTGCTGGCGGTAGAAGAAATAATGAAAATGTGTAAAGATATGAAAGACAGGTATTCTACAGCACACTCAGCTATGGAGCAGCATGGAAGAAATCAAGACAAACAAAGAAATATCTGGAAAACTGAAGCAGACAATTTGCAAAGAAATTGTACATATTAACTGAATATACTGAATAAAAGAGATGTAACAGTGCCATCATAAACACATAGTTCCTTATGAGATGAAATTCTAGGCTATGTAAGTCACTTCTTAATCCATCAAGATTTATATCAATAATTAGTATGCTTAAAACCCCATCTTGAACATACATATTTTAAGAGTATGCAGCTGACTGTTCTGTTTGTGGAGTTTTAATATGTTCAAAACTAAGTAATAAACATTTCTCCAAAGTTCATCTAGGAATGGCCAAAAGAAAATGAAAATGAAGACCACACAGCAACAAAAGTCCCTTTGTGTTTTTAGAGGGAAATCCCTAATAAGAGAGCTTGAGCCCTTTTATTAGGAAGAACCGCTTCAGTATGCAACCTGTTGCAATTAAGGGCAGGCTATAGGAAAGCTTTGCTGTGGGTTGCATTGGCATAGGCAAAATATTTTTATCCCACAAGGAATTCCTATATTGTCAGATGCCAGCAACTGTATCGTAACTCACTGGCACCTCGCCCGCATAGTACAAGGAAAAGGACTAGCTAACAACTATAACCATACGAAGATGTCTGGGTCTTTGATAATTTAACCTCAACAAGACTTCATCTTAATAAACCATACTAGGTTCCTTTCCATAACTGGACCTACTTCCACACACTTTTAGAAAACCATCCCTCTTCTCCAAAAATAATCAGTTGTTTCCATTTGGGCTAATTTTTAAAAATCTTTTTTACTCATGTGGATATGCATCAATAATTAACACCACCAGATCAAATATTGGGAATTTTGTTTAATCTTTAGGATTTCTAGAGTTTTGACCTAAATCATATATATTGCTTCTCACCGCTATACAAAAATGTGCTTTTCTGGTTCTGATGATCTCAGTGTAAATTGTCTTAACTGAATTTTTAGAGCTCTGATGGGCCAGATCAGATAACTAGCTTACTGAAAGCTCGGTGGCACCCATATTCTGGCCTGTGCTGATCCTGGTAGACTAGTGAAAGAAGAGTTTCTAGCATTGCCATAGGTGAAACAATGCACAAAAGCTAATATACATGCTATGATTTTTAACAGCTATGCTATGTTTTGTTTCTACTAGCACCAGGGTGTATAAAAATAAATGTTTAAATTTTTAAATTTTGATTTTTTAAATTTAAATCCTCAAAAAATCCAATTTTTAAAATTTAAATCATGATTTAAATCAATTTGATTAAATCAAATCCACCTTAATTAGCACTGTAATATTTGAAATATATATATACATGTATTTTTTTTCTTCAGTTTTGTTGCACAAAACATAACTCTGGGGAGGGAGTGGCAATTAAACCATGTACAGCTTTAAAAAAATCTACTATGGATATATGAAAAAGAGATGAAGCCTATCATTTTGTGTGGACCTGATAGCTGAACAACAGGCATGTAAAAGATTCTGGAAGAGGGCAGGGTCATTTACTCATGTCTGGAATACTTGGAAGCAGCGAAGTTGATCTCTCTATTTGTGAAGCATTCTATATTGTTACCTGCAGAGTCAGCTGAGCTTTATTTTTATTTTTCATTATGTCAAATTGGTATTTTAATTATGTTGTTTTTATGTTTGCTGTAACCCACCCAGAGTGGCCCTCAGCGAGATGACCGGTATAAAATTGAAATAAATAAATAAATAAATAAATAAATAAATAAATAAATACATGACACCATGCAAGGGGAAATCCCAGAAGCTGAATCTTTTTTCAATCTGTCTGTCTATCTATTGACAGTGTATATATGTACACACACAATGTTCTGTAGCAGTAGAGGCTGGATCTCTCACGTTCGGTACAATGCAACAGATTCCCTCTTCAAGCTATCTCTGTCATGGAAATAATTCAAGAAATATAATACAGTCTCTCACTTTCTGTTCTTGCATACATGAAATGTAGAGCTGAAATCTGGTGAGAATTTCCTGAAACTTTAAGAAAGAATAGGTGCTCCCAGTGCCAGCTTTAGCAGGAACACCATTTGAAGCTGTACAATGGATGTACCCATGAAAGCTTAGACTATGAAACAGCCAAGTGATGTACAAAACTCCCGGACAAGGTGGCTCTTGATTCTGCTTCCTGCAGTTTCCAAGCACCAGAAACATAAATTGTTTCATTATTTTGTTAATGTCAATCCCTGGCATAACCAGGTAGGACTATAGATGAACTCTGCCTGAAAATCTGGAGGGCCACTGCCACTCAGTGTTGACAACAATGGGTCAGATAGACCAATATACTTACTATGTATAAACAGCTTCCTGTGAATCCTGCCCCAGTACAGGAATCTCACTGTCCTGTCTTGTACACTGATTTAACACAGAGGAGGATGGTCCTCCAGACATTGTTGGGCTGCAATTCCCATTATTTTTCACCGTTGAGACTAGGGCTTATGGAAGATGCAGTCCAAAAATATCTAGAGGACTGCAAGTTACCCTTCTCTGTGTTAAATTAATCTATACGGCAGAACAGTGAGATTCCCACGCTATGGCAGGATTCACAGGCCAGGACAGGTTGACTCATTATGCCATACTGAGGACAGAATGGGATATTCCAGGAGGACTCATTCAAAGCAAGTCTATGTTCTAGAACTAAATAACTTTTGTAAATAAACATCACATCAGAACACCTTATTATGGTGGCTGTTCACTCAATTAGAGAGATAAAGTCGAATAGGTTATAACGATCATCTGCCCAATTTTAGGATGATACTAGTGGGAGGATCCAGAAATACCTTGAAAGTACATGCAATTTGGTTGTACTGGCAAGTTCCATCTTTTCAGATGATGTTCAAGTTCAGCCATGCACCACAGCTTGCCCTGTGTTTAAAGTCCTTTCACTGGCTCAATGAACCTGTGATTAGCGGCAGCATGGGGCAGTCAAGAAACATTACAACTCTGTCACACATGCTTCTCACACACAAAGGTGTTTGTTCACATTCATCCTCACCTCACCTGTCAGCCCAGTTTTCAAGTGTCACTGGTAACTTTGAGCCTGTTGCCAAGATGCTGGAGAGCAAACCCCGAAGTTGGCATGCAAAGTTATGCCCTTCCAAAATTAGATCCTTGCTCAAAATCAAGCTTCTGCTAAGAGAATCTTCTAGTGCAGTCTGTGGATGAATCATGTTATCAAAATACAATTCCATGTGCATTTGGAACTGAACAAAAGCTAGTCCAGAGACGAGAACATCACATTACTAAGGGCTCACCCAAATCTATGCTGAAGTAACACTGTTTAAGCCATTATTAAGATAAAGAGAATAAATATTTCCAATTTATATTGCTATTTACAACATGCAAAGCTCTTACTTCTGCAGTGTTTATGACAACTCCTGAAAGCAGGTAGAATTATCCCCGTATTTGGTAAGGGGGTGAGGCTTAGGAAAAGTAGCTTATCTAAGACCACTTAGTGACAAAACTGAGGTTCAAAGCAGGGATTTCCTAATGTATAGATCAGTTATAGCTGCTATGCTATATCCTTTATATTATCCAGATTAAAAATAAAAATATGAGGCTACAGAATTAATAGACTTAGCTACACCAGACAAACAGAATTTAAGTTACCCTTCTAACAACTCACCCTGCCCTAGAGGCAGAGATATATGGGGCAATTTGGAGGTGAACCTGCACGCATAGTTCCAGACCCAGAATCCTCTTGCTGCTCACAGCAGCGAGGTCTGGAATGTACTTCACCAGCCTCAATAAACAGAAGAGGAATTCTAATGAGGCCAACCTCATCTGAGTCATGAGATTGCAGCATTGTTCTGGCAAACCCAAACTAATCAACTCTCTTGTTGCTTTTGCCCAAAACGCTTGATGTGAGGGCCTGAACTTTTAAATGATGTTTCATACTACTACAAAGTTACACAAAAAGTCTACAAAGTACCAAAGGGCTCAACGTAAAGCTTGTTTTGCATAACAAATGGAGTGGGTGTATTTTTCAAATTACAGAGTCATTTTTGGCAAGAAAAGTGTTATAAACCTAGGATAAAATAACAGCTCCTTCCCTCTCATTTCTAGAGTGCAGCTTAAAGATCAGGCTGGAAATTAAAAGACAAGCACTGAAAAGTGCATGCACCAATGATTATTACTACATATAGCAGAGTCTTGAGTAGATAACCTTTTACACACAAATATCTGTCTGTGGAAACATGAACAAATTCTCACCAGCTTTAGTTTGAGAAACTACACAGATTATGTCAGGAAACCCCCCCCCCCTATTTTTTTTTTTTAAGGAGAAAGTTGGGGCAGGGGAGTGTCAAGGGCTGGCTAAGCAGAAAAAACAAACCCTCATTATATTGGAGCCCTTTAAACATAAAACCACAGAAACTGTCATCTGTCTCTCCCTACAATTGGAATCTTTAAACACCTCACAAAAGTCAGTAGAGAAAACAACAGAGACCTACAAAAAGAAAGTTCAACAGGTTCTGTTTCAGGTACAACAGTGTATTTCATATCTCTATTCTTCACCTGGGAAAAGACTTTGAGAATCAAGACACTGTAAAGGGAAAAAGTTTCATATGTCAAAAGACATCAATTGGAGTTTGATTTGCAACCTCACATGCTATCTATAGATTGTGTGACTGGGAGGGACTTTTCTGGGCAGGGGTGATGGTCTATCCAGCACTAACCAATCATTCCTCCCAGCCTTCAAATTCAAAGAGAGTCCCGACTCTCTGAGTTTCTCTTTCCTTCTCTTTTGTTTGTTGGAGGTAGTTGTTTTCTTCCTGTTGATCTGTTCAGTTGGTTGTTAAGTATGTGTGCAGTAAAGAAAGCAGTGTGTAATTAAAAGTCTGTAATTACAAGCAACAGTAAGTAATGTTCTTTTCCCCTCCTATAAATGTCTTAGAGTGAGTTATTGGGCCTTTAAGTGCAGTTAATGAGGAAGGGGCGGACTCTAGGGAACGTGTAGCTATTCACCTCTGTGGATCTCTGTACTTCTACTGCATAGCAAAAGGAATTTCACCAGAAATTCAAAACTCTTCAACAGTTACAGTGTATTTTACAACTTTCTTCGGACACCTCAAAAAACAGCGTGGAACCTGATCTGGCATCTGAACTTGACACAAACATTTTCATCCTGAATATGTGCACTAAATTTCTTTGAGATATTTTTGTGTGGGAGAAATATTGTATCACACACAATTTAAACAAGAGGCCTCACTGAGTCAAAACTGTTTTAAAGCCACAATAAAGCCACGTGGATCACACAATGCAGCAAGGAATCATTCAAGCCTACTAACTCACCCACACTTGTTAGTTTGTAAGGGAGGTACAATTCTGCCTTCAATACTCATTGGCTCTGAAGATGTAGGGCTTTGTAGATAGCACCTGACACCTGGCATTGGGAATAAAAGCAGCAAGGCAGCCAGTGCTGCTGACTGGTTCTGAGCAGCTTAATGTAACACAGGACTGCATTTGGGGTTTTTGCACTGGCATCAGGGGCACATTTTCAACTTGGAATGCAAAAGGCAAATGAAGGAAGATCCCAAAAGAGAAGAAGGAATCATGGACAGAGCTCATGGAATGGGCAATCTTTGGAACTGGTATGAGGGGTGGAGGGTGTGATGCAGCAGACTTATGCCCAGTTTATTATGAAAGTGTCTGCATAGCATGTGATGGTAGCTGCAAGGAGAATCACTGATTAATGCACTGTGATGGTTTTTCCAGGTATGCTGGGCAGGGGATGTGACATTTTGTTTTATTTTTCACATTTTTATTTTTATATTTTCTCAGCCTTTCCTGGGCCGAGCACACCATGGACATAGCAGCTATCCCACTGGCATGGCAGCAGAGTATCTTAGACTTTGACAAAGATTAAGCACGACTTGCTGGCATCTCTCATAATATTTAATCAAATATTAAACCTTATTGCACGATGGCTACTAAATATCCGTTGTTACATATTCCAAACACAACAGAAAATACACAGTGGATACTCTGTATTTGGAAAATACTACATGACAATATGCTGAGGAAAATGTTGGTAGCAAATCCATGACAGTTCTTATGATCAGAAAATCAGCAGGTCTCACTGAAAAGAGAATTTAGGCAAAACCATGGGAAGACACCCACATACATTGCTTTTGTTTCCTTGGAAGAAAAACAGGTGTAAATGTAAGTAATGAAGAATATATTGGCTGTTTCATGGGGGCTGGGGAGGAAGAGCAAAGGAAGAGCATACATGTCAAGGGTTGGAATGAACGTACCTACATTTGTGTGTGTTCAATGGCAATGGGTAAATATCAAGAAGTAATGCTGAAGGGTTGGCACTGAAAGGACAACACAGCAACACAAAAAAGAAAATGAGTTTACTAAAAAGGCTGGCAGAAATACACATCACAGAATTAACTCTTACTAGGCCACCCAAAAATACAAGTAAAACTGAAGACTGAATTGAATTGTAGGAGGCTATCAAAAACAATTCTTCAGAATTCAGGCTATATTTTTTTTCTTACTTATTTAAACATTTATAGCCCCCTCTTATATCACAGGATCTCAGAGCAGGTTGCAAAGCTGTATAAGACCATTTTTATCTTTCCTACATAGGCCTGGGGGTGCAGATACTCACGCTTTATTTGATGTCAGCATCTAAGACTATTTTCCTTCAGCCCTGATGGTCACAGCCCAGTGTTTTATATGAAGAAATGTGAACTGTTTGGGACTTTTAAGAAAGAGAAGGAGCTGCAGTAAGTCAGTATCACAGAGACTGGGCTGGCTGTCTTGATATGTTTGTACCCTAGCAAAGCATGTTTCTCTAGAGTTTGTTTTTTAAATTCAGGTCATGTCATGTGGGAGCGGATTACAGAAAAAGAGAAGAAACAGCAGACAAGGCAAAATCCCCATATTATACATGCCTCTTCTCTGAAGAGCTCTAGCAGAGATCATGCCTTCTTTGAACGCCACTTGGGAAGTGGGCCATCCAAAAATCCCCTGTACTTCTCTCTCACCAGCTTCTCTATTCTACGCTGCTGCTCATTTGCAAGGGGAATTAAAACAGAAGGGCATTCACTGTCGCCCTTGGAACCTGGCATTTGCTGCACACTGCCCTTGCCAAGCCACCACTTCCACCATGGCTTATTTTTAGGATTCAAGTAGGCTGAGTGGCACAGAAAGGGGAGAAGTTCAGGCATAAATCCAAGCCACGGCAGCTGTTGCAGTAGTGGAGACGTAAAAGGGAAAGAACAGACCCGCTAAACCTTTCAGTTCATGTTGCAAGCTACTCCTCCTGCCACTTCAAGAACCACTGCCAGTCCACAGATGGTCCACTGGATCTCACCATCTGTACTTATGCTACTGAAAGAAAAAGTATATCACAGTTAGATTTCTTCCAGTCTCAGGCAAGAGGGTTTTTTCCCTCTGTCCCAGCAAGCCTTTCCAATAATCAGGGTGACAGAACAGTCTAAGGGCATAGCTCTGCTGCGTTCAAGAAAAGCATATAATTTTTTTCATCACCACTTTATCTGCCTCATAAATGGAACCCAATGCACTGTGCTCTGGAAGTAGTGGGAAAAGAAAATATAACTGAAGAATACAGATGATCAATTGTAATTCTGTATTATGAGACAATATATTTGTATAACTTTTTTAAATGATCCAAGAGTTCTTGTGACTCCATAGGATTCTATAAGCTTCTGTACAAATTATTTAGGTTAGTTTTTCTGACTCTCCCAGTACTCCAAGAACTAGACTTAGTAATATCTAGCTTACAACAACAACAACAACATGTTTTTGTGTACTCACATATAACTATTTCACCTCTGGCAATAAAATGTAACTCCAGATCAAAAGTGCATCTGTGAACCCAAGCAAGGTACTAAAGTATGTCAACATACCGTATTTTTCGCTCCATAATTAGCTGCGTCTTATGGTCAGGTGCGTCTTATGGTCAGGTGCGTCTTATGGAGCGAAAAATACGGTATTCATAGAAAACCTGAACAATACTTCCTCAGCTGCAATACATAAAAACCTATCTTCTATCTAATGTATATTGACCATATCTTTATCATCAGGACCCATGAAGAGGAATCACTTGAAAAATTCCACCAAAACCTGAATACTTTTCACTCTATCACTAACATGAACCTGGAGCTGGTCTACACAACAGATACATATTCTGAATACTACTGTGCAGCTACACAAAGCACATCATAAGTACCACCTTACATTCAATTCACACAGATCACTACACATTCATAAGCCTTCAGCTTGCACCCTGAACACACCATAAAGTCTGTTGTCTACAGCAAAGCTATCCATACAATTGCATCACTTCAGATCTGCAAGACAGAGACTCAAGACTCATAGATTTAAAGTAGGCATCTTTTTTTTTTTAAAAAAAGCCCACTTCATGAGGTGAAAAAGCAAATTGTCAGAGCAAGACAAGAATCCAAAAGAAAAAAATGATAAAACACCACTGAAAGTAACCTACAGTTGCCATTTGAAACCACTCAACAACGATCTACAACCCATTCTAGACACTAACACTTCTCTCTCCCAGGCTCTGCATGACAGGTGTGTACATGCCTACAGACATATGCCCCTACCACCTTAAATAACTACTGACACACAGCAGGTCACAAAACATGGATACAGAGATAGGAACAAGACCTTGCAACAAACCCACAAGCCAACTGGATCTCCATGTCTATTTTGACAGCACCATTATGGCCCCAACTATGTCACCAATAATATCAGGAACATATATACTTGTTTATCTATATGCGATCTATACAGTCCTTTGCCAGCAGTGTCCCTCTGTATTCTACATGTAGACATAACACACAACAGCTAGTTTCAAAACATTTTAACTTCCCAGGATGCTCTGTTAGACTGCAAAATAATTGTTGTGGATAAAAGGGATTACAAAGGGATATTTTATATGTCCCACAAATGTGCATTTAGAGGTTTAATCAAAGACCAGGAACTCTTAGCACACTACATATTTAATATGTTGGCTTTATCTATAATCCTGCGTGTATGTATAGTCAAAATGTTGGCTTCCATTAATATGTCTAACCTCAACACAGCCTCATGAAAATACTTCCATCTACACTTTAAAGGCAGCAGCATGCCACTGGTATCAACAGATAGGTATGTTGCTTGTTCTATCTATCGAGCAGGACTGACTTATTAGTTGAGCAGGGCTGCTAAGGACAGGACACGTTGTAGATAACTCACTCATAGGGCTGCCGTAAATTGGAGGTGTTTTGATGGCACATAACCACCACCACCACCACCTATTAACAGGACATCTAGGTAATCAGTACTCTTGCATCTTCATCACTGTTGTTAATAATCATTGGTGTTAACAACTGAGACTAACACTAGACTACCCGTGTTAGTCTGTTTCAATACCCAAATCAAAAATAAAAAATAAAACAAAAGTACTGTGGTATCTCAAAGACTACAAATTTATTTCAGTGTGACCTTTTACAGATTACACTTCCTCAGACTCACAGAGTGAAATATTTAGCCAAAGGTTTACACACAGTATACCAGGGGTCTCAAACTCAATTTACCTGAGGGCCGCTGGAGGCAGAGTCTGGGTGAGGCTGGGCCGCATCAGATTTTCCGCCAAGCGGAGCAAGAGCCCGAGGAAGCCGCCCAGGAGTTTCCTTAGCCTGGCTGGGGCTCCGAGGAGGAGGAGGAGGAGGGGCGCGCGAGCCCTCGTCACCGGCCACGACCCCCTCCGGCTCCTTCTTCACTACCACCACCACCAGCAGCAGGACGAAGAAGCGGAGAAGGGAGGGAGCGTCGGCGCCTGCCTAGCCGGGGGGGAGGAGGGCACGACATAAAATTAAAAAAAAAAAACCTCACAGAATTCGCCTTGCCAAAGGAGAAAAGCCCCCACCAGTACCCGCGAAATTAAACAGAACGGGGTGGGGGCCCCCACAGGTGCGCGCGCACGCACACAAACACACACACACACGGAGGTTCGGCAACCTTCTTCTGAGGGCCCCCCCATCAAAAAAAGGCGCACTCAGCAGCAGCAGCTACCCCCACCACGACAGAGGAGCAAACTTTGCGAGGCGAGCCCAGGCAGCCTCCAGAGCCGAGGCAGCTGAAGCAGGACGAAGAGGAGGAGGAGGAGGAGGAGGAGGAAGCACCGCCGGGCACTGAGGCGGCCGCTGGCCGGGCTGGTGCTGGGGGTGCCGAGAGAGAAAGAGAGCCAGAGAGACGCTTCCCTGGAAGAGGTGGCGGTGGCGGCAGCAGCTGTTGGCGGCTTGGAGGCGGTCTTCGAGGACGGGCTGGGAGCGAGCTCCGCTCTCAGGCATCGCTCGGCGGCGGCTTGGGCGCTCAGGGAAAAGGGCCGGCAGCGCGCCTCGCTCGCCGGCTCTCCCCCAAGACAGCACCTCTTGCACCCTCCATCCGGAACTGCAGCCTGCCAGCCGGCAGACAGGCGGGCTGGCTGGCAGGCTGCAGTTCCGGATGGAGGGTGCAAGAGGCGCTGTCTTGGGAGAGAGCCGGTGAGCGAGGCGAGGCTTTTTTTGACTCGACAGCAGAGGACGCGTGGGCGCTTCGGGGGGGCAGGCAAGGTGGGGGCCACAAACTATCGTCCGGCGGGCCGCAAATGGCCCGCGGGCCGCATGTTTGAGACCCCTGCAGTATACGCTGAGGGTTGGAACCAAGTGAAGGTAGATACATGAACAGATAATGAAATTTCAACATTACAACAGCATTGTTGAGGCCAGAACCATTCTGCAGGTAGAACCAGAAGCTGATTCAGGGGGCGGGGGGGGGGGGGGAAGAGAAAGAAATGAAACAGTTTCCTGATTCAATGCCTTTGCATATCAAAAAACAGTCTATGTTCATTTGATAGGCAATCATTCTAGCAATGGTCACGAAATAATTAACACTCTCAGAGTTCATTACTTGTGTCAATATTGCATCTGTCGCTTTGAAATGTCATCTTCTGTCTCTGTATCTTTCTTCATTAGACCTCCCAAGGTCACCATGCATAACCTGCAGCTAAATTTACTCCATACATCAGAGGTGGGATGTAAGCCGCCTTGGGTCCTTTTTAAGGAGAAAGGCGGGGTAAAAATATTTTATATAAATAAATAATAATCCACAAAAGCTCACACTGAAATAAAGCTGTCAGTCCTTAAAGGGCACAACTGTTTATTTTCTTTTGAATTTATTGTAAACCCAGAGATTAACAGAGACATGTGAAGATGAGAAATAACAGAGCAGATCAGCTCTATTTTCCAACTCTGACTGACACTATTATAGGAGTTTTTCTTTTTCTCTCAGCATAGTATAATTTTGGAAATTCTTAAATGTTCTATGAAATGTGCAGGATTGCTTTCAATACTTTTCTTGAGTGATGCTGAATCCTTTTAGAGTGCTAATTCTAGCTGTCGTACCCTCTGTCTCTCCGTGTAGAAAAAGTCAAACCTTTAACTTTCTCTCTTTAAATACACACTTTCAGACACTTGAAGTGTCTATGAATACAGAATTACTGGAGCTGGAGACAATCTAGGCATAACACTGGGGAAAAATATGTACTGTGCAAATTATGTAGCAAGGTTACAGCAAGCAAGTTTGTACTTTGGGGGCTGGGTGGGTAAGCTGCATGATTAAATCCAGTCTTTCTGAAGAATAATTTAAATAGTGACCTTTCCTGGCCTTCAGTGACAGATCTCCCAGATCTGATGTGTCAGATGAGAAACCTCAGATCTACCTTAATGCAGCCAACTTTTTGCCTGGATTTCTGTTGCTCTAGAAATACAGTGGTGCCTCGCTAGACGATTGCCTCGCATGACGAGGAAATCGCTAGACGATGCCTTTTTGCGAGCGCTACTGCGCTTCGCAAAACGATGTTTCCCTATGGGGAATTTCACTAGACGATGAGGTTTCCCCATAGGAGTGCGCCGACTAGTGGTCAAAAGCTGTCAGTGCAGCTGTCAGTGCATTCCTATGGGGACCCTCACTCGCTAGACGAGGTTTCCCTATGGGAAATTTCGCAAGACGACTGCGTTTTCCCTTGGAACGCATTGAAGCGATTTCAATGCATTCCAATGGGAAAACGTGCTTCGCTAGACGATGTTTTCGCTAGACAGCGATCCTCGTGGAACGGATTAACATCGTCTAGCGAGGCACCACTGTAAGTTGGGCCGAAAGGATGGTTAAACCTTGAACAGGTACTATTCACAGTGATGCCAAAATTCTGAAGAATGCAGTAACAGAGCCTGATTCTTACTGCTGTAGAACAAGGATTTTTAGTAAGTTTTAAAACTTTTTCTTTTATTCAAATAGCAGCAACAGGATCTAGATCTGCTGTCCCTTCAATCTCTACAATAAAAATGCATAGAACACTATTTATTTTGAAATATTTTTACACTGTCCTTCATCCCAATTGACTCAAGTGGGCTTTAAAAAGTTAAATACTAACAGAATACTAACATAGAAAATGAGGCAAGCAGATAAAAGAGCAGTCAACAATACTCATCACTTCTGAGCCAGCAAAAAGTCTTGCCAACTCACTGAAAAGTTCTCCTCTTTAAATCTATCCTCTATGAATCCAGCTTTCTCCTACACAGAGCTCTCTAGAGGTGCTGAATTACAATTTGGGAGACTGCATCTCCCAAAGCATCTAGTGATCTGATCCCAGTTCAAAGCCACCTAAGCCTATGATCCTCATCACATCACATCATGTGAAGCAATGTTTTTCTCTGCCCTGAATCTATTACTCATTGATTTCATTAGCTGACCCTAAGTCTAGAGTAATGAGCTAGGGACAAGAATTTTTCTTTAACTATGTTCTCCATTCCACGTGTGATTTTATAAATTTTCTGTCCATGCCTTTGTCGCAGTCATCTTTTTTCTATGTCAGAATCCCTAAGCTCTAGTTTCTTCTTGTAAGATCACCATTTTGATTACTGATTAAATAATAATCATGTGCCATCAAGTCAATTCTGGCTTACTGCAACTCTTTCCAGGATTTTCTGGGTACAGAATACTCAGAAATGGTTTATTATTTCCTTCTTTGGGAGGTGCCCTTGGACTGTGAAGTTTGCCACAGGGTAGCTCTATTCACAGAGAACACAGTGGGGAAGAACTCCCAACCTCTGGCTCCGCAGCCAAATGAGCTATCCAGCCAGTGATTACTGATTATCAAAGAGAAGGAGTGACCAAACTGTATATACTTATGCAAGAGTAGGTGATACCTTTATAGATCACAAATAAATAAATTTAAAAAATCCATACAATATGTGAACTTTCGTGGGAAAATCCCATTTCTTCAAGACAGAGTACTGAAAGTCCAAAACTTCTTGGCAAGATGGAATTCACCAGGCAGTCTTTCTCAGATGTAAGCAGGAAGCAGTAATGTTGTTTAAAGTTACAGTTCAGGGTGTTGTGGATTGGATTTCACACCCCAGTTCTTCAAACAAAGGGGAACAGACCATGCACACGACATATACCTCTCACCATTTGGCCCTTCTTTGAAACAGACATGGCCTGGGAGGGGGGGGGGCGTGATGCAGAAAACCCGTGTCCTCCATCTGGGAATTAGGGTATAATTTAGTAAACTCACTAGGTCTAGCCAATTTGGGGACAGATTAAAGTCAAAGGAATATTACCTAGTGGTTGCAGTTCTGATGTTGCATCTGCTGATGTTGAGAGTCCATGTACCTTCTTGTTGATGCATGGGGCCCCCTCTTTCTTGGTATCCTCATAATTTCATTGAAATAAAAAGAAGTATTCCAAACATTCCTGTAACATTGCACTGATTTCATAGTGTCCTGGCTTTAGAATTATGGAAGTTGCAGTCCAGAAAGGGAAGTTTTCTAGTCTCTGGCCAACTCTTTCTAAGTTCTCACTCACTCTAAAATGACTCATCCATTCTCCAGCTGGGGGATTCTAAGAGTCCTAGTCCAAAAAAGTAACTCTTCCCAGCTCTCTCTAGCTCGTTATGATACTACATAAAGTCAGCCTCTTGCTCTCACAGTACATTCCCAACGTGAATCTCTGCTGCTGGAAGTTTCCTAACCCTGAAACAGAATTACTTTCCAAAACCAGTTTCAAGAGAGCATCACTACTTTATGCTCACAGAAAATCTTTCACAAAACTGAGCCCCAGAAAAACCCAAGCAAATCTATGGGTTACTTGCAGTCCTATCACAGATATTCTCTGGGCACTCCCTTTATTTATCCAATCAGGAGAAAATCTCCAGGATGACCCGAGCCTTTGTACTGAACTCATGTTAGAGCTTTTATCACCAAGATAAAGTTCTTTTATATTGTCAATAAAGTTGCTCAGTAGGAATAACAAACGCCAAACACAATTACACTAATCTCGTCAACAAAAACTACAAGAGTGACCAGATTACATCAAAACTCTGATATCACATTCTGGTAGGTCAGAAACGGAGCCAGCAGCATTATGTAGAAAGGTCTGTTTAAATCTATAGATTAGGCATTTATCAATTGTCTCTGTGGTTTTATTTGCTTTCTTCTTAGTTAAGAACTAAGCATTTCCTATACGAGGTTTCTTCACTCTCTTCTTTTAAACCCCCTCTTCTAGCCCGACATCTCCCTGATCACTTTAGCACAGTTGCCCTAGTCCTCAATTCCTACTGAAACTAAGGACTATCCATGACTGGATCTGCTCCAGTCTTTTCAAAGAACACAATGACAAGTCACCCCACTTGAAGATGAATGGCAGGCAGAGGGGTGATCCAGATCAGGGAAGAAAAGGAATTAAACATCCTTTGACCATAAACTGCTTGAATTTAATAAATCAGAAATGGGGGGGAGGGGATATGCTCTGATCAAACCTCTCCAACATATCTTGCATCTTAGTCACTTTGGCTCTAAAGTTGAACCTGCTCACACTTCTACAGCCCCTTGGAATTATAGATTACAAACTCTGGAGTTACCTCTACCCAAAACTGCTTTGGTTCCCTGGCACTAATACACTCCTTTATCTTTAGTTTATATATTCTAGGATATAATGTATAATCTTCATTTTATATTTGAAATATATTGTATATGTTACCTTGGATATTTTACTTCATTAAAAAAATGTACATACAGCTATGAAATGTACTCTACACCCTGTCCTGTAGTGTGTACCATCCCTCTTCCAATGTATTTGCCTTATTTTGTTTCCAGTCAGGTCTACAATTTGAAATAAAGTAAAGTAAAATACAAAAAGGAAAGACTGCAAACTCCTCAAGACGGACAACTACCTTTTTATTTCTTATTCTGCAACTTTGATGTATTAAAATAAACTAAAAAGATAAAAAAAGAGTCACTCATAGAAAAAAAAATCTACATTTTCAGAGCTAAATTACTTGTTCTGCAGTTAACAGAAATGGCTGGAGAACAATGAAGATGCCACCACCAGGAACACTGAAGGAAAAAAAAAAGGAGCTCTCCAGACCCCATCAGATTTTGCTGGAGTGCTTAATGCCTCGATCAAATTTCTGAACATGAAAAGAATCAATTCTAAGATGCTCACTTGGTCTGAGTCCCTATTCAGCTTCTCTGACAGTAGAAGCACCAGCCTGCACAGAGGCATCAGCACTAGAGGTTCTTGAGGGTTGCTTAGATACCCAAAGCAACACAGGAAGCTGCTTTATACTGAGGTAAGATCATTGGTCCACTTAGCCCAGTACTGATCAACTTTTACTACTAGAGGATCTCCAGGATTTTAAGCAGGGTCCTAGTTTTCCTATCTCTCCTTGGAGATGCTGGAAACTGAACTGGAATTTTCCGTAGGCAAATTATGTGCTTTGCCATTAAGCTGTGGCAATCCTCAACATAGCATCCAGTATTCTTAGTGATCTCCCATCAAAGAACTAAGCAGGCCCAATCCTGCTTCACTTCCAAATTCACAAAAAGTGAGGTATATTCATGATGGTACGGTGGTCAAATGTGAGATGTACCTCAGAACATCCTGGCGAGAGACAAACCCGAACTAAAGGATTCACTTAGCAAACAGAAAGGTGTTAAGATACAAGCTTTTCCCCATGCATCTCCCTATTAACTTAGGGACAGCCAAATGTTCAGTCACAAAAACTTCTGAGGATGGGCTACAGTGAACTTCATTTTCCATGCTCTAGATATCATCTTTCTTCCACATTTATATGTTTGGGATATTACAAGCTAGGGAGGGGGAAAGAAGCCCTCTTCCCAACCCTAACTTTGACTGCTTCCTTTATTAAACATAATGTGGCGCACGGGGCCCATTGTCGTCCGTGCCATGGCAATCACAGAAGCAGCCCGGCCGGGGCTACCCCACTCCCCTATCTTCCATCTCTAGTTAGAACCCCAGAAACCAATGTTAACAGTGTCACAACTGAAGAATTTCTATTGCAAGCCTACAAGAAGTGAAAGTGACACAACCCATTTGAGGACAGGCATATACATCTCTACCTTCATTATCATCCCAGCAAGAGCAAGTGCTGCAAAGGTCTATGAATATCAAAGTCCCCCTGTAGTTATAACAATAGATCACAGAAAGAAAACCAGGCACTTTAAAAGATAATCCAGGATAACAAGACTGGACAAGCAAAAAGATATGAAACCCTGAAGAAATATCTCAAATTCCTTGAACAAAATCTTTCTTTAGGTTCAACCCATGAACCACACCAAACTGTGCTCTACGTAACTAGAGTCTGGAACCCAAATCCAATGTCTTGAGCTTCTAAATGTACAATAATACTGTAGTTACTTGTCAGCATTCATTTTCTGTCTGCATAAAAATTGCCTTTCCCATGGTACAGGGAGTTCTGTCAATAAAGGCATAACTCCAAACAATGGTTCTACAAATCAGTTTTAAACTACCGTGTTTCCCCGAAAATAAGACAGGGTCTTATATTAAATTTTGCTCCAAAAAAACGCATTAGGGCTTATTTTCAGGGGATGTTTTATTTTTTTTCCATGTACAACAATCTACATTTATTCAAATACAATCATGTCATCTTCTTCTGGTTGCTGCACAATGGTGGAGGGCAGGGTTTCACTTAACTGGGGTTTATTTTCGGGGTAGGGCTTATATTACAAGCATCCTGAAAAATCATACTAGGGCTTATTTTCAGGTTAGATCTTATTTTCAGGGAAACAGAGTATGTTCCGCCACAGAGCAACCCAATTAGGGTAGAGAGAGGTGACTACATGGCAGACAAATCATCAAGATCAAAATCTCTGAAAATGCAGCCATGAATTCCTGAACACAAATGGAATTGTGCTGAGCCAACAAGACACCATGTTATCTCTGTTCCATGCAGGCATCACCTTGAGTTTTGTGTCCAGTTCTGGACACTGAACTTTAAGAAGGATTCAGACAAGCTGGAACAAGTTCAGTGGAGGGCAACAAGGATGGTCTTGGAAATCCTATGAGGAAAGAGTGAAAGAACTGGGTATACTGAGTCTTGAAAAAAGATTGAGGGGAGATATGATAGCACTCTTCAAATACTTCAGAGGTTGTCATAGGGGCAGAGGAGGGGCAGGAACTGTTCTCAATTATCCCAGAGTGCACAGCATGTAATAACAGGCTCAAGTTACACAAAGCCAGATTTCAGTTGAATAACAACAACAAAAATTCCTTACTGTTAGAGCAGTATGACAATGGAACCAATTATCTCGGGAGGTGGTGAGCGCTCCAATACTGGAGGCATTCAAGAGAAAATTAGTCAACCATTCGTCAAATATATTTTGATTTGATTCCTATATTGAGCAGGGGCTTGCCCTTGATGGTTTTGTAAGCTCCTTCCAAATCCATTGTTCTATGATTCTGTATTAACTCTGAAACCAATGAGATTCAGCACTCATAACTGTAACAAGATTTCTTTACATTGTTTTTTAAATGCAAAGTTGCACGACAGATACCTTGATTCTGTGGTTGTTACAGTAAGTACCACACCGCCACAGGATAAACAAACTGATTTTGTACCAACTGTCCTACCCACAGTATACTCTCACACCAGCCAATATTTTCTCTTCATGCAGATGCCTCTTGCCTTCGCATCAAACACTTAATGGAGGGAGATGAGTATATTATACTTTCCTGTTTAAGAAGCTGGTAGCCATAACAATCTTACTGATCTTCCACTGCGTAAGACTTCCTTATTACACCTATTAGTTGGCTGAATAAATCAATGTTAGGTATCTGGCTGTGGAGCCAGAGGTTGGGCATTCAATTCCCCACTATGCATCACAGGAGAGCCAGTTTGTGCGGCCTTGGGCAAACTGCACAGACCCAGGTCACCTTGAGAAGGGAATGAAAAACCACTTCCAAGTACTCTGTACCTAGAAAACACTGAAAAGGGTCACCATAAGTCAGAATTGATTTGATAGCACACGATAAAAAAGAAAAATTACACCTAGTATATCTTCCTTATTATGTCACACTTGAAGCAGATTAAATATTTCAAGACATACAATTGTAAAGTGTTCCCACTGCCAGTGTTTACAGTGTCCAGACAGAATTTGGGAGACCTGGGTTCAAATCTTCACTAGACCATGAAATCCACATTCTCAGCCTGACTTAACTCATAGAATTGTTGCAAGGATAATTTAAGAAGGAGGAGAGCCAGGCACAAGGCATTGAGCTCACTGTGAGAAAGGCAAAATATAAATGTAACAAATAATACATAAAATTACAGCAGGCAAAAAAATAGCCCTAAATAACTGATTGTGTACTATGGTGCAACTCCCATTTCAATGAAGAGATTAAGGCACTAAAGAGAATGTCATAGATGACTGTACCCCCCTTATTAATGAGCACTGAGGATGTTGTTTGGATTTTCAGTCTCAGGCACCAAGATGTTTTGAGCTGGCTCCAGGGCTTCAATTTATCCATTCCAGTATTGAATGCCAGACTCCCAAAAATACAAGAAAGCATTTTGGAAGTGACTGGAATTTACAACAATTAAGCAAGCAACTGGCTTCCCTGTCTAGAGTCTTACCTCTCCCACTCTATTCTAAATTACTCAGTCTCTGGCACCCTTTAGCTCCACAACCCAAGAGAATCTAATTTCCTCCACTTCACAGTCAAAACACACATCACCCTTTCCTCCTCTGTCTCCCTCCATGCAACAAATGCAAGTCAGTCTCCATAGCAACTAAAGGCTTTTCTCCAACAGACTAGGCCAACTTTGCCTGGTAAGCACACACACACACACACACACACACACACACACACACACACACACACACACACACACACACACACACACACACACACACACACACACACACACACACACGTGTCTCTACACATGGTGTGGTGCTGGTGGGGGAAGAGCAGCAATGTCAGGTGAACGGGTTCTCCTCAACCAAGACATGCAGCCACAAGTAATGGTTTATTTATAACCAACTCTTCTACAATTATATTTAGAGGAGCCAGAACAAAATGAGACTAAGAGATTAACCAAACACTGAGCCACCCAACTGCAGCATGGGGACAGAATGTAAAATGAAGGGTGTGCATTTTGTATTTCCTTAAGAGCTGATACCTCATCAGGTTGAGTCAAGAGCCACAGAAGACCATTTCACACATTATAGAGGGCTGACTCAGCTTTTCCACTTCCAAAAGGAAGCTGCAGCGAATCCCAGTGCCATGAATAATATACCCCCAAAATTCCCACATTTATAAATGTGCCTGATATGTATGTACTTACAAAATGTTACAGTTTAAAGTATATACCTAAAAATGTTAGCACATTCAGGGAACCCAGAAGAAAGCAACGGCATTTGGATAACACATACGATACATAATGCCTCATGGCCGCTTATCATCTCTTCAATTCCCTTCCTTGGCTACTGCAGAAGCTGCCTCCCACAGACACTCACTAAGGAACAGTGATTTGTAACTCCATCCTCTGAACCAATTACTACCCTATGGGAGAAAACGCAACTCCCTTCTCATCCTGTATCACGCTCAACCAAAACAAAGGAGAAAAAAAAGAAGCCTGTGAGTAAAATGTGTCCAATGGCCAGAAGTGTCACTATCAGAAACAGCAGCCCTTTCTTCTCAGAGGGCAGCATCAGTCACACTAATGTGTTGTGCCTAGATACGCTGGCAAATGGAACAAAGTGTTGTTGTTTGTTTGTTTACATGAAGCCAGGCTCCTTCAAGACAAACAAGGCTTCAGTGACATTTGGTAAGATCTCGTTTCTTCACGAGGCAGCAGGGTCCATCCAACTATCAGGAAACAGGATTGAAACTTAAAAAGAGAAAGAAAAAACTGAATCCAAGTCAACACAAACAAAGATGAATAGCAACTACCATAAGGAAGTCAGCTGATTTTATGAGAAATGACAGAGTACTGAAGGGAATGCAAGAGGCTCAAGTGGCCTGTGATGGCATGTAGGAGGTTTTTGTTTGTTATCTTTGATTTTAAAAAAAAACACAGGACAAATTCTCCCAACTCCTTGGTAGAAGTTTACAAGTATAGCTGCTTAACAAATACGTCGATTGCAGGCACTAATAGGAAGAATTTGCATGAGAAATTAAATTGGCTGAAATCCTGTTGCTTAGCATAGTAAGTCTAGAGTAGGACCATTTGAATCAATGGAACTTACAGAGATGACTCATCAAATTCAATTGGTCTACTCTAGTACAACTTACTACACTAAGCAACAGGACTTCAGCCCCTGTGTTCTATTAAAATAAGCAGTGAGAAGAAAGACAGTTGGACAGCCACACATTCCAATATTGTTATGGTTTTGCCAAAAAGGAATCAACACCTAACACATGTCCCTCCAACCCCTACTCCATATGATGTAATGCAGCCGAATCTTGTACAGGCTTGCTTGAAAGCAAATCTTGAATTGAACAATGCTTCCTCAAGTACATTATATAGCATTATACCCTTTATAACAGACTGCAATACAAACTGTACCACCTTCACTTGCACACTCCTCTTTGAAACAGGAAAGGGTTTGCTATTTCTATTTCATAGTAGAGAACAGGATCTAAAGACACCAGGCACTCTTACCTCAGGGTATTAAGAAGACAGGCAATGAGAAAACGAATCCATTACTCCTTGCTAAACAACAAGATTGCATCCACATCAAGAACTTGTTCACAACACAATTCTATACAAGTAGGCTCCAAATTATGATGTATGCTAACTTGTGTTTTTCGAATACATTTCCCAAACAGGGAGGCTTTGTATCCAAATAAACAACTGGACCATGTTGCCTGGGGAATTCTGGGATCTGCACACCTCTGCTACACATTAAGTCCCACTGCATTCAACAACATTTTCTCACAAGCACGAGCATAGATGGCATTCTTCAAGTTTTACCATTTAAAAGGGCATAAAGAGGAAAAAAAAGATAAAAAGAACATTTGATGGTCACTTAAAATGGGTTCAACTGGGTAAAGATTACTTAGTATGAACAGAAGTCTTTATACGCAAAAAGTAACACATAGATCAATATTATAATGAAAATCTCTGAAAGATTCAAAGAGGTTCATTTAAAATACTGCATCATAACTACCTCACCTTACTTTTCTATCTAGAAACTTTTAAAAATGTTGTAACTTATTTACTACTGATTATCAGAAATGGCGTTTCTGATAATCTTAAATATAATTCTTAAATATAATTCTGGGAATAGTTTTGAATTATACAGCAAAAATATGGGTAAATTAGCAGCTCATGCAATATAGATATCTGCGTTTCTTATAAAATAATTTGTAGTCAGTGGTAAATCCTTCAGAAGTTGCCCACTTACAACAGCAGCAAGTATCATATAGGTTAAACAGTATGTACATGGTAGAGAGATAGAAGAAGTTTCAGCTACAGAGATGAAATGGGAAATGTATTCTCGAAATGGGAAATATTTGTTCGAAGCAGAAGAAACTAACTAATGCAACCAGCAATGGCCAGATCATAAACACTTAAATATCTGATCCTACCTAATTCGCCAACATAAAACTCCAGGCATTGAGAGATTCACAGCCAAAGACTTGCAAATCTTTATCTAAAGGTTAAAAACACTTTAGAGATCACATCCAGGCATCATTTAGAAAGGCTTGAACAATAGACCACAGATTAAATAAATCTGCAGAAGAGCAACTCAGTACAGATCACTTAAACCACTACTTCAAAGAAAAATCCCCAAGCATCCTGAAACACAGTGCAAATCTACAAGTTATATTGCCCAATGTTGTTAAGACTGCTGATGTAAGTGCGGGGGGGGGGGGGGGTTCCAGGAGTGGCTGCAATACTTTCCAATTATCCTTTGCAAGTTTCCCTGGCCTCAGCCAAGCTTTTCATCCATCCTAGAGCAGAACTGGTAACGGTGGGGTATGTCTGTGTATGCAAGTACAGTCATTTTTCAGGAATGAATCTGTGAATGTATGTGTTGGGGAAAGAGGATTAAATACCCCTTCCTGTACCTAGCTTTTCACCTGCAAATTACCTCCTAATCCTTCAGATCAGCACT
Organism: Intellagama lesueurii; assembly: GCA_037013535.1. Classification (NCBI taxonomy): domain Eukaryota; kingdom Metazoa; phylum Chordata; class Lepidosauria; order Squamata; family Agamidae; genus Intellagama; species Intellagama lesueurii. The sequence continues at coordinate 133,905,866 of JBAJHW010000002.1, forward strand.
GGGAGTCCTGAAAATACAAGGGAAACATGGTGTTTCCAATTCTGTAGCCTACAGCTTTTCTTAGCTCTTAAAGTTAAATCTTCTCTTACTGACTCACTCTACAAGGTACAAGACATAGACTTTAGGTCCAGTAAAGAAGTATATACAGAGAATAAGTTTGGAAAGCAATTCTTTTGCATCTTCATCTCAGAGAGAGAGAGGGGAAAAAAATCAAAACACACAGCCTACCACACTGTGGCAAAGCTGACTGCATGAACTAACCACAAGCTATTCAGACTTTACAGATAACACTTTCATGTAGGAAAAAAGCACAGACTATGTGATTGTCGAGTGTGGTGATTCCATTTGTACTGTGGGGACCGCTAATGTCTATGATGGAAGCCCAAAAGTTTCTAATTTCCTAGCTGTTGGGAAGTCTATGGGCTACCCCATGTGAAGCAAACACCACTGCATCACTTTATGAGCTCCAACTGATTGCTTGCAGAGGCTTCCTTCTCCATTGTATCTCAAGATATTATGAAAGCTACAGGGAATTAAGGTCAAGCTTACTCCTCTTCCCACTCCTGCTTAGTTCTGCGATTTCACAGGCTACCACTTTTTGTGTGTGTCTTTTTTGGTGAGTTAAAACAGTACCATACCAATATGGGTTTTGTAATTTGTTTTGTGCCCACATGGCTATCCTTCTGTAGGTGTGATGAACATATGCACACAAGTGTTAACACACAGACCTGATTCTGCTGCATGGACAGGTAATATAGATGCCCCTGAAAGCCAGAGTTGATTGCAACATGTCAGCACAACAAACTTATTTCTGAATGGTAACATAATCTACTCACAGTGTTTGCATGCTACCTCCTACAGTTCAAATTTATTTCCCACAAAGTGCTACCAGTGCAAATAATTCAGTAAATAAGAATTAAACAATCAGCCTGCAACAGAATCTACTAATTTCAGGAGCACATTCAGGCACCCATGCAAAAATTCCATTTGCTGTAAAAGTTAGCAATCATAGACGGCATAAACCCACAACTTTTGGTTTCTGTGCTCCCCTCAGTATACCTTAGAGAACACAACAGAATACAGGAAACAAGCTCGTGTTCCATGCTGCAGATAACAGAGTCAGCGATTATTATTCGTTACTGTCACTGAGATAATTATTGTCTGAATATCTGGAGCATTTCAAAATAATTTTTCTCTTTCAGATACATTTTGCTTATGGAAGGGTAAGCACCAGAAATAGCCTGCTCTACTCTAGCAAACTAAGGAGAGCTAATCTCTGATCTAACTAGATTAGACGTATCAGCTTTGCTTAAGGGGTGAGAAAGACACCTTTAGGATCCTATGTCTTCTAAGTGCATGATGTAAAGCAAAAACTTAACCTGATACAAGAGGGACGACTGATCCTTATGGGAACCCAGAAGGACTTTGGGTAAATTTACATAATCAGTGAGGATGGAAAGCATTTGAGCAACTACCCAGCTACCAATTAACCCTGCAACAAGAGCAGCAACATTTTCTGAACAACCAGGAGGAGAAACAGAGAATTTTGTGGAAACAAATAAGAAGCATAAGTTTGTCATATAGGACAGATGTGCTCTCAAATTGTCTTGCATGTTTTCAACTCTTAATAATAATAAAAAGAAACCTGAGAAGGGTCTCTCACCTCTTTTTCTATCTGTTTCCCAGTGGAAAAAATATTTCAACGACAGTGTGAAATTTAAATTTCAGAGGCTGAACAAGGATTCTTTGAATCAGATGTAAAGATCTCACCTGCTCTGACTGAGCCTCTTGGGAATAAGACAATCTAGAAATTAAAACTATTTCAAATCATTTTATTTGAAAACTCCTTCATTTTTGTTAGAAATTTACCACCCATTGTGCTTAATAAGAAAATCTATTTCTTATTCTATTTAAACTAGTGATTGTATATTTCTGTTCTGTCCAAAGCCAGGCTCAGCTATACTGTATTTCAATTGCTGCTAGTTTACAGAAGGTAAAGAACTTTCTTTCCTGAGTTGCAGAAACCTTTACTTGGTTTTCTTCATCCAGTGGGGTACACATTCCACCCAACACTGAATGACTTCTATAGACAGCTTGCCCAGAACAAATAAAGCATAGATTAGATCAGTTATATACAGAACCTGAATAATCCTCTGGGGTTCATCACAGAATGCTAAATTGTCTTCTGACAAAGTTTTCATCAGCCAGAACATATTTGGAGCAGTCAGAAAGGAGATCTGGGTCCAGTATCGGTCTAATGGTCAATTTTCATGAGGCCACCTAAGTACTTGCTGGAATTCTTGCCAAGAACCCTGAACTCTGTGGATGTTGGTCAAAGACAGACTGCAGGAGCACTTCACACAGATTAGTATGTCTCAACCACAGGAAGATTTTGAGTGTGCTTTCTTCCTTTTTAAATTTTAAAAGCACATTGTCATACAACAGGGCTTCTAGTCAGCATAACCATTTCAACAGTTCAACAAGAAAAGGACTGCATTTTTAATTTCTGTAAGCCTGTCATCAAAGCTACCAACATGAATTTGACCCAACTCCGGGAGGCAGTGGAAGACAGGAGGGCCCGGCATGCTCTGGTCCATGGGGTCATGAAGAGTCGGACACGACTTAACGACTAAACAACAACAAAGCCTCCTTAATAAGACTTCATTCAGATTTACCATCTATACTATTGATGGCGTAAATGTATCTTCATTTAACATTTACACTTACTATTTTATTGATGGACATTGCTTTGACAAGTTCAGATGTAAATGTCTTATTTCTAAATAACTAAATGCTAAGGAGAATATACCGTGTAAGAGAAAAGTCAGCCTGCTCCTATTTTAAAATAAATTGGAAGCATCAAGATACAATCCTGAATAAGCAGAACAACCACGCATTGTACATTCTTTAATACAGACTACTGTAGAAGAATTTTTCACTTCATTCATAAATTGCTTCCCCCCCCCACTCTTCAGCCACTCTGTTTTCAAATACAGCAGGTATTAAAGGATAAGGATTTTGAAGAAAAGCATTTCTAAAGGGTTTTTGGAGGTATACAAGAAGAACCATGGTAGATCAGAACAGAGAGCTACCAAGTCCACTTTCTGGTTCTACAGTGTTCACCCAGTGGCTCTGGGAACCCCCTAGTAGGACATGCATAACAACAACTCTCTCCTCATGTATCCCAGGAAGCAGTATGGAGGCACACTGACACTGCAAGTAATACACAGCCCTCGTGATCAGTAGCCATGAACAGCCCCATTATCCATGAATCTGTCCAATGTCTTTCCAAAGCCACCCAAGTTTGTGAGCCAACACTACATCATATGATGGTGACTTTCATAGTTTACAATGTTAAAAAAGTACTCACTTTTATTTGTCCTGCATCTTTTGCCATTTATCTAGACTGAATGAACCTAGATTTTATGAGTGTGAGAAAGAATAATTTGTCCCTATCCACTTTCACCAAACCCCCCCCTTTACATACCTCCATCACATCTCCTCTCAGCCTGCCCCTCCCCCAACCCCCCCCCCCCCCCCAAAGAGCCTTTTATTACCCGGCATGCATTTCTTACTCCTTGATCATTCTGGTTACCCTATCAGACACCTTTTCTAGAAACTACAATAGTCTTTCTGAGGTATACTCATCAGAGAAACAAACAACTCTTGCAAGTGATTACACCACTGATTCATATAAAAGCATCAAAATATTAGCAATTTTGTCTTCTGCAATGACTCCTAACATCAAATGTGCTGTTTTCACAGCAACAAATCAACATTTTCATCAAGCCATCCACCACAGCTCGCAACATCTTTCTTGAGTCATTTAATGCCAATTTACTAGCATATGCATGAAGTTAGGATTTTCTGCCCCTACATGCATGACTTAACAAGAATTTACACTGAACTCCAGTTTGTAGAGATCTCTCATAATTGGGGCTCTTCACAATCCCTTTTTTACTTTAATTATTCTAAATAAACTGCTACTAGCAGCAAAGTTGGCCATCTGAAGTCCTGATGACAAGTTTAAAAGTACCAACCCTGGTAGATATTTTTGAAGGACTCTCCACTTAACATCCCTCCACTGAAAGAAATTACAATATATTTCTATTCTCTGGCTTCTGTTCTTTAAGCGGTTGCCTATCCTTTTATTCCTTGAGTGCTAAATTTGCTCATGCATTTTTGCTGAGAACTTTGCTCAAAGTTTTTCATAAACTCAGGCTCATCTCTATTCTTATTTACTAACAGTGTATTGGCATCAACAGAATGCAAGAATCAGGCATCATCTCATACAACATTACAGAGAAAACAGACATGCAACTAACTCATTAAGTCGTTAAGTCACAATGCAGCTGTCCATCTGAGTCCTGCAGAATGCAAAGAGAGCTTGGTAAAGCAGCAATGCCAAAATGCCTCAGGCTAGGCAAGAAGGGGGGAGGGCACAAGCTACCATCCTTAACACAGGCAGATTTATTTCTCCACTCCTCATTATAAAGTGACCCAAAAAAGTTCTTGAACTATTTTGCCCATTGTCATATCTTCTGTTCCAAAAAGATCCAGCTGAGAAGAGAAGTGTGGAAGGGAGCTGTTGGGAAGGATTTGCTATGGGCACATCTACAGCTTTAAATGCTGAAGATCAAGAGTGCGAGAGCACCTCCTCTTTCTTCCTAGTGGTCTAATTTAAGGGGCCAAGGAAAAGTTCGCCGGCATCCATACATGATATCCCTTCCACGAAGTATAATTCCTCACCGACCACGGAAGGTTTAGATTCACTGCTGAAGATGAAAGTAAGGCAAATCTCACGCATGATCTCTCCGTCCCCACGCCCCCCCCCCAAAAAACCACCCACGATTGGTACATAAGAGGCAAAAGAGGGAGAGAAAACAGGAGCGTGGATGTAAAACAAGGATGGAAGAGAGCCTGCGACGAGGGGAGAGACACCCTATTAGCAGCCATCGCGAAAATGCGAGCGAGATACGGACGAGAGTGGCGACGAAGGGAAGGGAATCTGGTGCCGCGGGAGAGGGAGTTACCAAGCGCTGGGAGGAAAACCTATCTGTGCCCGAGGAAGCGGCTGGAGGACCCAGGCGCTTGCACCGCGGCCAAGTCTGGGCACTCCTGAAGAAGACGCCTCGCCGTGGGTGGTGGGACGGAGGCAAAGGGGCTGGATGTGGAAGAAATGTGGTCAAAGGCCGGGGCCGGGGCGGGGGGGGGGGGAGAGCAAGAAGGGGCGAGAAATCCGAGGCGCCCCGCGCGCCGAGTCCCGGGAAAACGCGTCCACGCTCGCTTACCCACAGCTCCGTGCCCCAGTCCATGCTGGCCGCGCCTTCGCCGTGCGCTTTCGCTTCCTCCCGCAGGCCCACGCGAAAGCCGAGCCGCTCGTCGCCGCCACGACCGTCCCGAAGAGTCCCACTCCTCCGGCCGCACAACCTCCAGCGCCTGCCCGGGACACTCCCCGCTCCGCCTCCGGGTGCAATCCTTAAAGGCGCAGGCGGCAGGAGCCGGGTGTTTCCATGCCTTACGTCCGGGCGGGTGCGCGTGTGTGTGTGTGTGTTTGTGTCGGCGGCGGCCGTTGCCGTCTTGGCTCTCCCTCCCTTCCCAAGAGTTTACCGATGCAACTGTTGTAGAGGCCGCCTCTGCGCCCGCACCCCACCCCCCCTTTTTTCTCCCGCGCCCATCAACGGGCCAGGCCAGGCCGAGGGTGCCGTCCGTCGGGAAGCAAACGCCGCCCTCGTGCCCGGGCGGAACTTCCTAACTTTTCCAGATTTCCTCGCGGCTGCCGTTCCAGGCGCGGTTACTCTTAGGAGTCGTTCCCTTCGGGGAGCTTGCTTCGAATTAAAAAAAAAAAAAGCACGGAGAATTTGACTGTTACAGTATCTCTGAAGGCAGGAAAGGCCAGAGCCGCTTCCTCGCTGTGCGTAAAGCTTTGGGGCGCCTCGCCCACAAGCCGCCTCGGGGGCTCCCTTCCTGGACTCCCCCGTGAAGTAGAGCACGAAAGGGCTTTTCACAGCCGAGTCCGCTCCTGGCCTTAGGCCAGCTGCCCGGGGAAGATGGACCCCCAGTTGAGGCTGGCCTCTCCCCTTAAGCTGCGTTGAGGGCCTCACCCTGTCTGAGAGCGGCACAAGAGACAAGAGGGTGGCGTGCGGCGCCATGCCCTAAAAATGGTTGTTGAAGCAGATGCCGTGCTTGCATGCAGGCTTCCCACATGGCTGTACGGCTCCCATCTGCACGCTGCCTCCCCTTCGTTTAAACTGTGGCGTTGCCATGAAGCCCTCCCAACTCCGCGTGTGTTGCCCACAGGATTCACAATTCCACCTTATGGGATAAAAGAACCGGAGTCCATTTTTTAAAAAATTAGAAAACAGACCTCCCTGCACCACGTGGGTCTTAGTGATCACTCGTAGTACCACTCATACTGTGGTGCGTTCTCAGTCCTCGCCTTTATTGATTGTATCGGTAAGATGTTTGAACGCCTCTATTTTTATACGCCTCTAATTTTTTTTTTCTGTTGCTCGGTAGGTCAGAGGATCTGATGTTTTGATTAGCGGGGATGATGAGGTAATCTGCCACACACGCCCTTTCCCCTCGGTTTAACTGCAGCCCTCACGGTGGCTGGCGGGGCAATGGACTATCCTAGGAGCAACTACATTGTTGTGAGCCATCCGCCTTGCAAAGCAAAAAAGTAACATAAAATACTTATTTTGGAACAGCATGGTCTTTAATGGGGAAAGAAGACTCAGTAGGTATGGGAAAAGACAGGCCCCTGGTGGAAATTAAAACTTGGAACAGTTGGGTTTACTGGTATGTATCCACAAAGCCGCCTCCATCGTTTGATTCCCCATAAGAGGCGGAGGTACGGGTTAACACGATGAGGGCCTGCGCTTCAACATTTATCACAACAGCCACTGGTCTTGTCCAAACTGGTATACAAGACAGTTCCGGGGACAGAGGTGGTACGTCTATTACCAAGCCAAATATGCAAGCAACTCTACCTCACAGATGCCTTATGACAGAGGAAGTGGCAGCCACCTGAAATATTGCAGAGTCCCCTAACAAGTTGCTGCTCTGTCTTTTAAATAGAGCTTGTAGTTTCCTGACTATGGGCATGTTCCCAGGCATAATATAAAGTGTTGACTACAAGTCCTATTCAACACAAAATGAGCCTAAATTGAAAGAAACTCCATATGCTCTCATCCAAGCTTGCTAGAGTTATAATGACCCTCTGAGTTTCTAGGAGGTTTCTCTCCAAATAAATCTGTATTGGACTGAAGCTATGCATTAGGGTGGAAAGTGTCTGGCCCACCAGCTGTATTTAATTGGTTGTACTGGCAAGGACCACCACTTTGGGGGGGGGGGAGATGTTATCCACTCCTGCCTTATATAGTCCATAATCTCAAGAAATGCCTTCACCCTTATGAACATTCCTATTGCTCCAATTATCTATTAAAACTGCTTTGGATCTGTTTGGATTATGAGCCTGTGTCTACTGGAACTAGGGTCCGCAGTGAAAAAAAATACTGTTTTTCTGAAAGGCAGTTTTGCTTTTTAAAATTTGATTAACAATTTGGGCTGCTAGTTTTTGGTCTTTTACTGCATTTACTGCATTGGCAGCTTGATTATATTCTCTATTTTTATTCATACTGTTTTTTCTGTGTTATCAAAGTTGCATTCTGTTTTATTTTACAAGATACCTAGACTATTTTTTGAGCTGAAGGCAAGGGTAGAAAGTAATGTTTGTACTGGTGGTCCGTATGACTAATTCATGTTAGTCTTTCTTACACACACTCATTTTTGATGACTTTAGTGACAATGTCATCCTGTACATGGCTACTCAGAAATAAGTGCCATTGAGTTTAGTGGGACTCAGGAGAGTGGGCATAGAATTGCAGTCTTCCTTTAAATCTGGGCTGTGGAAAGCAGACGTTTGCAGATGAGTAGCAGAAGGCTGAGGTCACCAAAACATCCTTCAGTGATATCCCAAGACAAGCTTTCTGTCAGCCAGAGTCACAAACTTTGCTGTCAGCAAAAACAATCTGAGCATCCCACCCCACCCCCAGTGGTAGCAAACATCCCCCAGCTTTCCAGACTCCTGACCTCAGGAAATTTCACTTCCTCTTAAAAGTGACCTTCAAAACCAACCAATATCTGAAGGAAATGTTACTTTGCAAATTGTAATGCGAAAAGGATTGTCTGCAAATATACTATGGAATTCATGTGGGGAGGGTTCCTCACAGAATCATAGTGTGTTGTCATGGTGGCGGGTGGGTAAACCAGTGAGTCAGAATGAAAACTATGCTGAGTAAGGTTTTATTCCTCCTAATAGCCTATGTGCAAGATCAGTTATCCTTTAACACTCATTAACCATTCTGTCCTAATTATAGCCAATTCAATCAACCAGGGCTCTTAATGTTCCATGAGTGCAGACCCATGGATAACTCAAGGTTTCTTCTTTATATTAATGATTGTAATGAAGTGTTAATAGTTATTCCAATTTAATGAAGGAAAAGCTTAAGATGGAATCACAGGAGATAGCACAGACAACATAACAATGATAACGCTTTGTTTCATTAAAGCAGCACAGGGGTGGACTGCTGCTCCTACTACACAGCACTACTGTCATGTTTTCATTCTGAAATAAAATGGAAGAAAATATTTTCAACCTCGCCTATAATTTCCAGCAGAAATTAATCTCAATGTACAAAAAAATTGTATATGATGACCTATTGATTGTGGTGTGTTGCCTGCTAGGGGTATATGGTTATTCACAGATAGCATCTGTATAGAGAGAATTATGTCTATATTCTGTTGATCCTTTCTGCCTGTTATAAAGTTGTCCATAAATAACTTAAATCTATAATTGTCCTTAGTCAGTTTTTTGTCACTGCAAAAGCAGATGTAATCAATTTGAAGGAAATGTTGGAACTGAAACACTGATCGTTTTAAAACAGCCAATGCTTTAAAAAAGGAGTTATAACAAACCCAAATGCTAGTTCGACTCCTACATTTACTCCTGCAACACAATCATAGGACCCATCAAGGACACTTTTACTTGTTCCTTTGCTAATGTGATCTATGACATCTTTTGTCAGCAAGGCCCCTCTGCACTCTACATAGGACAAATGGGACAATCTCTATGCAAAAGAATTAATGGACACAAATCAGACATCAGGAATGGCAATACACGGAAACTTCTTTCAAATTATTTCAGCCTACGAGGACACTCTTCACAGGACTTGAAATTTCCTATTCTGGAGAAGAAAAATGACAGAAGAAGAATCTAGAGGGAAACACCTGAAATAAAATATATACATGTTTAATACCTATCTCAACATATTAAATATTAGCCAAGGGTTCTTAAACCATTACCAAATGTGAAATAGTACAATAATTATATTGTTACCTGCTGTCATTTCCCATAGCCCAGGTTCTTTCCCAACCAACCACTGCCATTTTAAAAGAACAAACTTTGAAGTTAAAGTCAATTATTCTTAACTCATTACCATGTTGTTTTTGCTGTTGTTTTCTATAGCCTGAGGTTCCTTTAGCCACTAATTACTCTTGCTGTTTACAGAAAAAAGCTTCAAAAGAAAAGAACTGAATACTAAACAGGTCTTAAGTCATTACTAGGTATAAAATGCCACTGACTCACACAGTTTGCAACCGGAGTCTACCAACCACACTTCATCTTAAGAGCTATGTATGACTGCTTTGTCATGTGTCTGTATCCTAACATCTGAAGAAGTGACCTTGTTCCATGAAAGCTCATATTAAAATAAATATAGCTGTTATTCTTTAATGGTATAATTTCTTCTTCTTTTGCTTTTATTTTGTGTTTCTTGTTAAGAGTCCCATAGAAGTTGATCTTCCTTTGTATATTTTCTGAATAGCTGATTTATGCCAAAGATGGAGGCTGGATACAGAATCAAAGGCTGTGAGAACATTTAGAGAAGAGAATGGTATGGTGGACACATTATTTCTCTACTAAGTGTTTCAGGAGGGGAAAAATGGTCAACTGTCCATCTGCAATAGAAAAACAACAACACTTGTTCCTTGGCCAGAAGGTTTTTCTGAGTCCATTCAAATTTCCAGCTTATCCAAAAGATGTGGTTGGCCAGCCCTGTACAAGACACTAAAGAAATAGGTATGTCCACCATACCATTATCTTCTGTAAATTTTTAGGCAGCTATTTTTTTCTGAGAAGAAGGCTATTTCAATTTTATTGTATGCTGATGACATTACACTTTCGTATGCAGTTTGGGATGTGTACATCCTTGAGAGCTCTTAAGTTCATATTGTGCCAAGGAACACCTACAAGATAATTTTTCAAAAGCTAAAACTATAATGTTTGGAAGGTGAGGATGGAAACATCAATAGCAGCTGGTTAATCAAGGGTTGGATTGATCTTATTCCTAAAAATATTTACGCAGAACGTTTAAAAACTCTGGATTCTGATTTCCTGGCACCTTCACTTGAAAGCTACTGCATTAACAGCTAATGCAAATTTTCACTGTGCAGCTAGATCAGATGGTCGGTTGTTGGTGCCCCTTCTTGAGCTTTATATGATTTACCTATTATCTCAGCTACTGAATGGGCACACTGAGATACTGCAGTTTTGGAGTTAAATTAGAACAATGCAAGTTCCTGACAATAACTCTGGAATTCCTAGATCTGCCCCAAGGCAGTTGTTGACATGGAGACAGCCTGCTGGTCTAAGGGAGTTTTAGTCTACAGGGCAGCCATCCTCTGCTGTCTTAAAATAATTTTCCAACAGCCCCCCTATTTTCTGGTATTGATATTTTTTTTCCTCCAGAGTTAGCTTTAAAGAGCGAAGTTTTTAACATCTCCCCATGACTATACATACTTCTAATATTATTGTAATCAATAAACATTTAATCCAATTATTATTTGCTGCAGCATTTTAGTTTAATATATATACTGCTTAATTATTTGTTTTATTTAATTTCCTCCCCCTTTTCATATTTTGGGGACAAACTATTAGTGCTCTATAAATAATAAATGTCTGAATTTTCCTGTGGCAAATATTCATACTCCAGAAGGGTCACCTGTGATAAGCCTTGTCCTACATATGCAAAAATGTGCCAGTACATGATGCAAGATTATGCCAGTTCTATCTTTAGTTTTTGTAATCACAATGCACATAAGTACAAAGAAACAATGAAAAAGATGAGGATCTGGTAAAACCTGAAAGCAATTCACTTGTATCTCTCAGCATATGCTTATTACACTTGTATCTCCCTGTTCTCCAAGCTCCTCAAAAAGTACAACTGCGGATTTTCCCCATTTTATTTTTTTTTCTAACAATGTTGTGGTGCTGAGAAACATAGTGACTGCTCCCTACTCATCTGGAGAGCTCTATAGTCATGCATAGACTTGGGTGTCGTTCTCCATCACTCTCTCTAGTCCCACTGAATTGCATACGACTTAGTAGTTATACATAGGATCAAAATATTAGGCAGTTCCTTGTCAAAATCAGTCAATGACTATCAAATGGAATTTCTTTTGAATTGCTAACAAATTCCTTTTCCCAGTCTCTCATCACGTATATATTTTTCCTCCAAAATAATTATTTAACAAAACTGACCCACTCTTCTATGGTTTTTACATCCTTATTTCATTCAGGGAATTTAAAAAAAGCATTGCAGAAAAAGGCAGAGCCAGACCTAATGCAAGTAATTTTCTTTATTAGAGTTTTATTGTATTCCTGGTCCAAGGGGCTTAGACCAGAATATATGGTCTCCCACATTTTATCCTTGTAATAAATAGATTAAGGATGTGATGAAAACTCATTAATTTTCTTTTCTTGCTTTTGATTTAAAAAGGATGTCCTGACAGTGCCTTGACATGTCAACACACGCCAATGAAAAAAATAACCACTATGAGATTTTCCAGTCCTGTACTAGAGAGAGAATACCAGCATTTTTTGTCATTAGCATTATTGTAAAAAAATTAATTGTTGTGCAAAAACAATACTTTTTGTGCAAAACTCTTTTATTTTGTGCAGTTCTTTTTGTACAGAAGACCTTGTACTTTATACAAAATACATGGAGTTTCTGCACAAAAAAATTCCATACATATTTCATTAAAAAGTGCTGAAAAGTTTTTTTTTAAAAAAACCCCCACAGAAACTCTTGCAATTTCACCTAGCAGAGACAAAAGTTTTTAAATCTTTTCATTCTCACTCTCCGCATGCCATAGCAGTTTTTAAGCTATGCCTCTTGGCCAAAGAGCTGTCTTGCACAATCTGAAAGGTGTTTTGGAGCCCCTTGCAATATTCTCCAAAATTCTCTCAGTGACAATACTTTTAAAGATACGGCTCCCCAAGTCACCGCCTGGTTCATGCAGCTGCTCACAAGTGAATGTTCCTTTATTTATTCAAATATTCAATTTATTTATTCAAATATATTTTCTGTTTCTCCAGAGTTATTTTCTAACAACCAGCCCCCAAAAGAGTTTTCCTTTCTCACTCTTTCCATTCCCTGCTGCCTATCCAGTGTCCTCTCTCTGACTTTTAATAACCTTAGAACTGCAGAGCTAGAATGGACTCTATGGATCATTGAGTACAGTCCCTCTCAAACAGGCACACTGGGAACTGAACTCCCAACCTCTGACGCTGCAGCCAGAGACCTAAGCCACTGAACTATTGCTCCATGGTCCCTTTTGATACTATCCTCCCCCCCCTCCCCCGGTCACATTGTTGGTCCCTCTATCAATTTCCAGGAAGACATCCCCTGAGTTTTAAAAAGTCACACAGCTTCTCTTCTAGCCTTTCAGACTGCTTCAGCAGGCACATTCTTGAGAGTGCTTCTCAATTCTCAGGGTCACTTAGAAGGTAATCTGAAACAGTCAAGAATTGACAAGATGTTTTAAGTATGAATTCTGTAAGGGCTATCCAATTAAGGTCATAGACGTTCTGCTATATTCTAGGGAAGAACAGACAGATCTGGAAGTCAGCCTATACATTATATAAAATGAGGATGTTTTCTGTGTAAAATTCTGGGCATTATTACTTCAGACAACATATCAAAGACCTTATTTTGGATTCAAGAGAAGTGCCACAGCAGGAAACAGAAGGTCTCAATTCTAAACTCCGGCATCTATAGTTACAGGTATCAAGCAGTAGGTGATGGAAGCTGGTCACAGACCCTTCCTTGAAAGTTATTCATGGCCCTGGGTGGGGCTGATCTCCTCTCCCCTAAATCCACTTTCAAAAAGCTCATGAAAAATTATGAACAAAATATATCACCCAGCCAAATTGTGCAGGTTGCCTAAGGTTAGACTAGATAATCACTCAGGTCACTTCTGGTAATGAATTCTTAAATGTTTCAGAGAGAACAGGATAATGAGGTAAGTCCCATACAGAACACAGAAATATTTGATTGTTTGCTTATCACCATTGACTAGTAGACTTGGGCCTCTCAGTTGAAGCCATTTTTTTGCAGCTCTTAAGATATTCTTGTGCCTGAGCCAAAAAGAGAGAGAGTATCTACATGGCATCTCACTTCCTGACACATATAAACCCATTGGACAGATCTTTTCCACAAAAAATATGGAAACAAATGGAAAGGATAAGAGAGGGTCATCTTCCGGTGGATTATAGCCCATGGATCAGGCTTGTTTGTCCATACACTTCCAGAATTGAGTGTGCAAGGCAGGGTTTGCCCACGCAGTCTCACAGTAAGGTTGCCTCCACATCTAAGGTGTATATACAACCCTCTAGTTAGGGTTGGAATCAATACTAAATTCTCTAGAAAGCCCGAGTTCTCCTATATCCAGGAAGTGAGTGGCTCTGAGGTGGGGTGGCCACTTCTTCTCAGGGGGACTTGTTATAGTCCATGTCCCGCCGTTTCCTCCATTGCAGCATCTTGAGGAGGCTGAGGCTAGCTTTGAAGAGCCTATCATGCTGAAAAATCATTTGATGGAAGGCATTGAGAGGCAGATTCCCACTAGGATCAGCATGTTTGAGGGTGGTGATGGGAGTGTAGAGACTATTGGTTTGATATCGAAATGGAGGCTTCTCTGAGGTGATCACTTTCATAGTATGCTGCCAGAAAAAAGAAAGAAGCAAAGCAGAAAGTTAGGAATGCTGAAAACCCTGTTCATATTGTTTATTACTGGATATTTAAAACTTCAGTAACACAGTCTAATAACTTTTCTCAAATAAAAGGATTTGTGCCTTATACTATTTTGTTTCATTGACTGCTGACAGCAAGGTAGATCTGTGTACTATGAAGGAGACATGGTATTCCTAATTTTGAATTTGTAACGCAAGTTTCAAAAGTAGGATTTCAGGATATTATGACAAGGAAAAAATCAAGACGAGAAAGTTTTATCTAGTGTAACCCTTCTTATGAGGGAAATACAGAGCTAGAGCACTCAAACAGATGGCTGTCAACCCTCTATTTGAACGTTCCATTGAAGCTGAGTCAGTTTATCCTTGCTGACTCAATTGCTGAACTCCTATTAAGAAGTCTCTCCTAATGTCTACTTGAAATCTACCACCATCAAATTTAAGCATGTTAGCATTAATCCTATTCTGTAGAGCAGCAGAGTACAGTTCTTTCTCTCAGCCACATAGCCATCTTGAGATATTTGAAAATATTTAGTGTTTCGCCATCCCACAGGCTAAAACAGCCAGTTCCTTCAACTATTCATCAACCTGGCATCTGTCCTCTACAAACTTTTTGAAGTACAGCAGTTAGAACTGGACACAGTATCCCAGCTGGACTAGTACAAAACAAAACAAAACTATTGCTTCTTGTGAATTGGAAATTATAGTTCTGTTCATGCATAACATTTGTTTTTCCCCCAGCCACATCACACTCTGCTGACTCATGTTCAACTTGAAATAAATTATAATCTCAAGATTTGATTTCACATGCACTACTGCCAAGTTAAAAGTCTTTCATTCTATATGTCCTAAGTGCAGAACTTTCCATCCTCTTCTACTGGCTGAAATCCTGTCTGTAGCATGAACTAAATACTAACTTTCCGTACATTCCTCCCTGGTAAACAAAGTGCCCCTGATGCAATTCTCAGGGGTGCAACTTGGCTTATGCTACAAACAGAATTTCAGCCACGGCATTTAATTCTGTTAAACTAGTTTTCCATTCAAAAATATTTTTTTCTTGACTACTGACTGTTAGCACTCCCTCCTTCTGTCATGTCATCTACAAATCTGATAATGATTCCATTGATAAAAACACCAAAAAAAGGATGAGTCCAAGGTTAGAACCCTTCCTCCAATTTGTTGACGCTCCAGTGAGGAGGACACTTTGAGTATGACTTTTCAACCCCTATGCATCCACCTGCCACTATTATCATCTAGCCCAGAGGCCCTAACCTTGGGAACTCAGGACTGCAATTCCCAGAAGCCCTCACCACTAGCTATGCTGGCTAGGGTTTCTGGGAACTGCAGTCCAAGAACACCTGCATTATCCAAGGTTGGGAACCACTGATCTAGCCCATATTTAATGGGCTTGCTTGACACACTATCACAGGGAGTGCTGTGATATAATTCACTGGGAATAAAGAGAAATTATATCTATGTGCATTCTATCAATTATATTATTTTGTGTTCTCTAGCCTACAAGTGAAAGAAAGCAAAACACACAGTTCACTTTCCTGTAAAGGTTCATTTTCTGCCAAACACACCCATTAAACACACCCTCCTGCCCTCCCACACTTGTTTGGATCTCATTTCAAACCACCACTACCCCATTCCACATATAGAAGAGAACAGTGCTGGCTGTTCTTTTCTTGGCAATTCAGATCTATTCAAAGCTGAATGAGAAGCTGATGCTATTAAAAGGTTACAACAATAGGGCAAACACCTATTTTTAGAACTCCTCCTTATGTATAAAAAATACTATACTAACTTTGATCCTTTAAACATCTGCTTGGAGGTAAGATCTTCTGATGTCAAAGAGCTATCTCCCAGGTAAACTAGTACAGAATTACAACCCAAGAGTTCAATTCTATACACATTTAACTGGGAAATTTATTAAATTTAATGAGAGTTACTTCTGGACAGGCAGCTACTGGACTGAATTTTTAAATATATTCACAGCATACTTGTGAATGCATTACTGAACTCTTTCACATCGGGGTGGGGATGGGGAGTGGAATTATGTCCTAGGAACTAGATCAAACTCTGGAGGAATGCAGAAAAGGATATCAAGTGATACATAGATGCTGGGGTGATGCCACAGAGACTTCTATAAATTTGTGACAGTTTCTGACTCTATTGAGATATGTGATTTTATTAAATGACAATCATTAAAAGGGATTCATCACCAGCTGCAAAGAATGTAGCCCTTCACTGTTGTCATCTTTTGTCACTAGTTTTTAAGAGCAGTTGGATCTCTATCTAATGATCAAATTTATATCCATGCCACAAGCAAGGCTCACTACAGATCAGACCGATCCTTTTTGAAAGGCACAAAAGTAGAGAAGAGTATGCAGTAGTTTAATGGCCAAAATCCTGTTGCTCAGCATAATAATTGGTAAAAGGATTTGGTGAGTCAACTCCTCCATAAATTGTAATTATTCAAATGAGCCTACTTTAACCCGGACTTATTTTAGCATAACAAATCACTGCTAGAGTAGACCCACTTGAATCAACAAAACTCAGAGGAGGAATTGACACATTGTATCCCCATTGAGTCAAAGGGCCTACTCTAGAGCAATTTACTACACTGAGCAACAGGATTTTGGCCAATGTCACCTATCATTTCTTTTAATGAAGTTTTTTCTCCTTAACAGATCTTTTATTATTATTTTATTCTTATTCTTTATTCTCATATAAAATATATTCATTTTATCTTTTACATTATATTTTTAATGTACTAATGGTACATAAATACTAGCTGGAGAGAGAGAACCAAAAATATTGGGCAGCTTGACAGGCTTGTAAAGAGCCACCTGATTTGTTATCTGTAACCAACTAGCCTTGTCTCCAGACCAGAGAGAGAAAATGGAGGGAATTTTATTTAGTCTCTAGGAAAACAAATGTGAACTGGGGTGGGGGAGCAATAATTGTCTATTTTCAATTCCTCCCCTGTATCTTGCTGCTTTTTCAGCACAGGTTAAGTGAATGGCTTCCAACTACGTAAGTAATTTCCTACTAGGATAATCCAGGTACTATCAAGTTGTTAGGATATTTTGTCTATCTTATCTATTTAGTGCAGTTGGCTTGTCATAGGCTTGTACACAACTCAGTGCTGGGTAGCAGAAAAGGTTGTACATGTTGAGAATCAAAAGATCCAAGAATTTAAAAATGACAGGGATAGCCTAAACAGTCCAAGTTGAGGTGACCTTAAGCATGTTGGTTGGTCTCCATTGTTGATGAATAGCAGAAGAATGTCTAAGAAACAGTGACTAGGCAAAAGAAAAATATGGTGATAAAGAAGCCACCAATGGATAACAAATTAAAAATAATTATTGATTAGAATAAGACATTTATTTTAAGAAAGAAAAAGAGCAAATTAAGAAGCAGGAGAAGCAAAAAATCAAATTACCGTAGTAATCTGAAGAAGCAGCAAAAAGGTATTTACTTATTTATATATATGCCATCTTTCTCCCCATAGAGGACCCAAAATCCTATAGCAAAATACCACACGCATAAGGATTTTTTTGCATTTTGCTGCCCTTTGTCACAGCCCCAGGTATGCAACTGAGTACCCAACCAACAGTACAACTTGGGCATGCTCAAGCATGCAATGGACAGCCAGTAAGAGTGCACACACTATTTGCACAACTGCTCATTTTTGTTGCTTGATTCTAATAGGGTTCTGGCCAGCATGGCAGATAGTTTAAAGAAGACTAAGACCAAATTTCACATTTCAATGAGGAGCAAGAAGATGTGAATGGGGTTAGGATTTGTTCTGATAGACAACTTGTATAAGTGAAGGACCAAAAGAAGGAACATGAGATTAATGTAACAAACAGATTTGGAATAGCTGGCATGCTGCTGAAAAACACTATGTGGGTTTGGTTCAAGAAAAAAAAAATCATGAAACAGGTAAAGAATAGA
Organism: Intellagama lesueurii; assembly: GCA_037013535.1. Classification (NCBI taxonomy): domain Eukaryota; kingdom Metazoa; phylum Chordata; class Lepidosauria; order Squamata; family Agamidae; genus Intellagama; species Intellagama lesueurii. The sequence continues at coordinate 133,923,918 of JBAJHW010000002.1, forward strand.
CAGAAAGAGAAACTCACAGAGAAAGATGCCAGAAACTCTTCTGGCAAGAGAAATCTTAAACAAGACAAAGAAGCCCAAAGCCCAAACTGCCCATGTGGCTAGTAAGTCACAAGATATAAAATTGCTTAAGATTTAATTTTTTATATATATACTTCCATATATATATATATATATATATATATATATATATATATATATATATATATATATATATATATATATATATATATATGGAAGAGAATAATTTTCCTTCTTATTTTTGATGTGCAATTTACATGCCTCATATTTGAAAATCATAGCTGCTATTGCTGACTTGACAACTGGACAGATTGGGGAAATTCTGGTTTGCCTGTAAATGTGTTGGTACTTTCCCAGCCACTTTCTAGACCAGGTTTTGAGCTGGTGAGTGCCTTTTTATTAGAACTGGACACAGTATTTGAGGCCTAGCCAGCTCCAAATAGAGGGGAATGAGTACTTCACAGGATTTGAAGACTATACTTCTGTTAATGCAGCCTAAAATAACATTGGCCTTTTCTGCAGCCACACCACACTGCTGGCTCATATTCAGCTTGTGATCTACACCAATTCCAAGATCCTTCTTACTCATAGTGTTACTGAGCCAAGTATCCCTCATCTGGTAACTGTATTTGGTTTCTTGTTCCTAGGTGTAGAACTCTGCACTAATTCCTGTTCAATTTCACTCTGTTGTTTTCAGCCCAGTGCTCAAACCTATCAAGGTATTTTCGAATTTTGTTCTTGTCTTCCCAGGTATTAGCTTGTCCATCCAATTTTGTATCATCCGCAAATGTGATAAGCATTTTCCGCACCTTCTCATCTAAGTCATTAATAAAAATGTTAAAGAGCACCAGGCCCACGACTGAACCCTACAGTACTCTGCTTGTTACATCCTCCCAGTCTGAGAAGGATCCATTGATAAGCACTATCTGATTATCATTCTGTAACCAACTGTGTATCCACTTGACAGTTGTTCTATCCAGCCCACACTGAACTGGCTTGCTAATCAGAATTTCATGGGCCATTTTTTGAAAAGCTTTGCTAGAGTCAAGATATATCATGTCTACAGCATTCCTACTGTAGAGAAGTTCTCCTCTGTACATGGGCCAATCTTATAAATACGTTTTTGGATCACACCACAGAATTCTAAGCCATATATGTGTCTGTGCATGCTTGAAACACAAACATTGTATTATTGTGCCTCTTCCTCTTAATGTAGAGATGGGGAAACTGTTCCACAGGACCTCAGTACAGTTGGGACACTTATGTAAAAAGGAGGCACAAGGGAATAATTTTACCACTTTTTTACACATATCCCATTCCTATGGTACTTGTTTTTTTTTTTAAAAAAAACAACAACAACCCAGGGCTAAAATAGCTCCTCTTCCACTTCCAGACATGTGCCAAAATTGCCTTCTTGCACCCCTCCCATGGTGTAAATAGCCTTTTAAAGTTTAAAAACAATGTCAATGTGATGGGGTGCAACTTTCCAATATCTGTGGGGATATGTCCCCTGGACCTCTGGAACTTGCCTAGCCCTGCCCTTACAGATTTTTTCTATAATTTTGTACAGGATAAAGTATCACAGGAAAGTGTTTTCCAATATATCCCGGAGCTGGCATGTGTATGGGATCAGGAAGTCTCCCACTATGACAATTCACTGCTAAAGCTGATCACGTCCTCAGAGGATTTCTCTTTTTTGCTGATCAGCAGAGCTGCAATCTAGAGCTCCAGGCTAGATCTTATGTCATCTGTCAAGCACAAGATATGGCCAGTCCTGGAGAGAGAGACTCTTATTTATTAGACTTATATACAGCTTTCTTCAGGCCTCAAGGAGGCTTATAGAAAAACTGTATATGAAATATAATTAAAACACAAAATAATGCATATACCAAAAGCACAATAAAGACAAAAGTACATCAGTAGAATGCAGCACTAAACCAGTCAAAAGTCAAAAGTCTGTTCCTCAGCAATATTTAGTTGCTAGAGTCTGCCGAGACAGAAATATCTTTATGTGCTTATGCAAAGACTCCTGGGAAAGGAGAAGAGCCTGCCAATCCAGGTTTTTGCCTGTTCTCCTGCATCTTTGCTGATTCTCTTTCTCCTGCTTCATTTTCCTTGGCAATATGAATACTACATTTAATGTAAAAGGCATCTCTCCAAAAGGTACTCTAATTTTCCTGTCCCTCTGTTATATTTTCAACTCACAGGTGGGCCCAGAAATCATGTGCTTTGTCTAAGCAATTCAATCCAGTCATCATATGGTAAAACATCTCAAAGATTCTTCAGTGAGCACATAGATCTTCCACTTCAGCTTCCATTCATTTTCAGCAGAAATGGAGCAAGTTCCCTTCTTTGGAAATGCTCCTGTTTCCGAAGAAGTTACCTTTAGTACTTCAGATATCTAATCCTAATCAGAATCTGTGTTAGAGGACCTGAGAAATCCAAGCCCTTCTTTTTCTTCCAATAATCCATTCTCAAAAACATCATTTGGACATTTTTTTTCCTTCTCTTTTGCTGGTCAGAAGCAGAAGGAAATCAACTGCTTTTCTTCCCTATGTCTCTAGCCCATGTTTACGACAAATCAATAGGGAATATATTAATGTCTACAATCTGCTGAGGTGGTATGCTGATTTCAAAAAAGAGGACCAGGATCATGTTAAGAGTCAAGATGCCCATGCAACAAATGTACCACAAGCAAGTCGACTTTTCGCAGTTTGTGCAAGACAATATCCAGGAACTCCTTCCTCAAGCATGAGCAAGGAGGCTAACGATCAATGGTCCTCATAAGTTTTGGCATCACATCCTGACTCCACACAATGAGGAGATATTTCATGAGTTAACAGAACCTGGGACTCCGTACCCAACCACTGAGTTTCTTGTCACTACATCCCTGTGACAACCACTGTCCTTGGGATGGGGTTGGGAGTGGAGAATCTTCCTTCCAACCTGGCACAGCCTGTTGTAACTTCCCCTATTCAGGATCTTCAGAGCCATACATTTTAGGAAGAAACTAAAAGCTATTTCTGTTCTCTAACAAGAGAAAGTATGAAGACTTGCTTCTCTTGTTGTTCTGTTCTTCTCCCAACAGAACAACCAGCTGACCTTTGACATGGGTGTGCGTTTCAGGTAGGACACAACACACACTGCTCCTTAGGGAGCCCTCGCTATCCATCTTCTTTGGTTCACACTTAATTTCTGCTTTGACTTAAGGGGGTTGCTTCTTTCCTCCTTAACTTATTGCGTGATGACTGCATGAGCTCCTGGGCCCAAGCTCAGCTCAGCTCAGGGCAATCTGCATCGTCAGTTCAGGCTACTAACTCACCAGAGCTCAAAGAAGGATTTCCAACTTAACTCATATGCAGTTATGTGCTCACCCTTCCCCTCCCCGATTCCAGAAGTTGGAACTAAGCCGGATGAGAGGAAATGGCACGGAAGACAGAACTGGCAAATGCAGCAATTGGTAACCACTGCTTAGGGAAAACCACTGACTCTCTTCTCCAAATCTGCACTTCTTTTCTTTTATTCTCTTAAACATGGATTTTGAACATGCGTTTGCTGAGGTAACTTGCAGTTTTGTCCTCAGAACCAGTGATTGGTTAGAAGTCAAAATATTCCTGAGAAACATCACAAGCAGTTTGAAACCTGTGCGCATGCATGTACTTTCATAAGTGTGCTCAAACAACAATTGCTGCTCTGTGAGATGAAGGGAGGCAATTTCTTCAGGTGGCAGATCTAGAGGGCAGCAGGGCTGCTCCTCTGGAGCCTGCTGGCCATTGTTCCCTTTCGGAGGGTAGAGCTGTGTGTTACAGGCCTGGTGCCCCCTGATGGGGAAGAGAACCCTGTGCCATTGGCAATATTGAAGTAAGGTTCAGCTGCCAGTTTAGTCAGCATTTATATAGAGGGTGAGATTTCTTGTCCTTTGTCTCAGGCAGAAAAATAATGTGCACCGGTCCTGCAATTAGCAACCCAAAATTCTTATGTCTCCTCTTAGGACATTGGAATAATGGAATATCAGACGAATAAAACCAGAAGAACAACTGCTGTTTCCTTATATAATGGTATAAGAACGACAGGTTATCTACCTGTAATTGTAGTTCTTCGGGTGGACCTCTGTGATTCACACTATGGGTAATCCGCGCATGCACGGAGCCTCGTCGGAATATTCTAGAGCTTCTGCGGTAGCAAAGGAAAATACATTAGCATAGACCCCTCCCCCCTGGTATATGTACCTTGGCACCAAGGCTCTCCCTTCAGTTAGGTCAACCGCCACATAAAGAAAAGGGCGTGACAGTGGGGAGGCCGGGTCGGGACGTGTGAATCACAGAGGTCCACTCGAAGAACTACAATTACAGGTAGGTAACCTGTTGTTCTTCTTTGTGGCCTCTGTGAATCACACCCTGGGTGACTAAAACGCTACCGTACCCGGAGGAGGGTGTCACGCCAAGGTAGATGATAACACAGCACGCCCAAAAGCAGCATCAGATTACTGCCGAATGTCCAATCTGTAGTGATTGATAAACGTGGACGCCTGTGACCATGTGGCAGAGGCGCAGATGTCTGGTATGGGGATGCCCCAAAGAAACGCCGTAGATGTCGCCAACGCCCTAGAATGAGGGCGGATACTCTGTGGTGCTGGAACTCGAGCAAGCTGATAAGCAAACTGGATGGTAGACGCAACCCAGTTAGATATTCTCTGCGAGGTAACTTGAAGACCCTTGGCAGGAAGTTGGTAGCTGACAAAAAGTCTAGCTGAGCGTCTGAAGGATTGAGTGTGGGCTATGTAAAAAGCCAGAGCCTGTCTTACATCCAGAGTATGGAGGATCCTTTTTTGACGAGTAGAAGGAGACGGGGAAAAAGAAGGAAGAACTAAAGGTTGGAATAGGTGGAACTGGGAGACAACCTTGGGTAGAAAAGAAATATCTACAAAAGGTTTAACCTTATCTGGGTAAAATTGGAGATAAGGGTAGTCAGACCTTCAGGCCGCAAGTTGACTAGGACGTCGAGCTGACATGATGGCCACAAGAAATATCGTTTTGAAGGTAAGTAACCTGAGGTCAGTTGATGCCAGGGGCTCAAACGGGGCCCTTGTAAGTTGTCAAAGGACCAATGTCAGTGACCACTGAGGTGATGGAAGGTGGACATCTGTGGTAGAGGTGTGATAGCCCCTTGAGGAAATGTTTCAGAGTAGGGTGTCTGAAAAACTTAGTTGCCTGAGAGGTTGGTGGTTGATAAGCCACAATTGCAGAAAGGTAGACCTTGAGGGACGAGAGAGAAAGACCCTTAGTTTTTAACTGCAATAAAAAAAACATAAGACAGTGGTAAAAGAGGAGTTGGTTGAGGAAAAAGATGACGCTGCAGTAAAAGCTTGAATTTTTTTCCCATTTATACATATAGGGCTTCCTGGTTGAAGGTTTCTTTGCATGATGAATGACATTCATCAGTGAGGCCGAATCCTCCACGCTGCGAGATGAAGAGCAGGGAGATCTGGGTGGAGAATTTGATTTTTGTTCTGTATGAGCAGGTGAGGTAGACGGGGCAGGTGATAAATGTCGGAAGACAGCTGGTGGAGAATTGGGAACCATGGCTGTCGCAGCCACCATGGAGCTATCAGGATAATATTGGGCCTGTCCTGCTGAAACCGGACTACAACTTTGTGGAGGAGCGGGAACAGTGGAAACAGGTAAATGAGTGACTTGGGCCAATGGCTGATGAATGCGTCTCCACGGGAGTTCTTGCCTACTCCTGCGTGGGAGCAGTAACACTTGTATTTCCAGTTTACCTGGGAGGCAAAGAGGTCAATGGTGGGTGTGCCCCATCGTTTGCACAGGGAGAGAAAAACAGATTGATCTAGCTCCCATTTGTCAGCTTGTGATTTTTTTCGACTGAGCAAATCTGCCAGATTGTTGTCTTGACCGGCTATATGTATTGCTGTTAGACAAATGAGATGAGAGAGGCACCATTCCCACAGGTCGACAGCGAGGTATAAAAGACTTGGGGAGTGAGTGTCCCCTTGTTTGAGAATATAATACATAATGGTGGTGTTGTCTGTGGCTATTTGAACCATTTTGCCCACGAGATGGTTTTTGAAAGCTCTGCAAGCTTTTATTAGTGTTAACAGTTCTAGCTCATTGATATGGAGGAGTTTCTCTCTTTGTGACCACTGGGCATGGATTTGCAGGGATCTGCAATGGGCAACCCAGCTGGTAAGGCTGGCATCTGTAGTAACCTGGATTTGTGGGCGGGGTTGTTGAAAGGGCCGTCCCATCGTCAGGTTCTGAGCGGAGTGCCACCATGCAAGCTGGGAGGCGAGTTCTGGAGTGACTCGCAGCAACATATGTGGTGAGTCTGTCAATGGGCTGAACAAGGCTAGGAACCATGCCTGGAGTTATTTTATTTTGAGGCGAACATGCTGAACCACAGCAGTCATGGACACCACAGTGCCTAAAACACGTTGGACTGTTAAAGCAGATACGAGTGCATGAGGAGTGAAGGCATGTAGTAAGGAGATTAGATTGAGGTGTTTGTCTGTTGGAAGAAACGCCCGAGCATGTTTGGAGTCTATAATTGCTCCTATATAATGAACCAGCCTTGTGGGTTTTAACTTGGATTTGTGTAGATTTACTGCAAGGCCGAGATCCTGGAGAAGAGACAAAGTGAAGCAAATGTCTCGTTGTGTTTTGTGATGGGAGCGTGCTACGAGCAGCCAGTCATCGATGTACGGGGAGATGTGAATTTTGTGAAGTTTGAGGTAAGCTGCCACAGGGGCCATGCATTTGGTGAATACTCGGGGAGCTGTTGTGAGTCTGAATGGAAGTCTTTTGAATTGGTAGGCCTGAGTTCCGGGTTGGAAGCATAAGTAGGGCCTGTGAGAAGGATGAATGGAGACATGAAAAATAGGCATCACTTAGGTCTATGACTGCGAACCAGTCTTTTCTGCAGAGTAAGGGGAGGACAGACTCGAGGGTAACCATGCGGACCTTGGTGGTAGTGATGTATTGATTTAGCTCCCTGAGGTTGAGGATGGGGCGAAGGCCTCCATCTTTTTTGGGGATGGTGAAATAGCGAGAGAAAAACCTATGACTGCGTGTTGTAGTGGTATTGGTTCTATGGCGTCTTTCAGTAGTAACAACTATATTTCTTTTTGTAGAGTTTGCGACGGAGCTGTGACGGTGGAGGAAGCTGGTGGAATTCGATGCGGTACCCGTTTCTTATGATGGAGAGCACTCAGGCATCTGTATTGATGTTTTTCCATGTAGGTAAGTGCTTCCAAAGGGGAGGAGGAGAGGTGGGAGGTGGTATTGGGATCTTGGCTGGTTGGATGTCAAACATTGCGCGTAGTTGTGGTTTGTTGGCGAGGTTTGGCTTGGTAAGGTTGTTGTTTGTAGTAAGGCACGTAAGATGTTTGTCTTTGAGGTTCTTGTTGAAATTTTTGATAGGAGGTGTAAGGGCTGCTCCACTGATTGCGCTGAGGGCGTTGCTGGTATGTGGGGTAGACTCCCGAACGCCTGGCAGCTGTCCTCTTTTTCTGAACATTCTCAAGAATGTAATCAGTCTTGGCATTGAAGAGACCAACTCTATCGAATGCGAGATCTTTAATGCGCGCACGCGTGTCCTCGACTAGACCCGCTGTTCTAGGTCAAGAGAAATGTCAAAGCGCTACAGAGGTAGCCATTGATTTAGGTGCGGCATCAACTGTGTGTCTAGCAGATAGCATCTGTTGTTTTGCCATCGAAAGACCCTCTTGTTAAAAAGTTTGTGCTAAGACCCTTTTATCTTCGGGGAGAGCATCAATAAAGGTAGACATATTGTCCAGAGAAAACGTTGGTAGGCGCCCTTAGCTCCCTGATAGTTAGCAACTCTCATGGTGAAGGCGGCAGAAGAGTATAGCCATCTGCCCATTGAGTCAATGCGCCTGCTGTCTTTACTAGGTGGTATTAGTATTTGTCTGTGTCGACAGCGAGATTGTGAAGCTTTGACGAATATGGGATTGGGAGCTGTTTGTTTCTGTAAAAGACTGTGCCCGGATCATGTACTCGATAAAGATTGTCTATGCGTTTTGACACCAAATGAGATGATGCTGGTTTGGTCGAAGAATGTCTAGCTGTGCTCAGGAGAGAAGGGAGCATGGAGATATGGACCGGTTTGATAGTATCTTTAGAGATGGGATCATAAAGATGATCTGCTGCTCCAGTAGTGGGTCTATGGATTTGTAGGTCGAGGTATTTGGCCATACGAATCATTAGTTGAGCATAGGTTTGAAAATCCTCTACTGGTGACAGAGGGTCTGTGTCTGCCAGGTCAGAATCCGGCAATGTTAAAAGTCCTGATGGTGTTTGAGGCCTGGAACCATGATCAGATGGATCAGCATCATGCATCGAGTCAATTGTGAAGGTTCGTATTTTGATCTAGCCTCATTACCAAATAAACCAGGAGTCAACTTCATATCAAAATCCAAACTTGGGTTTATTGTATCTTTTAACTGGAAATTATTAATCAAAGGTTCAGTTCTCAACTTCTCTTGTGACGTCAACGGACGTCTCAAGAGTAACCATGATTCTTGCTCAAAAGGGTTTAACGACTTGGTTTCCCACGGTCCAGGTAGAAAAGGATCAGGAGTCATCGTCTGGTGTTCCTCTTCTTGATCCCCTAACAACGGTAGGGTCTCCTCCCCTCCATCTCCGATCCAAATCGGCTCCTTCTCCCGTCCCAGGGAACCCCACGGTCCTGGTGGCACAAAATCCTCGCCGCTTCCTCCGCTCGCCATAGCCGTCGTTCCTCTGCCTCTCTGGCCACCAGTTCCTTCTCCTCCTTTAGCCTCCTTCTCCACTCCCGAGCCTCGGACTCGCCCCAATACGAAGGTCTTTGAGGTAACCCTCTCCTTCTTCTATAGTCAGCCTCCTCTCATGGTACCTTTACCTTCTCCCATTGTCCCGTCCACGGGTCCTCTACCCAGATCAGCTCCCAGCCCCCTGGTATGTTGTCCCTTTCCCTTTTTATATCTCCCATTCCCGCCTCAATCACGGACCTCCCCTTTTCTTCCCTTCCCGCCAATTCTCCTTCCGTCTGAGTGGCTACCGTCAAACCCCGCAGGCCTTCTTCCAGTTCCCGGGTATCTATTCCCTGGTGCACCCTTTCTCGCGGAGTCGGTGGCGGAGTGGTCTGTACCTCTTTGGATATTTTAGAGAGGGACGGCACTCCGATGAGAGCCTCTATGCTCTCATCATGCCTCTCACATCAATCAACTATCGATCGATATCGACGTCGAGCGGCTGGTCCTCAAAATATTGGTGTCGACGCCGAGCTGTTGATGTTGAAGGGGCGTTGGTGGACAGTGGTCGATATCAAGGGTCTTCGATCGGAATCGACGTTGAAGGTGTGTCCATGGACAGGGGTCGATAGTGAGGGTCTTTGACTGCTGCCGACATGGAAGGTGTGTCCATGGACAGCGTTCGATATTGAGGATTGTCAATATCGAAAGGTTGGTATCGAGGTGTGTCGAAATGGAGGTTGCTGTTGGTGTCGAGAGAGCTGTCGAGGTGGTAAAGGCGTCGATCGACCACACTGTATTATGGTGGAATAGACAGACGCCGGTGACGCTGAGTGGGATGAGCGCTCACGGTCCTCCTAATGGAGAGGAAAATAGTAACTTGCCGGTGCTGCAACGTGCCCGGAGCCAAGGAGTATTGATCGGCTTGGTTGGGGCTCTTAGGTGCCAGCAGATAAGAAGTGCCAGGTAGTCCTGGGCAATCATGGTAATAAGATCGCTTCGACACCGAAGGCTCCCTAGCAGAGACGTCCTGCAGGGGCAGTGCCGCCGGACCAGGAAGAGTGACTGGACAATAGTGTTTGGCGGGCTTCTCCGTTAGGTACCGATTGGGGCAAACGGCATCCCGATGATGGTGCTGAGCGTGATCTCTTTCCCCGCGATAAGGCAAGCGGACGCTCATATAGGCTTGATGCCTTTGTTGATGTGCTGGAGGCCGAGGTGGTAGGCCTACAGGGGCAGAGTAAGGCACAGTTTCTGGTTGCGTTTAGCACCATGGATGTCTGATGAGGCAATCTGTGAAGACTCACTCGGAGAGCCCAAAGATTGTTGCGGGCTATCAGGGGAAGCCGTGAGTCGATCAACACGCTGTTCCCATTCAGGAGACTGCGATGGTGAGGTTGATGAAGTGAAAGTGCCTCCTCATCTGAAAGAGAACCGACGTAGATGAGGTTTCTAGACTCCAGTGGTTGTGGAGTCGGGGAAACGGTTTTGGAAGGCTTCGATTTCGAAGACTTAGCCTTCTTTGGAGGTGATGGTTCCGGTGCCGAGGAAGCGTCCATGGACGGTTTTCTCTTAGATACTGTTTTCTATGTCGAGGGTTTCGACGTCGAATGTTTGGCTTTGTGCACTCGCATGACCGTCGATATCGAGGGCAGAGTAGGTTATCAATTGGAACGAGATGGAGCTGACGGGCGCTGTTTTGTCGCTTCGGAAACAGTTTCATCCATGGCTTTAGGGATTTCTCCCAGAGCCGAAGCTTGAGTCTAGAGAGGCAACTGCGGAGAACTTCGCGTTTAAAGTTTTTGCAGTGAGGGGACGAGGAAGTTTGATGGCCTCACTGAGGCAAAAAAGGCATTTAGGAAGGCCGCCAGAGAGCGGGATCTCGTTATCGCAGGCTACGCAGCTTTTAAATGGGCCTGAAAAGGCCATGAACCGAGAACCGGTTTTGAAAAGAAAACAATGAAAAGGTGTGCGTGTGTGTGGGGGGGGGAACGCTTCAGCCCTAAGGCTGAAGCATATCTTGTTTTGAAAATAATAAGGATAATAATAATAAAGTTCAATAACTTTCCTACTTTCATTTTCAGATTTCTCACAGAAGCAACGATCAAGGCTCTCAACACGGCGGTTGAAAGAAACTGAAGGGAGAGCCTTGGCGCCAAGGTACATATAGAGGGGTCTATGCTAATGTATTTTCCTTTGCTACCGCAGAAGCTCTAGAATATTCCGACGAGGCTCCGCGCATGCGCGGATTACCCACAGTGTGATTCACAGAGGCCACGAAGAACAGCCAAGTGAGGAAGACTGTAGGGAAGGATTTGAACTTGGAATGAACAAGAGCTTCCAGCCCCATTCCCCATCCTAAACTGGAAGGAATGACATACTTCTCTTGGACATGAATTTGGCCAAATCTCTAGCTATTTCATTTTCTAACCTAAGCCTGACAATATAGACAGATCCAAACACATTTTCAAGATGATTAAACTTCTGGTCAGCTTCAAAATATCTGGTACCATGGCAGGTTGTATTTCTTATGTGCTTCTCATCCTTAAGCAGTGCAGCAAAGCAAAGAAACCAAGTGGACTGAAGGATGATGGTTCACAATGGTTTCTTGTGACTCAGCTTTAGAAATCTGGCATCTGGTCTGAAAAGAGATTTGGGAGCAAATTGTGGATAGGTGGAGGAAATCCAAGAAAATACAGACTATCTTTGGTAGAAAGTTTTACTAAATATTAAAAACACAAGTAACGGATAACTATGTATTATGTGGAGAAACTGGGGTATGGAGAAGTTTTTCTTTCTCTCTCTCTAGAACCTAGAGTCATGCACTAAAGACGAACAGTAGGAGATGCAGGACAGAAGCAGGATAGATTTCTGGAGCTCATAGTTAAACAATGTCAAATCCTCTCGCTGCCCACGGCAGGCCATCTATCTTGGACCCATGCTCCCCCCATCCCGGCAGGCTACCTAGAAACAGGGCAGACTGAGGGTGCAGAAGGCAGGAATGGGGCTCCAGGTGAAAGTCCAAAGATGGCAATGACACACACCTGGAGCCACGGCATGATGGGAGGAGCCATGGGGGAGGAGAGGATGAGGACAAGAAAGGAGGCTTGCTGCCCTCAACACCAGTTAGAAGACTGGGCAGAGGCCTCCGAGGAGCCACCTCATATCTTCTGCACCCTTAGCAAAAACTGACCACTGCTGCTCCAAAACTCATGAATGGGCAAATGGGTGAGCTCTGTCCCAAGTAGAAGACTGCCGGTTGTTGCTCTGTCCAGGTCGTCATAACGGCAGCACAGGCTCCTGGCCAAGCCCCAACCCACCAAACCCACAGCCACCCAGAAGAGGTGTTGATGAAGGAAGATATGCAACCTACAGCTGTGGAAGGTCCTTCAAAAACAAAATGAGCTGTTGGGGCTCTGGGACCTTCATTGGTATGGCATTACAGAAACTGGCTGGGATCAGGGCTCAACTCAGCTCTGGACATCAGACTCCGGTGGACCAGTGGGAAGAACTGTAGTCCAACTGAGGACAGTGAGCAATGGGGAGGGGAGGGCTAGTGAAGGCAATTAAGTCCCCCTGTGAGGCAGAGGGTCTCTAGGCACCCAATTTATCAGTGTACCCCATTCCCCTACCTCAATACATGTGAGCTTCAGCAGCAATGATAATCTGGACTCCATGGAACCTAGGATTGAAGACAGCCACCCAGCTGCGCCCACCCAGAACAGGGGTGGTGGCAGTCACAGTCATTTAGCATCGTACAATGCCATGATAGTTTCCAACTTTCAAAGGGGATTGGACAAATTCATTGATAACAGTAAAGTTATTAAGGGCTACTAGTTATGATTATATATCTGCAGTATAAGAAGTGTTATGTCTCTGTGCAGCAGATGCTGGAACCTAAGTTTCTATTGTGTCTACAGGTAACTGTTGGCCACTGTGAACTTTCTACAGGCAACCGGCTAGCCACTGTGTGAACAAAATGCTGGACTAAATAGGCTTTCAGAAATCAGCACAGGTCTTTTAAGGTTTTTACAGTCTCTGTCTGCAAAGTGGTCTTCTTGTTTACAAGATAGAACAGAAGGAAGGTAGCTGAGCAGGCAGAATTGTGGGGTGGGGTGGAAGAAAGATGTCATCAATAATAATATATGAAGTCTGTTTTGATAGTCTGTCGATTAATTCATTGGCCAAAACGCTGTTGCTTAGCGTAGTAAATCGCACTAAGTAGGCCCAGTAAATCAATACGAATTTGGTGAGTCAACTCGTCCAAAAGTTCCATGGATTCAAATTGGCATACTTAACTGCAACTTACTTTAGCATGGTAAGTTATATAACTAGATTAGTCCATTTGAATCAATGGAACTTAGAGAAGAGTTGACTTGCAAAAACGCCACATTGATTCAATGGGCCTATTCTAGTGTGATTTACAACACTAAGTAAAAGGATTTTGACCAATGAATCCTATTCTTCCATTACTTAGGACAGAATTTGCCTGTCAATTTAATACTATATCTTTAGTTTCAAATTTGATGGGATTTGGGTAAGTCAATGTACATTAAAAGGTGGTTCCCAAAGGTACAGCCCGAGACCTCTGATAATACACTTTTTTGTTACTAAGCAAGTGGAATCTTCAAAATACATTGCAGTTTAAGTTTCTTTCTAAGAGGACTAATTCTGTTCATATTTCCAGTCAGTTCCACTGCCATATTCAGTTTTTGTTTTCAGTTTGCTGTCACTCTACAGTACTGATTAGAGATAGGATATTCGTATTTGTAAACGAATACAAATATTCTGGGCCCAGGTGGCCGGGTTTCTCAGCCCCATCTCCCCCAAACCAACCTGTCCACTTACGGGTCGTCATACAGTGTCCGCGGCTCGTTGGGTCAATCTCTGATGAAGCCTGGCTGCCACTTCTCTGCCTTCCTGCTCTTCTGGCCACTACAGCCAGGGGGCAGGATGATGAGTCCCCCTGCTCAGCTGCAGAGCGGCCAGAAGTGCAGGAAGGCAGAGAAGCAGCAGCCAGGCTTCATCGGAGATTCACCTGTCAATCAGGATGCTACCCATGCAAGCTGCACGGTGACCTATAAGTTCAGGGAAGCGGGACTGGGGATCCTGGCCACCCAGGCCTGGGATATTTGTATTCGTTTACGAATACAGATATCCCATCTCTAGTACTGACTATATTTGATCATTGCTGGCCAGTCTGAGAGGAGGGCTTGCTCTTACATTAACTTTTCCAAACCCCAAGAGTCTCAGTAGCTGTTTTGGTTCCAAAGTCAGTAGTACTCATCTCCTAAGATCAAATAGGAGTGATGGGCTCCTGGCCACAACAAGTGACCTAAGCTGACATTACGGAGCTGGGCATTTCTTCCCAGGAACATTCCCCTATTGCGTTCTCGAAGGCTTTCATGGCTGGGATCCGATGGTTGTTGTGGGTTTTTTGGGCTGTTTGGCCGTGTTCTGGAGGTTTTTTTTTCCTAACGTTTCGCAAGTCTCTGTGGCTGGCATCTTCAGAGGACAGGAGCTAGAACTCTGTCTGTGTTCTGGTGTAGTGTGTGGGATAGTTGAATATTTGTAGCTGTGGGATCAGCTACAATCCCACACACTACAACAGAACACAGACAGAGTTCTAGCTCCTGTCCTCTGAAGATGCTGGCTACAGAGACTGGCAAAACGTTAGGAAGAAAAACCTCCAGAACACGGCCAAACAGCCTGAAAAACCCACAACACCATTCCCCTATTGCTTTTTGCTGGCTTGATAGCACTGGGCAACGTTGGGTGGGGTGGGGTGGAAAAAGTGCATGAGACATTACCGTCCTACCTCTGCCACTTCTTCTGGGGACTGCCCCAGTGCATTGAAGACATCCTTCGAGTAGGCTAAGTAGAAGCCTTGAAATATATCCAATGTCTCTTTATCCGCCATGGAGAGGTTCATACTGGCTGCCTCTTCATAGAGTTTTCTCTCAAACTCAGTTATTACTGGCCCCGGTTCAATCAAACTGATGCTGTGGAAAGAATGAAGCAGGAGATAATCGGAACACTGGTTCCCCATTAATGAAACACCCTTTCTTTCAGTTAGACAAAAAGACAGAGAGGGGAGGGGCAGCCATTTCTCTTCCTCTCAACCCCATCCTATGATTGAGCTTCATCAACCAGCAAGAGTACTGCAAAGAGGGCTCTGGTATCCAAGGCAGCTACTTCTGCTTTGTCTTAGGGCACCTACAACTCTATTACATCCGGAATCATATTAGTATGAACAAAAGCACAGGAGGAGTGGCAGTCTGCCTGTCTAAAACATGATGCCTGGGAAGCAGGAATGACCAACAGATTGTGGGTTGAACATTTTAGCAGAGAAAACGTGTTGGAAAGTTGTGGTGATTGTTGTTATTTGGCTAGAACATTCAGAACCCGAAAGCCCAAAAACGGTGAAGTCCAAAAACATAAATTTAGCAAGCTTTGTTAAAAATACAGAGACTATGAAGTTAAGTTGTGTGATAATTTTAGATCAGCAGCAGTGTATTAAAGTTAATTCATTCATGTACTGCTCTTGATTTTCAATCATTTATCAGAAGCAAGAATCATGCAGGTATAGGGAATCAATACTTATATACCTTTACTTTAAAAACTGTCAAACATTTATATTCTGACTTTCAGCCCTTCACAGGACATTTACTTCAGTTCTTTGTCATAAATACAAAGAAGGAAATATATTAAAATACAGTTGGGCACCCATATCTGCTGGAGATTGGTTCCAGGCCTGTCCATGGAAACAGAAAACCACGAATAATAGCGAACTCTCTCTCTCTCTGTATATAGAATGATAAAAGTCCCTTTTAAAAGGAAAAAACTCAGAAAAATTATTTTCATGGCATTAACAGAACTGGCCACTAGAGGGCATCAGAGACCATGCTATGTTTTCTTCACTTACAAGTATTCATAGCACAGTCTGTGGCTTTCTATAGTGGCTGGTTCTGGTAGTACATGTGAAAAGTTTTCCTGGATTTCTTTCTTTTAATGTTTTCAGACTGTGGATAAGTGAAATTGCCTATATGGGGACCCTACTTATACAATTAATATTACAATTAATAATTACAAAGAGCTAATTAAAAACACTATTATTCCCACAGGTTAACAATAAAAGCTAAAATCAGACACATTAAGAATGTGATGAGTTTAGTTACAACATGTGTGTCATACCTTTTCTCACCTCAAAGTCTCCAAATTATACATTGAAGGAAGTTTGAACTGACATAATCTTCTCTGACAGCAAACTTGGGTGGTTCTGTTCACATCAGATTGAAAGTGGAACAGACCACCAAAACCAAGATAAGGGGTTTCTGCCTACTTGTAGGACACGAGACAACTGTCACATTAATACACTGTGGCGTAGTGGATAGAGTGATGAACTAGGACTCTGGAGAACAGGGTGCAAATCCTCACTTGGCCATGGAAATTCACTGGGGGAGCAGAACTTGTAAAACTACTTCTTAAATGCCTCACTTACCCTGAAAGCCCTATTAGGATCACTATAAGTCGGTTCCATCTTGACGGCACAGAACATAAAATATTGTGAGTTAAAAGCAAAACGTGGAGGAGGGAATGGCCTTAGAAAAAATTCCAAAGATGCCAGTTGCATTTGTGTGTGTGTGTGTGTGCAGGTGAAAACTAGAGTGGCAGGTGGGGAAGGTAACTAGCTAGCTTGAGTTTCAAACAGAAAAATAAAGTATCCTAGAGGATGGTAAGATAGCAGGGAATAATGCTATGGGTATGATGTTCTGAAAATGCCTATGAGGTGACCTTGAAAGTGGCAGCATCCTGATTTTGCAGCTCTATATTAAAGTGGCCCATCCAGCACTGCCTCATGTCATAGCCTTCTGCTGGCAGGTAAACTAGTCATGTGTCATCAAGTCAATTCTGACTTAAAGGTAAAGGTTCCCCTTGACATTTAGTCCAGTCGTGTCCGACTCTAGGGCGCGGTGCTCATCCCCGTTTCCAAGCCGTAGAGCCAGCGTTTCGTCCGTAGACAGTTTCCATGGTCACGTGGCCAGCGCGACTAGACACGGAACGCCGTTACCGTCCCACCGTGGTGGTACCTATTTATCTACTCGCATTTACATGCTTTCGAACTGCTAGGTGGGCAGGAGCTGGGACAAGCGACGGGAGCTCACTCCATCGCGTGGATTCGATCTTACGACGGCGGGTCTTCTGGCCTTGCAGCACAGAGGCTTCTGCGGTTTAACCCGCAGCGCCACCGCGTCCCTGTCAATTCTGACTTACGACAACCCTTTTCATGGTTTTCCAGGTAGAGAGTACTCAGAAGTGGTTTACCATTCCCTTCTTTTGGGAGCATTCTGAGACTATGCAGCTTGCCCAAGGCCACACAGGTTGACTCTGCTCATAGGAGGCACAGTGAGGAATTGAACTCCCAACCTCTGGCTCCACAGCAAGGCAATTAATTCACTGAGCTGTCCAGCAAGCTGGCAGGTAAAACCCTTCTAAATTAAATAGTCAACTCACCTACTGGACTGATTCGTTTCGTTTGCACAGTAATCTTAACTGGCACTTAATTAGTTACTGCTATCTGAACTTTTATTTGCTTTTATCTCATTATTATAGTACTGTTACTATGTTACAGCTTATCATATTTGTTGTTATACCAAGTGGTATCTTTTAAAGTACATAACTAATGTTATCTCTCTTGTAAATTGTATAGTCCACATTAAAAGGAATGATGTTTGTTTAACAAGAAAAGAAGAATTAAGAGAGAAAAAAATGCTCCTTGTTGCAGTACATGGTTATATTTTGGGCAGGGTGGGGAGGAGAATAGAAGGAAAGGGCTATCTGTCCACCTTTCCTACTCTGCAGATATCTCCTCTTCCTTGCCTTTGAGTAAGAAAAGGAAACAGACCAACGCGACCAACATTCCCTTCAAGTTGCGTGGCCACGCAGCTGCACAGCACTGCATCAGTGCCATATACCCACTGCCAGTGTTGCTGCCTATTTGGTTCTGGTTGTGGCTGGGGTCCTCGCCCAGAGCTGGCAGAAAATTGGAAGGAACATTGGGCATGACCATATGGTATGAACTGGAGTTAGTGTGAAGGGCTTGCTGGCTAGTGATGATGGATTTGTAGACCAACACATTGAGAGGGCACCAGACTTTCAGCCTGTTGAATTTTATTGAGCAGGATATTCCACTAATTGGTACCAGTACAGAAGAAAAAATCCATTCCAAGTTCCTACCTGCCATACACCATGAGACTGAGGGATCTGGAGTCATGTCTGACATTACTAAAAGAACATGCAGGGAGAACTTGGAAAAATTACTTTTTTTTTTTTGGACAGAATCTCCAAAGAATTGTAAGTGGCAAGACAGGAATCATACTGGGTAGGAAAGGCTGCATCCAGAATGAAACAGATTCCAGAGCGCAAGCAAGCAAGCAAAGAAATAAATTATAGTGGTGCCTCGACATACGAACGCCCCTACTTACGACTATTTCGACTTACGAACAGCTCCGGTTGCAAAAATTTGCTTCTACTTGCGACCGGAGCTTCCACTTAGGAACAGAAAAAGGCAGGGAAAAAAGGCAGGAAATCCAAATTTCTAAGTGTAGGTGGCGACAAGGCTGCTTCTTTGTAACTCTTTCGCCCCGTGTCGTAGTTGGAGGCTTGGGACTGCCTCCTTCCGCTTCGGAATGAGCGTGTTTGCAAGGAGGTAAGGTGCTGTTTTCTGCTTTTTAAAAACTTCTGGGTGTTTTTGCAGCGTGGTTTTGAGCTGGGTGGTGGGATTATGTTTCTATACTGTGATGGGTCTTGGGGGGTTTGTGGGTTTTTTTGTTTTTTCCCCCCCATTTCCGATGGGTCTTGGGGGGAGTTGGTTGCTTTTTGGATTTTTGACTTTCTTTTTTAAAACAGAGCGACTGCCTGTTCTGGGTGAGTACACTGTATTTACTGTACAGGGTTTTTGCAGCTTGGGTTTGGGCTAGGTGGGGGGGGGTTATGTTTCTGTGCTCTGATGGGTCTTGTGATGTGGATTTAAAATGTGAAAAGTAGACTGTAATATTAAATTAAAATTAAATGTGAAAATTAGACTGTAAATTTAAAATGTAAAATTTATTTATTTATTTTTGCATTCTGTGGCTCCTAGGGTTTGTGTACTGTGACCTCTCTTTTGTTTTAAAATGTGTGGGTTTAAAATGTGACTCCAAAGTTTTTTTGTTTTAAAATCAGAACATTTTCTGCAAGGGTCTGCTGTGTTGGCTGGCATGCATGCTGTAAAATGGAGTTTAGACTCCAAAGTTTTTTTGTTTTAAAATCAGAACATTTTCTGCAAGGGTCTACTGTGTTGGCTGGTATGCATGCTGTAAAATGGAGTTTAGACTCCAAAGTTTTTTTGTTTTAAAATCAGAACATTTTCTGCAAGGGTCTGCTGTGTTGGCTGGCATGCTGTAAAATGTGGTTTAGACTCAAGTCTCCCCCCCCCCCCCCCATTGTCTTCTCTCTCTATGCTCTCTTTTTTGTGCTGAGGGGGTCTGTTTGCTGGAATAATGGTTGCTGGATTCTGTGGCTCCTAGGGTTTGTGTACTGTGGTGTTCCGAACAGTACTCATGGCAAACTCTCCCCCCCCCTTGTCTTCTCTCTCTCTCTCTTCTCTCTTTTTGTGCTTAACAGCACAAACCTTTGTCTGAGGGGTCTGTGTGCCCCAGTGATGACCTTCTTTCTTTCTTTCTTTCTTTCTGACCTTCTCTTTTCCCCATTGTTCCCTCCCTCCCTCCTTTCCTGCTCTTTTTTTAACCTAAGTCATCTTAGGTTAAAAGAAGAAAAATTCTCCCCCTAGTGGTAGAGGATGGATTAACCACTTTTGCATTAGTTCCTATGGGAACGAATGCTTCGACTTACAACCGGCGCCACTACATACAACCAAAAAACAGCCGGAACGGATTAATCGGGTTTCAATACATTTCAATGGGAAATGCTGATTCGACTTACGACCATTTCGACTTACGACCCTTTTCTGGAATGGATTATGGTCGTAAGTCGAGGCACCACTGTAAGTGACCATGGATAGAGCCAGAACAATCTCTACAGGGAGAAAAAAAAACTCTGGATTTTTCTACCATCTAGGTTTATGACTCTGGCCTGTTAATAACAATTGGGTCAGGGTCAACTTCTCATCCACACTGTCATGCAATTAGATGGGAAGGGGAATATTTAAGAATATGGTATATGGTAGCACGGTTGAACTGCTGCAAATCAGTAGCTACACTTCTTGGGAAGAACACCTCAGAAAAAACAGAAGGGATTCCTGCAGGTCCCCTAAAGGTCAGTGCAGTCACGTGAGATAGAAACTAAGGTACTCACCTTTGTACGAAGATGAGCACCTTTGCTAGCACATTCATAAAGGGATGCATCAACTATGAGGAGCATTTACATCTATGTTACATTACATCTAATGCTTAAGAGAAACTTATTAAGCTTATCTTGGTGAATGGCCCAAGGTCATCCAGTGAGACTTTCCAGTGGGACTGGAAAGAAAGCCCTTCCCATTTCTAGTTCAACACATTGACCACTTTGGCTCTCAGTAATAAAAATCACCTTGAACTACAAACCCTTCTCAGAATGGTAAATAAATCCCAGCCATGATATACCATAACTTTAATCCCCCGATACTCACTTGACCCCAAATTTCAAGGCTTGCAAAGCCAGGCTCTCACAGAAACCTTCCACAGCAAATTTAGAGGCAGAGTAGACATCATTGAACAGAAGACCTGTAAGGAATGAAGCATCAGGACAAAATAAGCAATGTGAAAAGTGGCTTTTAAAAATATCTTCCTGTGCTACAGGTCAGTGTATGTGCATGTGCAGACACACAACAAAATAGAAGCCATTTCCTAATTAGATGCCAAGTTGCAACTGTTCTTACTGTCCCTACTTCTGCAGCTTTACCAATAGCTCTTGCATGGAGAAATTATAAATATTTTCCTTGTCTGGACTTGAAGTGTTGAGGAAATGTTGCCAGTTTATTTTTTCCAGGCTGAATGGCTTTTAAAAGCCACAAGAGCAAGACCTACTTAGAAAAAGGAAATGTACCAATCAGAACCACTTTGGGCGAGCAGCTCTTGCTAGGAATTCAAGCACAGAGGAATCACCTCATTCATTAGACTGATTAAGCAAAATCACAGGAATGGCCCATTTATTTTACAAGCTGCAATTAATGTTGCTTAAATTGTTTAGCAGAGTATAAACACAAGGGGATATGTCTTTGCAAGGCATACTATAGAACAATAAAAGGAAGTAAGGATAGTAAACAGCGCCACTTGACACTACACTGTGAATGTTAGGAAGTTTAAATCAGAAATACAAAGGATTTTCTGTTTTCTTACATTCTACAAGGAGGTGTACCATATTCAGAAAGAGCAACCAGCGTATGGGGCTGAAAGGGGTTAAGTATATTGTTTGATAAATATATGATGTGTTACAATATCTTTGCTGATGCCTCCTTGGAATCAAGAAGGATCCTCTGCATTAGAGATGTGACTTTAGATACCGTTTGTAGTTCCTTTTCTCTGCTGCACGTGGCCTAGGTTCACTTGCATAACTTTTGTTATGCTGTACATGGATCAAGTCACTTCTTCCTTATGGTGACCCCAATAAGAGTTTTCAAGCTACGTGAGATGTCCAAGATGTGGTTCACCATTGCCACTCCTAGTGAGTTTTTACAGCTGAGCAAGGGCTTGAACTTCTTCCGAGTCTTAATCTCCTGAGCCCTAGCCCTACACTGTATCCCCAACACTATTTGGCTGTCATGAGTTTCCCCTGTAGCAAAGAAATTGCTCAGTGGGAAAACATATGATCGGCATGCAACAGGGACAGGAAGTGTCACAATTGCTCCCATGGGTGTACAGGATTCAGAGACGGACTGCAGCATGATTTCCATGAGAAAAATGGAAAGAGCACCAGCTTTTCTTAGGAAAAATGGATCTAATTTGAGTGTAGCTCCATCTCCTTGGAAAATACAAAGGTGCTCCTGTACAGCCTTCCCAGTCCTGTCACTCTCTGGCCTGTAACAGCCATGAAAAAGGAAATTTAGAACATTTGTAACTGCAACGAGACCTCATGAAGATGTTCAAAGGGTGCATTGGTGAGCACTCTTTGTATAATGTTCAAGTCTCAGATAGGCTACCTATGGTGGAGGTAACAGTAAAGCACCACAAAGTCAATGCTTGCAATATGGAGGAGTAGACCTGTTTTGCTGTTGTGGAGTTGAAGACAGTGTTGCTACTGGAATTCTTAAGGTGTTTAGATGAAGTGCAGAAAGCAATAGAGAGATATTGGAATAACTTGGGTCTAATTGTTGTCGCTCATAGTATTGAACTAGAGTTTTCCATATGGCTTTTAAATCTTGATGGTTGACAGCATTCGAGAGTACGGCAGCTACAACAGACAGCCTAAATTCCACAGCGCCTTCCATTCAACCTCCATGTGGCCAGGCACAGCCAAGTGGAATTGGCATGACAATTGATTACTAGTCAGCAGATATCATAGAGGCAGCAGAAATCAACTGTCTGCCTGGGAAAGCTGACAGATGTTTGAAAACTAGGACCTATGAGGCCAGAATTGAGCCACCTGAATCACCCGAGGCTTCTTCATTTGAACTTTCCATAACACTCTTGGGAGAATCAGAACCGGAAAGAGTAAGTGAAGCAGACCTGCATGTCATGATGACACTAGGAAGTCCTGTTTCTCCACAAGGGGGAAGACCAAAACCAGAAATTCTGTGACTGATGTGAAGAAGAACCATAACTTCCAAATATGCCAAAAAAAACCAACAACCCCTCCATTCTCCTGGATGTAGCTGTTTGCTGCTGAGAAAAGGTGCTTGGAGTTTAGTGTGTCTCTGAAGTGTTAATCCATCAAGGAACTCACTGTGCACTGTGTCCATGCTAAGAAAAGCATGTAGAGGGACTTGGAGCACACCTCACATGTGGCTTACCATTCCCATCTTTTGGGGGCGCTTTGGGACAGTGCAGCTTGCCCCAGGCCAGCCCTTCTTCCAGGAGGCACAGTGGGAGAATCAAACTCCCAACCTCTGGTTCTGCAGCCAGATACTCAAACCACTGAGCTATCCAGCCAGCTTAATCTCTATTGTAGCACCTTCTAACTGTTGATCCAAGGTGGCTGCTGTTTATTTGTTGTTATCAGCCTTAAGGCTGCAAATAGCATTTAATAAAAAATGCATAAAATTGTCTGCCTGGGGTAGGAATCCTGGAATGATGAGTCCCATCATTCAGCCCCTTCTGTATTGAAGCAATTAGATAAAGTTTGAAAGACAATGGTAACCAATTTCTCTTAGAAGAAAACCCTCACAGAACCCTCATGTGGTTCCTCAAAGGAATGTAACAAGAGCTTTCTTTTTTAGCTGACTGAGGTGCATTAGCAGTGCCATGGAGGCGAGGTTTAGCAGACAATGTAACTAAACATTTAAATAGTTTTTCCCTTATCAGGTTTATCTTTGCTCCCTTTCTAAGGGCAAAGAGATTGGATAGCCAAACTGACTAAGAAATAGGTGGGAAAAGCAGAGAACACCGAGTTAATCCTTCAAAGATTTTTCATTTTTTTCAATCAAGTGTGCTTCTGATGAGGTGGCTGAGGCTGTTGAAGGTACAGAGAAATAGAAGCAGTGAATGCTCCCCTCATCAAAGGAAAAATATGCTCAGAAACAACTGAGTAGGAAACAGGCTTTGTTGCTGTTGGCCAGATAAATTATCGAGAAGAATGGGGAAAAGGCCTATGAGAGAATGATGTTGTGTGAGACAAACTGCCAGATTCCAGGCCTCCTGGGGAGACAGGCAAAAGCACAGGCATGCAGAAATTATTATTTATACAGCAGCCACCAGAGGGACAAAGATTTTGGAGCACTTCCGCTGAGTGTAAAGGAGGGCCTCTCTTCCCTTTTCTTTGCCATAGCTTTTGACATCTTCTCAAGCTTAAGAGAGTTGGTGGGAATGGAGGTCAGATGCTACATAAACTCAGGAACAGTGTACCCACCAACACTTGGCAAACATTTCAGTTCCAATGGTCAATTTCTTCCAGAATTACTTAGGGTGGTCGCCTCCTTACAGGCTCCAGGATGGGGCACAGGAGTAGCTGGGCACGACAGTAAAAACACCCCCCCCATTCTTCTCACCCAGTAAGTCTGTGCTTGTGCTTGATAAGGGCTTCCCAGTGACCCATTCCCCTTCAGACCATCAGCTTTAATCGTCGTGCTTTTTTTAAGTCACCAAGTCAGCTCCCTTCCCTACTGGAACTGTCAGCCAGGGGAGAAGAGAAGAATTCCAGCAGTGGAAGAAAAAGGGGGATAATAACAAGGCAAATGACAGAAACATTTTGTTGTGATTTTTCAATAAGAAATTTGAAAAAGTGTGAAGAAGAAATAAAATAGACTGAGAAATGGAAGCAGTAAAGAGAGAAGATAAATGATATTGATACAGCAGATAAGAAGAAACTAGAATAAGAGAAGGGCTTTGGGAGTTTTATTTTATCTGAATCATGGAACTCCCTGCTTCTTTCTGAGTAGATGGATGGAGAATAACCCAATCACTGTTGATTTTTACACTCATCAACTCTGAGAACGGCATAACACTTGATAAACGCCTGTGGAAAAATCTCTAAAAAGTAAAATTTGAAAGTAACTAGGAAACAGCACTTGTTACACCAATTAAAAAACATGTTCCTACTTAGTACATTGCTCTCAAAGAGTAATTCCACCATACTATTGCAACCCCCTAAAATAACTACTTACTCATGACTCCAAATACTCAGTCTGACTCAACAGACGATATCTTGTATAGTCATGAAACAATGCATCAAATATGTGAAGGACACTCATTAATTCATTGAGCCAATGTTATGTAATAGATAGTTTTGTAATGGATAGAGTAAGACTAGGAGCCAGGAGACCTGTGTTTAAATCCCTGATGGGCCATGGAAATTTAAAAGGAGGAGGCAATGGCAGACCACTCCTTGAACATCTGATATAAAATGTATAAAATGACTAGAGAAAAGTATGCAAGGACCTGGTGAAAGGATGGTCCCATTTCACAGGAGGGACATTTTACACTCTGATTATGGCATTTTTGGCACTCTTGAAAAAACAGGACATTAAATACATATGGGATGCAAATGTGGAGAGAAAAACCTCTTCACCTGTTGGCAGAACAATGCAGGACAACCAGTTCACCTAGGGATTACTTTCACACTGTGAAAGATTCAGTAAACCACAGTATTCTCCTTGAGAGAGAAAGTAATCTGGGTTTTCAAGAGTGCAGTTACTGCAGGTTGTGAGTTATGAGCAATACTGTTCAAAGGTTTTAGAAGACTAGCCAAAAATAGGCCACGTGTGAGTGGTTGTCTGTGGGTGGGCCATGGTGGCAGAGCATATGATTCACATGCAGAAAGTCTTAAATCCAAGACAACTCCAGCTAAAAAGCTCTCAGGAGGACTAGAAAGGACCTTCCCTCTCCTAAAGGCCTTAAAAGGCGACTGCTAACCACAGCAGACAATACAAGCCAAAGGTTGTGATTTGACATAGGGCCGCTTAATGACAGAGCTAGAGTGATGAAGATAGAGCAATGAAGAGCCCATGTTTAGAAGACTTTCCAGTTGCGCATGAAGGAAAGAATTAAATTTCTCTTTCCTCCTTTCTTCCCTCTCCTTGCCTCCCCAACCTCTAGGCCAAACAATACCAGCTACCAAAGAGCTCCACAGTAGATTCTTCCCTGTACCACAATCCCTCCTTGGTGAGTTTCACCTTGCAAGCCCAGGACACTGCTCATAACAACGATGTGTCCCTGCTGTTGGCGCTTCATGTCGGGGAAGACTTCCTGGATAAGGCGCACCAAGCCAAAGAAGTTGGTGTCAAAGAGACGCTGTACTGAGGCCATGCTCTGGCTTTCTACTGGACCAATCATGCCTATTCCAGCATTGTTCACTGCAAAGGGAACGGGCAAAGCATTAGCAATCAGTTAAAAGCGGAAATCCTGCTTTTCAAATACCAGGGATGTCAATCACCAGTGGAGAAAAAGAAATGATGAAGTCCACTCTGCACCACCCACAATCACCTAGATCAGTGATGGCGAACCTTTTTGAGCCCGAGTGCCCAAACTGCAACACAAAACCAACCACGACCGTCCTGAAGAGTCCCACTCCTCCGGCCGCACAACCTCCAGCACCTGCCTGGGACACTCCCCTCTCCGTCACCGGCTGCAATCCTTAAAGGCGCAGGCAGCAGGAGCCATGTGTTTCCATGCCTGGCGTCCAGGCGTGTGTATGTGCGTTTGTGGTGGCTGCAGCCGTTGCCGTCTTCGCTCTCCCTCCCTTCCCAAGAGTTCTTCCCAAAATCTGGGATCGGAGGATGGGTGTTTCCTGATGGTAACTTATGGCTCGAGTGCCCACAGAGAGGGCTCTGTGTGCCAGCTGTAGCACACGTGCCATAGGTTCACCATCACTGACCTAGATACTCTGATTAGCTAATCAGAGGTAAAAGGTGAAACTGGCCATCCTTGAAGGGCTGGAGTATGTGCATCCTGTTTTTTGGGACAGCAGAGAACAGGATAGTACTTATTGCAAAGCATTCATACGCATGCTTTTGCATGAGGAAAATGACAACACGGATGGCCAACCAGTCTATCTGCTAATGACAGTTGTCAGAACTGGCCTTATTTCCGCTATTTCTCTACTGCTTAGATAAAGTTAAACTCAGAGCTGGAACATAAGATATAGGATTACACTGATCCAAGTCTCATCCAAAGTAAGTATGATGATGCACTCAGCCAGTGACTGTCAGGCTGGTCTGTGAAGAAAAGAATATCTGTGCAGGTGTAGCAAACAGGAACATGTAGTGTAACCCAGGAATATGAAAAATATTGTAGCTCAGGGTTACACCACCACCAGGGAACTCAACAGGGGTTACACAACGGTGGTGAGTGGACTGCCATTTGGTGGGGCCAAGACATACCCCCCTCTGCCCACATACACAGAAATCCTGATCAGTATTGCCATTTCTACACCACTAATAGCAACAAAAGAAAGAGATTTAATCTTCTTGTCCTACTCTCTGCAATTCCAGCCCTATAGTTTCCCATCAAGATTGCACTGTCTTGGCTGCTGTAAGCTGGCAAGCCATATAGTGAATGGCCAAGGGCTCCACGTGGCCCTTGGACTACCCCTCCATAATGCCGCAAGACTTGTGAGCAATGAAACCTTGCTCCTTTTAGCGGGGGAGGTGTTTTGCTAGCTCTGCAGTGGGAGGTACAATTTTCCTACCAAGCACATCCACCCTGCGCTGTGGGATGCTGTCCACGCACCGCCGGATTGACTCCTGGCTGGTCACGTCCAACTCCTTGATTTCCAGAGTTTTCTCCAGCACAGGCCCAGCTTGTCTCTTCAGGTCTTGACTCTTCTCCAGATTCCTCATTGTGGCAATAACTATGGGCAGAGAACCAGAGTAAGAAATCCATGAAGACACTATGTTCAAGTTATGGAGAGTTTGCCTGGTACTGAAGGCCTTGGTGAGGAACCCACAGGGACCAATATGCTGGTTAAACCATCTATAGGAGGTTTCCAGGCTCCCTGCCCCTCATGTTTTATTTTTAATTTTTAAATATTGCTTTACATTTTTTTAAAATTAGGAGCTGGTATACTACAAAGCAATTACTGGTTGGAGCGCAACCTTTGTTTCCAATAATAGCTCTGCACCTCCTGTGGATCCAGGTAGCATTAACAGAAAACTACACATACACACCGACCTCACTAGTCTGCCTTCTGAGAAGTGGATCTTTTGTAGTCCTCTGGGCAAATATGTGATTTGCTATTTGGGGCTCAAACTCCCCCACTGCCTTAAAGTCATTC
This sequence comes from Intellagama lesueurii, assembly GCA_037013535.1. Taxonomy (NCBI): domain Eukaryota; kingdom Metazoa; phylum Chordata; class Lepidosauria; order Squamata; family Agamidae; genus Intellagama; species Intellagama lesueurii. The sequence goes on from JBAJHW010000002.1 coordinate 133,951,606, forward strand.
TCTTTGCCACATTACTTCCAAACCTTATCTGTTTGCCTTCTGTGAAACCAATGCTGGAGCAGAAAACGGTTGGGTTCAGAAGAGCAGTTTTATGTTTTGGCGCTTAGACTTCACCTCTGCCCTGTACCTCGATTCTTGGGCACATTACCTTTCTTCTGGCCTCACCGGTTTGCTTTTGGGAAATGCATGTTTTGTGACCGGCTGAGCCCACCATGGCAGCCATTTTACAAACAGGCAACCCCTTTCATGACAGTTATTTTATGAGAGTGCTCTGTGAAGGATCCCAGGCCACCACAGAGAGGATCGACGGAGCACTCAGTCCCGCTACCCTTGCTTAACCTGGTGTGGCTGTGTGCCAGGTGAGTTCAGTGTGCTAGTGATTGGGAATAGTTTCCTGTGGGCCCCTTCTCCCAACACCTTTCAGCCAACTTGCTCCTTTGGTGCACCAGGGAGAACAAAACTGTCTGGCTGTGGCTTCTGGCTGCAAAACAACCTTGCAAGGTAAAAAACACAAAACCCACAAAGTACTCAAAAAGCTTCTGAGTGCAAGGCACTCAGATACCCCCATCTCTAGTAGGCAGTTAAGAGTCAGACGCATAGAAATTAAGCAAGCTAACTATCTAGTTCTATACTCACAAAGTAGCATGGTTCCAGTGCACATGCTGAGTTCAGCAGAGTAACAGGCTGTGGTATACTTTGAAGCAAGCAAGCATGAGCTAAAAGAAACGGTTTGAGTAAACCATTCTTCTGGCTTGCCTTATATCCCATCATCCCTTTTCTGGAGGGCTCAGCCCTTTCACCCAATCAGACAGTGTCCCTTTCCAACTAATTAATTGGTAACTTCTGCAAGAGTGACACATCCGATAGCACAGATGGAATCAATTTGCATACCATGTGTATTCAAGGAGGCTTTGCCTCTCACAACTCTCCTAACTTTTCCATGGCTATTGCTAACAGCTTCACATCATCCGATCCCAGCTCACTAATTAGAAGGTGCATTCTTTCTTCCATCCAGCTCATTTCAGCATTTTTAAAGACTGGGTGGTGGTGGTGATTAACCCCTTCCTTGCTAGTTTCCTCACATGCTCACAGCATTCCTTCAAAATTCCACATCTCTCCACTTAACCCAAAATATCAAGGACTTCTGGCAGGGTCATTTTGGGAATACTGAGGCTGTGTGGTTGGAGAAGGCACTCAAACATGGGCTGATGCTAAAGGACATTCCTTCTCTCACAAGAAACAAAGAAATTCAGGATACTAGGTTTTATACTCGAGGATAAATGACCAGACTGACTATTTCCACTTGACCTCCATGACACAGGGTGCATTTTCTAGTTCAGAATCCAGATAGAAGATTGAATGTTTACAGCATGTTACTGTTGCAGCAGCTCCACGGCTGCCAATCCATTTCTGGGCATGGTGCAAAGTGCTGGTTTTAACCTATAAAACAGCTTGGGTCCAAGCTATCTCAAGGACTGCATCTGGCTGGGTGTTGAGATAATCAGGGGAGGCCTTTTTCTACAGTAGGTCCCACCACCCTCACAGATGCACTTAGTGGGGACACGGGAGAGGGGCCTTCTCTGTGGCTGCTCCCAGACTTTGGAACTCCCTCCCACAGGAGGCCAGACTGGCCCCATCTTTGCAGTCCTTCCGCAAGCAGGCAAAGACCTTTCTCTTCAGGCAGGCTTTACCTTAGCGGCTGAGAGGGTTTTTTAAAATGGACTGTTGCGTCTTGTTGCTTTTAAGTGTTTCTACTATATATAGGTCTTTTAAACTATATACTCACTGTTTTTGCTTTTAAGTATTGTCTCTGTAATGACGTAAGCTGCCTTTGGTCCTTTTTAAGGAGAGAGGCAGGGTAAAAATATTTTAAATAATTAAATAATAAATATTTAATGTTCCCCTTACATAAGAAAAAAAATCTGTGTGTGAACACATGTATGTGTTTGTACATGTACATGCTCTCTCATGGCATACAGAAAAACTACAGGTCAGGAAGAAAACTAGTTTAGAACTTTCTTCTTGATAGGCAAAGGGCTTCTTAACCCCACCTTGCAATTAAATTTGCTAATGTCATAACTTACTTTTCACAATACTATCTGAATATGAGTATCTCTCAACCATTTGTGTCCATGTGAAACAGTGAGGCACTTCTTGTAAAGCTGCCCTTCCTAGACATTTGAAGAAGATCCTTATCTGCTACAGACCATCAGGTGAGAGTTGCCTGGTTACTCTTAAACATGTTTCAATAAAAACTGAGCTGCTTTTCAAACAGATGGGTTGTTTCTCTGCAGCTTCCAACAAGCAGCTGAGAGTCTTAACAAAGGGATGGTTTTAACAAAGCCATTGTTGTTCACACTGTGCAGGAGAGCACTAACTTTTGTCTCTGTGTTTGGGGGCTCATGGAAGGTGTGAATTTGGGCTGAACCAAATTTCTGGTTTGCTTTAATCCCACATTTACTTCAAAGGAAAATATCCCATTAAAAAATACTGCATGCAAAGGTTCCAAGTCTCATCTGAGCTCTAAAATGTTAAATCAATCCCAAAGGTTTGCACAGCTTTTAAAAAGCAGGTCTTTTGGGGACCTTACAACTCCATCTTTGTCCTTGAAAAGCTCCTCAAAGTGGAGACAAAGCCAGTGCGGTGACTATAACTTTGTCTCCACTCAGTCCTGAGACTTGCTGGGTGACGCTGGGCCAGTCATACTCATGCAGCCTGACCTTTCTCACAGGGTTGTTACGAGAATAAACGGCATGTGTGGACGAGAGCAATTTTTGCTCCCTTGAGCTTACTGGAGGAAAGATGGGACATAATTGTAACAAAGAAAGGAAAGGATGAAGCAAGCAAGCAAACAATGCTAGTGAATGGTTGTTGTGGGTTTTTCAGGCTGTTTGGCCGTGTTCTGGAGGTTTTTCTTCCTAACGTTTCACCAGTCTCTGTGGCCGGCATCTTCAGAGGACAGGAGCTAGAACTCTGTCTGTGTTCTGGTGTAGTGTGTGGGATTGTGAGTATTTGTAGCTGTGGGATCAGCTACAATCCCATACACTACACCAGAACACAGACAGAGTTCTAGCTCCTGTCCTCTGAAGATGCCGGCCACAGAGACTGGTGAAACATAAGGAATAAAAATCTCCAGAACACGGCCAAACAGCCTGAAAAACCCACAACAACCATTGGATCCCAGCTGTGAAAGCCTTCGAGAATACAATGCTAGCGAACTCTGAAAGCAACAGCAAACCTGGGAATGACAAACTGGATCACTGCTCTGCTTCATCCAGAAAGCTGTGTCCCCTCTTTCCCAAATGGCATGTTATCTAGCTTAAGACATCCCCTCACCTCGGAAGCGCTTCAGCTCATCTCTGGCCAGACGCAAGGCCAGGGCCAGCCCGATACCAGAGGAGCAGCCAGTCACCAGTACGTTCCGGGCAGCCATATTCCCACCTGCAGAAGGAGAAAAAGAGGAATTGGAGGAAATCTTCAGGAAGGGTGGGGAAAAAAATAACTTGAAAAAGGCACATTCAGGGAGCCACAGATTTTCAATCTGACAGTCCTAGGAAGTGCAGTGGTGAAGAGACCAAGCTGTGAACATTAGAGCCCCTACTTTAGCCATTGCCTCTGCCAAGAATTCAACAGGTAATCTGTAGAAAAGCCATCTCTCTCTCTCTCTCTCTCTCTGTCATCTTCCCATTTCAAAATACAGAAATAATAGTAGGTATCTACCTTGCAGGACTACTGTGAAGTTGTTATGTGCTGTCAAGTCGGAACAGACTTATAGCAATCCCAATAGGGAGTTAAAAGTAAGTGGTATATTTAAGGAGTGGTTTTACCAGTTCCTCTCCCCCAGTGAGTTTCCATGGCTAATCAGAAATTTGAACCCAGGCCTCCTGAGTCCTAGTCTGTCATTCTATCCACTACACCACACTAGGTATTGCTGAAAAGACTACTAGGATAATATATGAAGTTTTCTAAATATATATCATCATAATTACCATTAATGCTACATATTTCTTGTATTTAACAATATAAAGTTCTGTTTTTTGCCAAATTCTATTAAAAATAACAGTACTATTAATAAATAGCAGAATTTGATTACTACTAAATATTGCTAATTTTTCTTAAGTACTCCTACAGCAGGGGTGGGATTAGAAGCCACAAAAATGGTTTGTGGTTCCACTAGTAGCTTGGCATTCTCCCCACCAGCAAAGATGATGCTGTGGCAATTCTAGCCTAGCAATATCCAACCCTAGACCATGGAAGATAGGTGAAACTACAACACTGGCCTTAGAGGGTGAAAGAGTAAAATAGTCTGTCACATTCTTTCCTGTAGGATCAAACCCTGCCTGCTCAGGCCCAATCTGGGCTCTGTTTGGTCCAAGGTCATTCTCTGTCTAGTCCTCATGATGGTGCTCCCTTAACTTCTCTCACTACCTTCCATTCTGCCTGCTATTTCTCTCTTTTCATCTCAGCTCCAACCTAACAATACATTCATTCTCTTGCCTGTCCCTTCCTTGAATTCTGCCCAGGGATGGATGAGCAGCCAGTGGAGCTGTTCTAACAGGGGTGATCCTGTGACCAGTCCCAGTTAGCGATCTGGATGCTGTCTTTTGGACCAGCTGAAGTGATACTCTCCACAGGCAGACCTGCAAAGTGTGTTACAGTAATCCAGCCTGGATGTGACTAAGGCATGTGTCACCATGGCCCAATCTTTTTCTTTCATCTGCTATGCGCCACAGCTAAAAGTACATTTGTACAACTCTGTTTACATAACGTTGTAACACATATATTAGCGGTGTTTAAAAACAAATGGGGGCTATTTCACTGGCAAGCTGAAATATGTCCATTGGTCTAATTCAGTCATTTGCACTGATGGTTTGTAAGGTGATAACCATGCTGTTATACTGAAATATCATAATCGAACAATAAGTGTGCCACAATAATTTAGCAAAGACCTTTCAAAATTCTGTTCTAAATTAAGCTCCAAATATGTACAATTAACAACCTAGTAAAACACAATGTATTTATATTGCAAGAATTAAAAACATCTGGTTATATATTTGAGCTAAAACCACCAACAAGACCACAGGAATTAAAATAGCAAGGAAGGTTGTTGGGGAAAGACCCAGGATAACAAGGACGTCTGTGTTGGGTGCCGAAAGCATGGCAATAAGGGAGTCAGGGGAGTGCACCAAGGAAAGCATCCCCTAGATGGGAGACACGGCCGCAGAGGCTTTCTCCCTCTGAACTTCAGATTATGGGGGTAATTCAAAGGAGGGCCTCTGTAAATTACCCTAAGGCATGGGTAAGTACGTGATGCAACAGATACTGCAATGCAGTATCAAACAATGTGCTCTGTATCTTTAGGCTGCCAGCGCCATGTGCTCTTACCTAGGATTAAGCGGCACTAAACACGATGTAACTTCCTCTGAACTCCCATGCATAGGGTTGGGAGTCAGTCAAGAAAAGAGCATCATTGTTTGTCTGTCGTTACCACCCTGGAGCAATGCCGGAAATGGGTATCAGCAGGCCTACTCCCACAGTTTGTTCTGATTAGCAAAATGCAGAAGTCCTGAAAACAACAGAATTAAATTCAACAGGGATAAATGCAAAGTACTGCTACCTAGGAAAAAGAAACCGAACAAAGTTACAAGATGGAAGATACATGGCTCAGTGATACGACGAGTGAGAAAGATCTTGGAATTTTCATACATCACAAGCTGAAAATAAGCCAAAAGTATGATGTGGCTACAAAAAAGGCAAATGCTAGTTTAGGCTGCATTAACAAAAGTATAGTCTCCAAATCCCATGAGGTACGAATCCTCATTTATTCAGCACTGGCTAGGTCTCACCTTGAGTATTCTGTCCACACTTCAAGAAGGATGCTGACAAACTGTAACAAGTCCAGAGGAGAGCAATGAACATAATCAGGTGTCTGGAAACCAAGCTCTATGAGGAAAGACTGCAATAAGTGGGCATGTTTAGCCTTGAGAAAAGAAGACTGGGAGAAGATATGATAGCAGTTTTCAAGTATTTGAAAGGCTGTCGTACAGAGGAGGAGGCAGGATCTGTTCTCAATCATCCCAGAGTGCAGGACACGTAAGAATGGGCTCAAGCTACAGGAAGCCAGATTTAGGCTGAATATCAAGAAAAGGTTCCTAACTGTTAGAGCAGTACAGCAATGGAACCGATTATCTTGAGAGGTGATGAGTGCTCCAACGCTGGAGGCATTCAGGAGAAATTTAGACAACGATTTGTCAGATATCCTTCAATTTGTATTCCTGCACTGAGTGGGGGTGGGGGCGTGGGATTTAGATATAGGCCCCTTACAACTTCATGACTCTATGAATCAGGGTGAGAGCCTGGAAATTCTGACATTTCAAAAGACTCATTTCGCACCACTAGTGAGTTGTGGATGCAGGATCCAAAACAATCCAGACCTCCTCTTGCCTTGTACTTTCACTAAACACCTAGACTCTGTGTCTACCTGCAAACACCTTCTTTCCTGCTTTAAAGGGGAAATCAGATTAGCTTAACTTTATTTCAAATAGCTTCTTCTGGCAGAGCAGTATATAATCCACTTGCAGCTAGAACACAGCATACTCTTACTGAGACGGCCCCTTCTCTAATCCACACAGCAGAACAGAGACACAAGCAGCACTGAACTATAATAAGGATGACTTTGGGTTTTCCCTGAAACCTGCAACTTGTACAGTCTTTTACCACCTTAACTAATGGTATTTTCCACTTCCTCACTCTACTGTTGATTCTGAGATGGGTCCATTAACATTGTACTAGCACACCATCTTCCTATCCTGAGAAAACAGAGAGTTACTATTCTACTATATACAGGGGCAGAATTCTGAGCCTCAGAAATCTCCTGTGACTGTCTTAGCAGACCATACGGGATTTGAGACTAATGGAATCATACCTCTGTTATTCTTGAACAGATACCTCTGTTAGTTTTTTGATCGTAGGTCAGCTCAGTACTAGATGGAAGCATTTCCCTATACACTTTAGTCATGTTGATACAATAACAAGAATCATGTGCTTTTACTGCAGACAGATTCCTCTGTGCTACAACCTTCAGCACTGCAGAACAATGTCAGGAAAGAAATCCACTATCAAACCAAGCATTAGGTTGTTTTTCTTCTTTGCAGACAGCCTAACAAATGAGGTTCCCTGGGTAGGAGGGGACTGCCTACACTTAACCAGTTCAGCAGAGGTGCCATATTAACATATGAAACTGCCTTACTCAAACTCAGTCCATTGGTTCATCCTGCACAGTACTATATTCTCTAAGGTTTTCTCGGTTCTTGCAGTGTAGGATCCCTCAATCAGAGTTAACAAGTTCTTGTACGTCTCAATGAGCAGAACCACTGTTTAAGTCCATTCCTTAGGAAACATATGATCTCTGGTCAATTCTCTGTTTTACATACTGTGGAACTAGAATGATAATAAACTAGGTAAAGGGCATCTGTGGGACCAAGAAGCAGCCCAATAACCTAGTGCCCCTGTTGTGGGAAGAGTTCCCCATCACCACCACAGATCACTACCGTAGTGATTCTGTCACTGCCTTGGCATGACAACCAGTTTCTTATCTGTGGTGTCCTGGAAAATGAATAAATATAATTTGTGTGGGAACATCAAGGTTGTGAATTTCTTGGGACAAAAAAAGAAACAATGTTTGCTCATCTCAGATGGAGACTATTATGCTGGTGGGCACTTACAATATCAGAGTGTAAAATCCACATTTATATGTGGTATTGTAAATGCTTTGTCCCTTACTTACAGACACACAGACATTCATGGGTGCCAATGGTGTGGTCACATCATTTGGCATGGTACAAAGTTTACTTTGGGGGTCCACACTCCAAGATTCTCATTAATTTTTACACTGGCGGCTAAAGGAAGCAGAATGTTACAGTATACAAATATAAAGCAATGGCCTGGGCACAAAGATTTGCCATCTCACAGGTGATAAATCTTGGAGTGTGGAGATGTAATTTAGAGTGGCACAAACCTCACTCTGGATACATCTCTTCCACAACAGTGCCTATATATATATATATATATATGGATATTATTATAGGGTAGCATATCTGAGAATGATGATGCCAAAAAGGCACTTTCAGCCACTCACTACTTATGACAGGAGAGGGAAAGTCCAGCCTACAGAGGATGTAAATCACAGCAGCCTCCCCCTCTCTAAACCACAACTGGAAAGCTAAATGGGGTAGAAATCCTCATGTTGCAAGGCTGTCTTCTTAGAGACAGTCTGCTGACCTGCTGGTGGTGCAAGAGTCTCATCTGGGCGACTCCATAGAATCACAGAATAATTGAGTTGGAAGGGTCTATAAGGCCGTGGAGTCCAACTCTCTGCTCAATGCAGGAATCCAAGTCGAAGAATATTTGACGGTTGTCCAATTTTCTCTTGAATGCCTGCAGCGTTGGACTGCTCACCTCCTCCCAAGGTAACTGATTCCATTGTCATACCACTCTAACAGTTAAGACATTTTTTCCTGCTACTCAGCCTAAATCTGGCTCCCGTTAGCTTGAGCCCATTATTACATCTTTTGCACTCTGGGATGATCAAGAACAGATCCTGCCCCTCCTCTGTATGACAGCCTTTCAAGTATTTGAAAAGTGCTCTCATATCTCCCCTCAGTCTTCTTTTCTCAAGCCTAAATATGCCCAGCTCAGTCTTTCCTCATATGCCTTGGGTTCCAATCCCTTGATCATTCTTGTTGCCCTCCTGTGAACTTGTTCCAGTCTGTTGGCATCTTTCTTAAAGTGCAGGGTCCAGAACTGAATGCATTACTCTAGATGAGGCCTAACGAATGCTAAATAGATGGAGACTAGTACTTCACAGGATTTGGAGATTATACTTCTGTTAACATAGTCTAAAATAGCACAGGCTTTTATTTTTTTTGCAACTACACTGCACTGTTAGCTCATATTCAGCTTGTGATCTACACCAATTCCAAGATCCTTCTTACTCATAGTATTGCTGAGCCAAGTAACCTCCATCTTGTACCTGTGCATTTGGTTTTTTCCCCTAGGTGTAGAACTTGCACTTATCCCTGTTCCATTTCATTGTTATTTTAGGACCAGTGCTCAAGCTTATTAACATCTTTTTGAATTTTGTTCCTGTCTTCCAAAGTATTAGCTATTCCACCCAATTTTGTGTCATCTACAAATTTGATAAACATTTCTTGCACCCCCTCTTCCAATCATTAATAAAAATGTTGAACAGCACACGGTCCAGGACTGAGTCTTGTAGTACCCCACTTGTTACCTCCTTCCGCGTGGATTTGATTTAAATCAACATTTAATTTTTTTAAAATCAGACTTGTTGACAATTTAAATAAAAAAATCATTTTTAATTAAAATCGTGATTCAAATCAATTCAACTTAAAAAATAATCATTGATTTTTATTCACCTTAACCACCTCCCAGTTTGAGAAGGAGCCATTGATAAGCACTCTGTTTCTGTAACCAATTGTGCATCCACTTGACACTTGTGCTATCCTGCCCACAGCTAGTTAGCTTGCTAATCAGGATATCATGGGGCACTTTGTCAAAGGCTTTGCTGAAATAAAGATATATTACACCTATAGCATTCCCACTGTCTACCAGGTAGGTAGAAAATGTAACACCAAGGCCCTTATTTTTAAGAATAGCCTGGACGTGGAAAATCTTAAAATTGAAAACTGTGATGAGCCAGAGATGAGCCTGCTGCATCTCCTTGTTGTAGTAGGTTAATAGTGTAGTGGTAAATTTAGAAATGCAACTGATCATCATCAGAATCCTCACAGCCTCCTCACAAACAACGTAACACAAGAAGAATCTAAAATTCAGGCAGTTGGATTGCTCCATATCAACAAATGACAAACAGGTCTTTCCTAAAGTTAAGTCTTTCTTAACTATCAACAAAGATAACTTCAGGATACTGTCAAATTAATCACTTGGTGGAAGGGCAGGGGAGGTGAATTTTTAAAGACCGTGTAACAGACCATCACTGTTGGGTTGCATCAGTTATAAAAAGTAATTAAAAATTGCCTCATCTTAAAGGGCCACTCCACATAGCACTGGTAGGCAACTCCGCTGCTGTCAAAGCTTATTTTGGGTTGCAAGAGCACAGAAACTGTTCTCCCTTGTCCAGGTGGTTCATTCATTTCTAATGTACTGTACATGGAAATTAGAAGTTCCACGAAATTTCAAACTCAAGCTTTGGATCCATTTTAAGAGACACTTTTCCTGGCCGGAAAAGAAAAGAAAAAAAGTGACGACGGAACAGTTTTCCTAAAAGCGGTTTGAAAACCACTGACACCTCACCAGCTTGCAACCCGAGGCTCACACCAGGACGGCCCCCAGCAGGCGCCGGCGCAGCAGCCGGCTAGGCTAGGCGATTACCGGGTCACGTCACGGGCGGGGGGGGGGGGATTATAGAGGCTGCCGAGTAGGAGAGGCCGAGGGGGGGGGGGGAGAAGGCAGAGGGGATGGGGAACCTCCTCCACACACCAAGGGTCACGCTGGGCTGTGCGTGTGTGTCTGTGTAGCCGCCGCCGCCGCCGGGCCCCTCTTTTCCGGAGCGCCCTCCCCCCAGTCTCGGTCTCTGTCCTTCACACACGGGTGCAACACCCCTTTTCACGCCTCGGGGCGGAGACAAGTGAGGCGGCGCCTCACTAGAAAAGAGGCGCTTTGCTGCACCAGGAGGGCTGCTGCCCCGACGCTAAGCCCACCCTGCCGAGTACCCACCTGCGGAGACCGTGGGGCTTTCCTAACCCTCTTCGCAACCCCCAGCACAGGAGGAGCAACAGGAGCGGCCACACCAGACTTTCTCTTCCCTGCCACAAAGGACCCGAGCGCCCGCCTCTCCAAAAGCGCAGGGTCAGCCCGACGGCGGGGAGGCGGGCAACCCTCCTACCTGCTGCTTCCGCGCCGGAATCGGCTCCTCCTCCTCCCCAAGCCGTCCCACATTGACTCTCCGGCGGCGAAGGACAAATAACAAGCCCGCCCCAGCCCGGAGGACGCCGGGTGCTGTAGTCCTTTTGCTCCTCCGGTCGCTCCTCCCCACCCACGGTCGGGAAAGGAGGGCGAAAGGGCTCTCCGCGCGAGGCTGTCATTCTCTTTAAAAGACTGGACGATGGCCTTGAAAGACTGGGAGGGAAGCTTATGAACCGTGAAACTTACATAGAACCTCCATGTTGAGAGACAGTGTATCTCCCTGACTACCAATTTGGGGTAACTGAGGAGAGGTACTGCCATCATGCCTTGCTTGTAAATTTCCCATGAACTCTCCGGGTGGTCACCGGGCAAAATATAATTATTCTTCACTCCAGCAGCATTCTTATGAAATCATGAATTCTTTAGGGACCCTGGGCTGTCTGTCCTCTGTCTCTCTCTTTCCTCTATCTCCAGGATTGCTGCGAGGATGAAGTGGGCAGAGTCTGGATAAAAGGCAAATCCATGAAATCAGTAACAGATCCTTATGATTTCATATGGTTTTTATGCAGGATCCTCACTAAACCACCAACAAATCATAGATCCCGTGTATGCCCACGGACTATAACACAGAAATCATGGATCCATCAGTGCATAGCTTTGCAGTGGTGGAAAAACATGGATCTGAGGAATGTATACTTTCTGTGCTGTAGTTTGTGGGCACAAATGAGGCCTATGATTAGACAGTAGTTTAGGGAAGATCTCATGTAAAAGTCATGGGGATCCATGTTTCAGATCCAAATTTTTGTGCAAAGCCGTGTGCTGAGGCACCCATGATTTCTGTGGTGTAGTCTGTGGGCACAAATGGGATCTATTATCTCACAGTAGTTTAGGGAGGATCTCACATAAAAATCATATGAAATCATGAAGATCCATTCTTGATTTCATGCATCTGCCTTTTGCCCAGACCCCTGATTCCCTTCCCACTTCATCCTCACAGCAGTCCTGTGAGCAATCCTGTCTTTTACTTTCTTCCGGGAATCCGGTATGTTTTCTTGAGGAAGATAAAATTATAGTAGATTAGTTTCTTAGCAGAACTCTAATTTTCTTTAATAATATCAGATTATACATTTTGGATGAAAATGATTAGAATAATAGAATCCTATTTTGATTTTTTCCCATGGTAAGTGAGATGAGAGAAATCATGGCAACAAATTGCATCTGGGTGTCTGACTAGGCATACAACTGGTACCTTGTTTGTAGCTGCATTGGCTGCTGCAACTAACATCACTTACTCTGGAGTAAAATCCTGAAAGAATTCTGCCCATTCCATTAATTAAGAGTCAGAAAGATTGAGCAAATTTAGAAAAATACAAATCATTGGAGATATACTGTATATGATGCATGGCTTTGCAGTGGCTCAAAAGCATGGATGCAAAGCGTGGAATCTCATTGATCTACATATATATTGCAAAAAAATACTGATAGCCCAGTGCAACATGAAAGGTTCTTAACATTTCAACATCCATCAAGCCCATCCCTGCCTGAAGGGCTTGAAATCTGTACCCCTCATGCACAAACCACTGCTATTAATTGTGCTACATATACACCATGAAGAAGAACCTGAGCACAGTGCTGCTTCACTGTAGGAAAGATGACTGGAAGCTCACAACAGGCTGCTCTCATCACAGCTGGGAGAAGCAGTTGCCAGCTTTTTATCCTGACATGATCAAGGAAAACACTCCTGAAGAAAACACAGATCCCCTCCTGAACTGATCTTTAACACTTTCTGATCCTAAGGAACCAAGAAAAATCCTTATAGAGATCTCCTGCACTGCTGAACTTGCTATTCCCAGAATTACATGCTGTTCTGCTAAAGGCTACAAGCAAACCGGGGTATTAAAACAAGGCTGGGCAGTACCTTTATTGGACTGATAAAATCTCACAAACAGGTGCTAACTTTCAAGTCCAACAGAACTCTTCATCAGATTACAAACAAATTCCAGAATCATAGGTGCAGCATTGGAGAGTTAGTTCAGGTTGGTAAGATTCCACACAAGGTAGACCCCAATGTTTATAACCGGCTGCAAGGACCACAAACTTTTTCTTTCTTTCTCTTTTTTTAAAGAAGCTGGTGTGTTGTGCACAAGGGTAATGTAGATGCATGTTGAAATTGCCCTTAGTTCTGTAAAAAAGAGGGATTTCTATCGTCTCCTTCCCAGTAGGCACTGACAGAGGTCATATGACACCCACAAAATGCTGACCCATCAAGTTCAGTTTTCCAAATTGGGGCTTTGACTGCAGGTTTCCATGGTTTTAAATACCTGGGCAGGTATATGGGCTTCCATGCCCCTATTTTTTAAAACCATGGAGGCTGTTGAGTTCAACAGAGCTTGAAAAGTTATATATGTTGTACATTTTACACTTGATTCTGCAAAAGATATTGCTCACTTACATTTATGGTAGTCTTTGTCCTATTTACTTCTGAGGCATTATTATTATAGCCCACAGCCCTGCACAATTTCCATGGCTTTGGAAACCGATATGGAGAAATAAACTCTTATTCCATTAAATTAGCAAACTAATTAAGTTGAAAAAGTAAATTAAACTGAAATTTTTAAAGGGGACAATTTTGAACAATATGAAAAGTCTTTTGAAGAGTCAGCTAAGTTAGTTAAAACATTTTATTAAATTGTCTAGTTTTTGAATGAGTATTCTTCTCTCATAATTCTAATTAAAGGCAAAATCTTTATCAGGCTGACATAGCAGATATGTTTTATTTATTTATTTATTTAAAGTTGTTTGCATTTAGCTCCAACATGTCTTTATCACTTTCTTTGGAGATAAATTTTTAGCTAATACTATCTGTAAATAAATTGCTCCATTTTTAAATCACTGCACTTGTCCCTTAGTATAAATATCATCTTTGTTTTTAAAGGAAGTTTTTAAACTCAGGATGCAGAGGAAGGGACCTGAATTGTGAGCCACAGAACAACACTGTGATCAAGAAATACAGAGCAAGCACAAGCGATGGAGAGAGGCTCTGCTACACCAGCAATACCCATAGCTGTCAGGATCTGGCCCGTACTGCCCTGGCAGCTGCAGGATTGGGGCCAGACTGAGCCAGGAGTGGCCTGGTGTTTGCAGACTCAGGCCCTGGCCTGTGTAGCAGCTGCTGGGCCACTCATGAGGCTCACCTGGAAACCTGGAGGAAAAGCCTCTTTAAGGAGTGGTTCTCCCTTTTAGAACTTGTCTCAGCAACAAAGGTCTTTGGCCCTGTTGTGCTGACTGCTTTGCTGCTCCTGAGCTCCAGTATTCCTGTATCTGCTCCTGCCTTGGTCTTTGCTCTTGCCTCTGCTTGACACCTACATCTCTGAGTCTTGACTCCAGTGTTCCTGCACCTGCTTCTGTTCCTGTTCTTGCCTTGGTCCCTGCTCTTGCCTCTGCTTCCCTCCTGCATCTTGGTGCTTTCTTCCGGTTCTGTGTTCTCAGCCTTGTGCTCCCGCCTCTGCTTGGTCACAACCAACTGTGCAGTGAGTGCCTTTGGACTTGATAGTCTGCGTGGTGGACTGGGTCCTGGTGCCCTCGCCTCTGGTGCGGGGCTGCCTGGGATATCTTGGACTGTGACAGTAGCCCATACTGTTTGCCAGGTTCAACTGTTGGATTTGGAGAGAGAGAAACGCATAACACTTCAATTCTGTGACAAGTCAGTAAAATCTCTGCACAGGAAACACTGGAATGGAATACTTTGGCAGCAACACAGTCATTTTTTACAAAAATCAGGTGAACTTTTATCACCTCCAGACAGGACTCATGTGGAAGCAACTAAGGTTTCAGTTTAATTGATGAGGACAAGTAAGTATTATATGGGGTGCTATATATGCTTTTGATGTGGGGCCTGTATGTTTTTAATATTGTTATATATTTTTTAATATTGTATTTCATTGTGTGTATTATAATTGCTTTAGTTGATTGTGAGTTGCTTTGGGTCCCTCCATTGGAAGACAGACGGCATATAAATCAAATCCTGTCTGTTATTGCAGTGTCCCCACATTAAATATTCTCTTTTTGTCTTCAGATTTAGGGTCTCCTGGCAGTGTAATAAGATAAGGAACACCTGGGATTCCTCCTCAAAAAGTACCTGTGTTCCTGCAATAAAATTAATAGGAGGAAGAGGAAGAACATTTCAGAGCAATGATGTTGGAAACTGATGTGGAATACCTAGTTTTGCTCCCAGATCTCATGTCAGTGACATGGAGAGCAGACCAGAATGGCTGTGAGTGCAACAGACTGATGCTGAGGAATACTGGAATCTCATTAAGAAGCCAAAGGTACAAAATTTTTCTTTCAATCATCTGTGATACCCCAGCCTAAGGAGGTACTGACTTTCCATTAAACTTTTTGCACTAGCTGGATCATACACTCCTCAAGCCATCACAGGCATCATTCAGGTACCTTTTCATGCCTTTAATGCTTAAAATCCTAGGTAACACTTCTTAGTGTCACTAGAGAAGGCACTGAACTCCAAGAGCAACCCCCACCCCTTTGGGTATTGGGATTGTTCCTTTTATACTGTCCTGTCAAGAGCATCTTTCTCTTCAAGCTGATATCCAAGATTATTCAGGTGTTCTATGAAAGCGTTTCTTAATCTAAATAAAATACAAATACAAAAATAGACAATACCTTTATAGACCACTAATAACAAGTGGTTTATATAAAAGTGGTGTTTTAATCCACAAAAGTTTGTTTATTGTATGATTTTTTTTAGTGGTCTATAAAGGTATCGCCTTTTTTTGTATTTGCATTTTGTTTTGACCACACTGCTACCTTTTACTTCAATTAATCAAAATCAATCACAGTATTCCTAGAGGTAAGGTTTAGTGTCACATGACATGGGTGTATTTGCCTTGCTGATAATAAACTTGCTCATATCACCACCAGCCTTGTTTCAGATAGCAAGGAGCACCTGAAGAGTAGCCACTGAAGCTCTTAACACACAGGGAGGTATATCCAGAGGCTGGCGGTTAGAGTCCCACGTTGTGAAAGGTTCTGAAAGTAAAACACCAGTGTTTTGAATGGTACCTGCCGGGAATGAATCAGAAGTCAGCAATTAAGCTTTGGAAAAACAAGATTCAAATACCTGTATCTGAGCACCTGCATTCTGGATTAATCTCACTTTCTGTTCAAAGATAGCCTTACATACATTGCATTACAGTGAGCTAATCTAGCAGTTATTGCAGCTTGGATCACTATGGCTAAATTCTTTCTGTCCAGAAGAGGTCACAGTTGGTGCATCAGCCTCAGATTGTGGAAATCACCTACTGTTGGAGAGACTAGTGTGCACTCAGTGAAAAAGAATGCAAACTCTTTGTCTGTTTGCAGACATGGCATTGTCCATCATTTGAGCAGGATTAGCAGCCACATGGGTGGTATGTCTCCCTCCTACGCAACTAGAAAGAATTAATTCCGGAGAAATAATTCAAATTCCTCCTCAAGTAATTATTGTTTCTTTAGGTCTTGTTATGTTCAGTGGCTGAAGAATAAAATTTGAGTTCAACAAAACATCTTTGAAAGTCTCCCAGGAAAGTGAGGCAACAATCTCTCTTATAGGCAGCGTAACTCTCAGTACAGTTAAGTTCTGAGTACTTCATTAAAATCTGTTTTCTGTAATATAAATCTACTGCTTCCTCAGCAGCCTATTAAGAATCACTTTTCTACGTTTTTGCATCCTTCTAAAGTATGTGTCAATACTTAGATGCCGCAGTGCCCCACAACTGACTGTCCTTCACAATATGTCACATGGCTTGTTTTGCTACAACAGACTAACACAACTACCCCATAGAAAATGCTTATATAATAGCTGAAATCTTGTAGTTTAGCATAAGAAAATTAATAACTTTTGGTCAGTTTTTTTGATGATAAATAAAGAATCCCACTGCCATTTTCAGTATGTATGTGCACACACCGGCTTGGTGTGTGAATGTGCACCCCCCCCCCCTTTATTAATGAGCAAGGAAGTTTTCAACAAGCAAAAAGATTTCAGCCAGTATGTGTGAGAAAGTTTTTGCTGATGAAAAACAAAATTCTGGATGGGAAGAAATATGCTGCTTTGCCCAGATGGGAGAATGTGAGAGTTTTTGTTAGAAAGCATATCGGATAAGAAATGAAACAAAAAGTAAAGAAGACAAAAATGTTGTAGCACCTTAAAGACTAAACTATATTTCAAACTGAGCTTTCACGGATTAAGTCCACTCTGAGGCATAAGAGTGAGATTACATGACCCTATGACCCAGTGGAGATACAAGTTGCAAATTGTAGACACAAGTAGTAAATTGTAGACACAAGTTGCAAATTGTGTGAGTCAATGTGACATTTCATACTTAGTAATTATTTAAGACCATTGATAGATACTGAGATATTTTCCTTTGAAGCTTTGTTCTGTAAAAAGTGACAGTGGTTAGTAGATAAAGGAACCTAGTCTATGAAAAATAATAGCAGATAGCAGAATTATTGTAGCATTTCACATTTGGTAATGGCTTAATAACCCTTTACTAATATTTAACCCTTAATCCAACATATTTATTTATTTTATCTCAGCTGTCTCTCTTTGGATTTTTGTTCTGTAATGTTCCTTCTCCAGGACTGCAACTTTAAAATCCCGAAAAGGGTGTCTGGGTAGATTGAAATGATCTGAAACAGATTTTTGCTATTCCTCATGTCCAATTTATGTCCTCTGCGTGCGCGCGTATGCAGAGATTGTCCTATGTAGAGTGCAGAGGAGCCTTGTTGGCAAAGGATGGCATAGGTCACATTAACAGAGGAACAAGTACAAGTGCCCTTGATGTTGTCTGCGACATTGTAGGGTCCTGTAATTGTGTTACAAGAGCAGATGTGGGGACACAGCTGTAGGAGGGCATAGTTGCCATCACTGTGTCAATGCTGTATGGGTTGTTGTGTGTCAATAGTTACTTGAAATTGGAGGGTTGTCTGTAATCGAGTAAAGGCCTGCCACCATGTCTTGGGGAGAGTGAAGTATTCTTGTCAAGGTTTGGTTGGAGATAATTTATGATGTGTTTGAGTTGTTTTAGTTGTGGGCTGAAGGTGAAAACGAATGGAATTCAGTTTTATTTTCTGGGTCTGTCTTGTAGTAGTTTGCGTCTGGGTATTTATCTTGCTCAGTTAATTTATTCCTTAACCATAGTCTGAGAAATGCTTTTTTGTAGATCCTTGAGTTTGGAATCTCTATCTTGTGAATCCGAACAGATGCAGTTGTACATGAGGACTTAGAAAAGATGTCATTTGTTAGTTGACCCCAGTGAATGAATGGGTAGATGTTAAAAGTCTGTGAAGCAAATATACATCATTTACCTGTCTGTCTCCAACACAAATTTCTGGTCCCCTTCATTACTTCTTACTCTTCCTTAAAAAGTGACTTTGTGCCATTCTACTCACAACACCCATTGTCTTCTGTTGATTACTTCAAGATGACATGAGGTTCCTTCCATCACAAATGCTGAAGCCTAACTATTTTGGATGGGGCTCAGAAAAGTTGAGTCCATAACATCTGATGACTTGTGAGGATGGGAGTACCTCCAAAGGCACTCCAGAGTGTACCATCTGTCTCTTCAAGCAGAAGCACCGAGGGACACCTGTCTACCATAATAGATTTACAGGGATTGTGTTTAGAAAAAGAGACACCAGAGGGCACCATTTCAGCAGGAAAGACAGAGGAGATAAAAGGAAGGAAGGAGGAGGGAGAGAGGCAGTTGGAGATAGAAGATGAGGAGGCTTGTTGGGTACAGGAGGAAGAGAAAGTGGACAAAAAAGACTGGGTAGAGATAGTGCAGGAAGACCCCTGGACAGGGGAGTGGACAGAGTTCAAAGTCCCAATGGAATACGCAGAGAAAGAGTGGAAGAGACAAATCTATAGAATTCTATAATCTATTGGGGGGGGGGGGAACTGAAGAGAGAGAAAGGAGAAAGCAGTTCAAAGCCTGGCAGCAACGGGAGACCCAGAGGAGAGAATACAGACAATATATGGAGAATCCTGGGAAACCCCATGGGGCCAGTCCATTCAGACCGAGGTTGAGGCAAAACCTGGGCAAAAAGGTATGGGAGCCACAGGTAGGCTGGGTTTTCCACCCCCCTCAATGAAACCTAACATAGCTGCACCCAAAGCCTCGGGCTTATCACCAAAGTGGTATGCAAAGTTTGGAGTTAATCACCCTTAACATTAAAGGGAAATTTGTTAGAGTTTGAAAATGATAAATGTTATGGTCCATCTCTGAAGCAAGAGGCAGGGATCCTTGTTAACCGAGATTTTGATAAGTTGTCAAAGAATAAAGATGTTTTATTAGAAGACTTTGACGTTCATGACTCATCCTTACATCACAATGTGACGGAGGGAGAAAAAGGGGCTGAACAGAATCACATGACTTAAATATGTCTTTTCTCCAGAATATTATTGTTGATATGCAAATTTACATCTGAAAATATATTCTTTGTTTGCAAATTTATTGTTGATTCATTAAACGATTATTCTGATGGTTAAAATTTACATGGTTAACTATCGTTCCTTAATTGGATAACAGTTCTAACTAATAAAGTTTTGCAAAATACAAAGTACTAAGACGAACACCTCATAATGTCTTGCTGCATTAATCAGACACAAATTATGGTCTTAATTAATTTCCCTACCCCATTTCTCTGCAGTTAGGTGCTCCAACCCACTGAAATATATAAGGTTTTTGTTGCCAGGACAAGTTGCCAGCTATACAAATATCTCCTGAATCAAAGCCTTTCCTCAGTAATAACTATTACAGCGCCATGTGAAATTCTGTCCAAGTCTTTCCTGTAGCCAGTTAAGCAAACATACATATCTGTGTCTCTCCCCCTAAGCATATTTAGGCAAAATAGTGTCTCCTGGTTCCACCTGCTCTCTGAATCCAGATTTTTTTTTTCCTCTTGTCCTTTCTTTACCACTTCTTGTAAATTTTCCAAATTCCCCTTAAGAAAAACTTAAGCAAATTGGCTCATTATGCTAACATTTTGTAATCACTAAAAGCTTTGACACTTTCATTCCTGGATAATATAATATTTTAAGGAATTCTGCTCAAGAAAAAAAAAACATTCAGCAAGTTAAGTTTTTTTCTGACCATGAAGATACAAGAGTAGGATAGGCTTTGCTAATGTACTTTGACGTCTTGCACAGCTATTAAAGTCAGAGAAGTCCTGAGAGAAGGAAAGTTTAAGTCTAGCTAATTTCTGCATTTGGAGAGAGTGCTAAAATGTGAGAACTTGTGTCCTAAATTTTCTGTGGGCTGAACATTTTGAATCGGGAAATTCCCAATTTGTATCATACCTAGGAAATTGCTGGGTTGCAAGGGAGTCAGAAAACACTGTGGTCCGGACAGTTGTGCCTGCAGTGGGTCCGTGTCCCACTGCAGGCACAAAGGTACAGTTATTCTGTCACATGGGTATTCTCTATTTCTCATAAATACATAATTCATCAGAGAGAGACTGGAACATTAAAACCTGACTGCTGAGATGTAGAGAGGTGGATTTGGAGGCTGTCGTCTCCCTTGCCTTGCCCATGATCTTCAAACAGACCAAGGGAAAACAATTTTGTCAATTCTAGTAGCAACAGAAAAATAGTATTCTCTCTGGAAATCTCTGTGGGGTGTGCTGAGATGAAAGTGTTTCAACAGCTTCACTGCCTGTTGACGGTGGCAGTGGCACTGAAAGCCATCAACAGAGCAAATAGCCATAGACCACTCTGACATGAGCTGCCAGACTGTCTCCAAGGCCACAGTCTGGCAAATGTAAAAACGGGTGCAAGGGCGTTGGAGGAGGTTACATTTTCTCCCCTGTGGGCTTCCTATGGCCCCTTGGGTACAGATTGTCCACTCTTCCTCAGAGGTCTTCAGACAGAATCTTGAATATGCAACCTCATTGCCTTATTTCATTTGCACCTTTCGTGTTTTCCAGCCTTCGCTTTTTTTCAGCTCTGACTGATTTGGATCAGTCCTGCCCTTTCTGCTCCTAAAGCGCTTTCCCCCCCCCCTCTGCCATGGGGGTGGGTGGGTTTCAAGCTGGAATAATTTGAACAAGGTTTCCCCGATGTGTTTAGTTGTCCTATATTCTTGTGAAGAAAGGGAGGGGGGGTCTGTAGGTGAAGTTCCAGTGATGTAGGGAGTTGTGGCATGATGTTCAGGACTGGGGAACACCCCCTGCGTTCTTTCCTTTCCCTTGATCCTCCTCCACATATCTTTTTTTAAATTTCTTACATATATGAGATTAGTGCTAGATCATCCTATTGCTGGGTCCTCATTATTTCCCACATTTCTGCCCTGTAAAAGAATCAGCAAGGGCAAGGCAAAAGGAAGAAAGGAAAGAAGGGGAGCTGGGGGCTGGAGTGGAAAATGCATTGCATCCGGTATGAATGGTGAACTCAAGAATCAATCCACAGCCCCTGTGTGAGCACTGACTGCAGTTTCTAATGTAATGCAGGCTGCAAATCAAATCTGAGCGGTTTGACTTTCCAGTGTAGTCACACCCTAAGTTCTTCTGCATTGAATGTGTGAAGCACTAGGGTTTGAAAGAGTGACGCCTGAAACTCTCCCTTCCCATCTTTAAGCCTCTATTTTTCATCCTCAATGGCTTTTGCGGTGCTTTTGTGGTCGTCTAATTTTGCATCAGATAATGTTTCTTTTCTACATTCATCATCCTGTTTAAATTGTTTATAACTGTGCAGAGTCAGGTTTTACAACTATAAAGTTTTCATTTTCTCCTGCAGTAAGTTTAGTTTATAGGATGAGGCTGCTTACTTACATCAGGAAAATGGTAGTCAGGCTCCATTTGAGCCCTAGTTAATTTTAATTACAGTTTCCCCTCACACTCATTTTGATTGTTTTCATCTTTCACCTCAGCTATTTTTGTTATCTGTGGAACATTTCCAAGTGTTTTTCCACACAGCATAACTTTGTCATTGTTTGTCAGAGATTCATTTGTCTTTTCTTGTTTCTGGGCTAATTCTTTAATTTGTTTTCACTTAGCCTACTCTCTCGCTGCCTGAGGTATCTCTTTAACAAATTTTACTGAGTGATTAGGTGGTGTTTGCTCTAAGCACGAATGTCTTGAAACTTAAACTGTCTTTTATTTCCATGGTTAAAGTTCATTTTCAAATGGGAATTAAAGCAGATTTAACAACCTTTTCCTTGGGTAGAATTATTTTAAAGCCCTTATTCTGTACAGGTGTAATACTACTTTTATTTTCACCATCCTGAGGCAGACAGATTTAGCTGACGTTTTAAAATCATTTCTCCTCAGAGGTTTTGTAATGCCACCGTCTCTTTTCAGGATTAATTGATAATCTGAGGCATAGTTTTAACTGTCTCTTTTCATTTTATTTCTTTTTCACTTCCTCTCTTTTCTTTCCTTTTTTTCCTGTCATTCTTCTTTTTCTTTCTTCAATTTCCTCCCTGTCTTTTCTCTTTCTTTCTCCAGTTCCCTCTGTAGCTCTAGTTCCTTCTCCATTTCTCTGGGAATTAAAGTAAATTTAGCAAACCTTTCCTTGAGCTGAGTTCTCTGAAATTCTTTGTTTTGTGTAAGTGTAGCAGTTCTTGTATTTTCACCATTCTGAGATACAGATATATTTATTGTTTCATAACCTGTTTCCCTCAGAGGTTTTGTAATACCACTACCTCTTTTTAGACTTAACATACTAGCAATTTCTGTTTATTTTATTTCTGTCTCCTCATCTCTCTCTCTCTCCATTTTCAAACGTTCAATTTCTACCTGCATTTCCATTCTCCAATGTTTTAATTCTAACTTTCTTCTTCATATTTTCTATTTGGTATGGATTATTATCTAAACCTAAATTCACATTTTGTTATGATCTTTCAGTTTCCTCTCCCTCTGATTCTTCCTCTATTTTTTCTTCTTCTTAAACATACAGCCTCTGAATGGGTAGAATTGTCACACCCTGTACCCAGAAAACCCTGGAAAAGGTTACATTAAGTTGGAATTGACTTAATACACATAATAATAATAATTTTATTAATCCAATATTAAACCTGTACATCACAGTGGATCCTGGGAGGACTTCTTTCACAATGCTTTTAAAATAGAAGAAACTGTTTACAGAGTTGGTCTTGTTTGTGCAGCTTGCACAAGATTGCAATAGAGAGATTTTCTTCAGTATTCCTGGAACTGAATAATTAATTAGGAGCATTAACCTCTTCTGCCAGCCCAATCCTGATATCAGAAAAAATATCTCTAAAGCAGACCTGTTTCAAATTGCCCAGAGCTGAGCTTTTGGCAATGACATTTGTCCAACTTGTCTGCACTTTAGTCAATTTGTATGCTAAATAAATTTTGTACTATAGGTTTTGTTTATTTGTGACAAAAAATTTAAAAGAACCATTACAGCACAGTTACAACAAGTTAAGGGAAAATTAATGCTCAGTAAAAAAGGAATGTTTCCAGGTCATCACCTTTCACATTAGTGATATGTGCTTATGCTTAAATGAATTGCTTATAAACTCATTTTACTGACTTGATCTTCTCTGCGAGTTACTTATTTACACAATAATTTATTTACAGCCATCCATGTCTGTCTATAGCTCCATCTATGTCCTCCAATGTATATGGGTCTGATCATTTGCAAACCAGTTTCCTTATGTGCACATGTGATACCTTAATCTATGCAGTTCTAAAGAAGTAGAGCTTCTGGAGAAGTCCATGGAGGCTTATGTCAAATATATCTTGTCAACTTTTCAGGTGCCAAAAGACTGTTGACTTACCTTAGTTAAGATTAGGGTTGCTATGAATTCCAGAGAATAAAGATGATGCAGGAAGCTTTTGTGATAAAAGCTAAAATGTGAGAGAAGTGAGGAAGGTAAATTCGTTTGCCTGTGGGAAGAATAAGAAAGTGTATGATCAGTAGTCATTTTACAATCAGTAAAATTCCAGTCTGGATTCAGGCCACAGCATGGCTCCTTGGACCCTCAATTGTGTGGTGCCTCAGGGGTCATTGATATCCCCAGTGCTGTTTAACATCTATGTTAAGCCACTTGGGAAGATCATCATGAGATCTGGAGTAGGGTGTCATCAGTATGCTGATGACACACAACTCTTATCTCTCCTTTACCACCTCTGCAGTGGATGCCATCCAGAAGCTTGAGCACTGCCTGGCTCCAGTTTTGGAATGGACCAGGGCTAATAGGCTCAAACTGAACCTGGACAAGACTGAGATTCTGTTCCTGGGAGGCCTCTCCAATAGGCTGGGAGAGATTCCCCCTAGACTGGATGGTGTTGCCCTCCTGTTTAGGGATCAAGTTGTTAACGTGGCCATTCTTCTGGACCTGGCTCTGTCTTGGGATGGACAGGTTGCAGCCATTGCCTGATCTGCTTCTAACCAGCTAAGGTTCATCACCCAACTCTGCCCCTACCTTGACAAGGGTTTGCTCAGTATGTTGGTGCAAGCATTGCTCATCTCTTGGATTGACTACTGCAACACTGTCTATGTGGGGCTTTCCTTGAGACTGACCTGAAGAATGCCGCGGCCAGACTGGTAGCTGATGTGAAGAAATTTGATCACATCACCCCAGTTCTGGCTCATCTCCACTGGCTACCTGTTGTGTCCCAGATCAGGCTTAAGGTCCTGATGCTCACTTTCAAAGCCCTTCACAGTTTGGGATCATGTTATCTATTGGAGTGTCTCTCCCCAGTATCATCTACCCAACCCATCACATACTTCCAGACATGCTCCTCCAGATAACCACTCTGAGGGAGGCCTGTAAGTCGTCCACAAGGGGCCTTCTTTGCGGTGACACTGACTTTGTGGAACCAGTTTCCAGTGAGGGAGTGTCTGGCTCCTCCCTGATAATTTTTAGAAGGCAACTTAAAACACTGCTTTTCAGGGAGACCTTCCACACTGACCCTATCTGATTTTATACCTCCTGTCATGCTGTTCCATTGTGAAACTGCTATTGGTACCACGTGTTTTGTCAGTTAATTGTTTTTAACTTTCTAGTTGAGTAGTTGTAGTTTAACAATATTTGTTTTATTCTTGACTGCTGTAAAGACCCAGAATAGTGCATTGCATTTATGGGGTGGTAAACAAACTTTGAGAATACATCAAACAAATTGTACTTCCAAGGTTGATAAAATGGGTACCCAGCTCTCTGGAGGGCAAAGTGTTCTTTGCATAATGATGTTGTAAACAGCTCAGATAGCGCTTTAGAAGTATATAAGTTGAAACAACTGTCCGCTAGTTTAACTTGCTTCTCCACTGGATCAGACTAAATTCTTTCCGTCCAACATTCTGGTAGCTACAACTGGCCTCTGCACACCTTGGAAGTTACAAGCACAGTACAGAGTTAGTGTAGTAAAATGCCTAGAATGTTAGAACAGTATTAGGGGAATCTAGGTTTAAGTTCCTTTTCAGCCATGAAACTTGCAGGGTGACCTTGGACCAATCAGCCAGTCTCAGCCTAACTTATCCTTCAGAGCTGTTGTGAGGTTGGTTGTTAGATTCATGCTTTCTGCTTTGTGCTCACGGGATATAAGTGTAACAAAATAAGTATTGTGCTGAGGAATACACTACCTCCTAATATGGAAGTTTCTTTTAAATATCATGGCTGAAATTCAGTACTAAGTCGCAACTAGAGGAGGCCATTGAATCAGTGGGAATTTAGTGAGTTTCCTCCTCCATACATTCAACTGATTCAACGTGCCTATTCCAATTGCAACCTAGTACTGGATTTTAGCCCATGGATGATAACCACTGATAGACCTGCAGACCTATCCTTTATTAATTAATCTTACCCTTTGAGAGTGAGTAATCTGAGAATCTGTTGAGAGGCAGACCTCTCAACATCACAGTAATCCAAGTTTATGCACCAACCACCGATGCTGAAGAGGCTGAAATTGACCAATTCTATGAAGACCTACAACACCTTCTAGAACTGACACCAAAGAAAGTTGTTCTTCTCATTATAGGGGACTGGAATGCTAAAGTAGGGAGTCAAGAGATAAAAGGAACAACAGGTAAGTTTGGCCTTGGAGTTCAGAACGAAGCGGGGCAAAGGCTAATAGAGTTCTGTCAAGAGAACAAGCTGGTCATCACAAACACTCTTTTCCAACAACACAAGAGGCGACTCTACACATGGACATCACCAAATGGGCAATGCCGAAATCAGATTGATTATATTCTCTGCAGCCAAAGATGGAGAAGCTCTATACAGTCAGCAAAAACAAGACCTGGAGCTGATTGCGGCTCTGACCATCAGCTTCTTATAGCAAAATTCAAGCTTAAACTGAAGAAAGTAGGAAAAACCACTGGGCTAGCCAGGTATAATCTAAACCAAATCCCTTATGAGTACACAGTGGAAGTGAAGAACAGATTTAAGGAACTAGATTTGGTGGACAGAGTGCCTGAAGAATTATGGATAGAGGCTCGTAACATTGTACAGGAGGCAGCAACAAAAACCATCCCAAAGAAAAGGAAATGCAAGAAAGCAAAGTGGCTGTCCAACGAGGCCTTACAAATAGCAGAGAAGAGAAGGGAAACAAAATGCAAGGGAGATAGGGAAAGTTACAGAAAATTGAATGCAGACTTCCAAAGAATAGCAAGGAGAGACAAGAGGGCCTTCTTAAATGAACAATGCAAAGATATAGAGGAAAATAATAGAAAGGGAAAAACCAGAGATCTGTTCAAGAAAATTGGAGCCATTAAAGGAACATTTTGTGCAAAGATGGACATGATAAAGGACAAAAATGGTAGGGACCTTACAGAAGCAGAAGACATCAAGAAGAGGTGGCAAGAATACACAGAGGAATTATACCAGAAAGATCTGGATGTCCCGGACAACCCAGATAGTGTGGTTGCTGACCTTGAGCCAGACATCCTGGAGAGTGAAGTCAAGTGGGCCTTAGAAAGCATGGCTAACAACAAGGCCAGAGGAGGAGATGGCATTCCAGTGGAACTATTTAAAATCTTAAAAGATGATGCTGTTAAGGTGCTACACTCAATATGCCAGCAAGTTTGGAAAACTCAGCAGTGGCCAGAGGATTGGAAAAGATCAGTCTACATCCCAATCCCAAAGAAGGGAAGTGCTAAAGAATGCTCCAACTACCGTACAATTGCACTCATTTCACACGCTAGCAAGGTTATGCTCAAAATCCTCCAAGGCAGGCTTCAGCAGTATGTGGACCGAGAACTGCCAGAAGTACAAGCTGGATTTCAAAGGGGCAGAGGAACTAGAGACCAAATTGCTAACATGCGCTGGATTATGGAGAAAGCCAGAGAGTTCCAGAAAAACATCTACTTCTGCTTCATTGACTACGCAAAAGCCTTTGACTGTGTGGACCACAGCAAACTATGGCAAGTTCTTAAAGAAATGGGAGTGCCTGACCACCTTATCCATCTCCTTAGAAATCTATATGTGGGACAGGAAGCAACAGTTAGAACTGGATATGGAACAACTGATTGGTTCAAAATTGGGAAAGGAGTACGACAAGGCTGTATATTGTCCCCCTGCTTATTTAACTTATATGCAGAATACATCATGCGGAAGGCTGGACTGGATGAATCCCAAGCCGGAATTAAGATTGCCGGAAGAAATATCAACAACCTCAGATATGCAGATGATACCACTCTGATGGCAGAAAGTGAGGAGGAATTAAAGAACCTCTTAATGAGGGTGAAAGAGGAGAGCGCAAAAAATGGTCTGAAGCTCAACATCAAAAAAACTAAGATCATGGCCATGGGCCCCATCACCTCCTGGCAAATAGAAGGGGCAGATATGGAGGCAGTGACAGAGTTTACCTTCCTGGGCTCCACGATCACTGCAGATGGTGACAGCAGCCACGAAATTAAAAGACGCCTGCTTCTTGGGAGGAAAGCGATGAGAAACCTAGACAGCATCTTAAAAAGCAGAGACATCACCTTGCCGACAAAAGTCCGCATAGTCAAAGCGATGGTTTTTCCAGTAGTGATGTATGGAAGTGAGAGCTGGACCAGAAAGAAGGCTGACCGCCGAAGAATTGATGCTTTTGAATTGTGGTGCTGGAGGAGACTCTTGAGAGTCCCCTGGACTACAAGGAGAACAAACCTATCCATTTTGAAGGAAATCAACCCTGAGTGTTCACTGGAAGGACAGATCCTGAAGCTGAGGCTCCAATACTTTGGCCATCTCATGAGAAGAGAAGACTCCCTGGAAAAGACCCTGATGTTGGGAAAGTGTGAAGGCAAGAGGAGAAGGGGACGACAGAGGATGAGATGGTTGGACAGTGTCATCGAAGCAACCAACATGAATTTGACCCAACTTCGGGAGGCAGTGGAAGACAGGAGGGCCTGGCGTGCTCTGGTCCATGGGGTCACGAAGAGTCGGACACGACTAAACGACTAAACAAACAAACAAACAAATCTGAGAATAGCAGTCAAAGCCAGCATTGTAAACAACTCCATTCACAGCTCCAAGGGATGGATAAATAAACCTCAGCACAAATAAATACTGCAGTGCTCTGCCTAAGCCCTTGTGCTAGCTAACAAACCCTCATTGTTTGGCTTAAAATGCCATTTAGTGAAAGGATGGCTGATTCAAGAGTAAACATAATGGGGTTTCCCTGCCTAGAGAGATTTACACTTAGATCAGCTTAGCTGTACATTCTCTTCCCTGCTTGTCTTTAAATAAGCTGTTTTGTTTTAAAGGCTTTGGTCTTCTGAATGGAGTTTATCTTTCCTCAGACATGTGAATGGGATAACCTTGTCTTTTAGAATCTCTACTACAGTATAGGATTCTGTGCTTGTCAGTACATTGACAATTTAATAGTTTAATCCGTTGAATCCTCCCCTAAAGATTCTAAAAATTGACACTGCTTAAATTTTTTGGGTACATCTCAAAAAGGTTATGTACTTAAAGAACTAAGTGCATAATCTAATGGTTTCTTTAGGAAAGGAAATAAGTTGAGCTTGTTTGAATCTGTGCTCTACATAAAATATGTTTTGTGTTAAATAAGTGCTGGTGCTTCGAGAGTCAGTTCCTGTTGCTAACACTTAGAAGACATTGTGAAACTATTTTGCCTTTAACTTCTTATGAAAGAGAGTGGGGTGGGTGACTATAATGGAAGGCTGAAGGAGTGTGATTTGATTCAGTGCCTGTGTTACATTTGAAATTGCAGTCAGTGCTCACACACAGGCTACAGATTGAGCCAGGTGTTCACAATTCACACTGGATGGAATGCAATTCACATTCCAGCCTGTAGCCCCCTTCTTTTCTTTCTTCCTCTAGTCCCGCCTCTGTCAATATTTCCTTCCATCTCTAGTTCTGTCCTCTGGTGATTCTTTTATGGGACATAAATGTGGCAAATGATAATAACAAGGATTCAATGATAAGATGACTAGGCGATCTAGCACTAATCTTATATATGTAAGAATTTAATAAAAACATTTAGAGTGCAATCAAGGAAAGAAAGTGGGGGCATGTTCCCCCAGTCCTAAACATTACACCCCAACCACCTATGTCACCAACACATCACCTACAGTCACGCCCCTGTCTTTACGATAACGTAGCACAACTAACCACATGGGAAGAAGCCCATTTGAATCATTCTGGCTTGAAAAAGGCCTACCTGCTCCCAGGAGCAAATAGGGCTTTAGGAGCAAATAGGGCTAGACTGATTCCAATCAGCCTTTGTGTCCTGGCTGGTAAAAGGTACTTTAAATTCACCCATTTTATAAGTGGAGCAAATCCCATGATATTTGACCATGTAGTAAAAATGGCCGCTAGTAAAAAAGATAGTGGATTTCAAAGTACCTTGCTGTTACCAGCCTGCAGTAAAGCAAGAGGACAGTATAAAATTCCCAAAGATATTACACAGGCCTTTAATAGGGTGGGCATTGGTACAAATAGTTCCTTTTCTACAACACATCGAAAGAGAGAGAGAAAAACTATATACAGAGATCAATATGGCCAGTAAACATACAGATGCAATGGCTAACACGCTTCTAAAGATAATTAAAACACATGCACATGAAAATAACATTTAAGGAATAGGAGAGTCCATTGTCAGGCACACTTCTTTAGCAAAGATTATGACCAAGAGAGAGACCAGTCATGATATTTGTACAAAACCACATTCTACCAGGAGACTAAAAAGAGTGGCAGTAGAAACAAAAATTTATAACATAAAAAATAGGAGTAAGAACAGCACCAAATTTGGTACAGTGAGAGAGGACAGTCTGCTGCTGCTCTATGACAGATTTGGGGACATTTGGGCAAGTGGGTTTTGAGTTATGATTTGTTAAAAAGTAATGTTTTTATACGTGCAGCATCAAGGGACCGTAACCTTTGGCCAATTTAAAACAGATCAAATACATTGATAAAACATTTGTACACCTGGGGGAAAAAGTATCCCTGGCTCCCAGTTTTTTTAAAATTTCATAGAAATTAACCCATTCTTGGCTCTAATAGCCCTTTAGCAATTAGTGCTTTTCAAGCCAGAAAAATGCTAAGATTGCTCACTCCCTTATGAACTGGCAACATTATAAAGCAATTGATGCATTTTTGAACATGCCACAGCATTCCATGACTCCGAAAGAAAACAATTAACTCCTTCCTGGCCAAACATTTTTAGCTCCTTCCTCTGGAAATATTTAAAAAGGCATTGTAAAAAGAGGATCATATTTAGCAGCTCATTCATTTAAGCTGTGAAATTACTGGGTTTTTTTGCTTTGTGGCTGGGGATGATGTCAAAGCAAGTTTTAATTGGTTTACTCATGAGTAAGGAGACAGCAGTAAGGACAGCTGCAGCTTGAGCGGAGAATAGTTCTATTTGTATATGGGAGGTATTTAAAAAGATATTTTTTAAAATACAGAATAATAATCAGCAGCTCATTCATTGAAGCTGTGAAATTACTGTTTTGCTTTGTCATTGGGGATGATCTCTATATGAGTGACTGACTTCCAAAATGCCCTATCAGTAAGAGCTCTGCTCAGATCTTGCAAACCAACATCTCACATTAGGTTCTCTTCCTGTTGTCCCCCCCCCCCCCCTTTCCTAGTAATATTGTCTTTTCCATTAAGTTTTGCTCAGATCTTGGAAACTAACATCTCTGGTTTCCTTTTCTGAGGCAACCCATCTCATGTTAGATCTTCCTAATTCCTTATGGCTCCACCCCACTTTTCCTACCAATGTGGTCTGTTCTGGTCACTTCTGTATTTCCATTATACTGTATGTGTATGGTAGGATAGGCTCAAATTATTCATTTTTGCTTGAGTGAAAGTTCAGGCTTGACTTGACTGAGCTCCCACTTTCCTGCTTTTCTGGCTGTTTTTAGTATCTGTACCAACACCACATTTCAAATGACTTGACTTTTGTCCTTGTCTTTCTTTACTATCTTCCTTCGACATAGTATGGATGACTTTGACCTTGGTTTCCAATGACATTCTTTGCTAGCTCCAGCCTCTTCCTTTTTTTTTTAATTTCAAAAAGCAAAGGGATGTCTTTTGGAAAACATGCACACAACATGTCCATAGAGCTTTCTGTCCAATATAGGTCATCTTCTTCAGCTTGCCGAACTCAAAGAAAGGGATTGGAAATTGGAACATAGGTTTCCAATCTGCATTTGGCAGAGTGGGCATGGCAACATTAGTTTAACCAAGAGGCTAAAGAATAAGTATGCTTCTCCATTGTATGTGTTATATCTTCTCACACCTCTGCTTCACCATTTCATTAAGTCCAAAACAGCCCCTCAAAATATTCTGGCACAGAGCAACTACAGCCAAATTCAAGCTGTTCTCACTTGTCATCTCCCAGTAACCATAGTACAGATCATATGCTCATCTTCTGGAATTCTCTGCCACTGGATAATTCTATATGAGGGAAATTTCTGAATGAATTTGTATGTAGTATATTTAAACTCCTATTTTAAAAAGCCAGAAAATGCAGTTCAAAAAACCTTTGTTTTATGAATGTGGGATATTGTACTTCTATACCCATGATTCAAAAAGCTAGGAAATGGCCCAATATTGCTGCATATGTGCCTGCATTGCCAGCAGGAAAAAGAATGCCAAGCTTTACATCGCAAAGGGCAGCCTGAATGTTGACAACACCAATGGCAGCAGTCAAGATGGTCTACACGATACCCTTTTCTGCTCACTGCCATTCACACTTGTTGAAAAACAGCCCTGACAGTTGGTTTGTATTTGGGTGAGAAGTGGTTAACTGAAGAAAAAAGGAGTCAGCTTCTGGGATTTTCCCTTGCATGGTGTCACTTTGTGAATGTTAGTGATGCTGGGGGACTCCTGTTCAACAGCTTGGCCATTTGCGTTTGGAGTGTCTCAGGGTTCCATGATTCCCCATACTATTTCACAACGAGAAACTTGAAAGAGGCTGTCCAGAGTTTTTTTGGGGGGCTGTATATGTGTGTGTGTGTGTGTGGCTTTGGGTGACCACACACTGGAACCTGAGAGAAGGGCCTCCTGGAAGATCTTAAAAAACAGATGGAGTTGGGTGTTGTCCGCACACTTGTGGTACCAGACTACATTAATAAATGAGTTTTTTTAAAAAAAATATTTACAATAGCTGAGGATACCTTGTTCGGTGGAGTATTTCTGAGTGTTAGTAAAGAGAATGAATCTAGCATTAGAGTTCAGATTTTAGAGAATGCGAGGAAGGTTCTGATGCCACAGAGTAAAGCAGTTGATGACTATGCTGTAGTTCCATTGTGGAGATTCAAAGTGAAGCCAGCTGTAGGAAATGTGGTGACACACATATCACTATTGAATTACACAGAACAGCTCCTGCAAGTTCCTAATGCAAATTTACTGTTCATATTCGTATTAAAGAAGGAAGCAAGTACACCATTACTCATGGTGTGAGTTATCTTTTAGCCAGGGTGCTAGTGCACACAGAGAGATTCTAACCAGTGTGTCAGATCTGCTAGGGATCAGAGTGAAAGACATGTTTGTGAGAAGAGTTCAGTCTAAGAAAGAAATGAATTTTAGCTTCCACTTGCTAGTGAAAGAGCCAGATGATTTCATGTGTGAAGATTCAGAGGAGTGAAATCTTCGTTCTAATGCTATAACTAGGCTCTTGAAGTTGGCAAAGACTGGGAACATGACTAACAAAAGCAAGTTACTGGTTGCTAAAGTTTTAGAAGAGAGCTCCACAAGTCAAAAAGATGTGGCAAAGTCAGAAGTTACATAAATTGCAGTTCCCAACTCACCTGGTCAACCTAGCAGCTTTTTTTCAAGCTGAGAAGGCAAGGAGCTGTGACACGTTTAATAGGAACAAATGTCCGAGTAGAGATTTTAGAACTGTTATTTCATACTATAATGTTGTAGAACCAAATCTTAAAGAAGGTATGGAATATTGCATAGAGTAAAATAGTTTGCCATTCCCTTCTTCTGGGGGTGCCCTGGGACTGTACAGCTTGCCCAAGACTACACAGGCTGGCTCTTCTGTTTTAAGGCATGGTGTGGAATTGAACTCTCAGTCTCTGGCTCTCAACTCTTGTAATATCCCCACTCAGCTATGAATCAGAAGGCCATGCTCTATGTTTCGCAATAACCTATTATCAGAGCTGAAAGGATATTTGTGTTCAAAAGATGCGATTAAGGTCAAAACCAGAACTCACACTTAACTCATGATTAAAAGAGGAAAATTGTTAACAACTGGAGCTTGTCTTACCTTCATGGAGTATGCAGATTAATTTGAGGATTATTGTTTAGCATTTGTGCATGGGATTCATTTGTAGTCTGATTTCACAAGACAGAAATACAGAATCAAACCTCTCTGTCCTTTCTGCTTCTTTTACAAGCTATTTCTGTTTGTGGCCTGAGAAATTAGACTTACAAGAAGAATGTGGTTATAGCTCAAAGACTTGTCACAAACCAAAGCAAGTCCTTCTGTAATAATGACACAGTCTGTTCTTAAGAACTGTCTTTCAGTGAGAGGTTATCTGTAATGTATATTTGGATCCCCACGGAATACTTATAGTGTAATGATTATTTGTCATTCCAACCTACCTGATACAGTTGTTATGGGGATATGGGGTGGGGGGTCATGAATACTGCTTGAGCCCACAAAGAAAAGGCAGGATATAAATGGAATTTTAAATGAGGCATCTTCTGTATAAAAAAGTCACATTTTAGGACTAAAACTCCTAAAATATAAAATCATATTTCCTTCCTTCCTTCTTTCCTTCTTTCCTTCCTTCTTTCTTTCTTTCCTTCTTTCTTTCCTTCTTTCTTTCTTTCCTTCCTTCTTTCCTTCCTTCCTTCCTTCTTTCTTTCCTTCTTTCTTTCTTTCCTTTCTTTCCTTCCTTCCTTCCTTCCTTCCTTCCTTCCTTCCTTCCTTCCTTCCTTCCTTCCTTCCTTCCTTCGCATTGCACAATTTAAAGTTATGGAAATATATGAAATATAGGTAAAATTATAAACAAATTAAAATGTTAAGATAATTAGACTATTTTTGACCAGAAGCAGGCTGCTTCAATTATGTTGTCTCAGCCATTTGCTTGATCTTCTTTTGCACATGTGGTAGGGCATAAATTACATGTACATAATTGCTGCGTTGATTACATTTT
Organism: Intellagama lesueurii; assembly: GCA_037013535.1. Lineage (NCBI taxonomy): Eukaryota > Metazoa > Chordata > Lepidosauria > Squamata > Agamidae > Intellagama > Intellagama lesueurii. Next base: position 133,986,140 of record JBAJHW010000002.1, read on the forward strand.
TTCAGTCACGGAAATTTCTCCTGTATCCAAGTAGCCCTATTTTACTTGATTATTCTTTGATCTTCCTACTTCGCTTTGAAGTCTATTAAGTGACTATCAGATGGTCCAGCCAGAATCTTGTCCTGGTGGGAGACACTCTTTAGCTTTTATCCATTTGGCAAGGTGCATTGTTTTTGTTCTCCCTAGATTTAGCCTAGCCTCTTCTGGTTTAATTGGGAATTATGTTAGCAGAGTGCAGCAAAGTAAGGACCTGTCCAGACTGGCCGTTTTGGGTGTGGGGTGGATCGAGCTACAAAGGGTCTCTTTGGGTCCAAGGGAAGAGCAATGTGCCATTTGGTTTACTCCTCTCATCAGAACAGCAAATGACCCCTTGTAGCCTGATCAGCTGTCAATTAAAGGCTTCCTCTGATTGTCTGCAGAGGGTCAGAGAAGTGACTTTTCTTTACATCACTCCTCTCTCCCTCTGTCGATGACATTCCATTTTCTCCTTCCCCTTCTCTCTGATTCCCTTGTTCTCCACCCCACTTTCTGTCTCTCTCAGAATGTGGAGCCATGATGGCAGAGAGTTTTGGAGGCTGCTATCTCCAGGCTAAACAACAAGTCTACCAAAAAAAAAGGATGCATACCCTACCACTGGGCCAGAAAGGTGCTCAATACCTCTTAAAGGGGAAGGATGAATAATTCTAAGTAGACATACTTGTGGGTGAGGTCTTTTCCCCCCAATTCAAACTGTGCCATCAGTGACTGATATATCATATCAGTATTCCAGTGTGGACAAGCCCTAAGCTTGCAGCTATGACCTAGGTTTGAGTATAGAAGGCCCAAGACCTGGTTTCTGTGTGTGGAGCTAATGTGATGAAGACCAGCATGGAGCACCCTGAATGGCTCTCTCTCCCCTGCAAACAGAGAGCAAAGAACAAAATTTATTTGAAACGTAGGAAATGGTCTATAAGGATGTCACCTAAAAACAACCATCTGCAAGTAATATTTTTCCTTTTTAATTTTTGTGTTTCAGCTTGGGGGGAAATTCATGTACTTTGAAAGTTCATACAATGTTGTGAACACTGGTGGCTTCTATTAAAGGTGCCACATTGTTGTGTCGAAAAGTACAAAAACAGTTGCTGACAGAATGATGAGGGTGTGGTGGTGAAAGATCCCCACAAAATCATGAAGCTAAATCTAAAACCACATGTATTTTAAACTAATATTAAATCTCCTTCAAGGTAGTATAATGCCTCCAGAAGTACCTTTGAGGCATCCTACCTCTGCATACCATGTAGCTGACCATAGATCACTTATCACACCCAGAACTATGGCATTAGCTTTTAAGTGAGCTTTGTTGAATGTTTTGCCAAGTAAATATGCAGACATGTTGTAAGTGATTGTCCCTGGAAACTGTCCAGGCTCTACTTCTGTCCAAATGAGTTGCCAGAAAAACAGACCTCTTACTGGAAACCAGCTGATAACCAGTATTTCCTGATTAATTTTTTATCAATGGTCATGGGTAGATGTCATTGACTTTGTGCATTGTTATCTCACAAGGGTCATTGAAATTCATTCCACTGATTGCTTTTGCCAGCATTCATTGTTAACACACAACATGAAGAAGCTGTTAAAACTTGTCAGAAGATGTTGGTCTTTGTAATTTGTGAATAGTTGCGTGTCTCCTATGCTGACCATCTTGATGGGCAGCTCAAAATGTGTTTGGAGACGTACATGTGGCTGTACACAATTTGTCAATATTGTGTTCTGAGGTGTTCCACTAATTGTTCAACAGACATATCTACTAATGCAATTAGTGCCTCATCAGTTAGTGAAAATTTACGATATTGATTTATTTGTAGACAAAATCTCCCAAAATGATGTGAAATTATGCTCTTTAAAAAAAGTTTAATCTTAGCAGGTCAAAGGAGTAGGCTGCATTTAACAGGGTCTTTGACACCGAACCCCAAAACTCTGGACAACCTCTCCCAGCAGTTTCATGTAGATGTTAAATAGCATAGGGACAAAACTGAACTGTGAGGCACACTACAAGCCAACGGCCAGGTGTTGAACAGGAGTCCCCCAGCACTACCCTTTGGATCCTCCCCTCCAGGAAATACTGAATCCTTTGTAAGACAGTGCCTCCAAGTGCCATCCCAGAGAGATGGCCCAGAAGGATACCATAGTTTATGGTATCAAAAGCCGCTGAGAGGTCCAGCAGAACCAACGGAGACACACTCCCCTTGTCCAGTTCCTTGCATAGGCAACCAAGCAGTCTCTGTCCCATAACCAGGCCTGAAGCCAGATTGAAATGGATCTAGATAATCCATCTCATCCAGGAACCCCTGGATCTGAGAAGCCACACCCTTCTCCAACACCTTCCCGAAGAGTGGAATATGAGAGACTGGCTGGTAATTATCCAATACTGTGCGGTCCAAAAAAGGTTTTTTTCAATAAGGGTCTTACTACTGCCTCCTTTAAGCTTGCTGGGATCCTACCCTGCTGGAAGGAGGCATTCATCACCCCTTGAGTACATTCTGCCAGTCCCTCTCTGGCAGCTTTTATAAGCCAGGAAGGGCAAGGGTCCAGTAGACAAGTGGTAGCCTTCACCTTTCCAAGAGTCCACATCATCAGGCTACAAAAACTGAAACTTATCCATTAATACAGGACAAACAGGGCCCATAGTTATATCTACAGGGCCTGTATTAATGACAGCACCCAAGTCAGAGCAGATTTGAGCAAATTTGCTTGCAAAGTGCCTTACACATTTTTCACAGTGAGCTCTAGTGTGGTCTGCATCTTCTTCCTAGGTGCTGACCACTTGATGAGCTCCACCAGGTGACTGTGCAGATACAATGATGGCACAGAAGAATGACTTCTTTGCTGCCACCATTGCCACAGAATAGGTCTTCTTTTCTAATTAATATTTTATTTTTAAACTACTAGGAATAGGGTAGGGAATACAAAAGGTAAAAGCAAGTGGAAGGGATGGAAAAAGGGGTTTTAAGGATAGGAGAACACAGAATATACAATCATCCAATCTATTCATATTAAGTATACAAGCATCCAATCTATTCATTTTTCAATAAAAATAAACTTACTACTTTTTTTTTAACTATTTGATTACCCTCTAGCTGTCAACGTACAATTATGTTTTAATTTAAATCTCAGTTACTCCAACACTATCAGGAAACCGAGACCAATTGTAAAATACATCCCCTCTTTCAATTTCCTTCTGTCTTGGACATACATTCAGCACGCCTGAAAAAGTATCCATTTCAATCACTTCCCATATTTTCTCAGTACGCTTCTTTTGTTTCCGTGACTCTGTTTTCTTCCAGTTTTTGGAAGAGAAGGATGAATCCAGGACAGTACTCCGATTTTTAACATCACATTTTCTGACTATTGTAGCTAAATAGCTCACTGGGTAACTCTCAATCCCATCTATGTTACCTGGCATCGCACTCAATAAAAACAGTTCTGGAGTTAGTACAGTTTCCTTTAACTGTTGTTTAACATCTGATGATTTCTCTTTCATCAAATCTTCCATCTGGCTAAGACGCTCATTTACCTGCTGAAATCCTGTTATTATTATCATTTGCATGGTAACCTGCCATTCTTTATCTGGCAAAGTCCCCGACAGTTGATATTTAAATTTTTCGGGGGCCATTTCCATCTTTCCAATGAGTATGATCTGTATAAATAACACTCTTTAGTTTCCAGTATTTTATCAACAAACCAAACCCATCATCACAAACCTCCCCTAGATACTTCCTCCCCTCCTTACCCAGGTATTATAGTATATAGATCAACTTTTAGCCCAACAATTTAAATTACAACCGTGGCAGTATTATCAGAGTCCCACACAGTCCAGCCAAGAAAAAGTCCAGACTAAACAGCAGACACAGGAAGTCAGTCTCTCCAATAGATATCGTTATAATCCGTCAAACTCCAGTCCTGGTTTTCCTAGCTCCTCAATCTATTCGGTTGCGTTCATCTCGCTGATAATTCACAGTCCATTTTCTTGTTTCCAAAAGTTTATTCCTCCTTCTAAAGCCCAGCAAGGTTCTCCACAGAATAGGTCTTCTAATGCGCGCTAGCCTGTGTTCAATTGGATTCACTTCGGGTTTTCTCCCATTATCGCTCTAGTATTTGTCCCACTTGTTCAATCACCTCCAGCTCCCCATGAAACAGGGAGCCAGTTTGACTCTGCTTCGTGGGAGGGGAGGCTTGGGAGCGATTGTGTCAACAGTCCTGGCCATTTCACCATTTCAGAGATGAACCAGGGCTTCTGCAGAATTGCCTGCTGAGGTGACAGATAACTCCCCAAGAACCATCAGGAAACCATTTGTATCCATCAGCCTCCTGGGGCAGACCATCTTAATTGGTCCCCCACCCCTTCAGAGGCTCTGAGTTCCAGTGAGTCTAAACCCCACCAGATGATGATCTGTCCATGACAATGGAACTACAGAGAGTTCCTCCAAACCCAGATCACCAACATCTACCCCAGTACAGAAAACAACTCTAAAGTGTATCCTGCAGCATGAGTGGGGGCAGATACCATTTGGGACAGACCCATAGTTGTCTCAGAGGACATGAAGTCCTGATCCGCTCCTGACAAAACTGCATCAGCATGGATGTTGAAGCAGTGATGTCATGGGGGGGGCCCACAGGGGTGGTTACCCCCGGTGCAAAATCTTTAGGAGGCACAAAACTCTTAGAGGTGCCCCACCCGGTGTGCTCCCACAGCCACTCCTCACACTCCTCTTCCCCCTCCTGGCAGTCCAAGTCTTGAGCCGCCAAGGACACAGGAGCCCACCACCGCTGCGAGCACAGACCTTGAGCACCTCTGTGACCACTTCATGAGAGGAGTAATAGAAAAAAAGTTGGAGAGAAGATCCTTCTAGAGAGATGCTGCAGGCATAACGTCTTCGCTGTCTATGGATCTTGGCTCACTCCTCCTCCTGCAATGCCAATTGTGCACTTAGTGCACACAAAGGTACTGCCTCTGGCAGCTAGCTGGTCTTGTGTACCTGGACAAGCAGCACGGACAGGGTCAGAAGTAGGTGTTTTCACTCCCCAGTCTTCTTTTTCTCCCCCCCCCCCCCCACTAGACTTCATTAGGCTTCCCCACATCTATGAGGAACGCATACTGTTCTACAACTTCAGAATTTAATATACTGTAAGGATGTGCTATTGAAAGAAAATTGTCCGCACAAAGAACTGGAGGAGGTTAACAAGATATAACTAAAATTCAATATGAAGGTAAGGGTACACAGGGAGTTGTGGGATGAAATATTGTTTTCAGCATCTTGTACCACAAGAATGCCTTACAATGTGACATGGCCTGGGCCTCATCTCAGGTCTTCCAGAGTCCGGCGAGAGCAGTTTGGCTGGCACTGCTTATACAAAGCTTGTGGGACTCGCCTGCTTGCCTGGGCAGTGTGATGTGTGCCCAGAGCTAGACACAGTTAGTCCTCTGGACCGTTTCTCCCCCTGGACCCCTTTAGCCAGCATGGTCCTGCTGCCCAGGAGATTCTGGGGAAACAGAGTTGTCCCAAGCTTTGTGTACAAGATGGAGATTTCAGCTGCTAATTCTATCAGCAAAGTGGCTGCCAGGTAGGTTGCAGAAGCAGATGTAGTTGCTTCCTCTCGTCTTCCGTGACTTCTCACATCATACTGCTCACAGAGCATACTTGCATTTAATCTCTTAGAGTGCCTCACAATCTGGGGTTCTATGGAACACCTGAAACTTTCAAGCTCCCACCAGCCCTACATTTTGCAGTTCTGAAAGCAAATGTGTAGCTGTGGGTGTGTTTTTCTCTCACAAATGGCTTTCAGTCACTTAGAATCTGCCAATAGTGGTAGTAATGGCAATTAACCATAGAAAGAATGGGAGCAAACTATTCTGGAACGCATGTTGTAGCTGAGGCTATTCAAAATACAAAGAAATCCCTGTGAGTTTTGACAACTTTGATAGTTTCTTCAGAAATTGCAGAAACTCCTCCCCGTGTACTGATTAAACATGAATCTATTGCAATAGGGCCTGCCTTGAAGAGCGCTCTTTGAATAAATAGCAAAGTCCTGCCTGCTTCTGCTGACCCTCCGCATCACGATGGAGGGGATGGCTCTCTACCTGGTAGCTGCTCTCCTGGTCTGTTTTCCAGCTCCATCTCACAGCCAGCTGTAAGTAGAAGATAAATGTTTCTTAAGCCAGGAAAGCCTTTTGTGCAGGAAAGTGTTGTCTGCATTTTCTCCTCTGAAGTTATGCACGACAGAGATCCATCAGATTCAGGATTCTGCTTCTTTAACAAGAATTTGGCATAGGCTCAAAGATAGTGAATTTCTCCTTAGGTGTCTAAACATTTTGATACCCAAGGCAGAAAAATCAAAATAGTCAAGGATAAAATTTCCAGTTGGCAGCTTTTCAAATGTAATGCCAAATCTATAGCATGAAGTGGGGCTCTTCACTGCCTAATGACAGGGCCAGCCAGGAACTTCTGAGGTGGAACACAATTATTTCTTTGTTTTGGAAAAGGTTGAAACTGTGCTTTTGAAAAAAGAAGAATCTTGGTATACCAACCTGTGGTTGCATCTTTATCTAATCTAGCATGCTGTCTCCCATGGGTGGCTAGCCTCCAGGACATCCTTGAGTTTTTTGCCATTTGTACTTTTACATGTCCTGGGAAGATCTTACAGTTGTGCTGGCCTCCTGGGGTGTGCATTTACAGGCAAATGTACATGGGGGTGATCTCACAGAATGGTGGTCTCAGCAATAATCCTTAGATGTCAGCACTGGCTGTGGGTTTTCAAGGGATGAGGGCCAGGTTTCTTATAGGGTAAGTGTAATGTCAGTGCACATAGACCTGTCCATCGTAAATTCAGTATGTAAAACTCAGTGGGTACCTCTGGGCCCTATTTAAACATGGTGCAGACACATGATGCCTGATGACTTCAGGATTTTTGCCTAGGAGACCTCTGTAAAGGTATAATCAAGATCATGTCCATGAGAAAAAAACACATAGAAAATTACAATTGAGAGTAGAAGTGAATCTCAGCTGGAAATTAAGCAAACTGCTGGTTTACAGAATGTTTTTTAAAAGTGAACTGAAGCTGAGTCCAAATGTAAAATACTTTTGTTGTCCACTTTTAAATGGAATAACAGTTGCTGGTGGAAGGGATTATGATTAAGGTAAGTTGCGGGGGAGAGAGAGGGGCTAAGGGCAGGCAAACAGGAAAGCATGGACCACTGCAGACTCCTGCTCCATGTGGGATCTTTCCTTCCCATCCTAGCTCCTCCCATGAACTGCCTGGTAGACAGAGCTTTAACAGTTACTGATTTTGAATTATATGGCTGCAAGTGTTACGGGTCGGATGAATGGCTTTGCATATTATGTCTAGAAATGGAGTGGGAAGTAGTATTCAGAAATGGCTTATTTTACCTTAGTAAGCTGCAGTTAGAATAGGCCAATTTGAATCAATAGATCTTACGGAGAAATTCATTAAGCAAGCCCCCAGTGATTCAGTGGGCCTACTCTACTACTAAACAACAGGATTACTATGAAACGTAATAGAATTTTGGCCAATGTTTCACACAGAGTGTTTGCAGAAAGGTTCAAGGGAGGGAGCCCATCATTTTTCCAGACATTTCTTTAATAGAGATGGGAGCTTCGTATTCATCTCCCCTGAGAAGCTCCCATCTCCATTAAAGACAGGTGGGTGGCCCAGTTGGACCCTCCCCTCCTGAACTGGGTGTCCACGTACCACTCACCATGCAATGTGCATGGCCAGCATCATCAAAAGTGCACCAATCACAGCAGTAGCCTGGCTAGTGCTGCCCCACCTCCCTGCTCAGCTGGCCACTCTGGCGAGGAGCAGGATGATGAGCAGGGAGGCATGGCAGCGCCAACTGGGCTCCTGCCGTGATTGGCACACTTTTGATCATGCCGGCTGCTTGCTGCATGGCAAGTGGTAAGTAGATGCTTGGTTCGCGGGTGGGGGGGAGTTGAATCAGGCCAGCCACCTGTGTTGGGGAGCTTCATATTCATCTCCCCCGGGAGAAGAAAACGAAGCTCCCATATCTAGTCTTTAATTATTTAAAGAACCAAATTCTGCCCTACTCCACCTGAAACTGGGTTGTGTAGAACTGAGTACGGTTGTTTCTCATGGGCACAATTCTCACAGTCAGTTAATAAAATACCGTATTTTTCCATGTATAAGATGCTACTTTTTCCTAAAATCATTACACTAAAAATTGAGGGGTGTCTTTTACACGGAAGTAAGCTGAGATAGCTGAGAACAAAACAGCACAAACCTTGTCTCTGTAAACAGGCTTCCTTCAGTCACAAGGCTTAGCTTCCTACAGTCAGGAGACTTAGCTTCTTCCAATCACAAGCATTATGGAACTGACATCAGCTGATGCTGTACAAACCAATTGGAACACACCTCATTGGAGGTGGAGCCTGTAGGCTCAGACTCAACAGGGACTCAAAATGTCGGATCATTCTGAGCCCAGAGGCTGAATCCTCAAAGCTAAGTTTTCTTAATTTTGGGGTTAGAAAAGTGGGGGGGGGGCATCTTATAAACGGTGTGTGTGTGTTGTAAATGGGAAAATATGATAATACTTTTTGGTTTTTATTTGACATCTTTCCATCCCTCCCAACTTCCAAGAGAAAAAAAGCAATTACACATCAAAATAAATGGAATACCACTAATAAAATGACAATTGAACTGCATAAACTAAAACAAATGGTAGATTAGGCATCCTTCAGTCTTGAGAGACTATGGTAACATGCTCTGAATAGAGGACTTGGAACAGTGTCTAGTGTGGCTGAGAAGGCCAATTCAAGAGTGACAATTCCTTCCACACTGAAGACAAATACAATCTGTCCCCTGTCCAGCTCCCTGATTTTGCTGGTTTTGGGACTGCCTCTTTGCCTCGGCCTGCTGGACAAGGGTCTCTTCAAAATGCAAGAGGCCGTATGCACTGCCTGCCTCGAGGCTGAACGCTCAGATGTCAAGGTTTCCCATCTGTTGAGGTCCATTCCTAAGGCCTTCAGGTCCAGCTTGCAAATATCCTTGTATCGCAGCTGTGGTCTCCCTCTGGGGCGCTTTCCCTGCACTAATTCTCCATACAGGAGATCTTTTGGAATCCGACCGTCAGCCATTCTCACAACATGCCCAAGCCAAAATAGATGTTGCTGTTTCAGTAATGTATACATGCTCGTTCTAGGACTACTCTATTTGTAACTTTGTCCTGCCAGGTGATACCAAAAATGCATCAGAGACAATGCATATGGAACGTGTTCAACTTCCTCTCCTGCCGTGCACAAAGGGTCCAGGACTCACTGCAGTACAGGAGTGTACTCAGGACACAGGCTCTATAGACCTGGATCTTGGTATATGCTGTCAGCTTCTTATTAAGCGATACTTTCTTTGTGAGTCTAGAGAACATGGTAGCTGCTTTGCCAATGCGTTTATCCAGCTCAACATCTAGGGAGAAAGTGTCAGAGAGCGTTGAGCCAAGGTACCCAAAGTCATGAACAACCTCCAATTCTTGTGTGGAGATGGTAATAGAGGGAGGTGAGTCCACACCCTGGCCCATTACTTGTGTTTTCTTCAGGCTGATCGTTAATCCAAAATCTTGGCAGGCCTTGCTCGTAAAACGATTCATGAGTTGTTAGAGGTCTTCAGCAGAATGGGCAACAACAGCTGCAAATGAAAGCTTTAAATAAACCCAGTACAAACTATTTCCTGTAATTGTTCAAAGCATGTCATTGCATTATTCCAGTGTAGCTCATCGCAATCATGTAAGCACAGCTAACCCTTCTGACAGTTTGCTTGCTTAGGTAGAACAGCAAATACCAGCTCCACCAACCCAAGGCACATAATGCACCAGTTAAGTGACTTTGGACTAGGAAACTTGTCAGACATTTATTTATTTATTTATTTATTTATTTATTTATTTATTAAATTTATACCCCGCCCATCTAGTCAACTGACTACTCTGGGCGGCTGACAACATATAATATAAACAATTTAAAATATAAGACAAAGTAACGCATCAATAGACAGTACTCAAGATGGAAGAAAAAAGTGAATCAAGTAGTGGCTGGAGGGAAGGCTTGCCTAAACAGCCAGGTTTTCAATTGGCCTTTGAAAATGCCCAGCGAAGGGGCCATACGGATCTCAGAAGGGAGGTTATTCCAAAGGCGAGGAGCCACTGCCGAGAAGGCCCGGTTTCTTGTTTTTTCCTTCCGGGCCTCCCTCGGCGTTAGGCTCCTCAACCTCACCTCCTGGCTAGATCGAGTGATACGAGTAGATTTAGGTGGGAGAAGGCGTTCCGCCAGATATCGAGGCCCTAAACCGTTTAGGGCTTTATACGTAAGCATTAGAACTTTGAAATCAACGCGGAACCGAATGGGCAGCCAGTGTAAGGCAGCCAGAGTGGGAGTGATATGTTGATGTTTCCTCACCCCACTAAGAAGTCTGGCCGCCGCATTCTGCACCATCTGGAGTTTCCGCATAGATCTCAAAGGCAGCCCCACGTAGAGAGTATTACAGTGGTCTAATCTCGAGATTATGAGCGCATGGACCAGAGTGGTGAGCGACCCAGCATCTAGATAGGGACACAGCTGGGCAATCCGCCAAAGATGGAAATAGGCGGTGCGGACCACGGACGCCACCTGGGATTCCATGGTAAGCGCCTGGTCCAGATAGATCCCCAAGCTGCGAACTTCACTCTTCACGGTGAGAGTCATCCCCCCAAAAGAGAGGGAGTTTCCCAAACCGCTGATGGTAGGTCCGACCACCCTCAGGACCTCCGTCTTGTCCGGGTTCAGCCTCAACCCACTTTCCTGTATCCATTGCAGTACAGACCCCAAACAGCGCTGCAGGGACAGAACAGCATCCACTGTAGTTGGAAAAAAGGAGATGTAGAGCTGTGTGTCATCAGCATACTGATGGCACGCCACTCCACACCCCCTGATGACCTCGCCCAGCGGCCTCATATAGATGTTAAAGAGCATTGGGGAGATAGCCGAGCCGTGCGGAACCCCACAATTGAGGCTCCATGGGGCCGACTCACTCTCCCCAAGCTGAACTCTCTGAGGACGATCTCCCAGGAAGGAACCGAGCCAGGCCAATGCCAGGCCACCAATTCCCAACTCGGAGATCCTCCTCAGGAGGATACCGTGGTCGACGGTATCAAAGGCGGCTGAGATATCGAGGAGGACCAACAGCGACGTTTTACCCCTGTCGGCCTCCCTCAATAGGTCATCTAACAGGGCGACCAATGCCGTTTCTGTACCATGGCGCGGCCTGAAGCCCGACTGGAACGGATCCAGGGCATTTGTTTCATCCAAGTGCGCCTGAAGCTGATTGGCCACCACTTAGACAGTCTTCATTTCTTTGTGGGCTTTAATTTCACTTTTGTATTCAGTAGGGCAAAACTCTGTCTTCAACACTTCTGTCTGGAGGGTGTGTGGTCATCAAAATAGCTGAAGGCTTCTGTTAACAATCAACAAGGATAGAATCTATACAGTTCAGATGTACTCATGTTTTCACTGTCATGTCGGAAACATCATACTGTATGTCTATATAGGAATCCCAGGAATTTTCTTGTCCAAGCATTCCCTACCCATTTGCTTATATAATGGGTGGATACAATTAAAACTGCCCTACAATATGCTGTAATTCTTAATAGTTCAAAATGAACCTCACCCACAGCATCACAAGAATTTGCAGACTGCATGTTGAATAATATGGTAGTCTTCAAACAGGGAAGCCTTGTGGGAAGATGAGTTGTGGGAGAGAGGCTAAACAGGAGAGCTGATTGGGACAAGGATCTTGGTATCAAATTAGATGTTATGGGGATTGTACATTCCTTCTGACCAACTCTTTTGAGCTCACACCATGAGAGTTCCTCAGAAATATGAGACTTGAAACTTAAACCCATGTTTATTTTCCAGTGGCCACTCATAAAACAAAGCATGGTAAACACAAGACACGGCGTGAAGAAAACGGCATGCTATGGCAAATGTTGTTCACCACTTGGGAGAGCACCTCGTCTGAAACAATGCTAAGTGTTTCCGGCCCTAGAGAAAGCCAGCGTGACAGAAGAAAAGCAACAGAGTATTCAGAGCACTCTAAGGAAAGGCCCATGGAACAAGGCCTGTTCTGTCTGTATTTATAGTTTTAATGCTTAATTAAAACATTTGTTTCTTGACTTTTCTAATACAAGAGAATCAGGAGGTGTAGCATGGAAATGTAATCTGACATTAGACTTAAGCACAAACTTCAACACATCAATTCTTTCTTTTTATAGCTACTCTCTCATCACCCCCAGTGTCTTGTGGGTAGAGAGCGAAGAGCAGGTTGTGGTGGAAGCTCATGGACTCAACGTTGCGACAGAGGTCACAGTCACTGTCCATGATTTCCCACAGAAGAGGAACAACTTGTACCAGATCAAAGCTTCCCTGACACCAGAAAATGGCATGATGGCAACTCCATCCATAAAGGTGTGTGTGTTTGGTATGGTTATAAATGGTGTTACTGTCTTCAAAACTGTAGCTAGCAATTTTGAAGTGTGTCCTCAGATCAACTTTGTAATATTGAAAGTCATGTTACAATAAAATTACAGCAAACAAGCACTCAGAAAGCCAACTTCTCCATGTAACAAAGGGAAAAAATGGAAACAAGTCTTATTAGAAACTCAAGCTTGGTAGCTCGAGACAGACCTTGGAAATGTTAGTAGAGTGGTGCCTTGACTTATGACCGTCCTGACATATGACCATTTCGAGTTGCGACCAGCTCTGGCCGCAAAATTTTGCTTCGACTTGCGGCCGGAGCTTCAAGTTGCAAACAGAAAAGAAGCAGGGAAAAAAGGCAGGGAATTCAAATGTAGGTACTAACCGTTGGTTGGTGAAGAGCTTCTTTGTAGCTCTTTCGCCCGAACGGTTAGAGAGTGTGCGTCGGAGGAGGCATGGGACTGCCTGGAGCTGCTTTCTGCTCCTGAGTAAGTACATTTACTTTGTTTTGCAAGGTGGGTTTGAGTTTGGGGGGGGGGTTATGTTTCTGTGCTGTGATGTTTTTTGGTGTGTGTTTTTTTTCAGCCCCATCGCATTCCAATGGGGCTGGCTGTGTTGGAGTGTTTTTTCTTATTTTTTTCCCCAGCCCCATCGCGTTCCGATGGGGCTGGCTGTGTGGGGGTGTTTTTTTTGTGATTTTTTTTCAGCCCCATTGTGTTCCGATGGGGCTTGCTCTGTTTGTTTGTTCGTGTTTTTTTATTTTTTTTCCAGCCGGAACAGATTAATGGGGTTTCAGTGTATTCCTATGGGAAATGGTGCTTCAACATACGACAATTTCGAGTTACGCCTATCTTCTGGAACGGATTATGGTCGTAAGTCGAGGCACCACTGTACTTTAGAGCCAGTGGTCCCCAACCTTTTCCAAATCATGGACCAGTTGGGGGGGTGTCCGTGAGCAGGGGGGCGTGGCACCCCACGCTTGCAGGTGGGCAGGGTGTGCTCGCGGGTGGGTGTGGCGCACTCACACGCATGCACAAATTGGCGGGGTGCACTCATAGGTGGGCGAGGTGCACCTGCGTACATGTGCGGATGGGTGGGGCATGCTCGCGGGTGGATGGGGCGCACTTGCACGCATGCGTAGATGGGTGGGGTGCTCTCACAGGTGGGTGGGCGGGGCATGCTCGTGTGCATGCGCGGATGGGTGGGGCACCCGTGCAGGTGGGTGGGCCATGCGTGTGGGGGGGCGGGAGATCTGTCTTTGCGGCCTGGTCCTGCCAAGGCCATGGCCCGGTACTGGGCCGTGGACCGGGGGTTGGGGACCCCTGCTTTAGAGTACAGCTTCCAAAGCCCCAGTTAACTGAGGGTTCTGGGCACTGTATTTTCCCCAAAGGTAGCATTTCCAAGGTCTGTTCCCAGATCACTCAAGGAAGGCAAAGACTGGGTGAGAGATGTAGTGGGGAGAGAGACACTGTTTGCCTCATCTCTACCTTTGGAGAACAAGCATCCTCACCACATCAACAAATCCTCGCTGGGTGCTTCATGGAGCTCCCCATCCACAGGTGAGGGTGTAAAAAGGAGACTTACATGATTATTATTTTTGTTTTCCTCCTGGTGTGCCTCATGCTGTTGATCTCAGCAAGCTGTAAGGAAATTCTTTACTCTGAAATAAAAAAAATGCCACTGATCTAACTTGCCCATCTTCCTTCACCCTTAGCAAATACCAATATACAATTTCTGTAGTGTTATTAGCTATGCTAGTAGTGTCCAGGATAAATTACTTCTCTTGTTCCTGATCTTTCCACACAGGTTCCTGCAAAAGACCTCAAGCAGGATTCCAAGAAAAACACTCTTGTTGTTGTCCAGGCCAGCTCTGCAAAATTCACTCTGGAGAAGGTGGTTGTAGTCTCCTATCAGAGTGGATATATCTTCACCCAGACAGATAAAACCATCTATACTCCTGGATCGCCAGGTAAGAGCCTCCTGTTGATTCCACCTGTAGGCATACGGGTAACCTCTGTAAGAACTGTGTTTATTTGTCTGCTGGATCTTTACTGATATTAGATGCCTGGCTTGCAGCTGAAGATTGAGTCTGACTATACACACACACAAAAATGGTGGGAAATGCTACAATTTTGGGGCAGGCTGATTTACATTTCCCCCCACTGATCACATGACATAACAGACAATGCAAATTGATCACATGACAGGAAATGCAAATCAGCCAGGAGCCAGCCCCCCACCCCTAATCTATAGTTTTTCTTCCCTGGCAGAGAGGCTTCTACCTTTAAAAAATTCAAATCCTTGATTCAAGCATGCGATAGCTTGAAAAGACGCAGAAAGGGAGGAGATTTGTGCATGTGTACCCACACAAAGTGGTGCTTTACAAGTACTTTCCCCCTTGCCTCATAAGCTGTATGTGTGTGCATGTGTGCACGCACACACACAAGCAGCACCAGGATTCAATCTCTAACCAAAGCTTCTCTTCCAAGACACCATTTCTTCATCTTCTTCTCAATGGGCACAACTTTTATTTATTTATTTATTTATTTACTTACTTACTTACTTTAACAGGCTCTCCCAGTAGACAAGACAAGATGAGAAAATGAGTAATTGAGGAAAGAAAAGCCTTTTTAAGGCAGTGCAAATTTCACTATACCACCTACTGGCACTGCAATAAAACTACAATAAAACTGCAGTCATAAGATTTTTCTTCCTCTGCCTATATGGCCACTTAAATTGAAGAGAACCGAGTCTCCCAGTGTGTCTTCACAGTGAGAGAATGTGAGTGAATTCACATTTCACTGTGAGGGTTTGAGTATGGCCTCTTCTGGTTTTAACAAAGACTCTGGAGTCGTTTCTCTTAGAAAATCAAAACTAGGTTTTATTGGAACATGGGACAAGAAGTCCTTTCTTTCAATTTCAAAGTCAACTCTGTCTCTCGCTGCCAATGGGTCCCACGAGGGCATCCAAACATCTTTATCAAAAGGGTTATAATCCAAATTGTCCCAAGGTCCTTTCAAAAAAGGGTTACTATTCTCTAGGTCGACTGGCTCCGTCTCCGGGTCTAGTAATGGGGTGGTCTCTTCAGCTCCCCCTTCTGGCTCCCGGGGAATCTCCTCTCCCCGGAAAGGGGTCTATGGCCCATTAGGAATCCCTTCCTCTGCGCTTCTTCCAGACGCCATAACCGGCGCTCTCTTTCTTCTCTTTCTACTGTCTCTTTCTCTTCCCGGAGTCGTCTACGCCACTCCCGGGCCTCAGACTCGCCCCAATAGGAAGGTCTCGGAGGTAAACATCTTCTCCTCCGGTAATCCGCTTCCTCCCTTGGGACTCGTACCTTTTCCCACTGGCCAGTCCATGGGTCTTCCACCCAGATCATTTCCCAACCCCCCGGTATTGTATCGTCTGCCCTTTTTATGTCTCCCATTCCCGCCTCTACCAGGGACCTTCCCCTTTCCTCTCTTCCCGCCAATTCTCCCCCAGTCTGAGTGGCTACTGACACCCTTGCCAATTCCCGTTCTAGCTCCCGGGTATCCACTCCCTTTTGTATAGTCTCGACGGGTGGTGTAGGCGGATTTGTCTGCACTTCTTGTTCTTTCTTGAGGGAGGACGACACTCCGGCGAGAGCTTCTACCCTCTCGCCTCGGGTCTCACATTCACTCATGTAGTTGCATCCTACAAATTATTCCTCTCCTTTTAATTCACAGACAACTGAAATGGGTTTCAAAGGGTGGCCTAACTCAAAGCCTAGAGTGTAGACCAGCCTTTATTTTTTTCTGCAGTTATCCAAATTCAGGGCAATTTCCGTTGTCAACAGCCATGGGATCATTGTTTTAAAGGAAGTTGAAAGAGAGGGTCAGATGGATTAGTTCTCTAGTATGCTTGATGATAATTAAAAAACAAAATAACTGAAGTGCAGCTGGAATATGCATCACAGATTAGGAAGGGAAAAAATTAAATCCAAGAGGATGCTGTGGCTAATGAGTAAAGACAAGGTATTTATAAAATTCAAGGAGGCTTTTGGGGCAGGGAAGATTGCAATTCTTTGGTTACTGCATTGTGTTTCCAGGGGGTCAGGTCCCACTGGCTGTTTCTTAACAGTCCAAGGGCAATATAGGCAAGGCATATCCACTGAATAGACAAACTAGGCAAGGAAAGTCTAAAAGCAGAGTCAGGGTGTGGGCACATTGAAAAATAATACAGGAAATGCTCTTAAGACTCGGATGATTGGAGTCACATTGTTTTCCGTTTACTACATGATGTAAAAGTTAATGCAGATCAACCCAGAGTTTTCCCCCTCTAATTCATAGTTTTTTTCCTTTGCTGTTGGAGCTTCAACTTTTTTCAAATTGAATGCATTCACATCAGTTTGGGTGCTGTGATGTAGAAGGGTTTGTAGCTGTTATGTCTGAAGTCATTCTAGCCAGTTACAGCAGCAATGAGAGAGACAGGGCAAAAGGGAACCTGGTTGTCCTGCATCCTCTCCTCTTCAAACCCAGTGCCTGGCTCTGCTTTCATTTTCCCTTCCCATTCACGTTTTTTCCTTTCTTTTTTCTTTTCTTTTCTTTCTTTTTTTTCCCTTTTTATTATTATTATTATTTATAAGATCCATCCGTGCTTGTTTAACATTGTATCACCCGGGTTGCGCTTATAATCATTTGTTAATACAGCTACAGTACATATTAAGCCCTTAATCTATACAGCGTGCCTCTAGCCATTGATAAAACAGATTCCACGTTTGATAATATTCTGAATCTTCCTTTCCTTTGACTTTCAATGTCAGTCTGTCCATTTCTGCGCAGTCCAATATCTTTTAAATTATTTCTTCATCTGGGGGTGTTTCTTCATTCTTCCAATACTGTGCAAATATGATCGTCACTGCTGTTAAGATATGCAGTATTAAGTATACACTTTGTTTATCAACACTCTCTGGTATTATGCCTAAAAAAAGAATTCTGGCTTAAAATCTACATGTTTTTTTTTTATTATTTTAACAAGCCATATATGTATTTTTATCCAAAACCTTTTTGCTTTATCACATGTCCACCAAAGGTGATAGTAAGTTCCAGTTGTTTTTAATGACATTTTCAGCATTTACTTGACCGATTAGAGAACATTTTGGCTAATCTATCGGGTGGTAAATGCCATCTAGAAAACATTTTATATAAATTCTCTTTATAAGAGAATTTTCTTTCTTTTAATGGCTTGCTAATCCAATGCTAGGGCAATTAGGCAAGAAGCCTCATGGCAGAGTGGTTAAGCTGCAGCAAAGACTCTGCTCACGACCTGAGTTCGATCCCGGACTCAGGAAGCTGGCTTGAGGCAGATTCATCCTTCCATCCTTCCAAAGTTGTTAAATTGAGTTATCTAGGTTGCTGTGAGGGTGGGGGTGGAGTAGGCAATGTGTAGCTTACAGAATTAAATTGTAAACTGCTTAGAGAGCTTCCAGCATTATGGGGCAGTGTATAAGCAGCACACTTTGCTTTTGCTTTAGGCAACCAAGGAAAAAAAGAGTAAGGACTGGGCAGAGAAAGAGAGGAGGAAGTTTTAAGGTAGATTTGCTTGAACTGTGCCTCCTGCAAATCTACCTTAAACTTCTGTCTTCTCCTCTCTCTCTGTGCCCAGTTCTCACTGTTTTTTAAAAAGAAGCTGGAAAGAAATCCGAAATAAAAACTTTATCCTGTCTCTCTGCCAATTCCTGTGTCTCTGTCTTTCTTTGGCTAGCTAGATGTCCTAGCAAGCCTTTAAAAAAAAGAGAAAGAAAGGGAACAGGAAGAGGAAAACAAGCCGACCCAGCCATCAGGTATGGGGAGCAGCAGATAAATGTTTAACATAAATAAGACTGATTTCCATGTCTCACTCTCCGCTGACTTCTGTGTGGTTGGCTGAAGCGAATTAACTTGGGGAAACTGAATTTCCCAGGTGTAGCTTTGCAGCAGATCTATTTGCATTTTCCCCACTGTACAGTTGCATCCTCAAAAGGCAAAGCAGAGATCAAACAGAGTTCTTCTACTGAGTCAGACAAATCAGGTGAAGGTGATCTGGAGAGGAAGGAAAGGTGTTGTTGAAAGTGCCCCTGGATCTTTTCTCTGGATCAATGGATATTGCTGCTGTTGGGGGGGGGGGGGGAAGGGCTACACATGAAAGTTTGACCTTGCCTGATAAAAGTTCCAGTTCTTGGCTTTTGAGATTCAGTGAGACATCAAACAGCTGAAGAGAGTAAAAGTAAAAGATACATTTTTCCACCTTGTGAAGTCATTTCCATGATGTCACCACATTTCCTTAATATTTGTCAAAATTAATAATAACCTCTTGTTTCTTCTCAGTGCGCTACCGTATTTTTTCTATGGGTCACGACATGGAACGTTTGGACAGAAATGTGATAGTTGAGTTTATGGTAAGTATTGTGTGTTCAACAGAAAAGGAAAAAAATGGTGTGGCTCTTGAATTGTGCCTTTGGATTATGTGTCCAAATGTGTGCCACGGATGACATCATGTTTATAATAAGCGACTGTTGATTCTTCATTACAGTTTTATTTAGTTTTGTGATGATCACTGAGGAAGACTTCAGATGACTCTCAATAGCTTTTTTTTGGTGGGGAGGAAATATTTTGTGTGTGCATTTTTCATGAATCTTCAATTTCAGATTTAAAAAAAGGAAATGCTGCCCAATGCCTCCAGAAACTCTGGATTAATACTATTTCTCCAAGGGGCAGAGCACACATTCAGGGAAATCAATTTCTCCAAGTGACAAAAAGAGCAAATGTGAATACATGTTCAAAGGGAAGCGTGTATTTCGCTGGGATTGTTGAGTCACACATAACAAAGCAGTTCACATTGCTGTAAGAAATGATGTAAAAGCAGGAAAGATGCAGTTGTCTGAAAGGTTGCTTTTAATATATTTCTTATTTGTGGTATTCCTGCAGTGAACCAAGAGTGAAATGTCCACTTTTATCTTCAAAGCTACTCAGAGTTATGGCTTAACCCAGGGCAACCCCCATGTGTTTTGTGGCTGTGTTGGGATCTGGATCCAGGTTTCACTGGTCTAGATTCAGTGCTCTGACTTTTACATTACTTAGTTTCTCCGCATCCCGATGGCAGACAACCATTGTGGAGACAGGCTAAATCTTGTGCTTTACAAGAATTCTTACCATGTGGGATATAAATAATATGTGCGGGCATTTTTTGGGCATTCAAACATTTTTTAAAACTTGGTTCCCCCACCCCCCAGACACCTGAAGACATTATTGTCAGCCAGAATATGATCAATCCTGCATCAACAGTCACCCAGACTTACAACATACCAGAACTTGTCAGGTAATTTACCACATATTGCCATATAGCAAACCTGCACAGAAACTGAGCTGAAACAGCAATTTTGAAAAAACAAAAGAAGACCCATTTAAGGTAGGAATATTCTGAGCACTTGTATACATTTTATTGTTGTAGTAGTTGCTATTGCTTGTTTTAAAGGCTGGCTACACTGTGATTTATCCCCTATTTTGATCTGCTGACAGCATAGTGAAGTGTGGTCTATTTTTATGAACCAACCCAGCCCTTTTAAGTGTTAAATTAGACCTTTTCAGATAATCAGCGGGGGCTACTATTTTTTCTGCTGTGAGTTGCAGTGCTCTGTTTTAGTTGCTTCCCGGCATGTGTGATTACAGATCTTGCTTCAAAGGGGTAGGTATATGTGTGTACACCTCTCCCTTTCTTCTGCTCCTGTGTGTGCTCCAAATGCTTTTTATTTTTGGTATTTATTATCCAAATCATCACCATCCCACTTCCAAAGGGAGGGAGGGAGAGATGCTATTTCTTTCTCAGATGTCTTTTTAGATTACAAGAACATGGCTTTTGAGTGATTTAAAGTGCAGTGTGATTTCTTGTCCCAAAACTACCTAGGAAAAGTCCACATTTGTGTCTGAACAGAAGGATCCATTTAAATGCCATAGCACACTTCAAGCAACCCTTTTGAACCAAATTAGGTGCAAGCCTATCTGGGATAATTTCCCCTCTCTGGACACATCCTTGGTACTGCCCATTTATTCCCTTCTGTCTTTCAAGGAAAGCAGGTAGCACTAATCCAAACAATTCTCCCAACACCCCTGTGAGATGAATAGGTGGATACTGTATGTTCTGTGCCACTCATGAAGTCGATGGGCAAATGGATATTTGTAACTTGAAAGAGAAGGAGGAAGACCTAGATTTCATCCCTTCCTGTCCATGCCCTACAACTTTATGGTCATTCATTCTATTCAAAGTTTGAGCCTGTTTTCCATGGATGGACATAGAAGATCATAAAATATATCCAACTCAGTTGTCATCCCAAATGTGTTGAGAAGAGCAACCGCGGTCATTTCATGCATGTTCGCATGTGTGCATAAAACAGAAACAATTAAGAACTTTTTCATTTTATTTTTCTAGTTTGGGAACTTGGAAAGTTGTGGCCAAGTATCAAGACGCCCCAGATGAGAGCTTCAGCACACAGTTCGAAGTCAAGGAATACGGTAGGAAAGAAAAGCCATCCTTGTGCCGAGCTTTCCCTCCCTAATTCCCAACTTCATTCTTTTTAATCCAAGTAGATTTTTAGGTAAGACTAATTACAAAGAACATAGTTTTGCTGCTATGTACTTTTTAGTGTCCATAGATAACAATGGCTGACTCTACAATTTAAACAACAGACTCTTCCTCAGGGAAGACGCTTTGTTTTCTCCCTTAGGGTTTTCACTGGAACATTGATAAAACAGTTTATCCTACAAGATTGCTGGCTTTATTTATTATAGATGAAAAGATGTTTGAGAAGAAAAGCCCCTATGATAAAATCTGCTGCCAGTCTTTCATGAATGCTTATGTTTTCTTACTCCCCCATTACTTTTTCCAGTGTTGCCAAGCTTTGAAGTTGTTGTGGAACCAGCAGAGAAGTTTTATTACGTTGACAGCAACAGAGATTTCCAAGTGTCTATCACTGCAACGTAAGTGTATGCCAACCTAGGAGAAAAACCAAGTGTCAAAGCAGGTGGATTTTGGGGAGAATTTGGAGGAGGAGGTTTCAGAAATTCCTTACACATTCATAAAGTGATATCTCCTTTAGGTCCTTGGAGCTGTAACAGATGTGATGAAGCAGTCACATTTGTTCAGATAAAATCAAAGAATCATAGAATAATGGAGTTGGAAGGGGCTTATAAGGCCATCGAATCTAACCCCCTGCTCAGTGCAAGAATCCAAATCAAAATATATCAGACAGATAGTTGTCTAATTTTCTAAGGAATACTCCTAGCATTGAAGTGCTAGCATTATCATCTCCTTAGGTAATTGGTTCCAAGGGCCAGATTTAGATCTTAGGGTCCCCAAGGTACTTTAGGTTTGGTGGGCCTCTCATACACAGGAATTAAAATATATGGCAAATCACCAAATTTACACATCAAAGTCCATGTATTGCACATTGTTGGAACTTATATGTACATAGAAAGGTTAAATGAATTATATCTCTGAAGTAAATCCATGTATACATGTAAATACATGCCAGCAAAAATCCAAGTAGATTTTTAGGTAAGACAAATTACAAAGAACATAGTTATGCTGCTATGTACTCTTTAGTGTCCATAGATAACAATGGCTGACCCAACAATTTAAAACAACAAAATTAAACTCTGAACTTGTCAATGCAAAATTTTTAAGTTTATCTAAGCTAAGTACAGTAAATTTTATCAACTTACAGCTATTGTATATGCATCACATTACAATATCTACAAAAAGTCTTTGTTTCTATACCCGGCATTTGAAAAATCTTTAATTAACTCCTCAAATTGTATCTTCTTTAGAACACTGCCCTCTACATTGAGTAGTCTTTCATGAATAATCATGGTTCTCAGATAATTCTTTATTAGTGCCAGTTTGCTGAATGATCTCTCTCCTGAATGACCATCATGCTCAAATATATTCTAAAAGCTACATTAACATGGAAAAGTATCAATGACAAATTAGGTTCACTACTTTCTTCAGGTCAACTTCAACCGCTTGAATAGCTTTATGTGTGCCGTTGAAACGTTCAAGAATTAAGTTCCAGATCTTGGCCATCAGAGCAATTTCAGGGCAGTCCATTTTGTCTGCCAATGTCTGAGCTTCACATGTCTTGCTTCAGGTGTTTGCTCCAAGTCACTTTCAATATCTCTGAATGCTGTTGTACCATCTACAAGGGCTTCAGTAGCATCAGCTCTTGCCGAACAACAAGTGTTTGACAGGGACTTCACAGTTAGTGCTTTTTTATTTCCTTCCAAAGACTTCATTACATTGGCCAAGTTGTGAGATGTACAAAAAAAGGAATATAACTTTTGTATGAAGCCAAAATAACTAACAGCTATTAGTTATTATAAAGCAAGAGATAGCAGCCTGTTCAACAAAATTCAATGAGTGAGCAGCACAGGGAATGAAAACTGCTGCTGTATTCTTATTCTTAAGTCTGGCTTGCATTCCTGTGTAGTGATTGGGCATATTGCTAGCATTTTCGTAGGATTGCCCTCAGCAGTCTTCAAAATTAATACCTTCTTTTTCTAGCAAAGGTGTAGCCAGTACTTCAGTCTTGTGAGAGCCAGTCTGCAGGAAAATTAAAAACCCTTCTACTGGCTTCCTAGAAACAGACTGCACAATGGTGGTTAGCAGGTCAACATAAGCTAGGTATAGTGTTGAATGTATGGAAACTGAGAAATATTTGGCAGTTTTCAGTTCTGCCACAATATAATTCTTAACATATTTAGCCATCAGCAATTATTTAATAGATAGTTGGTGATAAATATGACTGCTTACCACTTCCAGGTGACCCATCAGAAATGGATAAAATTGTGCAATCAATTCCATCATTCCTAAAAAAATTCCTATTATGCTTGGATCCTGTGAGCACTTTGCTACCCCTAAATGCCAGGCCTGTCTCAGCTAAAAAAATTGTTACAGCCACAGCTCTGCACAATACTTCAGTCCAGTATTTCTTGTTTTCTTGCACTTGTTTTTCCAACTCCCTGTCAACATCAGAAGATTCCCCAGGAAGTCAGGTGGCTGGGTCTGGATCATATGATGGGGCTTCCTTGTCCATGTCTGAAGTTTCTGTAAGATGTGATGATCCATCACTTTCAATATCGTGATTTGATATGTTACTCTCATCTTCTGCATATATATTTCAGAGTAGAGGTGGTTCCTCCGAAGGGACATATGGATCTGGTTCTTCATGATTAGCTTCTTTATTTTCCTTTGTTGAAGCAGAGAAAAATTCTGTAAGGCATTTTGTCTTTGCCAAGACAGCAGCATTTCTTTCATTCCTTTATTTGGAAACCCAGGCAGCTGAATTTTCCGTGGCATATTGGGTCACTCTTGTGAGAATATAATTTGAGGACATGCACACATGCACATACACAATCATGGGCTACCTTCCTCAAGGGTTTAAGAGCTCCTCCATGTGTGGTTCACTTGAGCTGGTAAAATTCGTTTAGAATTGATACAACATACTCAGGGCCAGATTAAGACCTTTAGATGCCCTAAGCACTGAAAAGATTATGGTGCCTCTTAAAATTAAAATGTGTGGCGGGCATCCTCCTCTCACCTCCTTGCTCACACAATCATGTCAGTATTCATCTGAGTATCAAAGTATCTTTTCATTGTTGCAATAATTTCATGCAAGATCAGTGTGTCTATCTTTACAAGCTTTATTTATCTACATTGCTATATGAAAATGGAATGTAAGTTGTAGGCAAATATTTAAGTCATGTTATAATCATGTTTCAGGATTTAAGGAGCATACATTAAAAGAAATGCAGGAACTTATAGCCTGAACAGGCAGAGAATACATCTCTAAAATAAGTCATTAAAAGTAAAAATGTTAAAAGCTTTAAAAGCCTTATCCTAAAACCATAAAAAATATCAACATTGTTAAAATAAGAATATGTAAAATGAAAAGCTTTTCTTAGTCTCTAAGCATGTTAAAACACACAGAGAGAGAGAGAGAGCGCCTGGGTAAGCTTTGTTAAGCGCTTACCCAGGCTGGCTGTTAAAGTCTATTGCGGGGAGGGAATCCATGTCTTCTGTGTACTTTCTTTGTGCTGCTTCATTATCTTTTCCTACTGCTTGCAATGCCTGCCTGGCATCAGTTCAGCTCCTTATTGATAATTATTTTGCAATAATTATCTTTTCAAAGATTCAATTTAAAAAGTAATTTTAGGGCACTTTTTCCTGCAATTACCATAGTCATTTTAACATCCTTAAACAGAGTTTCAAACCTTGACAGCACTGCACATTTGCCTGCAGGGTCATAGACTGTCTTTTGGGAGAAAACTAAGCTAAAGTAAGAACTTAGCACTTCTGCCTTTTCTTTGGCATCTCTTCCATCCCCACTGAGTAGCTGAGCCACTACTGTATTTCTTATCTCTGTTTTTTTCCCCTACACATATATCTGAAGAATGCTTTTTCGTTGCTTTTAGTGTTTCTTGATAACCTCAACCTCTCAGCCTTTCTAACACCATTTGTGCAACTCTGTGTTACCTTTCTGTACTCTTCCTTTGTGGCCTGGCCTTCCTTCCGCTTCCTATATGAGCCCTTTTGAAAAAAATAATCAGGTAATCTCTGCGTTTTTTGTGAAGCCACATTGGGTTTTCTCTCTCTCTTCTGTCTTTTTTTCTTGTCAGAATTGTTTGTAGTTGTGCCTTTAGAATTTCTTTTTTTAAGAAACTCCCACCCATCTTGGACTCCTTTTTCTATTAGGCTCTCCTGCCACAAGACCTTATGTATAATTGTCTTGAGTTTATTAAAATTGGCTTTCTTATAATCCAGCATACACGTGCAGCCGTAAAGCTGACTGTAAGAAACAGTTCTGTTTCCCTCATCCTTTCACCCCACGTGATGTGGACATTAAACCTCTCCCCTCCCACGTTATGTGTGAGCAGGACACATGAGGAAACAAGGAGGTCTACTCTGACCCTTAATTTCATTTTGTCCTTCCAGCTTCCTCTATGGGAAAAAAGTAGAAGGCGTAGCCTTTGTCCTCTTTGGAGTGAAAATAGATAATGACAAGAAGAGCATTCCAGACTCACTCAGGAGAATTGAGGTAAGACTGCTAGTGTTTGTGAGTGTGTGTAGAACTATGTTTCATACAACCCACAGTATGCTTTGGGTTGTGGATTACCTGAAAACAGGCAAGCAGTTTTACATATCCGGCTTTAATGTGATTCCGCGCATTAAAGCAGATATGGAGCAGCCGCCAAGTGGCCAGTGCTGGGAAGCTTTCTGCTGCTACTGACCGTGCTGGAGTTAGGGCACCAGCATACCTGCTAGTTGTTGTTATGTGCCTTCAAGTCAGAAGTGAATTATAGCGACCCTAACAGGGTTTTCAAGATAAGTAAAATATTCAAGGAATGGTTTTACCTGTTCTAATCTCCCAGTGAGTTTCCATGTCTAAGTGGAGATCTGAACCGAGGCTTCCTGAACCCCAGTCTGTTAC
This sequence comes from Intellagama lesueurii, assembly GCA_037013535.1. NCBI lineage: Eukaryota > Metazoa > Chordata > Lepidosauria > Squamata > Agamidae > Intellagama > Intellagama lesueurii. Next base: position 134,012,126 of record JBAJHW010000002.1, read on the forward strand.
TCAATCCACTACACCACACTAGGTATTCCTCACCTGCTTGATGTGTGGCAAAAAGAAAACTGCTGAAGCTGCCTCCCTCCCTTGCTGGCAAAAACAATGTCACCAACCAGTGTTGAGGAAGCCAAGAAGCCTCCTAGCACTGGCCAAGTGGCAGGAATATTCTTGCTTGAGGGCCAGCTCTATATTTGCCGGATCTTGAGTCCCTGACCCCAGTCCTGTCAGCAGCTGGGAAGCCTCCTGGAACTGGCCTGCTGGTGATGGAAGCCGTGGTGCAATTTAAGAATGGGGCCAATGCATGTTTTTAAAAACTGCACCAACGCTTGTGCATTTGCAGTGTCAAAAGTTGCTGAGAAGTCCCTTTGCAATGTCTGGTATGTGTAATTTCAATGTGTGTGTGTGCATGTGTGAACATGTACACTTGTGTATATACAGCTGACTGTGTTGTGTGTGTCTTTTATTTTCTCCTTTGTCTGGTGTTTTCCTTTCAGATTGTTGAAGGGGAAGGGGAAGTGGTCCTTACAAGAGATATGCTTCAATCCAGATTTCGCAACCCCAGCGAGCTCATTGGGCACTCCCTTTATGTCTCTGTAACAGTGATGACGGTTTCGGGTAAGTGATGAGTTTAAGGCAAGAGGAAAACACAAATGGTTCATATGTACAAATAATGGAATCTGCCTTGCTTGATACAGTTCAAAGTTATGTGTCAGACCTTTCAAAATTTCTGCTCAAGATTATTAGGTTGTCTGCATCTTTGGCTTTAATTCCTCTACATCAAACCCACTACATGGAAGCTCTTGTTCAGGAGACTTGGAATTTGTTTATTCCCCTGTTGGTGCAGAGAAAAAACATGGGGAGGTTTCCACAGTCTGTCCCTTCCCTTGCAAATGGAAAACAAAAATGACCAATCTGGATGCTTCTTGCTTAATGGAAACAAAGCCTTTAAATTGCAGTACATGCTTTTTAATCATGTGGCGCTACATCTTCACACGTGTATCTTTGGAGAGCAGAAAATGGAGTAGCGAGGAAAGCTGGCTCACAAAGTAAGCACAGAAAGAAGGGACAGTCTCAAGAACTCAGTCATGGGGGGGGGGGGGAATCCTTTAGTTAAGTTAGGGCCTGATCACACCTTCCAAAAGAATCCGTTATACTGATTTGGCCGTTTTGTAGATTGTTTCAGAAATTTCCAAGCACATGACACATAGTCAAGATCAACTCATGTTCTCAGCCAGCAGTTTATTTCTGGTTTATTTTCCCCTTGCTGAGAGGGTGGTTTTAAATTGTACCGACAATATATCTATTAATTCCTTACCGGTATAGTATGTGTGCATGTTCCCATCGATTATTTTCCCATCTTAGGTGTCCAGGGAAGGTGGACACCATGTTTGCCACACGGCTGCCCTGCATTTAAAAAAAAATTTTTTTTTCCTGGGCCGGTACATCGATACATCAAGAAATCGATATATCGGCATGTCAACTTTCACCTGCCGTTTTAAGGGGGTAATCTCTGGGGCTGGAATGGTTGGGGGAATTGAAATGGCTACATAAGTGGAAAAGCAGAGAAGCAGCTGGCAGAAGTAGACTGGTTGGTGGCATAGCCTTACAGGCGGCGGCTGCGACCACGGTGGGCAATGTGTTACTTCCTGTGTCTCAGGCACCACAGATCAAACATTCCCAAATGGAAATTTCTTTCCGCCATATTGATGTATCAGTTAGGGATTTTTTTAAAATATAAAAGAAAGGGGCAGCACTGCCCCAGGAAACGTGAGAGGAAAATAAATTGATTCCATGGTGTAGCTGGCCATATGTTTCGAATAGAAAGAAATGAATCAATATTGTTAAAATAAATGGGAACTTTCCAGTTGGTATATATACCATGTGATCACAAACATAAATCTATCAGTACATCAGAGGTGTGGAAAGAATCAGTATAACTGGGGAGGTTTTGGCAGGTGTAATTAGGCCCTTTGTGGCACCTGGGAACTAAAAACAAAGCATGCTCCTTGTTGACACCTAGTATTAAAGAAAAGTCTGCAAGACTCTTTTTACAAACAGCCTCTGGATGAAATCCTGCTTTCTGAAGGCTTCTAGTTTGACCCATAATGTCCTAACTATCAGTGGTGATTCACTTTGAGTCAGCAGAGATTTGTCATTAGTCAGCAGTAATTTGCTTCTGCTGCTATCATCCTTGTCATGCTGGCAGAGTTGTGCAACAGGATTTCACCCATTAAATGGCTGCTTAAAAAAATCCAAGCTCCCTAGAGAGATTCAGATACTAAAGGAATGATTGCTGTACACTGCCTTCACCCTTTGGTATTACAGTACCTTCTGCATTTCCATTATACTTTATCAATCAGAGAGTAAGTCTCACTAGAACTGCTCCATTTCCCCTTCTCACACTTCTTGGTGCGGATCTGCCCAGACATTCTTCTCCCATCACCACATCTGGCTCGAGACTGCCCTGCTTACACGGTACCTGTCCTTATGCCCTGGATTTCCAAACAATATATGATGCAGAACTCATTGGTCTCTGGTAAAGTGACTGGTCTCTGTGCATAGAAATGTTTCCTGTTTCTGTGACAGAGAGTATGTCATCTTGTGTGTACTTTGGATGTCTAAAGGAGCACACGTCACATTCTATAATTCACTGAAGAAAATGGGGTGGTTTTTTGTGTGCATTTGTCACTCTCTGTGCGTTTATTATAGCAGTAAATTGGGTTCTCAGGAGTTGTGGGTCCTCAGTGTGGGACAGGATCCCAAGAAAGAACTTATCCTTTGGCAAGGGAAGTATTAGCTGTTTGTTAGCTCAAATGGGGCAGCAAAAAGTCCCAGAGTCTAGGCCCTTGCTGTATATGAGGTAGATGTGTACTATAAAACATGTGGCAGTAGCAGTACCAGTAGTAATTGTTGCTATGTACCATAAAGTCATCTCCAGCTTACGGTGACCCTGTGAAGGACTGACCACCAAAATGTCGTACCGCTAACAGACCGACTCAACTCTCGCAAAATCAGGGTTGTGGCTTCCTTTATGGAGTCCATCCTTTAGAATCTGGCATTGTGTTCAAGTTTCATTTCGATCCTGGCAGCAGGAATGTGCTTCACTGCTTTTTCTTGCACAAGACGCTTGTTGTCAAAGTTCAGCATTGGTTAATATGACCTCTCTGTGTGGTTTTCTCTTCAAAGAACTTAATAGATTTTGTAGTCTATCCAACACATAGGGCTTCTTCAGAAGACAAACAGATGTGAAGCATAATTCCCTAAGAAACAGAATGTTTGGAATTTATTGGATCTCAAGAGGCTGATTCTGAAATAATTTGGTAGAGAAATGTCCTCCTCCTCGAACAATTTGGCTTCATATTTTAGTCTGCCTTTCCTGTGTTCTTTCTGCAGGCAGCGACATGGTGGTGGCAGAGAAAAGTGGCATTAGCATTGTGACATCTCCCTATCAGATCCACTTCACCAAAACCCCCAAGTACTTCAAGCCAACGATGCCCTATGAACTGACGGTAACCTTATTTGCAATCTCTTTTCCTCTCATGGTGTTATTTGTGCTATCTCAAATCCAGAGAGAAACACATAAACAGCAGTAGAACTCTCATGTTGCAGATGTGCCAGCAGTAGTGGTCTAGGCTCAGGAGGCACCTCTTGATTTCATGCTCAGTCACTTCTTCTGAATTGCTCCAGGTGTATGTCACCAATCCTGATGGCTCCCCAGCTGCCCGTGTCCCTGTGGTGTCAGAGCCCCTTGCAGCAAATGCGATAACACAGAATGATGGGACTGCCAAGCTGATCCTGAACACGCCAGGAAATGCGCAAGAGCTAAGGATCACCGTAAGTCACCCTGAGTTTATATGAAATGTATTTAAATGCACTGTCATTGGTGGTTATTCTATGTTTTAAACACAGAACCAAAACTGTGGGTGATTTGCAAAATGCGTGAACTTTCAGGGCAGGACACATTGATAATTGTGGGTCACATGCTTTGCATTTAGAACATGGGTGGGCAACTTGTAACCCTAAAATGGTATTTTCTTGTGGCTTAATTCCATACAGTCCTTGGGCTCATTTCAAAATCCTTCTGGAAGTTATCATGTTTGGCGCGCAGCAAAAGTTGCAGACCAGGAAGAAAAATAATCAGAGAGAAAGAGGGAGAGAGAGAGAGAGAGAGAGCATCCACAATCCGACTTACTTTGGACTTTACCCCAACCATCACTGGTTTCATCTTCTATGTGTATATACATTCATTTGCACCTACCATGAATCTTCTCATCTTTGAGGTTGTCATTCAAAGGATTCCTAGTTTCTATCAGACTTGGTTAATCTTCTCTCCCTCTCTAGGTGAAAACCAACCATGAAGGACTCCCAAGAGAACGCCAGGCAAACAAGAGCATGGTGGCTAGAGCTTACCAAACCCAGGGAGGATCTGGAAACTACCTGCATTTAGCAGTCTCAGCTACAGAGCTCAAGGCTGGGGACAACTTGCTTATCAATTTCAATTTGAGAAGCAACAACCAACAAGTCCAGAACAAAAACATGTATTTTACCTACATAGTAAGTGCAATTGATATGAACAGAGTGGAGTTCCAAGGCCTGAATCTTTGTATAACACTGAAGTTAGAGTGGGGGAGGGAACCATGGGTCCCTTCATTGCTGGGGAGTAGGACTTAGGAATCTTCCCTAAAACCTCTGCCTTCTTGAGAATTCCTGAGCAGCTTCAGACATGACCCTTATGAGGAATCAACAAGTAAGCTTTGTTCAGCTAAATGTGGATTACTTCACCATCTATGTCCTGTACAAGGAGGGTTGTCTTCAAATACTTCATAGATTACATCCAACTCCTGAAATCTATGATAGATTTCAGAATGAGTATGAAGGCAGGATCTGTTCTCAATCATCCCACAGTGCAGGACATGCAGTAATGGGCTCAAACTACAGGAAGCCAGATTTAGGCTGAATATCAGGAAAAACTTCTTAACTGTTAGAGCAGTATGCCAATGGAACCAATTACCTTGGGAGTTGTTGAGTGCTCCAGTGTTGGAGGCATTCAAGAGAAGATTGGACAACCATCTGTCATTTCTGCTTTGATTTGAATTCCTGCATTGAGCAGGGAGTTGGATTTATAGCTAGAAGTGGCCTATAAGGCTAGAAGTGGCCTTATAGGCCATTTCTAGCTCAATTATTCTCTGATTCTATATTAAATAAAGTAAAGTCAGCATGCATACAGAGAGGCTGGCACTTTTCTACATGCATTGATTTTTTATCCTGTGGTTTTCTGTTTTCTGGTACCAGGTATTGGCCGGTATCCTGTTCCATAGCTTCCCTGGCACAGTGGAAGTGACATCACCATCATTGGCAGACTGCCGCTAATTAAAATGTTCCTCTTTTGAATTTGGGTTGTGTGCAACTTTGCCTCATTATGTCTGAGTTACGCACAACCTAAAATTGAAGGAGGAACTCTTTAATTAGCTGCCATCTTCTGCTGCCAGTAACATTGCTTCCACTAGGCTGGTAGATCTGCCAGAGGAGGAAAAAAAACGCCTGCACTCCTTGGTTCCAGTGAAGTGTTTATTAGCTGCAGTGACTTTAGAAGAGAGAGCGGCTACATATATTATGGAAATATAGGCTGTGATTACACTGGAAAATAGTATGGGATTTGCTGTGGAGGTAAAATGGATGCATTCATTTTTTTAAAAAAATAATCAAATGACACAAAGGCCAGTTGTGAACCAGTTTTTTCCCTACTGCTGAAGGCTTCTACTTTTTTCAAGCTGGACCAATTTGAAGGGTATTTTCCCTGTGTGATCAGTTGTTTCATTCTCCAGAAAGACAAGGAGTGTGACTGTGGGTAGTATTTTGGTGACATACTAAATTGAGCATTCTGTTTTAGACAGTGGGAGCACCCATCTCTATGATCTTTCTCCCTAGTCTCCTGAAAGTATTTTTATTTTTTCTAAATAAACCACGAAGTATAGCACTAGATTACCTTCTCGTTGCTTTAATATACAGTCATGTGAAAAAGAAAGTAAACCCTCTTTGAATTCTGTAAAATAAATCATGACATGGTGTAATATGTGATGTGTTCTTGTTCATCTGAGGTTGTGTTTAGCTAATTTTCAGACCTGATAAGGGCTACATAAGAACATAAGAAGAGCCTTCTGGATCAGGCCAAGGGCCCATCTAGTCCAGCTTCCTATATCTCACAGCAGCCCCACCAGAGGCCTCTGGGAGCACACGAGACCACTAGATCCCTGTCTCCTGATACCCCTCCCCCTGCATCTGGCATTTTTAGGTAACTTCCTTTTTAGACCGGAGATTATACATCCCCATCATAGCTTGTAACCTGCAATGGACTAGATGATTTTTATTATGTCCTGATATGTAAAACCATAGAATTCAAAGAGGGTGTACTTTTTTTCATGTTACTATATTAGTTTAGCACTAGATCACCTCTGTGCAGGCAAAAAAAAAATTATGGAAGAGAAACAACTCCAGCAAAGTACAGCAGATGACTCTGTTTCTGTGGTATGTGTGCACGTGTTTGTATATTATGGAGAACTTTGAAAAGTAGTCCCTTTTCCCTAGCTCTGTGCAACACTTCAAACAGCCCGCCGGCTTTACAGTGAAGCAGAAAAGGAGAGCTGGGAATCGATACAGGGCAGGATCCAAAGAAGAAGGGTTGTGGGCTGTGATGTGGACTAAAACCCATTGGATTGCGGATGGGGGAGCAGTGTGCACAGTAGTACCCCAAAAAAATCCAGTCTCCATGTGATCACCTAATTTGAATAGAAGCATAACATGGACTGTGAATCAAATCATAGTAGCCAGTGTTGTCACAGCCTACGCTTTCAGGAAAAAACCATTATGCAAAAGCAAAAGGTCAAATTGATTTGGAAGTCTGCATCACTCACAATGTTACTCAATGAGATTTCAAAGTGTTTAGGAAGAAAATAATCACAGGTCTAAAAGAATATTACAGTGTTTATCAAATGCAGTGATGTCAAAGGGATGCAGTAGGTCACTGATAAAAAAGAAGCTTACATGTCCCTTCAAGATGTTTATGAACTTCCATAGTTCCAGAGGATGCCATTCCTTGGGGTGAAAGGCTCCCAGGCACTATAGTTTACTCCTTGTGTGTATGCTTTAGACTGCTGGACTATAAAATGGATTAATTTTATGCTTTTCATTTTGTAGGTTGCTTTGGACTATTCTTGGTATTTTTTTTAGCTGTCAGTGTATCTTAGATTTTAGCACTCTCTGAGTTGGATTTTGTTCGTTTTCTAAAGGAAAAATCTATTGTGCCATGAACGTATGGGTGGGATTAGCACCTTGTTTTAAAATACAAGAAAGCAGCAAACTCTTCCATATTACAGCATTGCAAAAGAAGTGAAGAACTGTTTTATTCTGTTGACTGTGTGTGTTAAGTCATGTAGTTCCTCCTTATCAGCATCACATTCTTCAAGCCAATTAATGGTCTTATTCCTAATATTATGTCTTGTTTATCATTAGATCTTAACTAAAGGGAAGATACTGAGGGTTGGGAGGCAGCCAAGGATAGCTGGACAGAATCTGGTAACCATGTCTCTGCGCATCACCCCAAATCTCATCCCTTCCTTCCGTGTTGTGGCTTATTACCCAGTGGGGAACAGTGAGATCGTGGCCGACTCTGTCTGGGTGGATGTGAAGGACACTTGTATGGGAACGGTAGGTCAGTCTTTCTGCTGATTTACGTAGCAATATCAGTGCATGGCACTCTCTTACAGATGCTGCGGTGGGGAACTCTGTACTTGCTTTTTCTCAGACAGCTCCTATGTCTTCACTTGTGCACTGTAAATTAAGCCATATACTTCTTCTGTTCTTTGACTTTGAAAGAGAGAAGCATGCAGGAGAGATCAGAGTCATATTCACAGTCTTATCTAAGAGCCTGTGATAGGAAAATAGCAGGTTTTCAATTTTCTCTGTCCTTCTCTGAACCTCTTGGTTGCCTTTGTTCAAACAGCTGATTGTAAAAGGAGCAACTGAGGCTGACAATCAAATCCACGAACCAGGAGCTCCAATGAAAATCAAGGTTGAAGGGGATGCAAATGCTAGGGTCGGTCTTGTGGCTGTGGACAAAGGGGTTTACGTCCTAAACAAAAAGTACAAGCTTACCCAAAGTAAGGTAAGGCAGGCAATTCCTTGGATGTGGGACACCAAGCTCAGATGTTTTTTCACCTTGAACTTTGCTGAAACTATGCACTATTTTTCTCATGGCTTGTGTTTATTCTGTTGCAGATCTGGGACACAGTAGAAAAGAGCGATATTGGCTGTACAGCTGGCAGTGGCATGAACAATCTGGGTGTGTTTGAAGATGCTGGGCTCACCCTGGAGACCAGCAATAAGCTCTCCACAAAACTAAGATCAGGTAAGATGAGATCCATGATCTGACAAAGGATTTGCAGTGTGAAAAGTGTCCTTTACCTGACAGTGGTCTGTTGCCTGCAGTACTAACAATCTGAAAAGTATGCCCTAAGATCTTGGACAGAGGATGCTCAGATGGAGTGTCTGATGATGACATGTTAATATCCCAGTTACATCCACAACATGGTTTGCAAAGACATGCCACAAGCCCCAGAAGGTTGGAATTTCTTAGGAAAAGAAGCATCAGGAATCGGAATGGAGCAGTGTTGGGCTAAACATGTCCTCTCACATTTAATCACTTCTCTGCCCCACATTACATCCTCTGTACACTTTTTTGGATAGAAATTGTGTGTGTGTGTGTTTGTGTTAGTATGTATATCTCTGACATATAGTTGAACCTTAAGGCTGCAGCTCTGTTCTCACTGCCATGGAAGTAAGCCCCATTCAGTTCTGAGAAAACATGCGTAGAATCAGAGTTAGAATTTAGCACTGTCTTCTTATTTCTCATCTTGCTATTAATTCCATTTTCCTCCCTCCCTTGTTACTCCCAGATGCCAAATGCCCTGAAGCTGCAAGACGGAGACGTCGTCGTTCTGTACAACTCATTGAGTCGAAGGCAAGCAAAGGTATGTGAATAGCGTGAATAGCTTCCAGTTCTCATAAGGGATCAGGACACTCGTGTAATTTCTCATGTAACATTATTGGGAAATGGGCAGGAGAGCAGTCAAAGAGTGAACACTTGGCAAGGAGGTAGAAAGGCTTTTGAATGGAGAGCCACTGCCTATCAGAGTAGTTCTTCTTCATGGTCTCTGTGGATCTCACAATTGGGTTTGCGCCTGCACAGAGCCACACTTAGAGCTCCCCTCCACGTGGATGTAGTCCTGTTTATCATCTCCACCGTGTTTGTCCAGTGCCCCCCCCCCCCCCGGAAGTCTCTCCTCAGTTCCTTCTTGTCCACCAGAGTGTTAACATAAAGGAATGTTCACTGAGCAGTTGAGCTAGTTTTCTCCTTTCTTTTCCCCCAACTATTCCTTCTCTCTTATAGTCGAGTTTCTTTTGGTCTTTGTTTCATTGGTTAGTGTTGTTCTTCCCATTTGTCGTACATCAGCGTCTTAATCTCTGTCCTTGTCCTTGTCTTCCCCTCCACCATGTGGAGGTCCTTGTCCGACTGCATGGCCTCTGAGGCTTTGTTTAAAAAGTGGCCCATTTGCAGAGGCCTCATCGCACCTACCAACCAGTGTCCTCGCGGCCTTTTTTGTCTTGGAGAAGCCCACTTGTCCCAACCTTGCAATATCTGTAAGGGCTTCATGAAACAGGGCCCTCGCATCCGGAAATCTAAACTTTGGGTTTTCTTTTGGGAGTTGTCTCTGAAGGCAGCAGAGCAAGTGGCACAGAACCAACCTCTACACAGTGTTGGTTCCTCCCAAAGAGAACATCCAGGAGCTTGCCAACACCAGTAGAGATACCTCTGTTACTGACCACACTGGTATCGAAATCTCCATCAGCACAGGATACTCCATCTGTGTCGCCAGTATCTGTGCATGACATAGCACAGGGCTCCAGATTATCTCCAGTTGAGATGTACGGTTACCACTGAGATGACTCCCCTCAGTCCTCTTTGCTCAGGGAGGGACAAGGGTTCATTCTCACTCTGATATGCCCCATCCAGAGAACCCATCTAGCCCCACTGATTTGGAATGAAAGAAGCCTAAAGAAAGCCAAGGGTAAGATGTACCACAAGCTCCACATGACTTGCCCCATTGATCCATCCTTATCAACAGCCATGGTTCCTGGATCAGCCACGTTACTGGTAGTGACCTGCTCACACACACTGCTACGGCCTACTCTCTTCACCAAGATGCAGACCCTAATCTCTTCTGTGACCACTTCATCTGTACCACACTCACCAGCTGCTTTGAGTCCTACCCCTCTGGTTTCGACACCCTCAACAGCTCTGACTTTTTCACAGACCCTAGGATTGGCTCCATCATCATCCTTGCTGTTCAAACGCAATGTCATGACCTCAATACAGTCTCTCCAGTATTGACAATGGACTACTTGACCTCAGCTGCTGCCTCTACTGTAATTTTGTCCTTAGGCTCCTAACCACTTGGTGCAAGTCAACATTCCTCCTACCCAATTATATACTATGCTTCCTCTGTGTCCTGAGGCTGTGCTGCCTGCTTTTTGGACTATGCCAAAGGAAGCTCTCCACTGCACACAGGATGGTGAGATCTCTAATTCCTCCTGTGCCCAGTTGGGAGAAGAACCAATACCATCCACATTTCTCCAATATTGATCTCCTTACAAGGAGATAATACTGAGCCAATGCCTTCTATTATTACATTCACCATCACTCTTGGTTGTACACCAGAAGCATCCAAGAAGACCTGAACTGTGACATAGAGGACAATGTCTACGAGAGGGATGGCCTCTGGAACTCCAAAATTGCAAAACTGACTTGCAATTTCATTTTTCTTTGAAAGGTCATTAAGGTTTATTTAGCTGCCATTGTGGCATATTGTTCACATTTGTTCTCCACACCATTTCTGTTACTGATCCTTTGATCAAAATGTTTCTTCACAGACTCAAGAAATTAATTCTGGAGGTTAGACCTCCAGCCCTGCCATGTTCACTCTCACTCATGTTGGCAGGTCTGATGTGCTTGCCATTTGAGACTGTGGCAACCTGCCTGGTCCACCTCCTAACATGGAAGATTGTATTATTGATATCTGTTGCATCAGCCAGGAGAATTTCCTGTTATCTCTTTTCACTAATTCAGATTTTTCTTATCCAGGAATTTCTGGGTGACCAATAATGTAAAATTACATTTACTTTGCTTCTACTCATTTTTCTGGGTTAGAAACTCAACTCTTATAGTATGTTATTGTTTTGACTAGTTCTGCTAGTGCAGGGAATCCTAAATTGGAATTCCTGATTAATGTTTTCCAAAGCCAGGAAATGCTAGAGTTCATTTATTTTATATTTCCAAAAGATGGCACTATAAGGTTATACAATACTCAAAGCATTTTAATCACAAAAAGTGCCTACTATCAGATATGCATATGTCATCTAAAATATTCCTTCAGCTCTTTGTTATTTACTTCTACCATATTTTAATTTTATTATAAGGAAAACCCTTGTTAAAAAACCTTGTGGTTCAAGCTACATATTAAATGACACTCATTTTTTCCTCTTGTTTTCTTCTCTAAGTTTACAAATCTTCAATCAAAACATTCATTCACAATGTTTGTTTGTTTGTTTGACTTCTATACCACCCATCTGGCTACAAGGCCACTCTGGGTGGTTTACACACAAACAAAAAATAAGACACAAAAGTATAAGACATGGTTGAATTACAAGCATGAGTGACAGATATAAAACTCAAATTAAGCAGGATCAAACACCAAATAAAAAAAATAAATAAAAAAATACAACGTACACCGTAAATAAAATCAGCATAGACATAGTTTAAGAGGCAAGATGGGGGAACAGAAATAAACACTGAAGAGTGTGACGCGTTATTCAGATGTAAATTCAGGAAAAACTTGCCTAAAAAGCCATGTCTTCAAAGATCATTTAAAAAATCCCAGTGAAGGGGCCAGGCGGCTTTCAGGTGGGAGATCATTCCAGAGATGAGGGGTGACTGTTGAGAAGGCCTGGTTGCTAGTCGTCTCTTTCTGGGCCTCCATTGGGGTCAATGGCCTCAACCTCTCTGCCTGGGAAGATCGAATAGGTCGGGCAGATCTCATCAGGAGGAGGCGTTCTGTCAGGTATTGAGGTCCCAAACCGTTTAGGGCCTTGAATGTCAAATTCATCACCTTGAAGCTGGGATGGAAATGGACAGGTAACCAGTGCAAGGAGGCTAGTGTAGGGGATATATGTTGGTATTTCTTCACCCTACTCAGCAATCTGGCCACCATGTTCTGGACATGCTGAAGTTTCGGTAGCAGCCTCATGGGCAGCCCCACGTAAAGAGCATTACAGTAGTCTAATCTCAAGAATACCAGTGAATGAACCAGCATAGTGAGGGCCCCAGTGCTTCTGAGTGACCTGCCTCAGATGTAAAAAGGCCGCCTGGGCCACCAACACTACCTGAGACTCCATCGATAGCTCAGAGTCCAGGGGAACACCCAGACTGTGAACCTCATCCTTCACGGAGATAATAGCCCCACCAAATGAAAGGGAGGCCCCTAACCCACAGATACTAGGAGTGCCCACTCGCAGGATATCCATCTTGTCTGGGTGCAGCCTCAGTCTTTTAGCCCTCCTCCATCCCAGCACAGCATCCAGGCAGTGCTCAAGGGACAGGATGACATCCACTGCAGAAGGATGGACGGAGAAATAGAGCTGGGTGTCATCCACATATTGGTGACACAAAGCTCCAAAACTCCTGATGACCTCCCCCAGGGGCCTCATATACATATTAAACAGCAATGGGGAGATGATAGACCCTTGAGGGACTCCACAGAGGGACTGGACAGTTGTCCAAGGGGTGGACATCATCTTCCTGAGCTGCACTCTCTGAGGACGGTCCTCCAGGAAGGAATGGAACCAGGACAAAACCAGGCCACCGATCCCCAACCCAGAGAACCTCCCCAGGAGGATGCCATGGTTGACGGTATCAAAGGCTGCTGAAAGGTCAAGGAGGACCAATAGGAACATTTTGCCCCTGTCAGTCTCCCTCAAAAGGTCAGCTTGCAGGGCGACCAATGCCATTTCCGTGCCATGACGCGGCCTGAACTCAGACTAGAATGGGTCATGGGCATCAGTCTCCTCCAGGAGTGCCTGTAGCTGATCGGCCACTGCCCTCTCCACTAGCTTGCTTAGGAATGGAACTTTAGCAATGAGTCTATAGTTGTTAATATTATCCGCTGCAAGACTTGTTCTTACATAATTGCTTGCTTGCTAAATAAATATTTTAAAGAAGAAAAGGATTTATTTTTTAACTTTTGAGAAACAATATTAAAGGGTATCCAGGAAGGAAGGATTGAATAAATATAGCAAGGTACAAAATCTTCTGTGACCAAAACTAAATTCCTTGTCACATGTGTATAGAACACAAATCTATAAGTCTCTCGTAGAGAGTCTGTAAATCAGGAGCCCTGTGAAGGCACTCATGATATTCCTACATGGAATCTGACACAGTTCCATACTCATTTTAGCACGGAAACACACAAGGTTTCAAAAAGTTGAGCATATGCTTTTTGGACACAGAACATCTTGGATCTAACCTTTAATAGGAGATGAAAAAGCACTGCTGGGAAAGACCTCTCCCTAAGAGCTTGGAGTATCTGCCAGCCAGAAAGGGAATGCTGGGCTGATGTGGACCACTGTCCTGCCTCAGCACCCTCCCTCCCTCTAGAATTCAACTTTAGTGGTCCACTGCCTATCAGTCTGGAAACAAAGTGAGCAACTAGCAGAGGGAGGTAGCTTCTCACTTCTCCCTAGATATGCATGCAAAGCATGCATCAGTTTGTACATTTAAAGATGCACATTTTAATCCCTAACTGGCTAAACCAGCAATATGCTCTGTGACTTCCAGACCTCCAGACCATTGAGGGCCCTTGAGTTAAGAATATTGAGGGTGTTGGTTGAAGGAAACAGGGAAATGGTGGAGAAGGGAGTTAACCTGCTTATAATATTCTCCTGGGGGCAGAGGGCCAGGAAATCAAGATCAGTCCTGTCGGGACTTGGGTGGAAAGTGTCACCCTCTAAGGACTACATCTTCCATGAGCCCTAGTTAGCACTGGTGAGGAATGCAGAGGTAGCTATGGCTGACTAATTGATTGTCAAAACATACAATCTAAATGGGTTTCTGACATAATGCACTTTTAACAATAATAAAAGTGGCAATGCATGGAAAAACTAAGAAGTCATCAAAGCATGTTTGTACATTCTTTGAAGCTGTCTACGACAGAGGCTAGTCAATATTTCATTCAGAGAAGCGTTTATCTGTATATAAGTTCTCTTCTGTCTCCTGCTATATGAGCAATATGCAAGACTAGTTTAGAGAACAAATGCTTTCTGAAGTTTTAAACAACTTGCATTTTTCAGTGGCTCAATATCAGGATCGGACGCTAAGAAAATGCTGTGAGGATGGTATGTATGAGAATCCCATGGGGCACACCTGTGAGAAGCGTGCAGAATACATTGAGGATCAGAATGAGTGCCGGACTGTCTTCCTTGAATGTTGCCGCTACATCAAAGGCATACGGGATGCGAATCAACGGGAGGCTGAACTGGAATTGGCCAGAAGCAAGTAGATCTCTATTTGTTTGTTTGTTGTTTCCTTGTTTGTTTTCTTTTTAAAACTGTTTGGAATGCATGATCATTATCACTCTTAGTGCATTTGTTCTTCCCATAAGGAGGAACATCACAGAAGGTGAGCTTTGGGTCATTTTCCTAATTTCTTCTCAGGATACATCACAGTAATGCATTAACTTGCAGCTTAGTCTGTCTTCTATTTCCCCAGGTGCCTTTGATGATGAATTCTTATCCGATGAAGACATTGTCTCCAGGACTGAGTTTCCAGAGAGCTGGCTGTGGGAAACGAAAGTGCTGACTGAGAAGCCAAATAATCAAGGGTATAAGGCTTCTGCAATCTGTTCTCTACACTGCCCTGCTTTACAGTCTTAAAGAAAACTTGGCTGTCCCACAGAACACACAGGAATGTGGATTCAGTCTTGTTCTGGGGTCTGAGGGAGTCTCTGCTCTAGGGTTTCCCATCCCAGATCATCCTTGAGCAAAGGAAATGGAGAGATACTGAGTGGGGACAAAGGTTTTCTTTTCATGTTCCATGGGAAATGAAAAGCATTTGTTCAGTTATAATGCACCAGCTGTCTACTCTTCCTCTTCTTCTGTACGAAGAAAGGGAAAATGGCAAGGGAGACAGGAAGTTGTGAGCTGGGGATGTGATGCTGCTCTTTGCTTTTGCCCCTTGGCCTTGGCTGGGCACTGGAGATTCTGTATACAAGTTTTAAAAAAAAAACTTGTCCTCCTTTGCTTCACTGGTCTGTCGTGAACTCCAGACACACATATGCACAATATGATCAGAGGATGGTCCTTTCAACATCAGTTAGAAGGTGATAAACTGCTCTCCAAAGCTACCATATTTGCACAACCAACATGCAAACAAAGCACTTCATTTACTGCTTAACAACCAGTCACCCAACAAAAGCAAGCTACTTCGCTAATTTGCAACTTTCAGAGCTGGAGAACGTCTTGGTGGAGAATCAAATGTCCTCTGCTTCTCTTTGTCAACTGCTATCTCATCTAGTTTGGCTCCCAGCCAGGAATTTGGCTGCCTCTGGCAGGAAGAAATAGTGTACAAAGATGTAGCATCAGGACATGGAGAGTTATTGTACGAGTTATGAAAAGATAATTACATATTGAGCAGCAGTATCATGAATGTAATTAAATCTAGTTCCCATCTTAAACCTTGTACTGTAAAGAGTCTTCCCCTGTGTGATATGATACCTTTCTCTTTGTACTTAGGATCTCATCTAAGATAGTGTCTTTTCACCTGCAAGATTCTATCACAACCTGGGAGGTGCTGGCTGTGAGCATTTCCGAAACAAAAGGTAAAAAATCCCGGGGGACTCAGGAGATTGAACTGTAGAGGTAATGATGACTGCGGACAAATGGCAGATTTGACGAGGAGAGTTTTAAATGTAATAAATGTATAAATAAACAAAAGGTGAAGGCGGAAATAATTTCATTAGATATTTTTAAGGCTTTTGGTTGTGTGGAAAGGCCAACATTAAAAATGACAATAAATGTATTAGCTTTTGAGGAGAGATTTAAAGGTATGATAAATCAGCTATATTCAGAGAATATTGCAACATTCTTTTTCATAAAATAATAGAATGACAGAGCAGATATCCCTAGGCCATGGTAAAAGACAAGGATATCTCCTTTCCCCGGTTCTGTTTACTTTGGTTGTAGAATTATTTGTGAATGCTATTAGAGTAGATGACATAATTTGTGGTATAGGTTGTAAAAATAGAGTAAAGATTAGGTTATTTCTTGATGATACTTTATTAGCAATAGAAAATCCATTGATGGTTATGGATAATATAAAATGATATTTAGAAGAATTTGGAGAGATAACAGAGTTGCAGATAAATTGGAATAAATCAGAGATTATGTTTAATTATGCTGAAGAAGAAGAGCTAATTAGAAGGAAATTTGAGTTAAATATCCAAAAAGTTATTAAGTACTTAGACATAACTATTCTAAAATTTCTAGAATATCTGAAAGGCATAAATTTTAGTAAGTTGAAAGAACAATTAATAAAAAATTAAACAATGAGAGGAATACTGGATTTTCATGCTTTGGTAGGATAGCAGATGTAAAATAAAGATTTTACTTAAGATTAATTTCGTATTTAGGATATTACTGATAAAGATAACTGAGAAAAAACTGAAAGAGTGGCAAAATATGATTGTTAAAAGACCAAGGATAAATAAGAAGAGGTGGTATAAATCTCAAGAAATGGGAGAGATAGGTCTTCCTATTTTAAAATTTTACTATATATTTAATCAAATAAGACATATTGTTGATGTATTATCCCAGTCTAATATTTTAATATGGTTAGTTATGGAATTACAGGAACTCAGTGGGTACCCTGAGAGTATTCTATTTAGACAATAAACTAAGAGTATGTTAAAGAATATTGACAACCCCTTTTTAAAAAATATGCTATTAATTTGGAACTAGTACAAATTAATATATTTATTACATACATTAATTTCCTTATTACAGTTTTAGTGGTAGAACTGAAAGAATTTCCAGAAAACTTGAAGTGAAATTTAGAGGTAGTACTGAGGATGAAACAAGTTGTTAGGATAAAATATTGGTTAGAAAAGATGGGGAATAAATTAAAGACATGCTAACTATGGAGAGAATATATTGGTTTATACTTATTCAATTAGAGCAGTGGTCTCAACATTGGGTTAAAAGATATGGCAATTTTAGAGTGCTAACAAAGTTTGAAGACTTAATATTGCAGAAGGAAGCTACAAATGAATATAAGATAATGAAAGGGACACTATATAGCATTCATATAATATTATTAGAAGCTGAGGATCAACAAGATCTTATGTCAACATGGGAATATGATTGGGGGGAGGAAATAAGTACTGAGGTACAAAATCGTTTGTCTTTGCTGGAGGGAAGGTGGAGTACCACAGGACATGAAGGATGCAGACATCATCACATTGTACAAGAACAAAGGCGACGGGGCGACTGCAATAACTACTGTGGCATCTCTCTTCTCAGCGTTGTAGGGAAGCTGCTTGCCCATGTTGTGCTGAAGAGGCTCCAGGTGCTTGCAGACAGAGTCTATCCAGAATCACAGTGTGGATTTCGAGCTAATAGATCCACCATTGACATGGTATTCTCCCTCCGACAGTTGCAGGAGAAATGTAGGGAACAATGACAGCCAGTCTTTGTAGCCTTCATAGATCTTACAAAGGCCTTTGATTTGGTTAGCAGGGACAACCTTTTTAAAATACTTCCCAAGATTGGATGTCCACCTCGACTCCTTAACATCATCAGGTCCTTTCATGAGGAAATGAAGGGCACTGTAGTTTTTGATGACTCAACATCAGATCCCATTGACATCCGAAGCGGAGTGAAACAGGGCTGTGTCCTTGCGCTGACTCTTTTTGGGATCTCTTTTGCTGTCATGCTGAAGCACGGTTTTGGAACTGCAACAGAAGGCGTCTATCTCTGGACTAGATCAGATGGAAAGCTCTTTAATCTCTCTAAATTGAGAGCGAAGACCAAAGTCCAGCTGAAATGCATGCGGGACTTCCTCTTTGCCTATGATACAGTTGTTGTTGCCCATTCTGCTGAAGAACTCCAACAACTTATGAATCGTCTTAGTAAGGCCTGCCAAGATTTTGGACTAACAATCAGCCTGAAGAAAACACAAGTCATGGGCCAGGGCGTGGACTCACCTCCCTCTATTACCATCTCTACACAAGAATTGGAGGTTGTTCATTATTTCGTGTACCTTGGCTCAACAATCTCTGACACTCTCTCTCCAGATGTCGAGCTGAATAAACGCATTGGCAAAGCAGCTACCATGTTCTCCAGATTCACAAAGAGAGTATGGCTTAATAAGAAGCTGACGGCATATACCAAGATCCAGGTCTATAGAGCCTGGGTCCTGAGTACACTCCTGTACTGCAGTGAGTCCTGGACCCTTTGTGCACGGCAGGAGAGGAAGCTGAACACGTTCCATATGTGTTGTCTCCGACGCATTTTTGGTATCACCTGGCAGGACAAAGTTCCAAATAGAGTAGTCCTAGAACGAGCTGGAATTTTTTAGCACGTATACATTACTGAAACAGCGACGTCTACGTTGACTTGGGCATGTCATGAGAATGGCTGATGGTCGGATTCCAAAAGATCTCCTGTATGGAGAATTAGTGCAGGGAAAGCGCCCCAGAGGGAGACCACAGCTGTGATACAAGGATATCTGCAAGCGGGATCTGAAGGCCTTAGGAACGGACCTCAACAGATGGGAAACTTTGACATCTGAGAGTTCAGCCTGGAGGCAGGCGGTGCATCATGGCCTCTCCCATTTTGAAGAGGCACTTGTCCAGCAGGCCGAGGCAAAGAGGCAGTCACGAAAGCAGCAAAATCAGGGAGCTGGACAGGGGACAGATTGTATTTGTCTTCAGTGTGGAAGAGATTGTCACTCTCGAATTGGCCTTCTCAGCCACACTAGATGCTGTTCCAAGACCTCTATTCAGAGCACGTTACCATAGTCTCTTGAGACTGAAGGATGCCATTGCAAGTACTGAGGTGTAGAAAAGTATATGGAATATCAGAATATTGAATTCTCTGTCTATAGATAAGGAAAAATTGTTATAAGCTACTTTGAAAATGGTATTTAACTCTGATTAAGTTGAATCAAATTGATAATAAGTTGTCTAAGATGTGATGGAGAGGCTGTCAGAAAGTTGGTGCTTATTTTAATACGTGGTGAGATTGTGAAAATATATCAAAGTTTTGGCATTTAGTTTTGAAGGAAATAAAATGAAATAATAAAGTTAAAGAGTTAGGTCTTGAAATGGCACTTTTGTTGACATTTGATAAGGAACAATGGAAATAGATTACAAAGGAATTAATATCGGATTTATTAACAGTAATATGATTAATAGTAAAGCACTGGAAAGTAAAATATGATATTCAATTAAATTAATGGTATAAAGAAATTCGAAATGTAGCAATTAATGATAAATTGACATGTAATCTTAAAGTTAAAAAAGATTTGTTAAATGATAATATTTTTATAGATATTTGGGGATAATTTAATAGATAGATTATGTATTAATAAAGGGGAAAGGTTACGCACCATCTCAAAAATCAATGCAGTTCTGGATGGGGTAAGGGACTCTATACATGGTAGAAAATTGACTATATTGATGGTCCTAATGGTGGTGGAGAGCACATTATGTTATAGAATGACAGAATAATTAAGTTGGAAGGGGCCTATAAGGCCATCAAATCCAACCCCCAGCTCAATGCAGGAATCTAAATCAAAGCAAATCTGACAATTAGTTGTCCAATTTTCTTTTGAATGCCTCCAGCATTGGAGCACTCACCACTTCCCAAGATAATTGGTTCCACTGTCATACTGCTCTAATAGTTAAGATGATTTTCCTGATATTCAGTGGAAATCTGGCTTCCTGTTGCTTGAGTCCATTGTTACATGTCCTGCACTGTAGGGTGATAGAGAACAGATTCTGCCCCTCCTCTGACTACTTTTCAAGTACGTATTTGAAAAATGCCATCATATCTCTTCTCAGTCTTTTTTTCTCAAGGCTAAACATGGCCAGTTCTTTCGGTCTTTCCTCATAGGACTTGGTTTCCAGTACCCTGATGCTTTTTGCTCTTCTCTGAACTTGTTCCAGTTTCTTGGC
Organism: Intellagama lesueurii; assembly: GCA_037013535.1. Lineage (NCBI taxonomy): Eukaryota > Metazoa > Chordata > Lepidosauria > Squamata > Agamidae > Intellagama > Intellagama lesueurii. The sequence continues at coordinate 134,032,459 of JBAJHW010000002.1, forward strand.
ATATTTCTTTAAGTGCAGTGTCCAGAACTGGACATATTACTCAAGATGAGGCCTAACCAGTGCTGAATAGAAGGAAACTACTACCTCGTGGGATATGGAGACTATACTTCTGTTAATGCAGCCTAAAATATCATTTGCCTTTTTTTCAGCCACATTGCACTGTTGGTTCATATTCAGCTTTTGATCTACAACAATTCCAAGATTCTTCTTACTCATAGTATTACTGAGCCAAGTATCCTCCATCTTGTAAATGTGCATTTGTTTTTCCCCCCCAGGTGTAGAACTTTGCACTTATCCCTGTTAAATTTCAATCTGTTTTTTTCAGTCCAGTGCTCAATCCTATCCAGATCTTTATGAATTTTGTTCCTGTCTTCCAAGGTATTAGCTATTTCACCCAATTTTATATAATCCACTGATATGATAAGTATTCCCTGCACATCCTCATCCAAGTCATTAATAAAAATGTTGAAGAGCACTGGAACCAGGACTGAGCCTTGAGGTACCCCACTTCTTACCTTCTCCCTGTTTGAGAAGGAGCCATTGATAAGCACTCTCTGAATATGATTCTGTAACCAATTGTGAATCCACCCAACAGTTGTTCCAGACCACACCTAGTTAGCTTGCTAATCAGAATATCATGGTGCACTTTGTCAAAGGCTTTCCTGAAGTCAAAATATATTACATCTGTACACAATGTGAAACCAAGCTTGTGTCTATTGGCATATCTTTAAACTCCCTTCATAATAGTAATTTTAATCAGGCACTTTCCCTTATTAAGGAGAGACTATGGGAATCTGAGTATCTCCAGTTAGTCTCCAATGTGAATCAGACATGTTCCCCAATCCATTTCGGTATTTTTCCCTCCTTTGGTTCTGGACATTCTTATTTCCAGTCCTTGGTGAACCCTTTTACCAGGAGGGCCTTTATGTTAGCCCGGCTGAACATTTCCCCCTCTGAGGTTCTTAAGGGACGATATGCTCGGGTACCCTTTGAGCAAAGAATCTGTAACTTTTGTGGTTTAGAGCCTGACTCAGTCACACATATTCTCTGTTACTGTCCTGAGTTCAAAGATACCCGTGCTCGTATCATAGGTCCAATTATCTCAAGTTTTTCCGGCCCTCCCCAGCTTCTCACAGGTTTTCTCCTTCATTACTTCTCACAGGAAACAACGGCCTTGGTAGGCGAGTTCCTTGCTAAGGTTCTTTCCTCCCAGGTCCCTAAAAATTGACTTGACTGTCTTAAGTATCTCTGGTTGTGTTTTCCGTTACATTTCTAGTTGTGTGTGTTTTTTTTTGTGTGTTTTTTTGTATGCTTTTAATTTTCCTATGCCAATAAAGGTTATTGAATTGCCATATTACATCTATAGCATTCCCACTGTCTACCAGGGAGGTTATCCAATCAAAAAATGAGATCAGGTTAGTCTGGCAGGATTTGTTCTTGACAAATCCTTAGAGGCTTCTAGTTATTACTACATTGTTTTCAAGGTGGTTGCAAAGCTACTGCTTTATAATCTGCTCCAGAATTTTCCCTGGGATTGATGTGAGGCTGACTCGTCTGTAGTTCCCAGATTCCTCCCCTTTTGCTCTTTTGAAGATAGGGACAATCTTAGCTCTCCTCCAGTCATCTGGTACTTCATCCATCCTACATGATTTCAAGAAAATAATAGTGGCTCTGTTATGTCTTCTGTCACTTCCTTCAATATCCTTGGATGCTGTTAATCCAGCCTGGGGATTTGAACTCATTTAAAGTACTAAGGTACTCCTTTCCTATTTGTTTATCAATCTCAAGCAGTAATCCTTTCCTATCCCTTTGTACTTCACATTTTCCTGGAGAAGCTAGACTGTCTTTTGGAAGAAGATCAAGCTGAAGCAGGAATTGAGCACTTCTGCCCTTTCTACGTCATTTGTTTTTATTTTCCCATCCCCATTAAATAGTTGAGCCACTGTTTCTTTTCTCTGTCTTTTGCTATGTATGTACCTGAAGAATGTTTTTTTCATTGCTTTTAGCGTCTCTTGCTAACCTCAGCTCATTCTCAGCTTTATCCTCCTAATGCTGTTCCTGCAATTCTTTGCTGCTTGTCTGTACCTTTCCTTTGTAGTCTGGCCTTCCTTCCATTTTTCAAGTCCTTTCTGAGCTTCTTGTGAAGCTACATTGTTTTTTATTTGCTGTCTTTCATCTTTTTTTCTTTTTGGAATTGTTTGTAGTTGTGCCTCTAGAATTTCCTTTTTTAGGAACTCCCAACCATCTTGGACTCCTTTTCCTCTTATGTTGTTTGTTACGTAGGTTACGTTGTTAGTGAATAACTTTTATATATAGTTTTGTTTGTTACATATTTGGTTGGTTTTGTTGTTGTTTTGTATTGTAATTTTTTTAAAAAAATAAAAAATGTACTGCAGTCTGCCATCCTGAAGAGATTTTCATACTGAAGAGATTTTCTAAGGAAGAAAGTCTGATGTAAGGTGCTGTGGATTCTGAGCCTGCTTTCTTTCCTATTCATCTCCCTGGCAGGTATCTGTGTGGCTGACCCATATGAAATAACAGTAATGAAGAAATTCTTTATTGATCTACGGGTGCCTTACTCAGTGGTGAGAAATGAGCAGGTAGAGATTCGGGCTGTTCTCTACAACTATGCGGAGCAGGATATCAGGGTAAGCTTGGAGATTCTGATTGGGGTCCATAATTGGAATTGAGGAAACATTGAAATGCTAGGGATTCCACTGGATTCTGGGAAACCATTATCTGAGAGCACATAGGGACAGATCTTGGAAACATTCAGTTATATGTAATGTTGTTACAGTATATGTGATTAATTATATATGTCAATTATATGTATTTTGACAGGACATTTCCAGATATTGTGCTATCCTCATGTCACTTATGACAAGGGACGTGCTCTTCTGTTTGTCTTTTGTCTAATGAAATATATTTTAAAAGGGTGGCCTATGAATTGGTTGCTCGAGGGGACCAGAGGCTATTTCCCTTTATTTTTCTGGCACACTGGCAATGCATAATACTGCAAGTAAATAATACACAACACAATCAAAAATTAAGTCGCATCAGAGAGTTTCTTTTAAAAGAAAAATCCTCATGTCTACATAGATATATTCAACTATTGCCACAGCTTTCTTCTAAGCTCTTACAGAACATTCAGGAGTGTATTGTGTGTCTTTGTTCTTCCTTTTGGTAACAAAAATAAGACTGCCCCCGCTTCTTCCTGGCCCATAGAAAGGACCTCCATTCACCCTTGTTCACAGTTTTTCACATTGGCAAGACAGTGTTCCTGATCACCTCCTTTGCACTTTTCTCCTCAGGTGCGGGTGGAGCTGATACATAACCCCGCTTTCTGCAGCGCTTCCACTGCCAAGCAACGCTACCGACAAGAGTTTAGAATTGGAAGACAGTCGTCCCGGGCTGTGTCATTTGTGATTGTCCCACTGGAATTAGGGATCCACGACATGGAGGTCAAAGCAGCTGTCTGGGGAATGATGGTATCTGATGGTGTGAAGAAGAAGCTGAAGGTCGTGGTATGTAACAAGGCAGGCCCTTTGAGGAAACGTGGAACAATGGGGGCTGCATCCAGACCTAGACAACAGTCCTGTTAATGAGTGCATATAAGCTAAACATTCTTCACCTTCAGGCATGAATACATTACTGAAGCACATTGCATTTGTGCCAGAAAGTAGACCCAATGTCATTCTGACCCAATGTTGCTCTTTTCTGTCTCTTTAAAAAAAAAATTATAGTGAAACTGATAATTCTTGTACTTTATTATTTTACCAGCCTGAAGGAATGCGGAAGACGCTTACGACTGTCATTGAACTGGATCCAGCTACACAAGGAAATGGTAAGTAACACTTTTCTCTTTCTTCTTCTTCTGTGCTTCCCTTTTCTGCTTCCTGAGGAATAGCCTTGTTAGTCTGTTGCAGCAAAAGCAACACAGAATTCTATAGTACCTTAAAGACTAACAAGTTTTATTTGGCATAAGCTTTTATGCACAGCGGGGCTCTTCTCCAGATAAGATCTGGTTCATGTGCCTGTATCTCTCTTGCGGGGTGTGTACTTGCTGGTGAGTATTCTTTTTGGGGTGGTGATGGCTGTCTGTACAGCCAGAAGAGATAACAAGAAAATGCTGCTGGATCTAACCTACATTTTCCAGTTAAAACCAATCAAATACATCACTGGCAGTCATTCTGGAGAGTGATAGTTCCCTGGCTTCTTTGGGTGGGGAGGCCTATACTTGGATGTGGACTCAAAAACTTTGTCCCCTGTGTTCAGGAAACACTATTAAAGGACCTAATAATGTAGTCCACAACATCAGGGGCATGTACATCTGCTCATCTTTATAGGTGATGTATGCCATCTTTTGCCAGTAAACTCCAGTAATCTCCTACAACATTTTACAAAGAACAGGTGGACCAATCTCTATGCAGAACTAAAAAGAGACACAGAGCCAGCATTATGAGCAGTAATACTCAGAAAATAGTGGGAGAACATTTGTGATTCTCTGGAGACACTGGCTGAAATCCTGTTGACACACCTGCACAAAGATGTGAAATTTTGGAAGTGAAATTTTGGAAGTGAACTCTCTGCAGACATTATCTGCTGTGTAGTGAGTCACACAACTCACTGTGCCACTGACACAGTCTATGGAGATTTCTTAACTTATGACATTTTGCCTCTAAAAGTTACATCATTTGTGTACCTGTGGAACAAGATTTCAGCCACTGTTTCTTACCTCTGGGTTACCACCCTGAATTTTCTTTCTTCATTTATTCATATCAGAGTGTTGCACAAATTAAAATTATAAATTTATATGAAATATAAAGTTCAAAGAAATTTAAAATGTTAAAACGATTAGACTGTTTTTGACTAGAAGTGGGCTACTTTAATAGCATTATCTTGGCCATTTACTAGATCTTCTTTTGTACACGTGGTGGAGCATAAACTGCATGCTCATAAATGCTGCATTGATTGAATTTCTCCACATTCACAGAAAATTTGTCTTGTATTCAAGTAGATCTGTTTTACTTGATTATTTTCCTATTTTGTTTCAAAGTCTATTAAGTGACTTCCAGATTGTCCAACCAGAATGTTTTTCTGGTGGGAGACACTCTTCAGAGTCTATCTGTTTGGCAAGGTGTGTTATTTTTACTCTCCATAGATTTAGTCTAGCCTCTTGTTTAATATTTATAGCTTGAGATGTGTAAAGAAAACTTTTCCTTGAACAATATAACTTCAAAGACAGTTTCCAAAGGGAAGCTGCTGAACAATAATACATCAAGAGGTTCAACACTTTTTTCTCTTAGCTAATAAAGATAAGGCTTTCTTGTTGGCATGGTATTGTTACGTGCTTCCTAGTCACTTCTGATTTATGAAGATCCTAAAAGGGTTTTCAGGATATGTGAGATATTTCAGGATTGGCTGGACATTGACTGGCTGGACTGTTTATACATAACTGGACTACTTACAATACGTTAGACAGAACCATTTCATTTTCCAGGTAGCCACATCCTAAGCACATCTCACTGAACACACTAGGACCTATTTCTGTATACTTACTAGAGTAGCAGCAGTACTTTTATAAGGAATTGTTTTTATGAGAAAATTCCCCATTCTTTCTCCAGATCTAATTTTTTTTACCATCTTCTAAACAACCTGAATAGAGTTAGCAGCAACATGAACGTTACGGTGTTGTATTACAAATTCTTGTAAGATAAAGCAATTTTAAATGGCTTTAATGTGGAAGTAATTGGTACTTCTATTCCCTTTTTCGATCCTTTTTCCCAATGTGTAGCCTGCATAATTAAATTACAAACTGCCCAGAGAGCACTTTGAGCGGTATGGGGTGATATATATGCAGCACACTTTACTTTGCTTTGCTTTTTTTTCCCCAGGTGGAATTCAGAAAGAGGAAGTCAAAGCCAATGATTTAAATGATATTGTTCCTGGCACAGAGCCTGAGACCAAAATTAGTGTCCAAGGCAAGTGTTTTTTTCTTTAAAGTACAGAACTCTATTACTGTGGGTGTCAGCAGGATCAAAGAACACCTACTGATCAACTGGAGCTGCAACCTTTCCTGCAATTCAGTGTATTGCTATCCATTCAGCCCCTCCAATCCCACTGAGTGCAAGGGTGGACAAAACCACTCCCATAGGTACAGTGACCCCAGCGTTTGAGAAAAATACTTTTTGGAAATTTGTCTGTGTGTGTGCCCTCAAGCCAGTTCTAACTTATGGTGACAATTTTCAGGATTTTCTAGGTACTCAAAAGTAGTGTACAATTCCCTTCTTCTGTGGTTGCCCTGGGACTGTGTAACTTGCTACACTGGCTGGTTCATCTGGGATGGACAATGGGGAATTGAACTTCCAACCTCTGGCTCTACAGCTTGGTTACATGTGGACAAAAACCTAGCTTTGAATTGGGTTTACCATGTTTCAAATCAGTTTTTAAAATCCTGACTACACAATGCAAAGTGAAGTGTGATTTTTTTTTCCTGCCTGGGAGGTATGTTTTTAGATTGGAAAGCGTGGTATTTTACTCAGCCATGAGAGGGGTGTTTATTTTAAATCACTTGTGAAATTGATTTATTTTGAATCATTTTTGCATATGTGAATTCCTCTGTCATTGTAAATTGTGTCAAGTAATGGATGCTAGGATCACAGGTTTTGGGTTGCACGGAAACCTTCCAGTCTGATCTGAAAAGAGAACCAGCAAAGAGAGAAATTTTGGGTGGAGGAAGGCACTTACTCCTTCACAAGCCTAGAAGCTACTAATCTTGTCAATTTCTCTGGTCAGTTTCTCTTTGCCACTCACTGGTGTGTTTTCCCTTTTGGCAGTCCTGGCTGCCCCTCCATTGCTCCCTCTTTCTCCACCCAATGTTTGTGTGTCTGTCTGTCTGTCTCTGTGTGCATGTTTTGAGCTGCAGGGGAAACTTGCAGTCCTATCTGTTTTAATTTTTTTCTATTGCTCACACTGAACAAGCGCTATGCCAGAATGTAAGATTTTTTTTTTAAAAAAATAACACCACAGCAGCAGTGACTAGTAGCTGTGAGAGGCAGCCAGTGCAAGAGCAGGCAGGCATAGGACAAAGCCTCAAATTCAATGATTCTAAAAGCCCATGTAGCCTTCTCTATAAATATACAACATAGTTTGAACTGACTTCAAAAATGAAGTCACATCTCATAAAACCTTTCAGCAATTTTGTTCATTTCTTTTGGGTTTATGGTTTTGTTTCCTTCCTCAGTTATATACAGAAAAAGGAATTGCAACTATGGAACAAAAGACTTATTTACAAAAACACAATGAAACAAAATTAACAAAACAACAACAAGAATTGTTAAATCAACAAATTTCAATCAGTGAGATTACTGAAGCAATTATCAAGCAGAAGAATGGAAAATCTCCAAGAAGCGATGGATTTCGAGCAGTTTTACAAAACATTTGAAGATGTTCTGATTATGCCATTAAAAAAACTATTAGAAGAGATACAACAAAAGAAGGTAATTCCTGAAACATGGAAAGAAGTGATAATTACGGTGGTTCACAAAGAAGGAATGGATTCAGAGGAAATCCAAAATTATAGACAAATTTTATTACTGAATATAGACTATAAAATATATGCCACAATATTAGCAACAAGATTTAAAAAAAGTACTGGTAAATATAATCCATCAAGACCAAGCAGGTGTTTTACCAAAATGGCAATTAAAATCTAATATGAGAAAGGTGGTAAAACTTTTAGAGTACAGTGGTGCCTCGCTAGACGATTGCCTCGCAGGACGAGGAAATCGCTAGACGATGCCTTTTTGCGAGCGCTACTGCGCTTCGCAAAACGATGTTTCCCTATGGCGATTTTCGCTAGACGATGAGGTTTCCCCATAGGAGTGCGCCGACTAGTGGTGAAAAGCTGTCAGTGCAGCTGTCAGTGCATTCCTATGGGGACCCTCACTCGCTAGACGAGGTTTCCCTATGGGAAATTTCGCAAGACGACTGCGTTTTCCCTTGGAACGCATTGAAGCGATTTCAATGCATTCCAATGGGAAAACGTGCTTCGCTAGACGATGTTTTCGCTAGACAGCGATCCTCGTGGAACGGATTAACATCGTCTAGCGAGGCACCACTGTATTACGAAGCACATCCGGATAAACAAATGGCAATATTTTTTATAGATGCTGAAAAAGCGTTTGACAATATTAACTGGAGCTTTATGATCACACAACTAGAAACAATGGAAATAGGGGACTTCTTTATTGATGCAATTAAAGCTCTCTATATAAGAGACACCCCTTCACGGATTGCTGCCTTGTTGTGGCGAAGGGGCTTGAGTAATTCAGAGAAGCTATGGGCTATGCCGTGCAGGGACACCCAAGACAGACAGGTCATAGTGGAGAGTTCTGACTAAACGTGATCCACCTGGAGCAGGAACTGGCAAGCCACTCCAGTATATTTGCCAAGAAAACTCCATGGACAGAAACAAAAGGCTAAAAGATATGACGCTGGAAGATGAGCCCCTCAGGTCGGAAGGTGTCCAATATGCTACTGAGGAAGAGCGGAGGACAAGTACAAGTAGCTCCAGAGCTAATGAAGTGGTTGGGCCAAAGCTGAAAGGATGCTCAGCTGCGGATGCGCCTGGAAGTGAAAGGAAAGTCCGATGCTGCAAAGAAAAATACTGCATAGGAACCTGGAATGTAAGATCTATGAACCTTGGTAAGCTGGATGTGGTCAAACAGGAGATGGCAAGAATAAACATTGACATCCTGGGCGTCAGTGAACTAAAATGGACGGGAATGGGCGAATTCAATTCAGACGATTATCATATCTACTATTGTGGGCAAGAATCCCGTAGTAGCCTTCATAGTCAACAAAAGAGTGGGAAAAGCTATACTGCGATACAATCTCAAAAATGATAGAATGATTTCAATACGAATCCAAGGCAGACCTTTCAGCATCACAGTAATTCAAGTTTATGCACCAACCACCAATGCTGAAGAGGCTGAAATTGACCAATTCTATGAAGACTTACAACACCTTCTAGAACTGACACCAAAGAAAGATGTTCTCATTCTAGGGGACTGGAATGCTAAAGTAGGGAGTCAAGAGATAAAAGGAACAACAGGTAAGTTTGGCCTTGGAGTTCAAAATGAAGCAGGGCAAAGGCTAATAGAGTTTTGTCAAGAGAACAAGCTGGTCATCACAAACACTCTTTTCCAACAACACAAGAGGCGACTCTACACATGGACATCACCAGATGGGCAATACCGAAATCAGATTGATTATATTCTCTGCAGCCAAAGATGGAGAAGCTCTATACAGTCAGCAAAAACAAGACCTGGAGCTGATTGTGGCTCTGATCATCAGCTTCTTATAGCAAAACTCAAGCTTAAACTGAAGAAAGTAGGAAAAACCACTGGGCTAGTCAGGTATAATCTAAACCAAATCCCTTATGAATACACAGTGGAAACATCCTGGAAAGTGAAGTCAAGTGGGCCTTAGAAAGCATGGCTAACAACAAGGCCAGTGGAGGTGATGGCATTCCAGTGGAACTATTTAAAATCTTAAAAGATGATGCTGTTAAGGTGCTACACTCAATATGCCAGCAAGTTTGGAAAACTCAGCAGTGGCCAGAGGATTGGAAAAGATCAGTCTACATCCCAATCCCAAAGAAGGGCAGAGCCAAAGAATGCTCCAACTACCGTACAATTGCACTCATTTCACACGCTAGCAAGGTTATGCTCAAAATCCTCCAAGGTAGGCTTCAGCAGTATATGGACCAAGAACTCCCAGAAGTACAAGCTGGATTTCGAAGGGGCAGAGGAACTAAGAGACCAAATTGCTAACATGTGCTGGATTATGGAGAAAGCCAGAGAGTTCCAGAAAAACATCTACTTCTGCTTCATTGATTATGCAAAAGCCTTTGACTGTGTGGACCACAGCAAACTATGGCAAGTCCTTAAAGAAATGGGAGTGCCTGACCACCTTGTCTGTCGCCTGAGAAATCTATATGTGGGACAGGAAGCAACAGTTAGAACTGGATATGGAACAACTGATTGGTTCAAAATTGGGAAAGGAGTACGACAAGGCTGTATATTGTCTCCCTGCTTATTTAACTTATATGAAGAATACATCATGTGAAAGCCTGGACTGGAGGAATCCCAAGCCGGAATTAAGATTGCCGGAAGAAATATCAGCAACCTCAGATATGCAGATGATACCACTCTGATGGCAGAAAGTGAGGAGGAATTAAAGAACCTCTTAATGAGGGTGAAAGAGGAGAGCGCCAAATATGGTCTGAAGCTCAACATCAAAAAAACTAAGATCATGGCCACTGGTCCCATCACCTCCTGGCAAATAGAAGGGGAAGATATGGAGGCAGTGACAGATTTTACTTTCTTGGGCTCCATGATTACTGCAGATGGTGACAGCAGCCACGAAATTAAAAGACGCCTGCTTCTTGGGAGGAAAGCGATGACAAACCTAGACAGCATCTTAAAAAGCAGAGACATCACCTTGCCAACAAAGGTCCGCATAGTCAAAGCTATGGTTTTTCCAGTAGCGATGTATGGAAGTGAGAGCTGGACCATAAAGAAGGCTGATCGCCGAAGAATTGATGCTTTTGAATCGTGGTGCTGGAGGAGACTCTTGAGAGTCCCCTGGACTGCAAGGAGAACAAACCTATCCATTTTGAAGGAAATCAACCCTGAGTGCTCACTGGAAGGACAGATCCTGAAGCTGAGGCTTCAATACTTTGGCCATCTCATGAGAAGAGAAGACTCCCTGGAAAAGACCTTGATGTTGGGAAAGTGTGAAGGCAAGAGGAGAAGGGGACGACAGAGGACGAGATGGTTGGACAGTGTCACTGAAGCTACCAACCTGAATTTGACCCAACTCCGGGAGGCAGTGGAAGACAGGAGGGCCTGGCGTGCTCTGGTCCATGGGGTCATGAAGAGTCGGACACGACTAAACGACAACAACATATAAGAGACAAAGAGCAAAAATAAAAATAAATGGTGAACTGTTAGGACAGATTGAAATTAAGAAAGGGACGAGGCAAAGTTGTCCAATCTCACCGTTACTATTTATATTGGTGATGGAAACATTACTGAACCAAGAAAGGAAAACTGATAAGATCAAGGGGCTTAAAATAAGAGGAGAAGAATTTAAAATTCAAGCATTCGCAGATGATCTTTTGGTGATTGTGGAAGAACCAATGGAATCAGCAAAAACTCTTCTAGAAGTAATAAAGGATTACGCCATGATGACAGGATTGAAGATAAACAACCTTAAAAACAAAAATATTGACAAAAAATATGCAAAGAGAGGAAACTGAGAAACTGCTAGAATTAAGAAACTTTCAAGAAAGTAAAATATCTAGGAATTCTACTAACAAAAAAGACAAGCACTCTAGTGAAAGACAACTACTTGAAACTGATTGAAGAAATTTAAAAAGACTTAGTAAAATGGAATCGTCTGCAGCTTTCATTGATGGGGAGAATAGCAGCAATTAAAATGAATATTTTACCTAAAATGATCTTTCTCTTCCAAACAATCCCAGTAATTTTGAAAGAGAACATACTTAAAGAACTCGATCAAAACATATCTAAATTTATATGGCAAGGAAAAAAGCCAAGAATCAAAGTAAAGGCTCTACAAGATACAAAAATGAGAGGAGGGATGGGACTATTGGACCTTTTAATGCTTTGTTATAAAGCATCAGCCTTACTATGGATTAAAGATTGGATTACATTGGAGGACCAAAGATTACTTAATTTGGAAGGACATGATTTACAATGGGGTTGGCATTGCTTTCCTGTGGTATAAAAAAGCAAATGACTATAAACAATTTAATAATCATTTTATAAGGAAATCTTTACTGTGGATATGGGCAGCAACACAAAAACAGATGTACACCAACATTCCACAATGGGTAGCACCAACAGAAGCCTTTCAAGATTGATAGATTTAAAGAAACTAGTAAGATATAAAAGCTTAATAAAGAAAGATGGGACATTAAAGAGAAAAGAAGAACTTACAACACAAGGCATAGAGATGGACTGGTGGACACGTTCTCAACTTGACTCAAGATTTGTAAAAGACAAGAAAGAGGGATTTTATCCTGATCCAACAGCTTTTGATAGAATACTTTTAGAAACTAAAGAAAAACATATTAAAGCAATATATAACTTTTTACTAGAGTATGAAACACAAGAGGAAACGGTTAAAGACTATGATAAAATGGGCTCAAAATATAGGGCATAATATCACTATGGAACAATGGGAATCAATATGGTAATGTAATATACAACTTACTAAATCAGCAAACTTTAAAGAAAATGTTTATAAAATGTTCTATAGATGGTATGTAACTCCAACTAAATTAGCAAAAATGAACCAGAATTTATCAAATGGGTGTTGGAAACATAAGATCAATGAAGGCTCATTTTATCATATGTGGTGGACATGTAAAAAAAGCACAAGCATACTGGAAAATGGTAAAGGCGATATTACAAGAAATAATGAAATATGAAACTCCACTTAAACCAGAACTATTTTTACTTAATATTACGCTAGAGGTTATTGATAAGGTAAATAGCTATTTAGTAATTATGATACCAACGGCAGCCAGAATTCTCTATGCCAAATATTGGAAAAACTTTGAGATTCCAACAAAAGAATTGATGGAAAAAATAATGAGCATAGTAGAAATAGATAAACTTTCTGATGCATTAGAACAAAACACAAAACAGACACAAAATGAGAAATGGGAGTTATTTTATGTGTGGCTCCAGGCAAATACATAAAATATAGAATATGTAAAATGACTCGTAAAAGAGATAAAGAAAGTTGAGATATATATACGGGTAAGGATATATATACTGATGATAAACAGATCGAAAAAGGAAAAAGAATGTAATAATAGTAAATATGGTCTCTGGTTAACTCTGTATCTCAAGTATTTTATTTTTATTTTCTTTTTTTAGTCTTTGGTTTTTGTTTTATGTTTTTTCCCTTTTCCTCTTTTTTATATGTATTATTTATACTGTTTGAAACCAAATAAAGTGAGTTTTAAAAAAATGAAGTGACATGTACACTGACTTCAAAAATCCTGAACCATCTCCTGATTCATTTTCATAGTGTAACTCTGTCCTCATTGAACTATCCAGCCAGTTGCTACTTTCTTTTCTTTTCTTTTCTTTCATCTACCACTCCCTAAATCTCTTAGCCAGGCTGGGAGATTTGGGAGGATCATAGTAAAAAAAATAAAATCAGATTTTTCCTCTCTGCACCCAGATTAATATACAAGCAGGCCTTCCCTACAGCCATCACCTAGCCTATTTTCCTTTTCCTTTTCTCTTTTCCGTCTTTGATTCTGTTGTTAATTTGGGTCGTATTTTTAGTACATTTATATTTTCATAGTTTATTTTTTGTATAAACTGCCCAGAGTAGACATGTTCTGGATGGGCGGTATATAAGTCTAATAAAATAAATAAATAAAATATATAATATGTTAGCATCTTTCTGCATGTGTGATTAGGTGACCCTGTGGCTCTGATTGTTGAAGACTCAATTGATGGAACCAATCTGAAACATCTCATCATAACCCCTTCTGGCTGTGGGGAGCAGAACATGATCAGAATGACACCAACCGTTATCGCCACTCACTACCTTGACACCACAGGCCAATGGGAGAAGATTGGGGTGGATCGGAGAACTCATGCACTCAACCAGATCATGAAAGGTAAGGCAAGCAGTAATTCAGGACTTGTTCTTCCACCAACTGATGCAAAATGTCTGTTGATTCATTCATCCTATATTTTGGCTGAATTTAGGGCCCAGATGAAGGATGCTGAAACAGTCTGACTGGCTGGAACAGCTCAAATTCTTTCATGATGGACACTTAATAATTCTGTTGCAGTGATGTGGTGCCAAACTCTGAAGGTCAAACTATAGTATGTAGTATAATTAGCATGTATTAGAAGGATTGTTCTTTCAAGTGATGAAAGATACCTTTTTGTTGTAGTACTTTTTCTCACATATATACATTAGATTTAGCAGGCACTGTGGTCTTATTTGTCCCTGGAAGATGAGAGGCATGTGAGAACTTTTATGTTCTGACTGCTAAGGCCCCCATATTTGATAAAATCCCACAACTCTTGGGAAAACATGTGAGTACCACTGGGAGTACTTATTCCCCTTTGTGCCTTTTTTTACTGAGCGAAATGATAAATGGCTGGCTGAATGAGCTTTTGTCATAATGTTCTCACACAAAAAATACAATATGTCTCTTTTGATGATTTGGAAAAGGTCAAACAAACAAACAAACCCTATAACCAAGTGAAATGAAACGCTTTGGCAGTTCCAGGTGCATGTGTGTCGTGTGTCTAATTGTCCACTGTCCAAGACCCATCACAGGTCACATTAGCCCTGAAAATGGGGGAGGGGAAAATAGCAGATTCCCATTTTGAGAATTACATTTTTAGTTTTTTTTTTTGTGGGAGGGGGAACCGCTGAGGGGATTTGTGAGCCCTGCATCCAATTTCTTTAGGAAAATCACCACTCCTAGGGGCTTCCAAAATACCTTTATTTAAAACCTAATATTGGGGTGCTATGGGAGGCCTAGCATAAGGGCCCTGAGGATATAAAAGAACCTACAGGCTCCCCTTTGCCCCCCTCCCTCCAGTGGAAAGGAAAGATGAGACAGTGCAGCACTAGAATGAGGGCAAGCACTGGTGTGTGTGTGTGTGTGTGTGTGTGTGTGTGTGTGTGTGTTGGGGGGACGTGTGCTGTTGTCTTTCCACATTTAGATGAACATGTGTTTTTTTAATGAGCTGTCTGAGCTTTCCTTGTTCTCCTTATGTTTTAGGTTACACCCAGGAGTTGGCGTATAAGAAACCAGATCATTCGTATGCCGCATATATAGGACGCACATCTAGTACTTGGTAAGATCAAGATTGCTTGGAAAGAGTCTGAATCAGGAACTTCCCTTCACACCTTCTTGCTCCCTGTTCAACACCAACACTCATGAAAGTCCCATCTATGTCTACGATTGTCATCTGGTGCCAAGCAGATGCTATTCCTCAAAGCTGATCCATTATTACTCTAGTAGTCTGGATCACTTTCCTTCTTCCCCCAATGTTAGTGAATAGATGTGAGGGGAGCACTATTTTCATCTTGTCTGTTCCTGATCTTGTTGAAAAAACTAGTACATGACTTCAGACGACCCTAACCCTTGCTAACAACCACCCTGCCATGTCTGGCTCACAAGATCAGGTGTACAGCCAATTATATTAAGATCTTTCTTGAGATGGTTGGGCTGATTCTTTATGTTCTTTGCAGGCTAACAGCGTACGTTGTAAAAGTCTTTGCCATGGCTTTCAAAGTTGTGTCTACCATTAGCAAGGATGTCATCTGTGGAGGGGTAAAGTGGTTGGTTCTGGAAAGGCAAAAGCCAGATGGGGTTTTCCATGAAGTTGCCCCTGTGCTCAGTGGAACAATGACGGTATGGTTTTTTCCTGCTCTGAATGGCATTTCTCGTGAAAAATCTAGAAGTTTTCACAATGACCATAACAGGAATTAATTTACAAACTACATTTTAGCCAGGGAGCCACAAAGGGGAAACAAAGGTGAGGGATGGCAATATGAATAATAGAGGATTCCAGAGCTTGAAAAAGTTACCTTTTGGGGGACTAAAACTCCTAGAATTTCCCAGCCAGCATTGACAGTAGTCCAAATAGTCCAAAAAAGGAACTCCTCTATTCTCTGGGAGTTCTGATAGCAAGGAGAAGGCAAAGAAGTTTGAATAAGGTTCTCCTAAACACAAAAAGACAGTAGATCTCAAGAGGTTTGAAGGAGGTGAATGCGATGTCCAAAAGGGGAAAGATGCTTACAGGGAACGGAAAGACAGAAGACAAAGAAATGGCAATAGGTGGGATGCTGCAAAACAAGGCAGGGGTGCTTAAGGGGAAGGGGTGAGTGCAGCTCAGTGGTGGGATGACACCTAGACTAGATGAGATGTAAGGCATCTTGCTCTGTTTCTATGCTAAGGCATATATAAGGGGAGATGAACAAGAGGATAGTGCTATCTGTAGGGGACTGCTTTAGTAATGAGGATTAGAACAGTGAAGTGGATGTGACATACCGTAGGGAATGACTGTGCAAGAGAGGCTTAAAACTAGGAAGAAAACAGCAACATGGAAACTGCCTTCCCCTGGAACAAACCATGGTTCCATCTGCTCAGTATTGTGCAATCTGATTGGCAGGAGCTTTCCAAGGCTTTTCAGGCAGGATTCCTTCTTTCCTAGCCTTGCCTGGAAGTCACCAGTATTCTCTGCTGCTCTCAAGGACTAAGAAGCCCATCCTCACATAAGCTTCTGAAGGCCTTCAGAGTGAGGTAGTGGTTAAACGCCACCATGATGGTGGGAGAGAAAGTTGTGATTTGACTTCTGAGAGAAATAAGTAGGAGTCATCAAGAGTCAGATGTATTAGTCTTCATGCTTATTTTATCTACAAAGAAGGTACTAAGTCTGACAGAATCAAAGGGTGATGGTGCTCCCCACCTTCCCAAAGGAGCTTCCTTTTATAAGCGACTCACCCCTGTCTTTCTTTTGCTGAGTCCCCCTCTTTCTAGTTCCTTTGGGGCCACAAGACGAACTGCTCTGTTCTGAAACAATTTGTGTGTTTTTAAAACCCTGTTTAATTGTTAATAGCCCTGTGTCTTTGTCTTCTTAGTTTTCTAAGGTTTTTTTACTGCTTGCAGCTCCTGCAGGGAAGCAAGCATTCCCTATGAGTCACCTGATTTCCCTCCCACAATAGGATTTTCTCAAACATAGGTGTCTCAACAAATCAGACTTGTAAATTAAACATGTGTTTACCTTCTAATGGCCAATCTAAAAACAAAGCACAGTAAATGCATGATATGTGAGAGGAACATCAAAAGCTGGGACAAAAGATGTCTTTCACAATGATAGAGGAGCACTTTTGTAAATAAAAAAAATGTGATTAAAGTATCATCTAGTTTGACTTTTATATTTTCAGATTTTCTTTTTTATACTGCACCCCTTCTTACAGCATCAGAGCTCTCACTACCTTTTAAATTTAAAATTACATATGTAAATGCTGTTTTCTTGCCTTCTTTCTAGGGAGGCTATGATAAAGGTGACACTGCTGAACCAGAGGTGGCATTAACAGCTTTTGTCCTGATTGCGCTGCTGGAGTCCAAAGAGATCTGCAGAAACCACATCAATGTAAGCAGCAATATATTACAATGATAGATATTGTAAGAGACAGTCACCTCTGACAGTAAGATCATATTCTCAGATCCTTTCTGCATTGCCAAGTTTGTGTTGCTTCCTGGCCTAGCAGTGAGCCGAACATCAGCCTTCAGGACATAAGAAAACCCAAGCCATTGCTACCTTCATTTTCCAAGGACAGGAGTTGTTGATTTTTGACCTGTTACTTATACACTCTTAGCACAGGATTTGGGTGGAGTGAAATGGAGAGGAGAGAGGTAAAGCTGAAGAGAGATTGAGTGGCATGGGGAACTGGCTGAAAATGTTGGGAGACAAACTTATGGGTGGGTGGCCATAGGGTAGCTGTCGCATCATTTTCTGTTTTACTATGGTGAAGGAGGCCATTATCCCTCCCACCTACATTGCCATAGATATTTTGTTTTCTGGGTGATTTTAAGACATGGGGAATTAGCCAACATGAACCTGTAGCCACTTGGAAGGCATGCCATATGGCCAGAAGTAAGTTCATTCCCAGACACCCAAAACGTCAAACATTTCACTATTCACAAATGGAGCTGCAAAATGTGAGGGCAATTTTGGCATAGAATTTCTTTAAAGCTTTAACCAGGGCCACTACAAGACCTTAAAATTCCCCTTCTCCCCTGATATGAATTGGCCACTTGCTGCAAACATCTAGTGAGGTTCCTTTGCCTTCTGAGGGTAAAATTGGACATTACAGGGAAAGTAGATTTCCTATGGTTACTCTCGTTCCCTTCTTAAAACCGGTTTTCTTCAGATTGTCTGAGAACTTGTTAGCCTTCCAGTGGCCAGTCACAGCACTTATAAATGCATGGTACATAAATGTTGAAAAAAATAGTGCCATGACATGCTGTTATTTCTTACCACTTGAGGAACACTTATAAAAACATGCTAAAAATATTGTTTACTTTGACTCTGAAATGGAGCTGGCAGAACTATCTGGGGAAGTTCTCATTTTACCCAGAATTCAACTGAATATTTGTACCTGCATAAGTGTAGCGGCAAATAACTGCTACTTAACAAGTCCTTACTTGGCACACATCTAGGAATTCAATTTGAGACATAGTGGCTATTTAGTGCTCTGACTTATGCCATTGTACTTACACAGGTGTAAATATTCAACTGGACTCTGGTCATTGGCTTTTTCAGTCCAAGTTTTTCTGTACCGCCTTAACTGCTCATTTACATGTTGTTTAATTTGCTTTTAGTACTCGCATTCCCATTTTGAGAGCTACAGAGTTGTGGCATACAATATATTTATAAACAGATTTGTATATAGAGTCAGCTAGAGCTGAGAATACAATCTGAGATGGCTTAAATTACACTTAGGGGTTCTGCAGCCAGCTGTTGGAATCCCCACCTGTTTCCAGGATGTGTTGCTTGTGCATTTATAAGCTGCGCAGAGACACCCTTAATAATAATAATTGTGTACTGCCAAGTCAGTTCTGAGTTATGGCAACTCTTTTCAGGGTTTTCTAGGTAGAGAGTACACAGAAGTGGTTTAACATCCCCTCCTTCGGGAGGCACTTCTGGAACTGTGCAGCTTTCCCAAGACCACAAAGGTTGGCTCTTCCATGAAACCTAACTCAGGGCTTATCTGCATTACTGATTAACCCTGCAATAGGCATAGGATTTTTTTTTGCTGCAATTTAAAGTCATGTGACAGTCACATGGTAAATGAATAGCTGTCTGTCTCTCCTTGAAATCGTGGTAAAGGTGTTCCATTTTTACACTGCTTCTCTTGGAAATTTAATGCATTTTATTAAATGTTTAAGCTTTGTTGGTTGAGAGGTCTACACAGGCTTTTAAAATCATTTCATTTGAGGCTTGCCTACTCTGCCCTCATGCTAACCACTCACCCCAGCTGCTGTGGTGAGGTGAGGGAGGGAGAGGTCCAAGCTGCATGTCCTTTTAGAAAGCTTGGTTGCTTCTGTTCCTTTAAGAATGCTCCAGGTGTTCCCCTTTGTACCCACAGAATACATCGCAGAAATGAAGGATGTCTGGCTTTGCAGTGGTGCAAAAACACTGATCTAGGCAAGGCTTCTCCTAAATTCCCATGATTTTAACATGGGATTTACCCCAAAACACTGTCCAATCTATGGGCACAGATGGTTCCTATGACAGAGATTCTTTTGGGGATGATCCTACATGACAATCATGTGGATCCATGAGGATCCATGCCTGTGATCCACTATTTGCCCAAAGACAACTCTTCACTCCTCCAACCCTGCACTGGACTGGCCACGTCCTCCCCTTCCTCTCAAGCTCCCTGTGCCTACCCATCCCTCCTTCCCCCTGGCTCTTTTTGCCGTTGTTGCTTCCCTCGCTACCTCTGCTGGTTACCCAAAGAGGTGGTCGTGATCAAGCAGGGAATGCGAGTGGGGGGACAGGGAAGCAAGGGGTAGGGTAGCAGAGGGCAATCAGGTAGGGAGCAATTTATGGTGGGAGAGGAGGGCACTTTGTGCAATTGAAGACATTAGACTGCAACTCAGCCCTGAGGTAAAATAAACCACCCTGCCAAGAGGCTAAATGATGCACTTCCAAACATAATAAAGCAAGTCCAGGGAGAAAAAAAAACAAGATCTACTGTGTAGCATGTGATCAACTTTTTTAACATCAATGCAATTGCAGCTAAATGCAATTCAAATACCAGTTCCTTCACCAGTTTAAGCAGGACCTAACTAAGCTATCTAGCCAGCAAAGACAACTTTAGTTTTCAGGTATTTCATATCTGAAGGAAACTGAACCCAGCAGAGCTGGCCCAGAAGTGGGGCATCCAGGCATAACACAAATGGACAATGTCTGAAAACTATCCTCCAACCACTGCTAATGTATAGGTACTTTCCCCCTCTGCTCCTTTCAATCCAGATTCTGGACAACAGCATCAACAAAGCTGCTACCTATTTATCCAGAAAATATGATACATTGCAAAGACCTTACACTGCAGCCCTCACAGCCTATGCTTTGGCCCTCGCAGGGCAGCTGAATGATGAGCGGGTTCTCATGGCAGCATCAACAGGTACGTTTATATCAAGCATTGGATGATAAAACAGCAGGCTGTTAATGTTAAAAACAGAAGGGGTGAATAATGAGAATGAACTGGCGGAAGAAGAGTGGGTGCATGCCTTAGTTGGTACATGGGCACCAGGGATAATCTACATGTCTCCTTCTGTGTGCATTCTTACACAGTTCAGTCAGCTGTACTGAGAATAGTGCAGTGTTCTTCTTTGTGGTCTCTGTGAATCACGCATATAGGGTGTTTTGGGCATGCCCAAAACCTCATCAGAACCTTCCAGGGTTTCTGTATCATACAAAGAAGATCGTTAAGTAACCCCTCCTCCCCGTGTAAGTCATGGCACCTAACAGTTGAATCTCAGTTCCTTTCAGCTACTGCTTAGAGAACTTTGTCGATCCTTCCTTCCCTGTTCTTCCCCTCCCCTTTTCTTAATCTCCTATGGGTTTCTTATTTGTCCTTAGAGACCTTTGTGCCATTTGATGGCCCCTATGGCCCCTTTTAAGTGGTGTATGGAGTGCTCAAACAAAATACCCTCATTGACAGCGATTTCAAGTGTCTTTATTGCCTCAGTGAGGGGCACCAGACCCCCACCTGTTCTCAGTGCCGAAAATTTATCAAGGTTGCTCTAAAGAACCAGCAGTCTAAACTAAAATTCCATCTTTGGGATAAATCCCTCCAAGCTGTTGGATCACTCTTCAACCAACCTTCATCCACACTGCCACTGCTGGTGTGTAGAATAGTCTCTAAAAAACTGTAATGGAAAGGGTTATAGCCGAGGAACCTAAGCAGAATCTTGACAAATAAGAGGCCCAAAGATGCAGACACACCAACCGTCAAATTTGTCGCTATACTGCCTACTCCCAAGTGTCAAGTTCCACTACCATCTGCTGCTAAGGCTTCATCAGTTTCAATCCCTTCTGCATAGAAGAAGTGCAGGAAAACTTAGACCCCGGCCCAATGTCTGCAATAATAATAATAATAATAATAATAATAATAATAATAATAATAATAATAATAATAATAATAATAATAATAATAATAATAATAATAATAATAATAATAAACTCTAAAAGCCAAAGCCCAGACCATTGAAAGACAAGTCATCACCATCACTGAAGGTACCAGAACAACCTGCAATGGTTTTCACTTTCCATAAACCTAATGAGAAATACCAGGAGGAGGTTATATGTCTAGGCTTAGTTTCTGAGGAGGAGAGTATCAGCCATCCGTCCTCCTCTCCTACTCTGCCACACTCCCAGGATTGGAGCAAGCACACTCATTCACTGATTAGCAAGCTCTCTCCACTCCAAGCTAGCCTGATGCAGCTATCAGTTCACT
Organism: Intellagama lesueurii; assembly: GCA_037013535.1. NCBI lineage: Eukaryota > Metazoa > Chordata > Lepidosauria > Squamata > Agamidae > Intellagama > Intellagama lesueurii. The sequence goes on from JBAJHW010000002.1 coordinate 134,054,077, forward strand.
CTTTTTCAGACATTCAGCATTCTGACAATCCATCCACTCATCTGCTTCTGTGATTCAAGAGTCATCTACTCAGCTTCATAAAGCTGAGTCCAAGACCACTATCTCAAGGAGGCTGAAGGTGTACCTATGCACCTCCATACTTTTATGGCACCATGACCCATTTCTATCTGGGAACTGATTGCCATTTCATTCTGCCTGCACATGACTATTCTGGGAAACACAGGGAGAGACTTCCATCTTCTTTCCAAGGAATGCCCTATTATCCTCCACGGCTTCCCTTTCAATATGGGAATCTAATGCCAGCCTCACCAATGCATCCATATGGACACTGAAATATGGACACTCCGGGCTGAAATTGACAGAGAGTGGGCAATGGGAATCAGCACTGACCATATGGAAGCAACCAAGACCAGTTTCCAAATCCCCACTATGAACATGAATCTTGCTTTGAGGTCACTTGAGCCTCATCAATCTCATAAAAGCCCAAAGACTAAAACTATTCAGGCCATTTCATCTGCAGAACATTGCCAGCAGGAACCAACGTCTTGAACCTCAGCATTGAGGCATGAAGAATGCTCAATGTCAAGTTATGTGGAACATTCAATGTCACCCTCACCTGCTCTGACCCCAAGAAGGATTGAATGCTTGGTATTGCATTTTCCAACTCCCTCCTTTTCATCAATTCACTCCACTGTGAAACAGAGACAACTAATGAAACATAAATGGAATAGAAAATTGCTCTCACGGCATCGACTTCGGTCCTCAAAGTCAGCATTACTGTAGATACCGAAGCATGCAAAAACCTCTAAGCATCCATCTTCTTCCCATTATAAATCCTCAGATCTTCCTTCATCTTAGTAGCCACTCCACAACTGTACCCTTTCCATGGAGGTTCAATGGTAGACCATTACATCGTTCACAACCAGTGTCAAAGAAGACTAAACATACTCACTCTCACTGTCAATCAGACCCAAAAGATCTACTTACCCAACTTCCTGTTGATTCTTATAGTCACCCGATACACACCAACACACCTGAAAGGCATGAACAAGAATTTTTAGATGATACAACTCCCAGACAACAAAAAGATTCTGACTCAAACTTTTCAACAAGACGCTATGTCCCTTGCCAAACAACAAATGCTTTCCGCAAGGTATGCCATAGACTCTGCATTAAAAAAAACATGTTTGTGGCAGTGGCCTTGAGAAAGTTTCCTAGCTCAGAACAGCAGGCCTAACAGAAGACACCAGGTCACTTATTGAGGACCTCCCCTTTGACAGGGAAGGCCTCTTTAATGAGAGAACTGATGATGATATGGATTTTTTTTAAAAAAGAACACTACCAAAAGGATGCGTTTTTACACACACTATCATCAGTGACAATATTGATCTTCTTGGAAGACATACTCTCAATCTTCCACATACCCTGCTGACTGCCAAAAGCATCCGCAAACTACAACGTTATAGCCATCAATCTCAATGTTGAAGTTACAAACCTTCGTGAAGCTCTAAATGTCGCAATGAAAAATCAAAGCAGCCTGTTTGGTTCCTTGCTGACTTGAGATCCCTCCTCCTTTGTCTTCTGCCACATCACACACAACCACAACCTTAGCACCCTACTTTTCAACTTGGTGCACCATCACCACCAACAAATATGTACTTTCCATTATCGAACAGGGTTACTTCATTAAATTTACCTCTCTCCCTCGAACAGGTTTTATCAGATCAACTACACCATCCCAGATACTCCAAGAAGGAATAATTACTGTACTGGAGAAGGATGCTATACAACCCGTCTTGGTGGAGCTCATCCAGAATGGGTTCTACTCCCATTATTTCATTGTCCCAAAGAAAGATAGCAGCCTGAGACCTATCTTGGATTTGAGAGACATAATTTTTTATATACAGACCAGGAAATTCAGAATGGTCTCACTAGAGTTGGTATTGCTGCTTCTTTGGAAAAAAGACTGGTTTGCTGTTATCAACCTGAAGGATGCTTACCTCCATATTTTCAGCCAGCCAGCTCATCAATATTTCCTCCATTTTGTGATGGGGAACCAGGCTTACAAGTTCAAAGTGCTCACTTTTAGTCTGTTCATAGCCCCCAGGGTCTTTATAAAATGCACAGGACCAGTATAATCTTTTTCTTTTACATGTGTTGCTCTCCATGCATCCACCAGGTGAAACTCTTCTGCTATAGACTGGAAGGTTTTGGATAATATAGTCCTACTTTCTTTTTCCCCTTTTCCTAATGTTTGAATGTTTGTGTCCAATTTTCTATCCAGAACTGCACTGAAGTCCCCTACACAGCAAATATCTTTGTATTCTTTATCTGCCAACTCCTTTTGTAGTTCTTTGAAAAATGTATCTTGATTTTTATTTGGAGCATAAATATTCACTCTCGATGTTTTTTCCTTCCCTCTTTGAATTTCTACCATCAATATTCTTCCATCTTGTGATGCAAAAATTGGTTTAGGTTTCAGATCCTCTTTTATAAATGTTGCCACCCCTCTCTTTTTTTCTTGTCTGATGCAGCGAAGAGCCTCCCTAATTTTGGCATTTCCAAATATTTCAAGTCTTTTTTTAAAATATGGGTTTCTTGTATGCATGAAACATCCAAATTCAGTTTCTTAAGCTGATATTTTATTTTTCCATTTTCCAGGCGTGTTCAATCCATTAACGTTAACAGAGATGAGTCTCAGCTGATTTTTAGACATTTCCTGTTTGCTTACTACCTCCGTAGTCCTCCCTCTTCCTTGTAGATCTGGTCTGAATCTGTACTACTTCTTTAGGGTTTTTTGCCTCTTTGGTTTCCTCCTCTTCCTCCTTGGATTCTTCTTCGCTTTCCTGGGCTATTTCAGAGTCTGCTGATTTCCTGCCTTCTATTGTATCTTTCCTTTGAACTTCTTCCTCTTTTCTTTTCTTCTCCTTTCTTCCTCCATATCTGACCAGGAAAGCCTCCTCTTTATGTGTGGTGTTTATATATTGCCACTGACCTTGATAGTGGAATTGCACACCTTCTGGGATGATGCATCGATAGCTGATCTGCTTTTTCGTCAAAAATTCTGTTAGTAGTTTATAATCTGCCCTTTTATTTCTGACTCTCCAGGGAATATCCTTCAATATTTTGTAATCTTGACCTTTCCAAACCAGCTGTTTCTCTTTTAAATTTGCCAAAACTTGATTTCTAAAAGAGCTCCTTAAAATTTTTACATGAATCTCTCTTGGCTTACGATTGTTTCTTGTATAAACAGTTGAGATCCTCCATACATTGTCCAGATTCTGTTCTTTCTTCAGGAGCCAATCCTACAATAGGAATGAGGAATTGTGTTATTATTGCTCTTAAATCCTCTTCCTGTTCCTCTTCTGTGTTTTGAAAGCATAGTATATATGAGTCCTTTTCGGTCTCCAGATAAGTCAAAGTTATTTCCTGTTGTATTATTTTTAAATCTTGCTCCCCTACATTGCGCTCCAATTCAGCCAGCCTGTTTTCTTGCATATTAACTTGCTTTGTTAGCTTCAAGATGGTTTTCCTGGTTTTCAGAATGTTCTGCTGATTCTCATTCACTTGGGTTCCCAAGTCCTCTACTTTTTTGTCTAACGCTTGTATATCTTGTCTAATTTGTTGTGCATATCTGTCCAGTTCAGACGAAAAAAAGACTTGCATTTTCTGTTCCACCTGTCTTAATTCAGAATCGTATGTCATCAACTTTGTGACACTTGATTCAATTTGGGGACTCCCTTTTCCAACCTGTTTCCCCCTCTGTGCCATTATAATTTCAATTAAATTTGTCTATCTTCAAAGCTATTAATAAGTAAATAGATAACTTCCTACTATCTTCATCTATATATCTTTGTTTTTATCTTTATCCCTATTAGTGTAACAAAACCATATTAGTAATATTAGCTCCTTTAAGTATAATCAGTTTCACAGGTTTAACAGATTTGGTACTCCCAACTTTGATATATATTCCAATATATCAGAGTAAACCAAAAAAGGAAAGAAAACTTGCACAAACTTGCTATAGTCTAAATCTCCAGCAGATGGTGCTATTTCCTCCTTAATATCTAAAGTTCAGAACTCCCAAATCAGTAAGACAAAATCGGGCACAGTCCAGCAGTTCACCACCATACATTTCCAGTTATATAGCTCTGAGGAGTGGGGGAGGAAGTTAATCTGTAATCCAGTTTTGTATTCTCAAATCCGCGATGTTTGTAATTCACAAATTGGTATAACAACAAGCCAACGTGCCAAAGTAAACAAGAGAAGAAAAAGAAAAAAACAAATTTGTAATCCACAGTTTGTGTTTCCGCCTGGCTGTAAACTCCCAGGATTTCTTGATCAGATATTATGTATCAAATTTGTAATCCACATTTGTAATCTACAAATTAACAGTTTGTTGAGACTTTCGGAGCAAACAAGCAGATTCCTCCACCTATCCGTTCCCGCTTGGTCCCAATCTCTTCTGGGGTGTTATCTTTCCTGATGACACCCACGGTGGAGCATTTCAGCCCCCATTATCTGGTTGATGGAAAGGGATGCCTTCTCAGAGATCTGAAAGGCACTACCTTCCCTGCTTTGCAACAAGCCCCGCCCCCTCGCAATTGCCATTTTTTTTAAACATTACCTGAAAGGACTTGAAAGGAAAGTGTTGGTAGGTTGAAGGATATTCTCCTTGGTTATCAAAAAATGGCAACACGAGTGTTGTCCTTAATTTTCCATTGTTATCATTATAAATGCTATTTTTGGATCTGATTTCTTGGTGTGTGTGTGTGTGTTATTTAATTTCATCCCATGGCATTACAGAAGCTTTTCCAGTGAAGAGGGGGATGAATTTGTAGGGAGGAAATAGGTGAGTCAGTTTTCAGTATATTCTGCATTGCAATATATTGACAATCTTTTAATAAAAAATTAGAAATTAATTAGAAATTTGGTAGCTCCTTGAGATAATGAGCTCTTATGCTCTCAAGATCTCAGATTTTTCCCCCCTGGTAATTAGGTGGGAATCGTTGGGAAGAATATGGTGCTCACACCTACAACATTGAAGGTACCTCCTATGGCTTACTGGCTTTGTTGAAAATGAAGAAATATGAGGCTACTGGTCCCATAGTCAAATGGCTGGTAGCACAGAAGTATTATGGGGGAACATATGGACACACTCAGGTGAGTGTTTTTTGTTTGTTTTTTACTGTCCCATTGCTACAGAATTCAGGCATCTGAATAGCTGTTTCTCAAGTCAGGCTGCTGAAAAATGAATAGTTTACATTATTGCCTACTTTTGACTGTCTGAGGTGGTAAATTTATGTCTCTCTGTCTGTTTTCATTCAACCTCCTTGTGGCAACTATTAGAAGACATAGATGAAAAAGAGGACAGGGTTCCTTTGTGTTTCATAGTGATATAGAGGAGGCAATTTCAGCAGGTTTTATGCTCTCCCTCAGTGACAAAATACCATTCCAAATCATCCCACAACAGCTCTTATCTTCTTCCTGCGTCACACCACGTTGTGCTAACAGCCATAAATGCATGGATGTCTAAAGAAGTATGTGCCTATGTGTCTATCATTCACCCACATTGTGTATGTTTCCTTCAGAGATTACCAGGTCTTTGCTATTGTACTTGTATGAACATGCCTGCTGCCAAAATAAGGGGCCACACCATTTCTCTAGTAAGCTCTTGTCACCAGATCTCCAGTTCCTAAGTCCCTATCTAGATCTCTCATTCAAGGTAAACTGACAGACTTCATCTTACTCTTCCCATTCTAGTCGACCGTCATGGTATTCCAAGCGCTTGCCCAGTATGAAATCGACATTCCTACTCATAAGGACCTGAACTTGGATGTTTCTGTTCAGTTGCCAGAGCGCAATGCACCAATTAGTTATAGGATTCGCTACGAGACTGCTCTCCTGGCCCGAACAGCGGAGGTACAAAAAATTTTTTTTAGCAAATAAAAAATATATTATTTCCCACTCCAGAAAAGACTAGTTGTTCTGTGTTTTTATATCTAACCCACCAACTGCGAGGACTAAATGTGGGTAAGAGATGAAACCAACAGTCAAAAACACAAGTGAAAGTCTGAACTGCTATCTGTTGCGCAGACACTTGGTAGTCCTATTCAGGTATTCGGGAACAGAGGGAACTACAATGAATGAGGACAAGAAGCAAGATAGCTGTGGAGGAGTTCCTTCCCTTTTCTGTGCCACAGATCTGCAGTTGGCTTTTTTGTTCGTTTAACTATTTCTGTATCCAATGTATTCCTTATTGTGGCAGATCTGAGGGGGGAGAGGTAAAATAATATTTTAAAAATCCAGTGTGATTTAAATAGTTTGAATCAGTTAGTTAAAGCATTTTTAAAACACTTTAAAGTAGTCTAAGAATTAAAACCAGTAAGGCAAACAACAGCCCACTGGAGGACAGAAGAAGCAATGAATTGAACTCTTAACCCTCCAGCCCACACACCCCTAAATGCCTTCCTATCTTACAAAAAATGTTGCTGGGCGCATTGCTTCAGGAAGGAAGTTTCACAGTGGGACAGACTTTTGACAGTACCTCTTTCTGTCTCAGGCCTAGACACATAGAAAGGGTGCACTTGTGTAGCTACTTCTGATGTACTGCTTGGATTTCATGACCAACTAGACGTGATAGTGGCAGGTGCATGTGTGTAACCACAGTGGATCCCCTTGTCAATTGAAATTCCAGATAACAGGGATTCCCTCTGTGGTAGAAGGCATCAAGAAGGATGGCTTTAGATCTTATAACTACCCAAGATCCACACATCCATAATCAATTGCCTTCTACCCGTGATCCTATGCTCTGCTGCCAGGTTTACCTTGCTTTCATCCAGGAACATCTGCCTGAGCTCTCTTTGTTTTCCTTTTCCAGCATCTCTTTCTCCACTTTTATCACCTTCTTGGAAAAGTTTGTTTCAATTTATTTATTCATTTATTAAATTTCCATACCGCCCGTCTAGTGAGAAGCCACTACTCAGGGTGGTTTCCAACATAAACATTAAAAGCCTACCCACCCAACTCTCAATAGTATAAAAGCAATCTGATTTAATATCAGATATTCTCTCCTTATATCTCTTTGTTGTGTTCTTAAAACATTTTTGTTCTTTTCAATAGTCCCCTTTTGTACTTAATCCACCATCTTCTTGCTCTCCTGCCTCATGACACTAACGGCAAGGAAAATGGCTTCCTTCTCACTGAAAGATAGACTCTGGCCTTCAGTAGTGGAGGGATTGCCCGCCCCCTTGAACGTCCTTCCATAAAGAATCATCAACAAGTGCAGGATACTCTCTGGCAACATTTCATCAAACAAAACCGCTAGAGATGGGTATGAACCTTGGTTTGGAAGTTCATGCCAGTTTGTATGCTCAGCACCAGAGGTGCCACATGTTCTATTCCCCCTGTTCCCTGGCTGAAGAGGAACACAGCCGGTGTGTATTCCTCTTCAGCTGTTCAACCAGTCTCTGGCAGGAACATGGGCTTCCCTGCTTTGCCTTCTTAGCTGATTGCCCACTCAGACAGGGAGGCAGGACAATTAACCCCATTATTCTGTCAGGGAGTGGTCAAACAGCTGAAGAGGAGGAAGAGAGGAGTGTTCTCCGACTGGTGAGTGAGTCATTGGCTGGGGAGGTGGGGGTAGGGAATGAACTTTGAGCCAAGGTTCATGCCCATGTCTAAGAACCACCCTTTCCAGTCACCAGGCACCACTGCACAGCCTCATGATTGTACTATTGACCCTGAAGGTAGCCTCACAGTGTGACCAACAAGGTATTTGCATTTAACCATCATGGCTTTATCACCTCTTCAGCCACTAAAGTAGGCTTCCTGGTCCCAGAAACAGTATGCTACTTCATTTTAAGAAGACTGCAGAATACAAAAAAAACAACAGAGATAGCTATGTGGTCCTTTACCGCCAGTGGTCCCCAACCGTTTCCCAACTGCGGACCGGTTGGGCGGGGGCGTGGCACGCTCGCGGGGGGCGTGGCACGCTCACAGGGGGCAGAGCGCACTCACGCGCATGCGCACGGCAGTGCTCATGGGGGGGCCAGGCGATTTGTGTCCATGGCCCGGTCCTGCCTAGGCCGCGGACCACTGCCAGGTCGCGGACCGGGGGTTGGGGACCCCTGCTTTACACAATGCAAAAGTAGAAGAGGAGATACCTTTATTTAGACTACTAAATATTGAACATTAAATGGAAGCTTTCATGAATAGCAGAGATGATCCACCAGGCACATTGCTTAAGATAACTTGAGAGCAGGTTTCAACCAGTTCAGAGGAGGGTGTTTTTAAATGCCTCATCCCTGGTGCCATTTGGTTGGAATTTTCCACTCAGCCTCCAGGACAAGAGGTAGCCCCTGAATGTACCCTCTCCCCACCGCCATTCCTACTCATATTGCCTGTTTGGAAATCAGGTTTCCTTATTGGCTGGGGGTGGTGGTAGAGAAAGGCCACACAGAGATTCAGCCATCCTCATCCCAACGTTGGGATAAATGTTGGTTAATTCACCAGATAATAAGCAGCCTATCACAGTTGAATTAATTCCAAGTTATTATGTTGCTTGGTGAGTTTTGCAAGTAGTTGTTATTCTCAGTTGTAGTCCAGCTTGATGATGTCTAAAGTCCATCAGTCCATGTACTTCCCTCGGTGTTGCTGAAATGCCTTTTTCTTGGTATCCTCAAGAGTATACAAGAATTCAGAAACATCAGTTCAGCTCTGGACATGCCCTGTCATCCAGCCAAGCTTGCTCTATGGCGATCAGTTCTTTAGCAGGCCTTCCCTTTCCATCCCTTGCCTTAGAGCACACAGCTCCTACAGGTTTGCATTGAAACCCCCCACCATTTTCTGATGCTGTTACTCTGCACCTCTAGTCTTTCTTTCTTTTTTTCTTTCTTTCTTTCTCTCTCTCTCTCTCTCTCTCTCTCTCTCCCTCTCTCTCTCTCTCTCTCTCTTTTTCTTTCTTAGTGTCTCAAACCTTTCACAGAAGGCAATTATATATACTTAGAGCACCATGTTAAAAGGGATGTCAGGCTACCTGAAAATATACAAAGTAAATATCATGTTTGATTTAGGGGGTTTATTTTTTTTGTTACAATTAGCTAAGTAAACCTATCCTATTTATTACTATGTGCATGCATAAAGAAGATCTAAAAAACAACAACCCCGAGTGGTATCAGTGGTAAATAGTGGCACTTTTAAGGTAAATAGCAATAAAAAAATAGCAATAGAACAGTAGTAATAAATGAATAAAACAAGCAACAACAACAAAAAATGACATTAAAGCAAAGAGAATACTGACTCTAGCTGTTTTTCAGACTAAGCTCAATCAAGGCTTCACCGTACAAGCATCAGGCCGAGGAAAAGCCACTATGACTATTGTGACTGTGTACAATGCAAAGATGCAAGAAAATGCAGTTCAGTGCAAGAAATTCAGTCTTAATGTCAGTGTTGAAACTCTTCAGTTGGGTAAGTCCGAACAGTAGCTTCCAAGGTTTCATGGAAATTCCAGGTTCTGACAAAAGGCCTAGATTTTATTCTATTATATAACCTCAGCACAAGCCCTAATGACTGGCCACAGTGTTTTTAAAATTTTGATCTGGAGAAAATATGTGTACTACAAGATGAATCTACGCATGAGTAGTCTTAATACTTTGTACTATATGTCCTTTTTAAAAAACTATATATTCTAACTTACAGAATTGTGGGCTAGGATGTAAAACCCCCAGTCTGATAATGAAAAGGAAGGTCATCTTGAGATCCTGTCACGGAGTAGCTTTGTTTATTTTCTGTTTAAATAAATGAATATGCTAATTTAACTAGGTGAAGAGGTATGCTAGGTGAAGAGGTATGCTGGTTTAGACCAGGGCTGTAGAAATTAATACTGCTGTGAATTTCCCCATGACCCACATTTTTTTCCCTACGGTTAACTCCAATCAGAGGTAACTATCAATAAAAGTCTACTTGTAGCCCAGGAAACCAAGTTTCCATGGAAGTCAGGTCTGGCTTACAGTCTCGGAAGCTGATGCTTGGAACTGAGATCTCTTTTGCAGCCTAGGATAATGTCGCACTGGGGCTTTCTCCTGAGCAGACGTGAATAGAACTGGGCTGTGCTTTGTATGGTGGTGAGAAACATCTATATGAGTAAAAATTACATCTGTCCCCAATCACTTTGCCCTCACAGCTCCACCCAGTCTTGAAATGCAGCCTGAGACCCTTTCCAAATTAGATTTCAGCCTCTAGGTTGAGAAACTTTCCTCACCATTATTTTAGACTCCTCTCTTTGGCATGGCTTCCTTTGGGAAGTGGTCCAATTGTTGTTTAGTCGTTTAGTCGTGTCTGACTCTTCGTGACCCCATGGACCAGAGCACGCCAGGCCCTCCTGTCTTCCACTGCCTCCCGGAGTTTGGTCAGATTCATGTTCGTAGCTTCGATGACACGGTCCAACCATCTCATCCTCCGTCGTCCCCTTCTCCTCTTGCCTTCACACTTTCCCAACATCAGGGTCTTTTCCAGGGAGTCTTCTCGAGACTTCTCCTGATGATCTTAACACCCGAGAGGGCTCAGTCTTTGAGATAGCTTGGATCCAGGGGGAAATATGAATTAGTTTATCAAAACCCATAGTATTTCCCATGTTTTCCCAGTGTAGTCACAGCTATACTGCATAGAATTTGTACAAAAACACTGATTTTTCTCTCTCCTTGTGCTATAACTTCTAGATCAGAAGCAGCCCAAGGGAGCCTCAGAGGCTGTCAAAATCAAAATCTGCACCAGGTAAGAATGTTGAGCTTTAATGAGAAGGCAAGTCTAACAAAGGGCTAAATCCTGCAAACCAAGCCCATGGAAAAATGGGTTGGGATCAGATATCCTAAGAATCAATTCAAAGCATAATATTACATTTTATCTGAAGATTTATTCAAGGACAGAAGTTAAAAACAATCACATAATGAAATCGCTCAACAATATGAGCTTCAAAAACAATGCTATCTTACCTAAGTGAGGTAGACAAGATGAAGTGCAATACGCCTTTAACTCTTCCTCAGTAGACTCCAAACAGCCCCATTCTTAGCCAAAAAGAGTATATCTAGTTCAAAACCACTTTCTAAAAAGCATCCTGGTGATTTGTTTTGTACCCAGGACAAGTGCCAAAATTTAGCAAGTTAGCTGTTGGCTTTCCACTCAAGCAGTAATTCACAATTTTTATTATAATATTTAATATTATGTGTTTAATTCATGCTCAACATGTATGATGTAAAACTTATTGCTATTTTTATGAAGGCTTTAGAGATAAACCTGGGTTATAATGGGATGCTTTGCAAGAAAACAACTTACTGAATATTTCCACAAGATTTCTCTGCTTTGTAATTTTGAGATACTTTAACTCTGATTTGCCTTTTGGCTAAGATCAAGTGTAGTGTTGTGCAGATTTGAAGATTCAGGTGAGTATGTTCTGCTCTTTGTACATTGACAGAAAGCAAAGGACAATATCCAAAGAGCTAAGGTTTCCTGCGCTCGTGCGTGCACACACAGAAGCTTACATCTATTCTACCTAGACTAGGTAAGGGAAACACGTGGCACTCAAGTCCACATGTTTCCCTCCCTGTTCTAGGTTGGAGTGCAACTTTCATCACTCCTTATCATTAGCTATGCTGTCTGGGGCCAGAGGGACTGTAGTTCAATAACAACTGGAGGACTACCTGTCCCCCACCACCACCCTGCTCGAGGGGATGATCTGCTACATGCTTGCTAACTAAGGGTGAAAGTGAAGGAGGGACATGGGATTTTTAGCTGCAGAAGGGTTTTTTTTTTTTTTTTAATGTGATGCCGGATATCCTATTTGCATCACACACCTACAGGAAAAAAACCCTATATGCTGGGTCTTCAGCTTGGCTCACCAGCCAGGCTCTCCCCACACCTGAGCACCATGGAAGGTTGCCAATCTTAAAATAACGTCACCAGTACCACAACCCTGCCCCCAAACTGCATCTCTCCACCTTGATCCACAAATGTTCTGTAAATGTATGTCGCGTTCCCCCAGTGTCCCCTGTTTGTTTTCCCTCAAGCACAGGTCCACCTTCGGACACGATGTATTATTTTCTCCTTTTATTTATTTATTTATTTATTAGATTTATATACCGCCCATCTAGAACGTGTCTACTCTTTTTTTTTTTACACGCTGCCACCAGTGGATCTTTATCCACACTGTACCAAATAAGTTTCTTAGACCCAGGCTGCCAAATATAACAGGTTTATTTATTGTTTGATTGGTAAATCACAGAAGTAAAGTCATAGATGTTCTTTTATTGTTCAATCATTAAACTTGGATAGGATTACACATGTGCTTGTTTGTATTCATTCACATTAAACACAGTAACAATATCTTATGACTGTCTATCTATTTTCTATTACTTTTATCTCTTATCTATTTTCTAACCCACACCAATTTTCCAATCTCTGTCTTAACACTTCAAAACTCCCTTCTCTAACTCCCCTCAGTCTCCAACTGTTCTCCTGACTCCGCCCCTCCTGTCCTGCCATAGGCTCCTGCCCTAGAGCTCCATATGACGGACAGGCGTGACTTGGGCATTCCGCCACAATGTATACCAAATTACTCTGGGGATTAGGATCAGATTTCATAATGATACCATTTGCTGATAACATCTTGGATCTCACTTTTCATCTTTGAAGCTAAACCACTTTGAAAACACCAGAACCAAATTGATAAAACTAAAACTGAATCCATTTCTAACCTGCTTCTTTTGCCACTTATCTCTTTCCCTCATTTTAGGTATCTTGATGATGATGATGATGCCACAATGACAATCATTGATGTTTCCATGCTCACTGGTTTTGCCCCTGATACTGATGAACTTAAGAGGGTAGGTGATGCTGGATGCTAAAATTCTCCCTTGAGAGTTTGGGCTAGAAAATTCTCTGCAATCAGTGAAAAGGCTTTGGCATGAGAATTTGATGTTCAGACAGATTGGATAAGAACTAATTGTGAAAACACCAGTTCTACTGTGAGGTAGATGCTCACTGGGCTGGATGCCAAAGACAATGGCTATTTTCAGCATTTATTTACTGTTGACACCTTTTATTATGTCATTCATAGCAGCTTACTTCTGTAGGCAAAAATAAAGAGGTCCATGCCTCAATGAGCTTATAATGAAAAATAGCTGCAGTTTGGGAAAAGGCAACAAAGATGAGGAACAGGAAATAAATACAGTTAGATGAGGTTAAAATTTGGTTACTGATGAGAATGTAGACTGAGGAATAAGCTAAAGGCCACATGGAAAGTCAGGCTTTTAAGGATATGAAGAAATAGCAGCACATACATATTTAGCAAGGCAGTTATGTTCAGAACAATGGGGAGCAGATCTGGCTTTGATTAATCAAAAGCTGAAGGAAAATTCTCTTGCACCCAAAATTCTTAGAGATAAACTTGGGCTTCAGAAGAGCCCTCTTCTTCCCAGTATCTTGGTAAATATTGCTCCGTGTACCAACTTTTGGAAGCTAATTTGTGCATCTGAGGATCTGGTCACATGTTAAGAAGAATGTACATCTCCTTCTCTTATAGTGTTTTCCCTCCAGACATCTCAAAGCAATGTGTCTGAGACATCAGACATACAAGCAAAGCCATGCTATCTCCCAATGGATCAATTATAAAACAAAAGCAGGCTGATTTGCCAAGGGTGGGCTGAATCAAGCTCTTGTTAGGACACTCTTTTGAAGAGTGTGCCTGATATTTGCAGAGGGATTTATTTCTTTTCCATATATTTACATGAATAATGAAGCTGCAGTCCTGTGTACCTAAACAATTTTGAAAAATCAGTAATAGAGTCAATGTGGAGCTAAATTACATTTCTTTGAGATGAGAAACCTGTATAAATTTTGATGAGATCAGGTAAGCAGGTGATTGGATGTGGTAAGCAGTTTGTTCTGCTTGGAAGTATGCAAAAATCTGCTGATACATTACTTTCCCTTTTTGTTAAAAGAAAAGAAAAAGGAAGTGCACTGACGACCAAGACCAACACATGAAAGGGGTTCACTTCTAAGTAAACATAATGATTCTAAATAACTGTAGCCACTTGTGCTAAATCAGGCAGTAAGTTTTCAAAGATTTATTTTTCATTTGACTGATTAATTAACTTTCCTACCATGTTTCCCCGAAAATAAGACAGGGTCTTATATTAATTTTTGCTCCAACAAACGCATTAGGGCTTATTTTCAGGGGATGTTTTATTTTTTTCATGTACAACAATCTACGTTTATTGAAATACAGTCATGTCATCTTCTGGTTGCTGCACAATGGTGGAGGGCGGGGTTTCACTTACCGTATTTTTCCGTGTATAAAACAACACTTTTTCCTAAAATCATTAGAGGAATAATTGAGGGTCGTTTTATACACGGAAGGAGGCGGAGGCGAAGGAGCCAGTGCCGGGGCTCACCTCCAGCTCACATCGCCACCTTGTCCCCTGCCTGAAGGGACCCTGTGAGTAGCGCCAGAGGCGGCGATCTGGCAGCAGCAGCAGTCAGTGGATAGCCACGGGAAGCAGCTGAGCGTGGCTGCCCATTGATTGCTGCCGCTGCCGGATCGCCTCCTCCATGCGCCACTCGCGGACTACCTTTGGGCAGAGGACAAGGCGGCAACGTGAGCTGGAGGAGGTGATTGGGTGGCTGCGGCAGCAGCAGCAGGAGCAGTAAGGAGGCGCAGCCACACTAGGCAGTCCTTCGCAGCTGTGCATTGACTGCTCCTCCACCTCTGGCAAGGGTCAAAATTGGGGGATCGTCTTATACATTGGGGGGTCGTATACATGGAAAAATGCAGTAACTAGGGCTTATTTTTGAGGTAGGGCTTATATTACGAGCATCCTGAAAAATCATACTAGGGCTTATTTTCAGGTTAGGTCTTATTTTCAGGGAAGCAGAGTAGCTGAAGACAAATGTTATAGTTGAACCAAAGATGTCCTGCTTCCAGCCCTAGTCTACTGTGATTCTTCTATGATCTCTCATCAGCTATTACCCCATGTGTGATATCTTAGTTCTTTCTGCAATAATACACTGGACTCAGCACAAGGACATCAAGTCAGATTACTTTTTTGTAGTAACAAAGGTACTTCTAACACAAACAAATTTATTATGAAAATGGCATACGCTTTTCTGTGGCACAAGACAGTTATTGCATAAATCGCTTTTCCACAGAAGATTGTGCATGAAGCAGATCACAGTAAACATCACCTTGTCAACATACATATTTGGGTGATGGCAGAAGCATGTTACAAACTATTAATAAATTTAAACATAGCAAAAAGCACATGAGATAAATCCATTTGCTAATCTCATTTATAGTACATTCACTGAATCACTGGGATTTATATAATGTTGTCCGACCCTTCAGAACCGATTCTAATTTGGACTGTCAGTCAATGGTTTATTATCAGTCCTAATGTAAACTTCTACACAGAGCTTCGTAAGAATTTTGTTGAAGACCATGGTGCATACAAGTCCCCTGACAAATGTATCTAATGTTATCAAAATACTTTCTGACTCTCTTGAAGTCTCTGTGAAGCATATCCTGTGTAGGTACCTCCCAAGGGTCTTTGAACTTAAGTGCCAATGAACTGTAAAGACAACTTCACATTTCCTTTCAATGTTTTAGCTTTCTGAAGGAGTTGACAGATACATCTCCAAGTTTGAAGTTGACAACGTTATGACTGACAGAGGGAACCTCATCATTTATTTGGACAAGGTAAGAGGGTTTTGGAGGGGTCCCTTGTGCTTGCTCACACAGTAGCATCTTTGGCTGTTCCAGATCCTTCTCATATTTTTTTGTATTGAGGATTTGAAGATACCAACCCAACATTTGCATCCACACATGGGGAGGGGTTTGGTGAATTGGGATGCACTGGGTCGCCTTAGTACGGACTGTCCACACTCATCCAGAATTGCTCTCTGATATCTCATTCCCAGCACAGATTGCCTTCTCCTTCTCCTTCGTGGTCTCTGTGGATCACACAGAGAGGTTATCTGCCCCTGTGCAAAGCCTGTTGGGAACCCTCCCAAGCTGAGTAATAGCCATTTGGTAGTAACCCACCCTACCCACCCTCCTGGCAGCGTATATAATAATGCTCAGCCCTAACCTCTGTTTCTCTTTGTCCACCACCAGAGTGTTAGCAGTTTGGAAACCTGCTGAGTATTCAGTTTCTCTCTTCATTTCCCTTTTCCCTTCCTGTTTAATTTGTCCTATAAAGTTCTCACCTTTATTTTCATTTATTACTCTATTTATTTTTCGACCATCACACTTGATTTGTATTTGTTTATTCCGCTTTGTGGCCGCTGCCTATGCATATGGCCCCTAAGGCCTCGTTCAAAAAATGCAACTTTTGTGGGAGCAGTATATCTCCCACTTACTGTCATTCAAAATGATTATCCTATCTCAGAGAGGCCCATCTCTCCCAGCCCTGTCTGATTGGTACAGCTTTCTCCAAGCAAGGCTGCAGACTAAGACAGTTGAAACTTTGTTTCTTTGGGAACAGTCTCTCCCAAGTGCTGACAAGGCCTTGGGCTCATGCTTGTCAGCCCTGACTCCCTCTTTCACCACAGTCTCAGTGTCAACAGTGTCAACACTCAGTGTCAACACTCTCTACTCACTCCAGTAGACAGACTTCTCATCCAATACTGACTCCTTTGACTGATTCCAATCAGTATCTTCCATCCACACTGATGTTGACATAACAACCAACACCATCTTCCCAGGCATCCCCCCTTCTGTCTCAGGTAGGGAGCAGCCTGTGGTCAAACTAAGAAAACTTGCCATTTTAAGTGGCCGCCCAGCCTAGCTGCTCTGAGGCCCTTAAGCTGGAATGGATAAAGGACAAGAAAGATAAGCAGACTAGGAAGGCTAGTCAGTTGGTTGCCTCACCTGCTCCACTGTCCATTATGGCTCCACCGCCAGCCTGGCATTTGCCTACTCCTGCTTCCACCATCCTAGTGACACCAATTCCATTGTCTCTTGTCCATCCTGTTTTGGCTATTGTGTCTCGTTTGCTCCTCTGGTATAAACACTTGGCTTGACTCCAACTTCATCTCTTCTGTCCGATTTGGTCACTGCTACTTTAGCTCAGTTGTCCTTGGTTTCAAAAATGAACTTTGCATAATCAGCACTGGACCCTAGTGTGATCCCACTAAATACCACCTAAAGCTAGCCACTGGCCCTTGTCACTGACTGTGTATTGGGCACACCCCTCTGTCAGGATCATTCTTTGATGGAACCACCTTCCTTGTTGGATGAAGCACTGCCTTGGCTCTGCGTCAGATGCTACTTCCATTGCCTCGTCTGGAGGATACCCCCCCCACATGATGCAGATCTCTCATCCCACCCCCACCCCCTTGTTCAGAATCAACCTCCAAACAGGGATCAGCTAAACCAAAATTATTTGCCCCAGGACATTTCCAGATCCACGGTCTCTGACTTGTCCTGTTATATTTATAGTCACTACTTATTCCTAATCTCAACCTCCATACGACAAGTTTACCTACTTTCAGCAACTCAGCCATCACAGTCTTCACAGCTTGCCACTTCACAATTATCTGTCTCAACATCACAGCCTCTCCATCCAGAATCTGATGTCTATGAACCATCTGACTCCCAGCTCAAAGACCCACTGTCTTCACCTGCAGACCATTCCTCACCAGACCAGATAGTAAAAGCAAAGCGAAAAGAAGTGTGCTGCTTCTATATCACCTCATAGCTCTTAAAGTACTCTCTGGGTGGTTACAATTTGATTATGCAGGCTTTCTATTGCCGCTCCGCCCCCCATGAACTATGTATTCAATATACTCAATTTGGAAGGATGGAAGGCTGAGTCAACTTCCAGCTGGCTACCTGAGCCCTTTGAGATTGAACTAACGTTTTGACTGCAGTATTGCAATTTAACCACTGCAGCATGATATACAAGAGGAAGGAATTTTGTTCCTTCTACATCACCCCCTCAAAATTCTATCATTATGGAGTGTATACAAAAGTATAAAGTGTATACAAAAATCTCATTCTTCCCCTGTGGACAGAGAAGATTGGCAGCTAGTCCTTCTGGGTAGCAGACTTTACTCTTCTGCAGCCTTAATGATGCACATTAGCAATTACCAGGTGGCTCTGGCCGTGTTTCAACAACCATTTCTCCATCACCTTCAGGAGGATCAATGGCTACTACTACTATTTCTCTTTCATGAGTCACATCACCTTGCTAGTCATCAAATAAACTCCTCCAGGCACATCACTGATTGTGCCTCAGAGGTCATTGCTGGAGCACTCTCCCTTCATAGGCACTCCTGGCTCATAACCACCAGTATTCTGGAGGAGTCCTGTTCCCACATTGGGAATCTGGCTTTTGAGGGCGATGGTCTCTTCAAGGTCAAAGCAGATGAACTCATCAACTTTCTTGTTAAAACAAGTAATACTGCAAAGAAAATGGACATTACCTCACATTCTGCCACTTTCTGGTCACAGAAGCAGTTTTGGAAAGAGCCCCAATGCCAAAGTCACACCCTGTCATCTGCAGCATCTGCCCACTCTTCCTCTCAAACCAGTTCTCATAAACAGTTTTTCAGACACAGCAAGCAGTTTCCCTCCATATCCTCTACATAGAGACCTTCCTCTTTTTCAGAGCCCTGTTTTTGGCTGCTCTTTGCCTCCTCTAGACACAGCAGGTCACCACATGCCCACTCAATCTAATGTGCCACTCAACAACTAGGTGCTCCATTACAAATGGGTTTTAAGCATTGAATGTGGTGCATCAAATGCACAAGCCATCCAGTTGCAGTTCACCTTGCTAGGTCCAACAACACCCTCACAGGCACTCTCATATGGAGGCCACAAAAAGGGATTCCTTATCTCCACTTAGAGAATTGTCCACCAGATAGTTGAGTGAATTCATCTCACCTACAAATTAGCCAGATGGCCTCCCTCTCAGGGTGTCCACAGTCATGTCACCAAATATCTGGCCATGTCCTCTTTAGCCTTGAGAGGTGTCCCACTACCTGAAATCTATAAAGCTGTTGCCTGGACCCAGTCATAAACATTCACCAAGCACTGCAGACTGGGTGCTTGTGCCAGGGATGATTTGGGAGAGCTGTATTGTCTGTCATGACACAATGACACTCCCTTCTTCGGTGAGTCAGCTTGCAATCTCCCACCAATGTGATCCTCAGAGATCACAAAGGAAACTGACAGGTTTTCAAATGGTCATCTGTGAAGCCACACTACTCACCCTTCTCTCCTCTGTGTCTCTTTTCATCAGTCTGTCAGAGGATGGGAACTAAGGGGTTAGGACTGGGAGGAGATATATATGCCATCAGGACAGTGAGAGGGTTGCCGCTTAAAGGCTACTACTCAGATTGGGAGGGTTCCAAACAGGCTCTGTGCGGATGCAGATAACCCATCAGTGTGATTCCACAGAAGATGACCTGAAGAACCACAGTTACAGGGAGATAACTTGTTGTTTTGTCTATCTTCAGCTCTTTCGCCACCTTACTTCACTCTCTCCTTCCTTGTTTTACCTGCCCATGGTGTGTGGAGGGGTGGATACTGATCAACAGAAAAATACTCACAGGAAAACTTCATCAGATATCACACATCTGCAAAAGTGCATGAATCTGCACAGAACAACACATTACTACATGAGCAGATGCTGCACTGGAGCAAATCAGAGCAAATCATGAGAAAAATATACTACCATTTTGTGGTCTTGTAAACCTCCCTTGAAATCTCTGATACAGGTTTCAGGCCTGTTGTGTGAACACCAGGAGGCAGTACCAGTATTACAGGATCAAGGAAAGTTGAGCAGTGTGAATGTAAAGAAGTTGGCTTGGCTGGGCATAAGGCAGAGCCAGGGAATCCCTAGTGTGCATTTGAGGCAAGGGTATCTATGAACCGTAGAAGATGTGATGGATGTTTATTTGTTAAGAAACAGTTTACTTTTCTTTAGTAATACAAAGAAGTACTATATCTGCATCTCTACCTGCTTTAAGCCTTATATAAATTAAAAGCATGATGTTTCACTGTGTTTTTCTTTGTACGGTTGGCTTAATGCCTGGGATTAGATAGACTTTTCTCAGTCCAAGTGTGAGATTCTGATCTTCATGATGATTACACTCTGATTTTTATCATTATAGAACAGCACAGAAGAGAGAAGCCATCGCTGCTGGAACATTGCTTTCCTTTGAACTCTAAAAATTATAGGAGCCCTCTTAGATGCAGTTTGCATATATACAATACTAGAGTTTAACAGTGAGGAAACGGCTTGGGAATGACAAGCACTCTCATGTCCTTTTCCTCTTCCATGTGGTTTCTCTTCATTTTTATCTACTTGCGTTTAGCTCGATGTGTGGTGGTCAGCAACCTCAGTTAAAGTGAAGCCAGGTCTCTGCATCATGACGCCTCAGTTCAGGATGTTGTATTTTTCCAAGTATGTGACACAATATATGACTGGAATGTAAGTGTGACAGGTTGTTGGTGAGCCTTGACTGACAGACTATTTTCCTACCAGCTCTGCATTTCTAAGGCTATAATTATTATTTTAATCTGCTGATTGTTGCCATACTTACGCCATTCCTGCTATGCCCTTAAACCCCATGAACATTGGATCCCTTTGAACAGCTTCTCCTGAGAGAATGTCAGTGTGTTTCTGAAATAATAAAAACAAGACAAAGCTCTTGTGGCATCCTTGAGAACTCACAAATGCATTTCAGGCTGAGCTTTTGTAGATTTCAGTCAGCTTCTGTGTCTGAAGAAGTGGCTTGTGACTCACAAAAGATACTCATGAAAGATCACAATGAGATACATTTCTTAGTCTCAAATGTGTCACAGAAGCTTTGATTTTGTTCTGATTGCGTCTTTAGAAGCTTGACTAAAGCTGTCCTGCCAAGCCTAGACATCCACCTCGAACTGAACAATGGAAGGATTTCCTTAAGATTGCTCAGAGAAAGGAAAGACTCTCTCCACTGGAGGTCTGGTGGTCAAACACTTATTTTCTATTTTCTCTGATCTTCACAGGTCTCTCACAGGGAGGATGAATGCCTAGTATTTAAAGCTCTGAAGTATTTTGAAGTTGGTCTCGTACAGCCAGGATCAGTCAAGGTGTACAACTATTATAATCTAGGTAAAGACTCTTGTGAAATCTCTACAATGCTGCTCAAATACTGAAAGACTAATTAGGATGTTGCAGAAATTTACTGAGCCTCCAGACCCAGTTTTTTACCTCATTTTACAAGTACAGAGCTGAGGAAGGAATGCCCTGAAAATATTTGAAATGCAATGACAAGGGATGAGGGACCAATTCTGCCCCAGTTTCAAAACAGCCTTCAGGTTCTAGGCTGTTTTGCCCTAACCCACCCAGGTGTAATTTTCACCCAAGGGCAGGGAATTAGACCAGAGGGACTTGATCCCTGGTTTCCCTGACTCTCTAGCATAGGGTTTCTGTGCCCAGCAGGCAGGAATGCAGTTTAAATGTGGGTTGTCCAGCTTCATCTTTCTTGCAGCATGGAATGTGAGTTTGTTTTATTTATTTATTTCCAATAAATATTTTTGCTGAGCTGGATAGGCAAGACCAAGGCATTTTGCTGTTTCCAGTGGCAGCTCCCCAAAGTTGGTGCTGCTTGGTTAGGTAAGTGCTGTCCCAACTTCTCTTGCAAGGCTATAGGGCCAAGGAGAATAATCTGGTGACCTGGAGGCTTCGTCTGGCTTCCAAAGCTGTTTTACCCAAATGCAGACGAGGTCTAGGGAAAACATTTGCCCGCAACTTCACTTTTCAGATCCTTGCATGAAATCGTGATGTTGTACATTTCCAGTGCAACATCTGAGTATTATATATTAAAAGTAGGTATCATGTGGCTGGAAGGCTAGTTTGAAAGCTCCTAGCCTCTAGTGGATCCCAACAAATAAATATTTTGGGATGAGAAGGTATACCAGGATTCCTCCAGAATGTAGTGTTTCAGTTAAGGGCTCAGCTGAGACCAATGTGTAATTACTGAAGGATCCTAGCTAAGGACTCCAACTGAGAGTAATGTAAAGGCATGGACTCCCCATATAAGGCAGGCTCCCATGAGGAATCGGTGCAGGAAACAACTGTTGTCTTTACCTGCAACCTGCTTTGGTATTTCCTAGAGCTATCTTGACCCTTGAACCAGACCTGGACTTCTCTTAGTGATTCCTTGACTCTAGCATTATTACTGCTGGTTCTGACTGATTCTCCGGCTTCTGACCTTGGATTGGCTTATTAGACTCTGCCTTTCGTTTACTGAAGTAAATCAGAACACAGAAGTGGCAATGCACCAGTTAAACAAGTTGTGTATCTCCTATGTTTTAAAAGTAAAAAAAAAATTAACTAAAGAAGACACAAACCTCTGGCCTTTCCCAGGTTTTGGGAGGCTTTTTGTGGCCCTCCATACATTCTGGGACAGTTCTAACATGATGATGATGATTGTTTACTGGACCTTGCCCACCTCTGTAATCTGTAATGCCTGGCCATGCTTGAGCTGCAAAACTGTAAAATCTTGAATGCCAGAGGACATTGTGTTCATTAGGGAGCTTGTTAATTTGTTTGTAGATCAGTTTGTGCTTCAAAATAACATTTTCCAGCCCTCAGACCATTGCTTGGTGAATGAGTGAATCCCGTGGAACAGAGAAAGTGGCCATCCCTAAGGCAGCTGGCTATGGAGTACCAGTCTCCCCTTGAGTGTCTGCTTAAAGACCCTTGTTCAGCTAGCTGGCTTCCTTTTGGTTACACAAAGTCAGCTGGATGTGTTTCTAATGTTCTCCCTGGGAGAAATGGTCCATCTGCCTAACTTAGTGTCCTTTTCAAGGATTTTCCTTTTGAGATTTCCTATCAAAGTATGAAATGACAACCTGTGTAGACTTGTCAATGTGAGACAGCGATGAATCTTTTCTTTCCTCTTTTCAGATGAGCAGTGCACCAAATTCTACCATCCATCCAAAGGAAGTGGCCTGCTCAGTAAGATATGCCATGGGGATGTTTGCCGGTGTGCAGAAGGTAAGGTGGGGTGAAGAGATGTTGCTTCTGCTCACCCAAATGCAAGATAGATATATATATAAATTTCTTTCAGGGGCATGTGTGCGTATATGTTACCATGTAATGTTAGATCTCTGGTTTATTGGGTTTCATCTGATATGTTAGCAGTGTCAGCTTTGCACAGTCTGGCTCTCACAGGAAATGAGGTCCTTTATGTGCTCCAGTGGGTGAAAGGTGTAACCGGAGATGACCTGATGCTATCCACAGGTGAAATTTATTTGAAGATATAGTTGAATCACATCAGATAAACAGGGAATAAAATTCACAAGATAAAGGCAGAATAGAAAAGAAATCAAAGGAACATCAATTGTATTCTAACACAATGCAAAGCAATGAGATGAAAAGTGCAAAGCAGAACAAGCTGTACTAAAGAATCATATGACAATTATGCAAGATTAGCTACAGTTAGCCTTTTATAAAACACTATATTTGCCCCAAACTTTCCACCAGCCTTCTAGATGAAGCTCATTATGTTCAAGTCTTTGGCCTAAAGATTGAGAAAGAGGAACTGGTTCTTCAAGACTCAGGGGAATGTGCAGGAGAATCAATCCAGGAAAATTCTCATACGAGAAATCAGAAGGAAAAAAAATATAAAAGTAGTGAAGTTTGTGCGTGTGTGTAAAAGGAATAAATAAAAGACAGTAACAGAAGTGTAGAATCTCCCAGAAGAAGTAGTTGAGCCCATTGTGAAAACTGAAACTTATCTCAGAATCAAGACAAGCTAAAGCCAAAAGGCCTCCAAACAGTCAAAATCTGCAAAAGTAAAAATCACATGAGAAAAAGTGAACTGAAAATCATCTGCATGTTGAATATGAATGTGAGTGTGAATGAATGTGTTTCCTTGTCCCAAGCAACAATTGCTTTTTGCTCCACTGATGCCCCTCATTTCCCTGCATCTTGATTGGCTTCCTTACCTGCACCCCTAAAATTCAGTTCTGTGTTGGTAGATGGTAAACTGGGAGAAAAAGTGCATTGTGCCACCTTTCATTTTTCCGAGGAAGTAAATCATCCCTTTGTCCTGCAGCACACAATATGACTGTAACATGCTATCAGCCAGACCCTTGTTGCCACAGCAATCGTATATCTGGTTCATCATGCAAAAGTTCAGGCTGGAAGGAATCCTCAGTCTTTTTGCCAGCAGGAAACAGTCCACTGTGTTATTATGAAAAAAACCAAAGATTTCCTCAATGCCATTCCATAGGCAGGCCATGTTACAGATTAGTAGTCCATTCCACCAGTCCAATCCGCATGTCCACATCCCTTTTGCCCAGTGTACCCTTATACTTAAAAAGTTGGACCTGATTAACACCTACCAGATATTTGGAGTAAAGTTCAAATAATCCTTGAGCCTTGATGTTTATGGTTGGGGTTGATGACACTTATAGTTGAAAACTTCTGGAAGGACCCAGGTTGGAGGAGGCTGATCTGTGATCTGGAATGTGGAATAGGCATAGGGCTCCTATTACCTGGGTCAGGTACAGGCTCAACTAAATTACTACTGCAAAATTTGATCTTTGTTGGAGCTCCATTTTTTTAAATCCCTTGTATTATTTGATAAAAGCAGCAATTTTTCCATTCCAGAGAGCTGTGAAATCTTTCTGGAAAGTAAATAGCCATACAAATAGGTCACACTACAATTTGCACTCAGAAAAGGGCTGTATAAGAGTACAGTGGTGCCTCGCTAGACGATGTTAATCCGTTCCACGAGGATCGCTGTCTAGCGAAAACATCGTCTAGCGAAGCACGTTTTCCCATTGGAATGCATTGAAATCGCTTCAATGCGTTCCAAGGGAAAACGCAGTCGTCTTGCGAAATTTCCCATAGGGAAACCTCGTCTAGCGAGTGAGGGTCCCCATAGGAATGCACTGACAGCTGCACTGACAGCTTTTCACCACTAGTCGGCGCACTCCTATGGGGAAACCTCATCATCTAGCGAAATTCCCCATAGGGAAACATCGTTTTGCGAAGCGCAGTAGCGCTCGCAAAAAGGCATCGTCTAGCGATTTCCTCGTCCTGCGAGGCAATCGTCTAGCGAGGCACCACTGTATTTCTTTTTCCTTCTTCACATCCAGTAATATGAGAACAAGTATAATGAAGCAGTGGAGTAGCCAGATAAGTACCCAATACGATTCCTAGTTCTTTTCCATATGTGCTAGTAAACCTGTGATCTCAGCCAATGTCTGCAGTCTAGGTAAAATGTGTCTGAAGTGCTATATAACTCATGGCTGTTTTGTAGCTCTTCTGGTAGAACAGGAGTGATACTGCTGGCAGAGGTAGGTGATCACTAATTAAAGAGTTATTGCTTTCATGTCTGTGGCGTCCGCCCAGGTCATGAATATTCATATGCTATCTGCATGGACCAATCAGAGTGCTGGAGAGGCGGAGTCACGAGATATAAGATTCTCTGCAGGAGGAGGAGGAGATTGGAGATTTAGGGTTGGAGAGATTGGAGTTTTGGAGTTTGGGGTGGATAGAGAGAGAGTTGGCGGTTGAGGGTGGATGAAGTGGAATGTTTGGTTAAGAGTTAAAGACATTGATTGTACCTTCATCATCTGTAACAATAAACAACTTCTATTTGGTTCTTTTGAAAATGACACATTGCCTGGACCTCTGTGATTTATAATAAACAATGTTGATGTAATCAACTGGTGGCAGTGACACGTAGCTTGTGCTCTTGCTTGGTGAAACAACCAAGAGGCAGGCAGGAATGTGACAATGTCAAAGTGGACACAAATTCCATGCAAGGAGCTAAGATGCACACAATCTGAAATTGAAGGAAGAATGTTTTTAATTACAGGCACTTCTCACTTAACAACCAACCTGTTTAATGACCGCTAAGACTTACAATCAGTTCTCCAGCAATCACACGAGACTATATATTCCGTTTATTAATTTGTACAGTATAGTACAATAAAGTACTGTACTGTACAAATTTATAAACGAAATATGTAGTCTCGTGTGGTTGCTGGGGAATAAGATGTTAGCAAAAAGGAACATGACTTCACCTGGAGGAAGCACCAAGATTCGAAGGAAGGCTCTCAATCTTGAGATGAAAATGAAGATAGTAAACAAATATGAATGATAAAAAAGTTAAAGTGATAGCACATGATTTGGAGCTGGGGCATTTGACCATTTTGATTATCTTGAAAGATAAAGATAGAGTTAAAGATGCAGTAAAAGCATTGGTAGGATTTAAAGCCATAATAACTAGGCAGCAAAAAGGCCTCATCCATGAAATGGAAAAATGGCTGGTGATCTGGTTTGATGACCAGATACAAAAAAGAATGCCAATGGGCCTTTTCATAATTCAAGCCAAGGCATGCAGTATCTTTGAAACACTGAAGGTGTGCAAAGGGGAAGAATCGATGGAAACATTTACGGCAAGCCATGAATGGTTTCATAGAAGATTCAGCCAGCATAATTGGTGTATAAGCAGTGAGGCGGCAAGCACAGATGTAGAAGCAGAATTTTTTTTTACGAATTCGATAAAATTATAGAGGAAGGCAGCTACCACCAGAACAAATCTTCAATGTGGATGAAACTGGGCTTTTTTTGGAAAATAATGCCTGAAAAGTCCCACATACTGAAGGAGTGGAAATAATGCCTGATTTCAAGGCTTTTAAGGGCAGGATGACGTTATTGGGAGGAAATGTTGCTGGGTTCAAGTTAAAGCCTTTCCTCATCTATCGCCTCGAGAACCCATGTGCATCAAAGCAAGTTAATAAGCACACCCTGCCTGTTTTCTGTTCAAATAAAAAAGCATGGATGATGCAACTTTATTTGAGGATTGGTTCATCAACTGCTTCATACACTCAGTCAAGCATTACTCTCTGGAAAAGAGCATTCTCTTTAAAATTATCCTCCTGCTCGGTAATGGTCAAGCTCCCCCCCCCCCCCAGCATCTTGATGGTCTACACCCAAATGTAAAGGTAGTGCATCTACACGACTGCTATAAAACAATTGTGGATTTTGCTACCATGCTTAATTTAGATGTTGAAATGGAAGATACTGAACAGTTGGTGGAATATGTTAAGGGAGAGCTAAGCAACGAAGATTTAATAGAGTTGGAAGTGTAAAAGCAGTTAGAAGAAGACAAGGAAAGAATGGAAGAAGTACAAAGAAAGTTCACTGTAAAAGGATTAGCTGATGTGTTCTCAAAAGTGAATATGGCTCTATTAGAACTAGAGGGTATGGATCCAAATGTTGAACGGTTCACGAGAGTGGAATGGCAAATGAATGGACTTTTATGATGCTATTGAGAAATTTATGAACAAAAGAAACTTATGAAGCAGATGACAATAACAAGATTCTTCTCGAAAGCTAAACCCAGAACCCCCACCTCTAGAAGTACTTCCATCTCGTTGCCATCCTCTCCTTCATCCCTCCACAGCTCCTGATTATAACTCCGATTATGACACTGATGACCTCGAACCACTACCACACTTTGAAGGATTCAATGACTAATTTTGTGGTACCTCATTTTATAATTCTGGCTGATTATATTTTTATGTTCTGTAATATTTAAGAGATGCAAATTAAAACAAAATTATTATTATTAGTTTTATTTATATGCCGCATTTCTCCCAACAAGGGACCCAAAATGGCTCACAACATTAAAATTCACACAATAAGTTAAATATTAAAAGATAAATTAAACAATATATGATTTAAAATACAATTAAAAGATTAAAACATGAAAACATAAAAAAGATTAAAATTATCTGCTAAAATGGGGTTCAGTTATAATTGCTAAAAGCCTGCCTGAAGAGATGGGTCTTTAGCTTTTTTCAAAATGATAAAAGGGAAGGGGCCATCCTGATCTCCTGAGGGAGAGCGTTCCATAGCCTGGGAGCTGCCACAGAGAAGGCCCTCTCCCGTGTCTCCATTAGCTGTGCTTGTGCTGGCAATGGGATTGAGAGAGGGTCTCCTCTGCTGATCTTAATCGCCGAGAAGGCGCATATAGGGAGATACGGTCCTTCAGGTAGCCTGGACCCAAGCTGTATAGGGCTTCATAGGTTATGACCAGCACTTTGAATTGGGTCTGGAAATGGACTGGTAGCCAGTGCAGTTCTTGTAACAGGTGCGTTATATGCTCCCTGTAGCTGGCCCCAGTCAGTAGTCTGGCTGCAGAGTTTTGCACCAGCTGAAGTTTCTGAACCGTCTTCAAAGGCAGCCCCACATAGAGCGCATCACAGTAATCCAAAAAGGATGTAACTAAGGCATGTGTCACTGTAGCTAGATCTGACATCTCAAGGAATGGGTGCAGCTGGCGCACCAGCTTTAGCTGTTCAAATGCACTCCTGGCCACTGCCAAGACCTGGGCATCCAAGGTTAGGGATGAATCCAGGAGTACACCCAAGCTGCGGACCTGAGTTTTCAGGGGGAGTGTAACCCCATCCAGCACAGGTAGTATCCCTATTACCTCATCTGCCTTCTGACTAACCAGGAGCACGTCTTTCTTGTCTGGATTAAATTTCAGTTTGTTTGCCCTCATCCAGCCCATTACTGATGCCAAGCACTGGTTTAGAGTCAAGACAGCTATCAAGTTGGAGCTTCCTTCAGACCTTTTCATTATTCAGAATAAATAAAAATGATTACACTGGATTTATATTATTGTGTTGTGTTGTGTCTTGTATGCTTTTTGTATGAATAGAATTACATTACTGCATTCCAGTGTGTGCTGCGTGGTATCTATTGAAAAATACGGTGCCACAACACACAAGATATTTGCCGTTAAGCTCCCTGCTTATTGAGCAATTTGCTTAATAACCTACTCACAGGAATTGTACTCGGTTAAGTGAGGAGTGCCTGTACTGGCAATTTGCCACTACTGGTAATGTCACTCCCATTGTGGTGGCAGAGGTACACAGCAGGATTTTGGCCGATATGTATTGTCTGTTGGTATGCTTTACATTGTTCTCTCCCCCCCCCCCCCCTTTATCCTGCATGCTGCCTTGGGAAAACCTCTAACCTTAAAGGGGGTCTAAAATAATTTTAAAGTTAAAAAAACCTATCAGTATTCTATTCCATCCTAAGAAATTATTTTTAAAACATTTAAACACCCTGAAAGGAAAACCTCTGGTACATTGGCAGCAAGCATAGATTATTACTCAGCTGGGAAGAACAACGCTGTTTCTGAGGTTCTCTCTGAGGTAGCACTAGGGCTGGACCACAGGACGCTGGTTTGAACCTCCATAGTCCAGAGAGCCCTCCAAACTAACTTATACAAGCCTACAATGTCTTTTTGCCCTTTTATTTATCAATGAAGCTGTGAGTACTGCAGAGCAAACATGGTGTTGCACTCAGCATGTTTGTTTCCCCAGAAGGACTCCAAGGCACTTGTGGAGCCAGAGGCGCTTTGGGAAACTCAGTATGCTGACAGCAATGGCAGCCTCACTCTACAGTGTACCCTACATGTTTTATCATTTGAGAAGACAAAAAAGAGTGTGTTGGCTGCTGCCTGGAAAGGGGTAGGCCATGGGTTGGAGGAAGTGACTGTTCAGAGTCTATAGACTCTGAGGAGACAGAAAGTGAGAGACTTCTCACCAAACATCACCAAGCTTTAAATCCCAGTGGAAACAACCCAGGGTCTGGAGGTGACGGAACTTCTCAAGGGGATCAGCTAGTGCTGGAAGCTCAGCCCCTCATCAAATAGAAGATTGAGAGGAGGCTGTTGTCTCTCCTGCCTTTTCTGCAGCCCCTCCCCTGGATTCAGTGAAAGCCAGTTTGGACAGTTTGACAAGCCTTGAATTCATGGAGAACCTGCTGGAGGAGATTTTGCCTGCAACTCCTACAGTTAGTGGGTACAGTGGTGCTCACAATGAGAAAAAAACAGAAAGGACTGAGTAGGAAAGAGGAGAAAAGGAAGTGGCCTTCCAGAAGGGTCAGAGCTTAGAAAGTTACTGTTTAAAGGAACTCAGGATGTACCTTGTTAAAATATGCACCCCAAGTAGTTTAAGACTGTTAATGGAAATTCACTAAGTTCATTGCATTACTCAGTAAGATTCTGAGTTCCTGGTTTCTCTCCTTTAACCCCCCCCCCCCCCCACTAAACTTAAAGTTGATAAGAGAATGACAGGAAGCTTGAACAAAAATCCTCTTTGAAATATGTCTTAAATGCTCAGTGTCTTCTTTTTCTTTTTTCTTTTTGTGTGTAGAAAGCTGCTCATTGCTCAGCAAGATGGAGAAAGACATTAATCTGCAGATTCGAGTTGAATTAGGCTGCAAGCCAGAAGTAGACTATGGTAATTGCTGTCTAGATTGCTGAATTCTGTAAAGGAGCTAGTGGCTATATTTGAATATTAATAGTTATCACACTAACCAAAAACTAGTGCTCAGGGCCAGTGCTTCAAAATTCTTCCTGGCAGATTTGGCTGACTGCCTCCCTGCAGTCTGCCCTTGATGAGCGCCTACTATAAATAGACCCACAGTACCCTTTTCTACGGCCACGACACTGCAGCTAGTTGTGCCTATCAGATTTCAGATGTACCACTACAGCTCATGTTCCAAAGTTGTGGGTTTATGTGCCATCAGGTTGCATCCATCTTATAGTCACTCTAATAAGATTTTCAAGATATGTGAGATATTTAAGTGGTTTTATTGGTGCCAACTGCCTGAATAGTTCAGTGGTTTTGGTATCTGCCTGCAGATCCAGAGGTTGGGAGTTCAATACCCCACAGTGTCTACTGGGAGAAGAGTTAGCCTGAGTGGCCTTGGGCAAGTTGCACAGTCCCACGGTGCACCTGGAAGAAGGGGATTGTAAAACCGCTTCTGTGTATTCTCTACCTAAAAAACTCTGGAAAGGGTTGCCATAAGTTGGAATCAACTTGATGGCATGCAATTATTATTATTATTTATTAGTGCCACTCCCCTTTGGCCATGAGTTTTCATGGCCAAACAAGGATTTGAACCTAGGTTTCTTGAGTTCTTGTCCATCAGTCTATCCACTACACCAAACTGGCTCTCGGAATTAGATCTGGATAAATGAACAATCTCTGGATTTATTGGTACCAAAATATACAGTGCACAATCTGTACAGAAACTTCAGCAGCACCAACAATGATGATGATGATGATGATGATGATGATGATAGTATGATGAAACTATGTCGACTCTGCCAAGAAAAAGCTGAAACTGTGTCACATCTCATCTGTGAATGTCCAAAGACTGCACAGATTACAAAAACAGACATGATAGAGTGGCAAAATTAGTGCACTGATCATTATGCAAAAAAATTGCGAGCCTCCAAAAACCCATGGGAACATCAGGTAGAGAAGGTGTCAGGATCTTTTGGGATTTCCAGATTCAAACTAATCGACAACTTGAACATAACACACCAGACATAGTATTTAATAGAATGGAGAAATGTCTGTATCATTGACATTGCAATTCCAGGGGATCCTAGAGTTGAAAATAAAGAATTGGAAAAACTAACAAAATACAGAGATCTGGCAATTCAAACATCTCGCTTGTGGATGAAACATACTTGTGCTCCCCACTGTCATCGATGCTTTGTGACCAATACCACAAAATTTCACACAGTATTATAATCAGCAGCAAATTTCAGAAATAACACCATCAGAGCAACGAAAAACAGCAGTAGTAGGAACAGCATATATACGACATCAATATTTGATAGGTTTTTGGTTAAAACTTATATCTGTTATATAATACCAGTCAATGTTTTTATAATTTTGATTGACTGTCTGGCATTTTTAATCATCACCATCATCATCATCTTAGACCTGCAGAGCTGGAAGGGACCTATGGATCATAAGGTCCAGCCCCTGTTAAGCCAGCACAGTAGGGAATCGAACTCTCAACCTCTGCCTAAATCACCGACCTATCCAACAGTTCAAGTCTCCCCCTTGGTTAAGGAGGTGAGGTCTTCATGTCGAAAAACATCCAAACATTTTAACTTTTCTCTCTTTGCTCTTAAGTGTACAAAACCAAGCTGATTCGAATCGAAGAAGACAATGGTTATGACAACTACTTCATGGAAGTTGTGGAAGTTATTAAAGGAGGTAAGGATACATATTTTGAAGGAACCCATTATCATGGATACCACAGAAGGAACATTGCATTAATTCACAACTAATTCGAAAGTTCACATTAGTCTAGGTCACTGATTTTCAGTTTTATGTTCTATAAAAGGAGTGAAAAATTTTGATCCTTGGAGTTTCTGGAAGTTAACATCTAAAACATCTGGAAAGCTGATCTGTTGCACAGATCCCTGGAAAGCTAATTTCTTCTTCCCCTTTGCTTCTCCTTCATATTTGGCAGAGTGTGGAAATCGCTGACTTAAAACCTCTAGCTACACAGTGGAGAAAAAAAATCCAGACAGGGACCGACAGAGCAGATTATTATAATTATATGTTTTACCTTAACTGGCAATATAGTCTCAATAGATTCAGTGTTGAATAAGAATAAAACGTTTGTTGGCATTACCAACGGCTTGTCTATACAGTCTCTTTGGAATGAGCTGGAGCAGGCTAAACAAGGTCACTCGGAGGTGCAGTATGCATCTCTTGTGTTGAATAAGAATAAAACATTTCATTTTACTCACAGTTCTTATATAAAAAGTAACGTTTGTTGTGGAAATGTTAACTTGTTACATTAGAAAGCTTAGCTGGTTAATTTACTTCATTATTGACTGGTTACATTGCTGACAGAACACTGCAGTCTAACTGTTCACTTCTGAATCCATAATTCTAAAATCAAATGACAGAACCCTCCTGACTGAAAATGGTGGGGAAAATAACTCAAGATAGAGAAGGAAACAATTGGCTGCTACGTACTAAGTTGATTGGCATTCACTGCAACACCCTCTCAGCCAAAACCTCTCAAAGGCATCATATGAGGGTGCAATATATCACTCCAGAGATCATGTGAGATGTTATTGTTTGTCATTATTGAAGCCCAGTGAGCATTTATCTCATTGACCATGAGTTTGGTGGCTTTCAAAACACCATCACCACACATAAACTTTGGGTTGTATCCAGTGTATCCCTCTGTTGGTAGAAGGCTCTTTGACCCAGTGGCAGTTCTAGTCCAGATCCAATTCAGCACTACCACACAGCTACATTAGATTGCCTCCCCTCTTGCTCGTGGCACAGGAGTTGCTTGTTGTTGCTGCTTGGCTGGTCTCCCACTTTCCAGTAGCACCAGCCTCTCTAAGGGACCAGTGTGTTTTTAAGCAGGACTGGGATGCAACTGCATGCTGATCACTTGGTGCAGCTGGCACTTCTAAGACAGATATCAGATAGGCAATGATGACAAGCAAATGCCATCAATGGAGAAGGGGAGAGGCATCAGGTAGGAGAAGGCATGGAAACCACATTGTAGCTCCTTGCATGAGTCTGCAAAAGGTAGAGCCACTCATGCAGCCAGACGTAGGGGGACCTTGGAAAGGTTAGGGGGGATGGTCCCTAGGCTGGATGGTACTCCTCTCCAGTTTAGGGACCAAGTGCGCAATTTGGGCATTCTTCTGGACCCGGCCCTTTCTTGGGAGTCCCAGATTGCAGCCATGTCCAGATCAGCCTTTAACCAGCACAGGCTAATTGCCCAACTTCACCCCTATCTAGACAAGGACTCCCTCAGCACTTTGGTACAGGCCCTGGTCATCTCCCAGATCGACTACTGCAATGCCCTCTACGTGGGGAATCCCCTTGAACCTGATCCAGAGACTTCAGTGGGTCCAGAATACGGCAGCCAGACTGGTGGTTGGTGCAAGTAAATTTGACACATCACTCCAGTTCTGGCTTGCTTCCACCAGTTGCCCGTGGCATCCTGGATCAAGTTCAAGGTTTTGACACTCACATACAAAGCCCTCCACAGTTTAGGCCCATGTTACTTGTCAGAGTATCTCTCCTTAATGTCATCTGCCCGACCCACAAGGTCATCCCAGTTGAGGCTTCTCCGGGTGGCCACCCCGAGGGAGGCTCATAAATCCTCTACAAGAGCTAGGGCCTTCTTTGTGGTGGCTCCAACCTTATGGAACCAGCTTCCAGAGAAGCTCCGCCTAGCCCCCTCCCTGTGGACTTTTAGGAAGCAATTAAATACACTGCTTTTCAGGAAGCCTTTCCACACCAACCCCAGCCGACCATCTTCCCCCACTTTTTTTCTTTCCCCTACTCTTCTTCCCTCCCCTCTTTTCCTCCATCCGCTCTGGGATTAGTCGTGACATCTTTTTTTTTAAGGTTGTTGCTATTGGTTTTAATATTTCTATTTTTGTTTTCTATTTTATGAGTTGTAACCCACCCACAGTAATGCTGTGACACTAATGGGTGTGGGGTCCAAATTGAATATACAAATAAGTGTACTGACACTATAGGACCTAGACTTCTGTCAACCAAACCAGGGAAGACGCAATTTGTACCAGTGTTCCCTCTCTCCAGTGGCTTCCTTTAAATCTATTCAAGAGGGTTGGGTGTCTGAAAAATCATGAGGTGAAGGAGGCAGAAAGTGAGGAGAAATGGGTTCAAATTTCTTTCTACTAATGGAAACCTTCTCTGGATTAAAGAGCCTTCCATTGGTAGTAATACAGTGCATCTTGCTGCTCAAATAAACCTCCCCCCCTTTCTCTGCTCATCTATGGAGTCAAGGAAGTATTTAATTTGCCAGTATCCTGAAGTGGCTATATTCTATTCTCTACACCAGGGGTCCCCAACCCCTGGTCCGCGGCCCGGTTCTGCGAAGCTCACAGACTGGCACCGGGCCACGGAGACAGATCTCCCACCCCCCTGCACGCACGGTGTGCGTGGCGCACTCGTGGGTAGGCGTGGCGTGCTTGCGCACGTGCATTACTTACCTGCAAGTGTGCTGCGTCCATCCTTGCAAGCAAATCACGCCCACCCGTGCATGTGCACACCAAACGCACATGCGCACCACGCCCATCCGTGAGTGCGAGGGGTGCCCCTGTCCCCCCACGCACAGACCCCGCCCCCAACCGGTCCGTGGTTCTGAAAAGGTTGGGGACCACTGCTATACACGATATTGGAAAATTGACAGCAGGTTGGTGAGGGCCAAATAGAGTCACTTGAGGTCCATTTGGATGCAAGGACTGAAGCAAATGGCATACTGCATCTCCTAGCAACCCTGCTTGCTCCAAAGAGACTATCTAGACCAGGGGTCTCTGAACTTTTCACAGTGAGGGCCACATAATATATTTTCCATATTTTCGATGGCCAAAGGAACAGGTACACACACGCATATGCCCGCCCACACTCCTTCCCACCTGCACTCCCAATTGCACACATGCACTCCCGCCCACCCAGACTGGATAAAAAAGCAAGGCAGGCCGGATGTGGCCCGCAGGCCGTACTTCGGAAACCCCTGATCTATACAATCCCTTGATAATGCCAAAAGTACCCAATTGCTTTTCTGACCATCTGGCTTCTCTTTGAAACTTGAAGAAGAGGGAAGGCTGTGCATTTGTGCAAATATAATGAGAGTGGACATGTAGTGACTTGATTATTCAAGTAAATAAATCTATATGCACCCAAGGAGAGAGCAGGCAAAATCACACCTCTATACAAGGCTCCCCTTCTATCTTCTTCCCACTGATTCCCCCCCATGTTCCCTTTTACCAGCTACTAAACAGATCAGCCCATTATAATGATTTCTCTGATTCCTTTAGGAAGTGACCCAAATCCAGCAGCCAGTCCTCGCAAGTTTATCAGTCAGATGAAATGCAGAGAATCCCTCCACCTGCAGGAGAACAAGGACTATCTGATCTGGGGTCTCAACTCTGACATGTGGCCAACAAAGGATACGTATGTATTTCATTCCATTGACTTACTGGGTGGATAGATTGCTTTTCCTTGATTGGTCCCATAGAACAACTAATAATATATCCAAAATGCCATGAAAAGTTGCACTCCAGCTGTGAAAAGCACAACCATCAGCCAAGAAAACAAACAACATAAAACTAAGGTACTTGCAGGATTCTTGGCTGCCTAGTGAGGTATTCTGTATTAAAGCTCCATTTAAAAGCCAGTTTATTCTTCTCAGCCAGGCTCTTCAAAAGTGACTGTTCCTAGATTCTAGCCTCCTAATTAAAAGGCTCCTCCTCATTTTGCACTCCAACTTTATTTAGGGTGGCTTGAACCCACAGTTGCCTCATGTGACAAACCTGAAACATCTTAGTCTCTGGTGCTAGCTGGCCTATAGGTGTTTGCTGTGACCCATCAGAACAGCCATTCCTTCC
Organism: Intellagama lesueurii; assembly: GCA_037013535.1. Taxonomy (NCBI): domain Eukaryota; kingdom Metazoa; phylum Chordata; class Lepidosauria; order Squamata; family Agamidae; genus Intellagama; species Intellagama lesueurii. The sequence goes on from JBAJHW010000002.1 coordinate 134,090,368, forward strand.
CTTTAGTTTGTCTCTTCATATTGAGAGGAGCTAAACTTAGGATGCATAAAGTGCACCAGCTGATAACTGTAGGCTCTCAGGCTGGGAGGCGAAAAAGAGCAATTTGACCAACAGTTCATGGAATTGTCCCAGTACTTTGAAGGTATATTATGGTTTTGTAAATGACTCTTAGCCAACTTTTAAATCCATATTATTTAACAGTTTCTTAATGATTTTTTACTTGGCATTCAACCCTATTGAACCCAGTGAGTCTTACTGCTGATTAAACCTGCACAGGATTGCAAAGTATGACTTTATATTTCAAACAAGTTTGCTTCAACCACTGTGATGTTTTGATGAAGGTCCCAATCCTGAACCTTTCAAAGGAAATGAGCTGCCAGGAGAACCATCTGTAAAAGTGTACATTTTTGTGTAGCTCAAGGAAAAAGCCTGTCTGGCCTGCCTACCCTCAAGAATGGGAAGACTGCTTTGCTCATTGCTAGCCTTGGCAAATAGGAAGGCAAGAGGGAGTGGAAATTGTCTTATCTTTAGTCTCTGATGGGAGATAAGACAGGAATTCCAGCACACCTCACTTACCTTCCTAAGAAGTGTTTAGGTGTGCAAATTAGTGGATTCCTTTCATCCACCCCTTCTGTCTAACTGGATGGGAACAGTATATAAAAAGATTTTCACCGTGTGGGGCAAGAGAAATAGGACACCCGAGAGCAGGCACAACCACAGTCACATGACCAGAGGATTGCTGGAATCCCACTGTCTTATCTTGTCTAATGGGACAGATTGATCCTGAGGCAGTTTGTCTCAGGGCCCCCAAAGAGTTCTCTTCCTTCTGATAGGTTTTCGGTTGATGTAAATTGTAATGGTGCCCCCTCCAGGTGGTAAAGAAATCCATGGGTTTTTGTGTGTGTGCGTATAGTCATTTTGAATTTCTCCAAATTCTAAATTGAATTTCTCTAAATTAAAAAAGAAAACACAGACATTTCAGAGAAAAACAAAAACAATTGCTTGCTCTAATTTTCTTCCCATCATAATAAATTTGCTTCATTCACCCAAAATACAATGAAGAGACAGATCTGGCAATTTGGGTGGCAGGGCGGAATCTGAAATCTTTGAAACATAGTCATTGTCAATTTGGTCGAGCCCTAATAGGTGCCTCCATAGCACCTGTTTGACCCGTTTACCCATGTTGAAATGTATATGAGAGTCTGAACACAGTGGTTTATGTGTAACATAAAAAACCACACAGATCATGAATGTTATTCTCCCTTGTGTGTGCCAGCAATTGAAATAAAATTTACATAGTCTTAGTTAAAATTTAAGAAAGTTAACTGTAAACTATATATGAATAAACTAACTGCTAAAAATCTTTGTACTTGATACATAAACTTGTGCTTGACTTATTTTTATACTGGCATATTATCTTCCTTATCAGACATAGTAGCTAATTCTAACAGACATCTCAACTTCCAGAGTACACTACTATCAGACAACTAACTGAATAACTTAACTGTCACTGGTTTTGCCCAGCTGGCAGTTAATCCTTTTAACATCTATTGGCTAATGCCAGACAGAATCTGATTGGTCAAAATGCTCCACCATGCAAATAACACATTCTAATCTTTCTCATACAAACATATACACATACATACATGCTGGGTTGCACAACTATATATTTGAACAGCCCATATAGCAAAGATACAGTACAAATCTCCCTCCTTTCTCTTTTCTAGTATCAACTACTTGATCAGCAAGGATACCTGGATCGAGAGATGGCCAGATGATGATGAATGCCAAGAGGAAGAATTCCAGAATTTGTGTAATGACTTCATTCAGTTTTCCAACATACTGACCATTTTGGGCTGCCAGAGCTAATGGTGAAAGCATCTGTGTAACGCATCATGTGGGCTTTTGACCCATCATTTGGATGTTATCCTTTTTCCTGAAGTTCTAACTTCCTGTAATTTTTTATCACCCATTTTGTTTTCCAGATTATTTGTAATAAAGAACTGATTTCTTACTGGGCTGTTTCAATCCAGTTCACAAATCAGGAAATGCATAGAAAAGTATCTCTATTGGGGAATGTTTGCACAGGATGTTTTACAAAAATGTGCATATTTCAAATATATGCACATAAGTGTATATAAATTTGGACAAGTGTGTACAAAATTGTGTTACGTTTGGAGAACTGCATACACGTGTTTTCTTTTTTTCTTATTAAAAAAATTGAAAAATGGTTCTTTTAGATTCCAAAAGAATGTATAAAAGGTGTATAAATTTGTTCTAATAAAGAAACAATATTTTCCAAAATACATTGGATATTTTAGATAATAAACACAGACAAAGAGTCTGTTTATTATCTAAAATATCCAATGTATTTTGGAAAACATATTCTTAAAGAATTTTTATTTCTTGGTTTTAGTTTTGGAAAACTGCAAGCTGATGTGGACATGGTATAGAACAAACTTAATGTTAGAAGCGTGAAAAATTGAGCTGAATTGGAATACAAAATTCTATCCATTTGAACCAGTGAGTGTTCCTATACGCATAGCAAAGGTAAAGTGATGGGACTGGACCTGACTGTTACCCAGAGGGGAGATCATCCATGTGAGCTGTCCTGGGATCACTGTACATCATGTGAAGTCATACAAGACAACTTGTCACGCAGTGGGATAAATGATGTAAAGAAATCTAGCTAAATTACTCCTTCTGAATTAGATGGGCTCTCTCAACCTGTCAAAAGTTTATTAACTGCTACAAGAGTTTTGCATCCAGCTCAAGAATGACATGAGTGGCTTTGGTTGCAGTCTACAATTTGTACAAAATGTCTCTAAGCAAAGGTGAATGTCTTTTCTCTTTGTGAAGCAAAATACAGGCAGCCCTGTATTCCCCTCCAAGTCAGCTCTGGAGTACATTTTGGGAGGGCACAGAGCTCTGGAGGAGAGAGAGAGAAAGAGTGGGTTTGTGCCACAAGTTCTAGTGGCTGATAGGTACAGCGGTGCCTCGACTTACGACCGTCCCGACTTATGACCATTTTGAGTTACGACCAGCTCCGGCCACAAAATTTTGCTTCAACTTGCAACCGGAGCTTAGAGTTACAACCAGAAAAAAGGCAGGGAAAAAGGCGGGGAATTCAAAATGCTAACTGTTGGTGGCGAAGAGGCTGCTTCTTTGTAGCTCTTTCGCCCCAGCAGTTAGAGCAGACCTGGGCAAAGTGCGGCCCGCGGGCCACATACGGCCCGCAAGCCGCTCCTGTCCGGCCCGCCGCCAGTTGCTTATCTTTAACATACCGCAAAAACCTCTTTGGTATTTGTGAAGATTAACAAATTTAAAATAAAAACAATCATAACATCACTGTTTCATTTTATTTTTAAGTAAAGTTGGTTCGGCCTCCAAACACAGTTCAGATTTTTCATGTGGCCCCCTATAGAAATTAATTGCCCACCCCTGAGTTAGAGGGTGTGCGACTGGGGGAGGCTTTGGACTGCCTGGTAAGGTGCTGCTTTCTACTTTTTAAAAACTGGCTGTTCTGGGTCAGTTTTGCAGCGTGGGTTTGGGTTGGGTGGTGGGGTTATGTTTCTATGCTGTGATGGGTCTTGCAGGGTTTGTTTTTTGGTGTTTTTTTCCCCCCATTTCCGATGGGTCTTGCAGGGTTTGTTTGCTTTTTTGGTGATTTTTTTTTCCATTTCCAATGGGTCTTGCAGTCTCTGCTTTTTGGGTTTTTCTTTTTGCATTTCTGATGGGTCTTGAAGTCTCTGTTTGCTTTTTGGTGATTTTTTTTTCCATTTCCGATGGGTCTTGCAGTCTCTGTTTGCTTTTTGGTTTTCTTTTTTTTGCATTTCCGATCGGTCTTGCAGTCTCTGTTTGCTTTTTGGGTTTTTCTTTTTGCATTTCCGATGGGACTTGCAGTCTCTGTTTGCTTTTTGGGTTTTTCTTTTTGCATTTCTGATGGGTCTTGCAGTCTCTGTTTGCTTTTTGGTGATTTATTTATTTATTTATTGCATTTCTGATGGATCTTGCAGTCTCTGTTTGCTTTTTGGTGATTTTCCTTTTTTCTTTTTTGCATTTCCGATGGGTCTTGCAGTCTCTGTTTGCTTTTTGGTTTTCTTTTTTGCATTTCCGGTGGGTTTTGCAGTCTCTGTTTGCTTTTTTAGTTTTTCTTTTTGCATTTCCGATGGGTTTTGCTGTCTCTGTTTGCTTTTTGGTTTTCTTTTTTTGCATTTCCGATGGGTCTTGCAGTGTTTGTTTGCTTTTTGATATTTTTTTTTGCATTTCCGATGGGTCTTGCAGGGTTTGTTTGCTTTTCGGGTTTTTTTTCCTTCGGCCAGAACGGATCAATCGCGTTTCCGATGGGTCTTGCAGGGTTTGTTTGCTTTTCTGGGGTTTTTTTCCCTTCAGCCGGAACGGATTAATCGCGTTTCTGATGGGTCTTGCAGTGTTGTTGTTTTTTTGGTGATTTTTTTCTTCGGCTGTAACGGATTAATTGCATTTCAGTGCATTCCTTTGTGCTTTGACTTACGACCATTTCGAGTTACGACCATCTTCTGGAACCAATTAAGTTCATAAGTCGAGGCACCACTGTACTTGCATACAGTGTGATCATTAAAAAGGCCCTGGAGAGATCATCCAATATGTTACGTAGTGGGACAGCTTTTTACTTGGTCATACCTGTTGTGGGTCATTGTGAAAGTGTCTTCCATAGTGATGGGCCTGTCTTGACATTGTTCATTTTACATCAAAGCCTCAAAAACCAGAGAGCAAAAGTATTAGATCTGTCACTTAGCAGAACTGAAACTACTTACCCAGTTCTGTGTTCTTCATGAGTATCAGAAAGCACATCCTATTTTTAGCTGATTTGTGTTGTTTCTATGTTATCCTGTGCCACATTCTTTGCTCCAGTTGCTCTCTTTGCTGAAGGCTGTTTGCCTTTTTCCCTGGTTGTTGCTGCGACCCTCTGGGTGGCTAATGGAAGGGGAAGCCAAAGTCTTGTGTAGATGACAGAGGAGTCTGGTTTTCTCCACTTTCTCTTCCCTTGCAAAGACACTGAAGCACTGAAGCACTTAACATGCAATATTGACATTCAACTTAACTAAATCCTTTCTTATTCTAACTAATGCCAGTTTAATGGACTTCCATGGTATCATCCTTGATTCTCTGTTTGGGGGAATCCACGGCCTCTTCCGTTTTCCAGCTGCCCCGATCCTGTAGTTAAGCCCTACACAGGCAAAGGTGAGAGGAGAGCAAAGTCAGACAATTTTATTCCCATAGCCCACTTCTCTTCCTGAGTTTGCAAGTAGATTGCTTTCTGTCTCTGATAATAGATGCTTGTCATCTTCACCCTACTTCCCTTCCCAAGGATTCACCCTGCCCCATCTGTCTTCCCTTGAAAGTAGGGCACCACTAGAATCTCCAAAGAGTACAAGTTCCTCTGCCCTGCTGTACTGTACCCAATGAACTATCAAAATACTTCAGGGCTTCTCCAAAGCCTTTGATCCCCTTCATGCAAAATTAGCCTCCAGTTTTACACTTTCATATTTATGGTCTATGAGTTGTTGACGGCAGGTTTGGATGCGGGGGAGATCTCATTTGCAGGTGTATCTACTTAGAATGTTCCATCCTTCTCCTTTAAGAGCTGTTGTGCACCTTTCTGGTCCAGCGGTAGGGCATGCATTTTTTTTGGGCATGCTCATTGTTTAGCCAGGAGATAGTAGTCTCCAGCAGCCTCAGCCTCTAATTGCTGTTGTGAGAGAGAAAGTGATGGGATAATGAGGGAAGAGAAGCTGGAAGGCAGAAAATGAAATGGCACAGAGGGACTGAGAAGCAATAATTTCACTTACCCTGACCCTCTGCAGAAATGCTTAACTGACAGCTGACTGGGCTACAAGGGGTCATTCTCTGTTTGGATGGGAGGAGCAGTCAAATGGCACATCACTCCTCTCCTGGACCTCAAGAGATCATTTGTAGCCCTATCCACCCCATACCCAAAATGGCCAGTCTAGATAATCCCTCAGTCTTAAAGGGGAGGAGGCGAAGTCTAAAGTTGTGGAGGAATGGGCTTTCTTCAGGAAAAGAGCCCAATGAGTTTAGTCTAATTAATTATTTTGGGAGCTTCAGGAACTTTTAAAATAATACAATTTTCATTAACAAGGATAATCCATTCATAAGACAGTGGTCTAATTAATTATTTTGGGGGCTTCAGGAACTTTTAAAATAATACCATTTTCATTAACAAGGATAATCCATAAGACAGTGGAAGAAAAACATTTAAATCATATTCATAATTGTAATTCTCTTACAGAGAATTCTCTTACAGTAAATTAACATATACAGAGATTTATTTCCAAACTTTGGACAGCAAACAAAACTGCACCACAAAATATGATATCCTACAAGAATCAGTAGACCCTGAAGAAGGCCACAAAATTAATTAACTGATTAGCTGTAATGATTTGTACCTTTAGCAAATAAAACCAGAACAGGCATAGCTTTCTCCTCTTATCCTCTCTCTGGCCTTTTACAATGCTCCTTTCCCCCTTGTTTTTTTCTTTTAAAAAAAGTCTTCACTCTTCCCCTAGGAAAGGCTTCCTTAAGCCTTTCTTGCTGTTCTTTTTTTCTTCCTTTTTACCTCAGTGTGTAAATCTGGCAAAGTCTCCTCAAAATCCTTGTCCATTAAGCATGTCTGTGTGGCACTTCACCCCAGCTCTATCGGCCTTCGTTCTCTGGATCCCCGTGCCATCCCTGTGGCATTGCCTCCCGAGGTTTTGTGTGGTTTGGGGTTGCCCACCACCACCTGGGGGAGTGTAGACAGAGGCAAAAAAAAGCCTGACATGACCCTGATAGATGCAGCAGAGGGCTCAGAAAGGGAAACCGATCCCCACCCCCAGGAGCCACGTCTTACGCCTCAGACTCTGCCCCAGACCTCTTCTGTGTGTGTCAGCAGTGAGGAAGAGTTTGAAACTCACAAGATGTGGATCAGCAGCACTGCAGAGAAGGTCTGCAGAGGGAGGCTGAGGCTATTTTCGACCCAAACCAGCTTCCAGTCATTTTCAAAAGACAAAGCCTGCCATTCCTACATATTCCTCCACCAAAAATCTCCAGAGGGCGTCCCTACAGCTCATAAGGCAGGCTGAGGGCGACGGCCATTTTGTGGCACCACCTCATAGTAGCCATTTTGAACTCCCTTATTTCCAGTAATTCTTCAGATTCACTCTCTTTAATTAGGATTCTTTAGTTAATATGAATAAAGCTGTGGTTCTAGGGGAGATTCAGGGCAAATTATAACCTTGTCAACTTGTTTCTAAGACAGCTCCAAGCCATGTATGCCCTCCTGCAGTTAAACAATTAGAGGACCACACTTTGAGAAAACGATGCACGCCAATCTTCCAGCTGCTTCCGCTTGAGCACCTTCTCCTTTCCTGCTTTCCTCTCCTGATAAGATAGAAAATGTTTTCCATCTCCTCCTCATATGGACATAGGGAATGTTACCAGATATAGACATGGCTTACTCTTCTGCCTGATCCAAGTGGTCAACTGGGGATCGAGGGAACTGGTCAGACTCTGTTCAGCAGGGAGAGCATGCCAGAGGTAATTTATTCATCTCTGAACAGAGGCAGTGTCTGAGAATTCAGCTCATGGAGCATCTTTCTTTCCTGATGCATATTGCAAAAAGGCTCCCTTCCAAGCATCATTTAACAAACTGGTAAAGGCAGAATCTGAAATTCATGGTAAGGAAAGTACCGCCCTTGCCCAGAAGCTTTCTCTCCTGGCCCCTCAAGCAATGGAGAATTTAAAAATCCCTGTAGTAGACACCCCTATCGCAGCTATCCTCTCACAGGGCTTGGCTCCTAAAGAAGGGGATGCCCCTCTTAAGAAGCCCAATTAAAAATGATATATAAGTTAGCCCTTCACAAGGTCCAGGAGGCTTTAGCATTATTAATGAGAGCTTCTTCAAATTCCTCACTAATTGCCAGGGTCTCTGTGCTCTGGGTGGAGGATTTATTAAACCACCCTGAACTTGATGCCAAAGTACCTCAAACGTTTGTAGTCCAAAAAAGTAACTTTCCCACAGTCTGTGGGAAGGGACCATCCTATATCTACTTGGAACAACAAATGTGTAATCACGTTGTCTAGCACAACTAATACTGACCACCTTAAAATTACAATGAAATGTCATCTGATAAACTAAGTGCCAACAAGGGCTTGTCAACCAAATCCTTTGTTTTCTCAGAAAGAATACTGGTAGGTGGAAACAGGTTCTGCACTTAGAAGAGCAATGAGGTAAAATATCATCTGCATTATTTTTCTTGATTCTTCTCAATGTAAAGAGAAGAAAGAGGTCCATTCCCCCCTTAATGAAAGCTTAATATTCTGGGTTGTTGTCTGAGTTGTCCCCAAGAGCATCAGGTGGCCTTCATCTGTCCACTCTCTCCACAGCTACTCTGCTGATTCCATTCCAAGCAGCCTCCACATTGTGGTTACAAGTATGAATTAGGTCTTGGTTTTGACATATAAAAAGCTTAACATCTTGGGACCTCTTTCTTTGATACAGCATCTTTCTTTCACAGAACATTTGATTGAATTGTTGGATTGCTCAGTGGTTTAGATATGTGGCTGCAACCTCAGAGGTTGAGAGTTCACTTCCCCACTGCCTCCTTGACAGGGGCTGGACTCAATGATCCATAGGGTTTCTTCCAGCTCTTCAGTTCTAAAATGATGATGATGACGATCATCATCTCCTTCCATGTGCCCTTCCTCTGACTGAAGACCATTTATGGAAGCTTGTTCTTAAGTGAGGATTCAGCTGGAACTGAAGGTGGCTGGCTATAAGAGAGAAGGGCTTTTTTTGGGGGGGGCTGTGCAACCCTCTCCCTAAGGAAATTCGGTTTGTACCAACACTGCTTTCTTTTCATTACCATGTTAAGACTTTCCTTTTATTTCAAGCCTTGCCTACACGTTGGTAGTTCTAGCTCCTGATTTGACTGGATTATATCTGGCCAGCTCTGGCCCTTACCAGAGTAGGCGGCATGCTGCCTCCAGGAGTCAGTCCATTTAGTCATTTCTGACTTCACCTGCATCTAGTGTGGCCATATGTTCTCCTTAAGGGTGAACAGCCCTCTGCCAGAGCATAATCCTCCTTAATAAGGTGTTCGCCAATTGAAGGGCCGTCCGGTCCAAGTCCAGTTTAAAGATAAAGAACTACAGGGAAGGAGATCAAAGACTTTGACGTTGGCCCTCCATAGTTAGCAGTACCAGGACCCCCGACTCTATAGGCACACAAGTCACCTGCTCACCAACTTTCCCACTCAGGTAAGACACATTTTAATTCAGGTCTGATTTTGCTTCTCTGCATAAAAGTTTGCATATGCAATTTTATGGAAACCAGCATGAATGTTGTCTTCTTCTTTGGTGAAGTGTTAAGTGGCCAGTGTGTCCTACCTGCATCTGATCAGTTAATGCAGTGGTCCCTTTCTGAGTTGCGGACCGGTTGGGTGCGTGGGGTCCGTTTGCAGGGGGACAGGGCACCCCCCGCGCTCATGGGTGGGCGGTGTGCACTCGTGTGCATGCACGGAGGGGTGGGGTGTGCTCGTGGAGGGGAGGGGCGCGCTCATGCAGGGTTGGGGACCCCTGAGTTAATGCCTCTCCTTCTCTTCCCTCACATTATCATGCAGATCAATGACTGTTTTGCTATCAGCCAGAAAATTCACAATGGTCAACATCCTAGCAAAAGGCAGAAATGCCAGCTGTCAAAATATCATTGGCAAAAAAAGCTGAAAAATGCTGCTTGACGAGTCACAGCTCCCTCCCTGCCTGCCTCCTTCCCCTCCGCCTGTCTCTCTCTCTCTCTCTCTCTAATCCTGCAGTCCTCCCCTCCCCCTCCCATTGCAAAAGGAAAACTGCCCTCTTCTCGTGAGAAGAGAGTTCGAGCGGCACATAGAGATATAGCTCTGCAGGAGAATGTAGAGTAGTCCCATGCTGGAGAATATGGAGATTCCCTGCTCCCAATTTCAACCGAACGAGGACACATCCTGGGGTGGGAGGGAACCGTGGCTCCTTAAGAGGTCGGGCGCTTTTGCTTTCAGTTTTATTTTTGCTGAAGACATTCAAAAGAAAGGCATTCAAAATACAAGCTTCATGACCCCAGAGGCACACAGGTAATAAAGCAACCCAAGTCTGAAGGTATAATCAGTGATTCCCAATCCCAATAAATTGCAAGGCTATAGTCCGGTCATGCTGACTGGTGAAATTTTTGACTGACTGGTGAGACATTCTAAAAAATTTTCAAGCCCTGAAGATCACTAACTGAGAGGTCTCCCTTAAATGTCAGTTGTAGGACTACAGGTCTGCTTTTGTCCAATTCTGCAAGTGCTGCACACTCTTTGAGAAGAGCTGGGAGAAGATCCCAGACCTTTTGCTTAGCAACTAGGGAATCTGCCCCAACCTGAGCCAGGAGAGGCCTGGTGTTTGCATGCTCAGGCCCTGTCCTGTGTAGCAGCTGCTGGGCCAACAATGAGGCTTGCCTGGAGGGAAGGCCTATTTAAGGAGTGGTTTTCCCTCCCAGAATTCCTCAGCAAGGAAGGTTTCCGGCTGTGCTGTGGTGTTATTCCTCCCTCCCTCGTTCCTGCCCGCGTTGCCTGGTGGTTCCTTCCTTGCCTTGTTCCTTGTTCCTGCCTTGGCTCTCCTTGCATCCCTGGACCCTGCTGCCTTGATACTGTTCCTCCTGGCTTTGACCCCTGGACTGTCTGACCACTATTTGCATCATCCTTCTAGAGTAGACCTTTGGTCTAGATGGGCGGGGTAGAAATCTAATTAAATAAATAAATAAATTCTACTTCGCTGCTGTTTGGACTTGAAACCCTAGCTGGTTGGTCTCTGCTTGGGCTGTGGGGTTGTTTCTAACCTGTTAGCGGTCTTGCTCTGGACTGGATCCTGGTGCCTTTTCTACTGAACCCTGAAAATGTACAGGATGCAGCCAGTGAAGGACAGGAAAAGGAAAGCTGGCTGCTTACGGGGAAATGGCACCCTACAGACGAAAGAGCTTCTGTAGCAACTTGCAGGAAGATCATGTTTTTTTTTAATTCCCAGAAACCAGCGAAATCTCCAGGTATCCCAGTTTTAGCAAATGATCCAAATCTGTCTTGCAAGATTATATGATCCAGCCTTCCTTCTAACAAAACGCCTCCTCAACAGAGAGAAAAGCTCCAAGATCTACTTCATACAGGTAAAAGTATGCGTGGATCTAGTGGGAAATCTTAATCCTGCCATTGTCTTTCCCTTCCAAACACATATAGAACATCATCAGACAGGATAATTGTTCTGTGCTGGTGCATGCTCCCTGTTTCACTTAGTCACATTTTCTTCCTTGTGGTCTCTGAATCACCCATATGGGTTACTTTCGCACCTGTGTGGATGTCCTCATAATCTTCTAGAGTGTAAAGAAGCGTTTGGACACATCCTCATGCTCCCCTCCCTTCATCTAGTTGTCAGTTCCCTTTTTGCCACCACTGAGAGAACACCTCAGGAATTTTCTTAGAGCCTACCACTATTCAATTATTCTTCAAAACTGTCTGTATATAGTTATCTCTTACCTGTCCTTGACTGCCTTCTCCTTCTTTGATCCTGTTGTTCTGTTAGTTAGTTATTTATTGTTATTCAGTCATCATCTGTCGGTTAACAGCTGTTTCTGCCTCTTTATGGCCCCCATGGTCTGTTCAAAAAGCGCATCAGTTGCAGCAATAAAATTCCCCTTCTTGACAGACATTCAAAGTCCTTGTGTTGTCTCAGTGAGGGATATCAAATGCAGGTAGCCGTCAGGAACAACCAGTTTCATTTTAAGTTTTATCTGTAGGGAAAGCCCCTATAGCAGGTCAACAGCATCACCAAGGAAATGCCTCAAAGACTGAGGGAGTGAAGTCAACTCTCTGACGCCCTGAGTTACCAGTTTTAAGTTAATGGTCCTGTTGACCCTTTAAAAGTTTTGTGGCTCAATAAAGGAGTCTGTTTCAACAACTACTCTTTGTGTCATCACGGAAAGGGGCGCAGGGGGGCTCATGAAAGCTCACTTAAAAGCTAATACCGTAGTTCTGGGTGTGAGAAATTATCTATAGCTAGTTGCTTGGTATGTAGAGACAGAAAAGGCAGAAGGCTTCAAAGGCATTTCAGGGGGCATTCCATTACCTCTAAGGAGATGTAACATTCAGTTTAAACTGAAGCAGGCCTACTTTGGGCACATCATGAGAAGGCATGATTCTCTGGAAAAGACGGTAATGCTGGGAAAGATTGAATGCAGCAGGAAAAGAGGAAGACCAAATATGAAATAGATTAACTCCCTAAAGGAAGCCATAGACCTGAGACTGCAGTAGCTGAACAGAGGTGTTGAGGACACGACATTTTGGAGATTGTTCATTCATAGGGTTATAAGTTAGAGGCAACTTGATGGCAGCTAACAACAACAACACATTTGACTAAGAGAAGGGAACATGAGTGTTTCTTATTCAGAAAAGTAGAGCTAAATCATACATTTGGGAGACCAGAACTCTACATCAATAAGCAAGGAAATCATGCCTTTAACTAACACAAAGGACAAAGGAGATGCAGTGGGAAGGGTATAGACACCATTTACATCTATGCCTACACTCGTGCTTTGTGCTAACAGTGTTATTCCGGATAGCCAGCTCCGGTAGGGAGGTGAGTGGGTTGTGGGGAGCGCGGTAACCCAGCAAGATCCCAATACCATCCCTGGCCCCAATCAACACGTGGAGGGCCTCCAGACCCGGCTTCACCACCGAAGAGCGCCTAATAACCTCCAAGGTATTTCTATAAACAATGGCTACTCCCCCCCCCCGCCCCTCCAGTCTACCCTGGTGCTGGACTGCATAACCAGGAGGACAGGCAAGGGTCAGAGGAACTCCCCCTTCCCCGCCCATCCAAGTTTCGGTTATGCACGCCAGGTCTGCATCCTCCTCCAGAATAAGATCTTGTATAATCTGGGACTTATTGGACACAGACCTGGCGTTCAACAGCACCAGTTTTGGAGTGGAGGGCCGGCTGATCTGGCTACCTCGAGATTGGCAGTTGGTCACAGTGCCAGAACAGTGAACAGCCTTCAAACATCTGTTCACTGTTCTTCTAAAACGAGTAGGCACTGTGCCAACGCCATATCTCCCTCTACCCGTAATCCAATGCACTGGATCCGTTCCAGTCGGGCTTCAGGCCGTGCCATGGCACAGAAACGGCACTGGTCGCACTGATGGATGACCTGTTGAGGGAGGCCGACCGGGGCAAAATGTCCTTGTTGGTCCTTCTCGATATCTCAGCCGCCTTCGATACCGTCGACCACGGTATCCTCCTGGGGAGGCTCTCCGAGCTGGGAATCGGTGGCCTGGCGCTTGCCTGGTTCCAATCCTTCTTGGAGGACCGTCCCCAGAGAGTACAGCTTGGGGAGAGTGTTTCGGCCCCGTGGAGTCTCAATTGTGGGGTTCCGCAGGGGTCGATCATCTCCCCAATGCTGTTTAACATCTATATGAGGCCACTGGGTGGGGTCATCAGGGGGTGTGGGGCTTCGTGCCATCAGTACGCTGATGACACCCAGCTCTACATCTCCTTTTCACCTACCTCAGTGGATGCCGTTCTGTTCCTTCAGCGCTGTCTGGAGGCTGTGCTGCAATGGATGCAGCTGAATGGGTTGAGGTTGAACCCGGACAAGACGGAGGTCTTGAGGGTGGGTGGCCCCTCCATTGGCGGTTTGGGAAACTCCCTCTCTTTTGGGGGGGTGACTCTCACCGCAAAGAGTGTGGTGCGCAGCTTGGGGATACATCTGGACCCGGCGCTTACCATGGAAACCCAGGTGGCGTCCGTGGCCCGCTCCGCTTATTTCCATCTGTGGCGGATTGCCCAGCTGCGACCCTATCTTGATGGCGGGGCCCTCACCACTCTCGTCCATGCGCTCGTAATCTCGAGATTAGACCACTGCAATGCGCTCTACGTGGGGCTACCTTTGAGATTGATGCGGAAGCTTCAAATGGTGCAGAATGCGGCGGCCAGACTCCTTAGTGGGGTGAGAAAATACCAGCATATCTCTCCCACTCTGGCTGCCTTGCATTGGCTGCCCATTCGCTTCCGCATTGACTTCAAAGTGTTGATGATGACTTATAAAGCCCTAAACGGTTTAGGACCTCGATACTTGGCAGATCGCCTTCTCCCACCTAGATCTACCCGAATCACTCGCCATAGCCAGGAGGGACAGTTGAGGGGCCTAACACCGAGAGAGGCCCGGAGAGAAAGAACAAGAAACCGGGCCTTCTCGGCAGTGGCCCCTCGACTATGGAATAGCCTCCCATCAATGATCCACCTGGCTCCCTCGCTGGGTGTTTTTAAGAGCCAATTAAAAACTTGGCTCTTCAGGCAGGCCTTCCCTCCTGTCAATACTTGACTTATTCTTATTTTTATCATAATTTTCTGTTTTCCCATCTTGAGCATTACTAATCATTATTGTTTTGAATTGTTTTTAACTGTTTTAATTACAATGTTTGGTGGAACCCGCCCGGAGTAGACTTTGTCTAAAAGGGCGGAACAGAAATCGAATAAATAAATAAATAAATAAATAAATAAATAAATAAATAAATAAATAAATATTTATTTATTGAATATATATATTCATTTATTTCAAGCATTTTTTTAATCTTTCTCGACACAATCTCTGACCAAGCAAAGGATCAAGAGGAATGAAAAGAGAAAGAAAGCACTCTTTCAATGGGTCTTATGGATTTGCCCTTTTCTCTCTTTGCTGTAGCTGACAAGGAGGAGGCATCATGGAAGTGGTTTCTCAGAAGGAATGTTCACATGGCTTTGCATTCCACCACTTTTGTGATCCAGATTCATGAAGCGTTTAAGTCCATCTTTATTAACTTTTCTCCCAGTAGTCAGATAACTGAAGTGGCAGCAAGCAAATCCTGGGGAGCAAGCAGAAAATGAATTCTGTAGAAGTCAACACCCCCAACCATCACTATTATGATCATCACCAATCTCTTTCTCTTCTTCCTTCAGAAGTGTCAATAAGGAAGGAATAATTTCATAAAACAATTCAGATAAGAGTCTTCCTTTTAAAACTGCTTTATAACTATTGTATATATGTTTATTTCATCATGCATCCCCTTAGAAGGAAAGGGAAAACTTTCAACATACCAACATATGTTTAATTTTGTAGTTGTAAAATAAAAAAACAGACAAAATGTAGGCTTTTTGGCTTGAGAGGACAAATAACGCATTAAGAGAAGTGTATATTTTTTGCTGTTTCATTTTCCTCCAAAAACACAATTCTTTAAGACACAATCAGAGTTGCAGAGAAAGCCAGAGTTTACTTCTCACTGAACACTGATATGCTAAACGTATTATCTAGCTTGGGCCTAAAATTGTCCCCGGTTGAACTTCATTGGATTTTAGTTCATGTTTTGTCTTTCTTGAAAAACATAGAATAAATTCTTATTAAAATGTTTCATCACACTTAATATTTTTTTAAAAAATACCACTGCTGAATTGTAGTACCTTTGAAACAGTGCTGATGAAGGGCAGGGTAGGAGAGACACTTGAGGTGGAAGAATCCAGCACCTGAGACTGTAATATTTGAGGAAATAAATTTGCAATAGAAATTAAGAAAGCATCTACAATGAATACTTACTGTTCCACAACTTCAGAATTTAATATAAGGATGTACTATTGAAAAAAAAAAGGAACAGGGAGATAGCTGGGAAGAGCTGGATGCTGTTGTCCACACAAAGAACTGGAGAAGGTTAAGAAGTTATACTCGTGTATTTAATCTAATGTTTGCATAGTGCATCATCTCTTTGTACAGTTTTGAAGATTACACAAAAATACTGTGTAGCTCAGGGTGTTAAAAGCACAAAGGAATCTCTGTGAGCTTTTACAGCTTTAATAGTTTCTTCAGAAAATCCCAGGATCCAGAAACTCTTCCCTATGTACTGATTAAACAAGGAGCTATTACAATAGGGCCTGCCTTGAAGAGCGCTCTTTAAATAAATACCAAAGTCCTGCCTGCTTCTGCTGACCCTCCACATCACGATGCAGAGGATGGCTCTCTACCTGGTAGCTGCTCTCCTGGTCTGTTTCTCGACAGCATCTCGCAGCCAGCTGTAAGTAGAAGATACACGTCAGTGGCCCACCCTGTTCTTCTGTTTCTTTACCCAGAAACTTCTGTTTCTTTTCTCAGCCTTTCTCTGAGGAAGATTTATCTGATTTTTCTCTTCTGAAAGTATATGCTGCAGAGATCCATCAAATTCAGGAACGTGCTACTTTTAGAGGAATTTGGGATAAGCTCAAAGATAGTGAATTTCTCCATAGGTGCCTCTAAACATTTTGATGCTGAAGACAGAAAAATCAAAATTTAATTCTTTCTTTCACCAGCATGCAAGTATGAAGTAAAAATATAGCCAAGGATAACATTCCCAGTTGGCAGCTTTTCAGATGTAATGCCAAATCTATGGCATGAGGTTGGGCCCTTTACCGCCTAATGGCAGGGTCATCCCTGAACTTCTGAGGAGGAGAACAGATATGTGATTGATGGTTTTAGAAAAGATTGAAACTGTGCTGTTGAAATAAGAATAAGAACCTTGGTGTCCCAGACTGTGGCTGTATCTTTATCTAATCTAGTCTCCCCTGATTTGCCACTCTACAGGACATACGAGTATTTGAGGATATTTTTTTGCATAGTACACCTACGTAATTCAGCTATTTTGTACCAAGAAACTTGTGAAATATTTAAAGTTTTCATTTCCTTGTCAGCTTGAATTTCACGTTTGCATCCAGCAGGGCAAAACTCTGTCTTTAGTACTTCTGTCTGGATTGTGTAGGGTCATCAAAACAACTTCTGTTAACAATGAACAAGAATAGAATCTGTACAGTTAAGATTTTTGCATGTTTTCAATGTTGCATTGGAAGCATAAAACTGTAGGCCTGTATAGGAATCCCAGCCTCCTTAGGTAGGGTCAAAACATTTGCCTATCAACTACAGTGGGGTCTCGACCTACGGAATTAATCCGTATTGGAATGGGGTCCGTAGGTCGAAAAGTCCGCAGGTCGAAAATGCATTTCCCATAGGAATGCATTGAAAACCATTTAATCCGTAACCGGCCCAAGAAAACGCCTCCCCCCACACAAAAATTTTTTTAAAAAAGGGAACTTACCTTTCCGAAGCCTTCCAGGGGTCCCTGGCCGCCGCCATCGCCGCTACCGGACAACTCCGAGGGCTTTGGCGCTGCTGCCGGAGGCCTCTCGGAGCTCCCCCGCCGCCGCCATAACTGCTGCCGGAGGACTCTGAGGGCTTCGGCGCCGCTGCCAGAGGCCTCTCGGAGGTCCCCCCCCCGCCCACACAAGCTTTCCCAGGGTGGACCGGGCCTACCAGGGGAGGGCTTTCCCCTGGTAGGCCCTGTCTTCTCCCCAGGCTTTCCCAGGGAGTAGACCGGGTCTACCGGGGGAAGCCCTCCCCTGGTAGGCCTGGTCCACCCTGGGAAAGCCTGCGTCGGCGGGGGGGGGAACCCCCGGAGGCCTTCCCCGCCGCCATGGGAGGCCTCTCAGAGGTTCCCCGCCACCGCCGATAGTGCCTCCGAAGCACGATCGGCGGTGGGGGTGGACCTCCGAGAGGCCTCAGATGGCGGCAGGGAAGGCCTCCGGAGGTCCCCCGCCACCGCTGCTGGGAGCTGAGCCGCGCCGGGCGATCCTGGCCATGCTCGGACTCCTGGACTTCCGCCGCCGCCGCTGCTGGGAGCCGGCGGCGGGGGGGGGGGACCTCCAAGATGCCTCCCATGGCGGTGGAGAAGCCCTGGAAAGCATCCGGAGGCAGATCCGCGGCCTACGGACTGGAAGGGGGAGGCGGGGAAAGCGCCAAATTTGAATTTGGCGCTTTCCCCGCCTCCCTCTTCTGGTCCGTAGGTCGATTCTCCGGCCGCAAGTCGAAGTGAAACTTTGCGGCCAGAGAAGTACGGATGTCGAAAAGTCCGTAAGTGGAGCCGTCTGTAAGTCGAGACTCCACTGTATTTGCTTATCTAATGTGTTGATACAGTTACAACAACACAGCTGTCCTCCAATATGCTGTCATTCTTAGTAGATCAAAATGATACCAGGGGATCCTAGTATGTTAAGAGGAATGTATATCTTTCTGACTGACCTATCTGACTCAGAAACATGAGCATTGCCAATCAGACTTGCAATTAAACCCACTTTTACCTTCCAATGTGCAATCATAAAACAAAGCATGCTAAACACAAGATGCTTGGTGAAGAAAACTGCATACTATAACAAGCAGTTGTTGTTCACCACTTAGGAGAACATTTCTTCTAAAACAATGCTAAGTGTGAGATATTTAAAGAATGGTTTTACCAATTCCACTCCCCCAATGGGTTTCCATGGCTGGTCAGGAATTTGAACCTTGGTCTCCAGAGTCCTAGTCTGTAATTCTATCCACTACATCACACTGGGTGCCTCACTTTTCATTTTTAACTTTTAATTAAAACATTTGTTTGACTTTTATGAACAAGAGAGCCAAGAGGTATAGCATAAAAATGTAATCTGACATTAGAACTAAGTGCACATACTCAATGCATCATTTTTTTCTCTTTATAGTTACTCCCTCATCACTCCCAGTGTCTTGTGGATAGAGAGCGAAGAGCAGGTTGTGGTGGAGGCTCATGGACTCAACATTACAACAGAGATCACAGTCACTGTCTATGACTTCCCACAGAAGAGGAACAACTTGTACCAGATCAAAGCTTCCCTGACTCCAGAAAGTGGCATGATAGCAACTCCATCCATAAAGGTGTGTGTATGTAGAGGGGTATTGTTATAAATGGTGCTGTCCTCAGAACTGTATCTGGCAATTTTGAAGCATGCCCTCAGAACAACTTTGTGACATTGAAAGTCATGTTACATTAAAAATTCCAGGAAAGAATTGTTCAGAAAAGTCAGCTTTTCCATTGAACAGAAAGGGGGTGCTCTGAAAGTCAGGTGCTCTAACGCAGTGGTCCCCAACCTTTATAACCCTGCAGACCAGTTGGGGAAAGTGGCCCCCCGCGCTCATGCGCATGCGCGAAGGAGTGCTCTCTCTCTCTTGCGGGTGCATGTGCAAAGGAGCGGGAGGGCGCTCATGCGGGCACGTGCACTCGTGCGCATGCGCAAAGGGTGGCACAGCGCTCGGGGCGCAGGTGCAAAGGGGCTGGGGGGAGTGCGTGCGGGGCTGGAGGGGGATGTCTGTCTCCGCGGCCTGGTCCGGGTCAGACCACGGACCAGCACCAGGCCGCGGACCAGGGGTTCGGGACCTCTGCTCTAACGTGAATGTTTTGCCATGTAGTCTCTATATTCTACTCATGCTGTATGTCTGAAGAAGTGGCTAGTGGTCCACAAAAGCTTACATTAAACATAGCAAATAGTCTTTAAAGTACGCAACATATTATTTTGCTTTTGGTTTTTTGTTGTTGCTGAAATGCCTCAACAAGACTAACAGGGCTTAAAACCAGGAATGGGGACTTGAGTCACGGGACTCACTGTCAAGTTTGCACTGGTGACTTGACTTGGACTCAACTCAGGTTCTTCTTCGTCGCCTCTGTGAATGCACACTAATGGGTTAAATCTGCGCATGCGCAGAGGCCTCGGAATATTCTAGAGCTAAAATTATCGTTTAGGACCTCCCCCCAAGCCCTCGTGGACCGCCCGCCCTGACAGTTACCTCAGTTCCTTTTTTTCCGCTGCTGCAGCAGGTCTCACTATCTGGAGCTCTTCGCAAACGGAGATCGGAACACCGTATTTTATCTTTCTTTACGTTAATCGTTCGTACTTTGTTTCCCTGTTTTTATATATATATATATATATATATATAAAGATTTCGTTAGACTTTAGAGTCTCCCCTCCCCCTCCCTTTCCCGTTTCCCGCCTTTTTATGGCACCAAAAGTGACTTTCAAAAGCTGCGATTCTTGTCGCAAAAAGATTCCATCTACCGACGGACATCAACTCTGTCTGGTTTGTCTCGGGGACACTCATATCCCTCAATCCTGCCTCCATTGCAAAAAATTTACCAAACAGGCGCTAAAACTAAGGGAACTTCGCCTCCGCACCATTTTGTGGGAAAAGTCTCTTCAACCCCCCACAATGGACAATAAATCTACTCCCTCTACTGCTGAGATGCCCTTGTTATCTCCTAAGACAAAACCACCTAAATCTAAGGTCACCAATCCTAAAGACAAGCCATCATCTTCAAAGACCAAGAAACCACTTTCTTCACCTACTCAACAACCCGCGCCGCAACAACCATCTACGCGAGCGCTGCCGTTGCTCGAATCTCCCACAGCCGCTTCCCCGCGTGTTTCGAAAAATCAACCCCCTATTCCACCCTCTTCACAAGATGAAGGGGTACCATCGGAGGGGTCGTCACGGAATTCTGCAGGGGCTTGGAGCCTCGGCTCGCCCTTGCCCTCAGATTACGAACAGGGACCTGTTTCCCCATTGCCAGATCCATCGCCAGCCAAAAAGATGAGGGCGAAAATCAAACATCTTGTGCCGGCCGAAAGAGATTCCCGGTCCTCGAAGCATTCGGGACCGAAGGTCTTAAGCTAACTGGGGTTTCAAAGCGTCACCCCAAAGATAAGAAGAGCCGCGCACGCGCTGAAGACTGGCCTCCGTTTCCGTACAGCAGGAAACAATTCGGCCGCTGGCGCAAACAAATGAAAAGAATGTTCGATCCCCGTTCCTTTTACGGGTTCGATTCGTCGTCTTCGGAATCGTCTGTGTCCCACAATACCAGATCGTCGGAGGATGATTCGATGCTGACTGATCTCAACCCCTACGGGATGGAACATAAACGACGCCGACGGGCTCGAGCCCTTACGGTACCGACAGCAACGAAGAAACCTAAGTCAGTGCCGGTACCGTCTAAACGTACCAAGGTCGACGACTCTTCTGGACCTCCTAAGCGTGGGGACCGAGAGGTGGCTGCGGCTGCCCACGGTACAGACACTGGTACCGTGCCACGGCACCGTCGCAAGGACTCTCTCGCCACAGATGTAGAGCCAAAGAAGCCTACAAAGAAGCCTACGAAACGCCGTCGGGAACGTTCCGCTTCCTCGGACTCGGATGCTTCTGTCGTATCTCCTGCCCATGGTACCAAGCGAAGGAAAATTCTACCATCCAAATCCGATGGTTATCCCAGGGACGAGTTTTACTCTCCCGCGGACTCGTCTGACACGTCCTTTGAGTCGGATTCGTCGGACACTTCTCTCCGTGAATCCCCCCCTAATGCTAATACACCGGATTCGGAAATTGATGATGCCAACCCTACCTCTCCAGCAGCTGACTTCGCCTCTTATTCGGAGATGATACGCCGCATAGCTGCTGCCCTGGACCTTTCGGTGCACCAACCGCCTCAGATCGCCACTGATAAAGTGTATGAGGATATAGATGAAGACCAGAATCCTCCTTTACGTATGGCGTTCATTCCGTCCCTACTGCGTGTCACCAAACAAGCCTGGGACAAGCCATGTTCGGTACTACAAATGTCCCGACAAGTTGAGAATCTTTATAAGATCCATGGGACTGAGTTGGATTTCTTAACCAAACATCCTCCTCCCAACTCTGTAGTTGTTGATGTCACTCAATCTAAATCCAGAGCCAGTTCTAACGCTGCCCCTAATAACAAGGAAGGCAGGAGGATGGACATTCTCGGCCATCGTGCTTACTCCCTCGCCTCCTTTACGCTTTGGGCTGCTAATTATATGGCTGCGATGGCTGCTTATCACAAGCACCTCTGGAACCGTGCCCTACCATCTTTACAAGCGGCCCCGGCTGAGCTTAAGCCTAGGGGCCTATCCTTGCACCAAGAAGCTATGGCCCTAGCCAGACAAGAGAGGGTGACTGCCCGGCACATCATAGAGGCAGCCTCCCGTAATTTGATGACTGGAGTAGCCATCAGACGTCACGCATGGCTTAGATTTGCCAATATCAATGAGGACTCCAAAACTAGAATATTGGACCTACCCTTTGATGGCACTGGTCTTTTCGACCCTAAGACAGACGACATCCTGGAGGGTCTGCAAAAGGCAAAAAAGACGGCACGCGCTTACTCTTCCCAACCGTACTTCAAACAACGATTCCCCTGGAAGCATCAGTTCTCTTATCAATCATCAATCATACAGGCCGTATCAGAATAAACAAAGATTCTACCCTTCTCAGTATGCCTACCCAGCTCGTCAACAGGACCAACGTCGGCGCACACGCCAACCATTCAGGAAACCTGACCGGAAACCCAAGCAGGGTTTTTGACTCCCACCTTTCATTTACTCTTGGTCTCACCACCCGTTATTCCACCCGCCTTGCACCCTTTCTTCCAAACTGGCTTCTTATTACCACCGACAAATGGGTACTCACCATAGTCGCCCAGGGCGATAATAGAGTTTATCGAACTACCTCCTTCACGAGTCATCTTCACTCCCCCTTCCGTCGCCCTACGAAAAGAAATAAAAATACTTCTTCAAAAATCGGCCATTTTTCACGTTTCCCCAGACCCTATCGACCTTGGCTTCTTTTCAAGATACTTTTTAGTCCCAAAAAAGGACGACTCTTTCCGTCCCATCCTGGACCTCCGGGATCTAAATTTTTTCATCATTTACCGTCGATTCCGGATGATTACCTTAGAACGCATCCTTCCTCTGCTTCATCGCGGGGACTGGTTCGTCGTTGTTGACCTCAGCGACGCTTACTTTCACATTTCTATAAGACCAGATCATCGAAAGTACTTGCGTTTCTCTCTTGGCTCCGTCTGTTTCGAATTTGCGTCCCTACCTTTCGGACTTTCCACGGCCCCCCGTGTCTTCACAAAATGCATGGCGCCCGTGGCGGCATTTCTCCGCACAAGAGGCATCGCAGTCTATCCGTACATCGACGATTGGCTCCTGGTAGCCCCCTCAAAACATCTGGCGGAACTGCACACCAATACGACTCTGACCCTCCTGCAAAGTCTCGGCCTTCAAGTAAACTACAAGAAGTCAATGTTGACGCCTTCTCAGGTGGCAAATTACATAGGCGCTATACTCGACGCAAGACGGGCGAGAGCCTTTCTTCCACAAGAACGGGCAGTCAAGATGAGCGCCCTCATCAAACTCTTCAAACCCCTACAATCGGTCACTGCCCATCAAGCTCAAAAACTCCTAGGCCTCATGGCCTCCACAACTTCTGTCATACCTCATGCCAGACTGAAGATGAGATCCCTTCAGGCCTGGTTTCTCTCCCTCTTCAACCCCATGGTGGACTCTCCCAGGATGCGCCTCCAAGTCTCCATCGAGCTCGCGCAACAACTCCACTGGTGGACCAACCCTCACAACCTTTTCATGGGTCGCCCATTCGCCCCACTCCTACTAACGTCGCGGATCACCACCGACGCGAGCCCAACAGGTTGGGGCGCTCATTGCAACAGCCTTCAAGTCCACGCTCGATGGTCTCAGCGGGAGCAACAACTGCACATCAACAACCTGGAGCTACTAGCAATCGTCAAAGCCTGCCGATCCTTTCTCCCCATCATCTCAGGCACGGCAGTACAGATTGTCACAGACAACACCACAGCTGCCTTTTACATCAACAAACAAGGGGGCACTCACTCCCCCTCTCTGTTGTATCTGACCGTACAGTTTTGGGAGTGGTGTCTGGAGAACCACATTTTTCCCTCGGCGATTTACATTTCCACCCACGAAAATGTCTGAGCGGACCGCCTCAGCAGAACGAGTGCATCCATGCACGAGTGGACACTAGATCAAGAGGTGTTCCTTCGGATCTGCAGGAAATGGGGCTTTCCAACAGTGGATGCCTTCGCCAATCAGGACAACACCAAGTGTGCAATTTACTTCTCCAGAGCAGGTCGGGGAGCCGGATCCCACGGCGACGCTCTCATGGTCCTGTGGAACGATCATCTTTTCTACATGTTTCCACCCTTTCCTCTACTACTCCGTACCCTTGTCAAAATACAACACGACAATGCAGATGTAGTGCTGGTGGCACCCAGCTGGCCCCGTCAGCCGTGGTTCACAATGCTGACGACAATGGCTGTGGACTCCATGAAGCTCCCGTTTCTTCCACGTCTGCTTTCTCAACACGACGGAGCCACTTACCATCCGGATATCCTCTCCCTGCACCTCACTGCGTGGAGAATCGTTCCACAGTGACCACCGTCATCTCTCACTGCTGGAAACCTTCCACTAAGACTCTATATAGTAACAAGTGGATCGCCTTCCAAAACTATACTGCTCCGCGAAACTTACCTGTCTTGCCAACCTCACTGGAGGCGGTTCTGGAATTTCTGGCGTACCTGTTTGACAAAAATTTGGCACTCTCTACCCTAAAAGTATACCTCTCAGCAATTATTGCTCATCAACCTCCTGACTCGGAGAGCGCTCTCCTCTTCCGACATCCTACAGTAAAGAGGTTTTTGCGTGGAGCGGCCCAACTGCACCCTCCACGAATAACGCCTGTTCCCCAATGGTCATTACATACCGTCCTCAATCGCCTGACGCATTCTCCATTTGAACCACTCGCCACAGCCTCTGAGCGTTTGCTCACCCTCAAGGTTCTGTTCTTGGTGGCGATAACTTCTGCCAGGCGGGCCTCTGAGCTAGCCACATTGCGGGTGGACCCTCCTTTCCTTCAATTTTTCTCGGATAAGGTGACTCTGTACCCAGATGTTTCGTTTCTCCCCAAGGTCTGCTCTACTTTTCATGTGCGTCAGCCCGTTATACTGCCGACCTTTTTCCCTCAACCGTCTACCCCTGTTGAGAAGTCTTTACACCTGCTTGACGTTCGCAGGGTGTTATCTTATTATGTTCAGCGGACTGCAACTTTTCGACAGTAAACCAGTGGTCCCCAACCTTGGGCCTCCAGATGTTATTGGACTTCAACTCCCAGAAATCCTGACCAGCAGAGGTGGTGGTGAAGGCTTCTGGGAGTTGTAGTCCAAGAACATCTGGAGGCCCGATGTTGGGGACCACTGGTCTAAACGACTCTTCGTTTCTCCGCATTTGCCTCACAAAGGACAACAAGTGTCTTCTCAAACCATTTCAAAGTGGATTGTCAGACCATTCGTCTGACATACGAACTAGCACATAAGCCTCTTCCAGATATGGTCAAGGCCCATTCAACCAGGGCTGTGGCCACCTCTACTGCATTTCTACGAGGTGTCCCGCTTCAGGATGTTTGCAAGGCTGCGACTTGGTCCACGCCTTCTACATTTGCGTCCCATTACCGGCTGGACGTTCGTGCTAAGGAGGATGCTAGATTTGGACGTGCGGTTCTCTCTGCTGTGCTGCCGTGACGTCCC
The DNA here is from genome assembly GCA_037013535.1 of Intellagama lesueurii. Taxonomy (NCBI): domain Eukaryota; kingdom Metazoa; phylum Chordata; class Lepidosauria; order Squamata; family Agamidae; genus Intellagama; species Intellagama lesueurii. The sequence continues at coordinate 134,115,717 of JBAJHW010000002.1, forward strand.
TCCACCTTTCAAAGGTAAGCTTGTTAATCACCCATTAGTGTGCATTCACAGAGGCCACGAAGAAGAAAGAGAGGTTACGTACCTGTAACTTTGGTTCTTCGAGTGGTCCTCTGTGAATTCACACTTCCCGCCCGTCCTCCTCTCTTTCCGTCACGTCTGTTTCTCTTTAGAGCAGCAGCGGAATTTGGGAACTGAGGTAACTGTCAGGGCGGGCGGTCCACGAGGGCTTGGGGGGAGGTCCTAAACGATAATTTTAGCTCTAGAATATTCCGAGGCCTCTGCGCATGCGCAGATTTAACCCATTAGTGTGAATTCACAGAGGACCACTCGAAGAACCAAAGTTACAGGTACGTAACCTCTCTTTTTTGTTTTCAATGACTCAGACTCTATTCATGACTTGGAAACCATCCACATCTTTTTTTATGGGGGAAACAGCTTGTTTTTAATAGGGACTCAGGCTTGGGGCTTGGGGCTCGGGACTTGGTACCAAAAACTCGGACTTGAACGTGGGACTTGGACCCAAAAACTTGCCAACATCCCTGGCTATAACTCCAAAAACTGCTCTGACATTCACCTTTAGCAGTTAACAATATATAATTTCTGTGGCATTATTAGATGTGCTTCTCTTGTAAATTACTTCTCTTGTTCCTGATCTTTCCACACAGGTTCCTGCAAAATACCTCAAGAAGGATTCCAGGAGAAACACATACGTTGTAGTCCATGCCAGCTGTGCTCAATTCACTCTGGAGAAAGTTGTTCTAGTCTCCTTCCAGAGTGGGTATATCTTCATCCAGACAGATAAAACCATCTATACTCCTGGATCACCAGGTAAGAGCCTCCTGTTGATGTCCCTTTTAGGCCTATGTGCAAATGGGTAACTTCTGTAAGAATTGTGTTGATTTGTCTGCTGGATCTTTATTGATATCTAAGGTGAGAATTTCTATGACCTAGAAATGTCAGAAATATGCAAGCATTTACGACCTTAAAATCGTTTAAATATGATCAATTTAACAAAAAATATGACTTTATAATTTTTGTGAAATTACCATCCAGTTTTTAAAAATCTGTGCTTATACACACATAAAAATTAATTCTTCTTCACTTCCACTGCTGAAGTGCTAATATTGAAGGAATCAAATTAACATATCTGGGTTAGTTTTTGTCAACAGCAGAATTTCATTGGATGTTCACGTGCATCCTGAGGTTATTAAACTCAAAATTCTTTCTGTTGTCCAGCAGTATATTCTTGCATCTGGAGAAACTCCATTCAACATCATAAGAGATTATAGGAACACATTTGAAAAAAGCCAACTCATGTGGAAAAAATTCTGTTTTGAAGTCATCAAATTTTGCTTCAAGTCCATTTAGAATGTTACTTATTTTGCAAAGAATAACCCAGAATAATTGCAGCACTCTTCTTAGTTTATCACTAATTTTTTCATCCACTTTCTCCTTTGCTTGCTTTAAAACACCCTCAGTTTGTTTCACAATTTTAATGCATCACTAAGTTCCATCCCTACAGTTTAAAGGTGGGTGACTGCTCTTGATAATCCACTGAAGTTAAATTGTATATGTATATGCCAAATTTCCAGCCAAGATTTCAGAAAGGAATCTTGCACAATCTTGATGGAGAAAAATTCACAACAGTCAGATTCTTCAATTATCCATTGCATGGAATCATAATTTGTGGAATAAAACATAACTGCATCTAGCCAAGTCCCCTAATGCATCATGGCAGGTTGGGGAGAGAAAGCAAAAATAGGAGCTATTTCTTTGAACTACAAAACGTAGTGGAGCTTTATTGAACATTTTTTCCCCATTTGAAATTATCTACATCAGGATAGTTGCTTTGAATCTCTTCAGCCACTCGGTGTAAACTATATGAAAGGCATGCAATATACATCATTTTTGAATAAAGAAGTTTTAAGTCCCTTGGCTGCTTTAGTTATGTATGGAGCGGCATCTGTTACAAAGAGGAGGATATTTCCCCTTTTTACACCAGCCAGCTAGAGTAGTTTCATAGGATTGTCAAAGAGCATAGCAATAGTGGAATTGTTTACTTTTTTGTAGTTTCACGTTAGGAGAAATACTTCACCAGGCTTGTTGCATTTCAGAGTATTAGCTACAGAACTGCCATTTACATCACTTGTTTCTTCAGCTATGAGGTCACATTTTCAATGTACACTGATGGCATCAGAAATGCCATTAAGAATAAATCAATGATGAGAGCAAGGTTCTTTGGGTAGAAGGGTGGCCTTGTGAGGAAAGTGGAAAAGAATATTTAGAAGGAACTGTTGTATAAGGAGAATATATCCCATCAGGCAAAGGATATGCCTGTGGGTCAGCATATAGGGGTTCTTAATAGCAGGCAATTCGGTAAGAATAGAAAGTGAGAAGGTTTTCTAACAGGTATGTTGTCTACAGAATAACGTGCCAGCCTGATGCAAAATTATTACTTGGGTAGACACTGATCATTGGACAGAGAGATTAATAGATAATGTAGGAAAAGATTCACTGGTCATGGTTGGCATTGGCATCCGTGACATTGGGAAATAATGCCATCAAGTCCTAGAACTCAGATTTAGGTTGTTCAATATAACAGTTCAACCATAACAGTTTAATTTCTGAAGAGAAAACAAGAAAAAACATTGCTTTGCTTAAAAGAAAGTTCAAGAGGGCCAAGAGGATCAAATCTCTCTAGTATGCTTAGTAATTATTCATTCATTTCCATTTGTATAATGCCCCACTTTCTGGGCTGTTTGCAGTATACAGTAAAATCATAAAAATACTATATAATGATATAAAAATACAAAAAAATGCAATAAACCTCGTTGCTAGCTACCTTTAAATAAAAATGCACAAATTAATAACTATTGGAAAATGAAATAAATGATGTGCAGCTAGAATGTGTATCACAGATTAGAAAGGTAAACGTCCAAGAGGATGCTGTAGCAAATGAATCAAGTAAAGGTAGTTATAAAATTCAAGGAAGATGGTTTGTGTGGGGTTGTTTTTGTTGAAGGAGTTAAATTCTTTGCCTACCGTGTTGTGTTTCCAAAGGGTCTAGTCCCACTGGTTGGTTCTTTAAGAGTTTTGGGGGCAATATAGGCAGGGCACATCCAGTGAATAGATAAACGAGATAAGAGAAGTCTTAAAAGACATTCACAGTATGATTACATTAACAAATAATGCAAGAAATGCTCTGGGATTGGGATGGTCTGATTTGCAGTATTTTCCATTGTCTACATCAGTGGTTCTCAAACTGAATTTCCCAGATGTTCTTGGACTGCAGTTCCTAGAAGCCTTCACCACTTACTGTGCTGGCCAGGATTTCTGGGAGCTGCAGTCCAAGAACATTTACGGAGCCCAGTGAGAACCACTGGTCTACATGATGTAAAAGTCAATGTGAATCAGCCAGCATTTCCCCACCCCACACCTATCCATAATTTTTCTTCCACCACTGGGGCTTCTAATGTTTTGGAATTGAATACATTTGGTTTGGGCAGTATGATTGCTTGAGCTGATATTGGAGGGAAACCAATATGAGGAAAGACTGAATGAAATGGGCATGTTTAGCCTTGAGAAAAGAAGGGAGAGAGGGGAGATATGATAGCACTTTTCAAATACTTGAAAAGCTGTCATAGAGAGCAGGGGCGGAATCTGTTCTGGATCATCCCAGAGTGCAGGACATGTAATAATAGGCTCAAGCTGATTTCCATCTCTTTCTCTCTCTGCTGACTTCTGTGTGGCTGGCTGAAGTGAATTAACCTAGAGAAACCTGACTTCCCAGGTGTGGCTTTGTAGTAGATCTATTTGCATTTCCCCCACTGAAGTTGCATCCTCAAAAGGCAAAGCAGAGATCAGACAAACAGGGTTCTCTCAGTAAGTCAGATAAACCAGGTGAAGGTGATCTGGAAACAAAGAAAAGGTGTTGTTGAAAGTGTCCTGAATCTCGATATTGCTGCTGTTTGGGAAGAAAAAGGATACACATGAAAGTTTGACCTTTCCTGATAAAGTTCCAGTGCTTGGCTTTTGAGACTCAGTGAGATATCAATCAGTCACAGAGAAAAGAAGATTCATTTTTCCACCTTGTGAAGTCATCTCCATGGTGTCACCATGTTTCCTCAGCATTTGCCACAAATTAATAATAACCTCTTGTTTCTTTCTCAGTGCGCTTCCGTGTCTTTTCTGTGGGTCACAGCATTGAACGTTTGGACAAAAATGTGATAGTTGAGTTTGTGGTAAGTATTGTGTATTCAATAAAAAGGGGAAGGGGAAGAAAACAGTGTGGTCCCTGGGTTGTGCCTTTGGATTGTGACTTCAAGTGTGTGCCACGGAAGGCATCATGCTTATAATCATGGTTCTTCATTGCATTTTTATTTGGTTTTGTGATTATGACTGAGGAAGACCTCAGATGACTCTTAATTTTTGGGTGGGTAGGAAATACCTTGTGTGTGCATATTCATAAATTTTAAATTTCAGATTTTAATAAAAGGAAATGCTGCCCAATTCCTCCAGAAACTCTGGATTAACAATGTTTCACTAAGGGTCATAGCACATGTTTAGAAAAATCCAAGTCTAGAAGGCATGCTGCCTCAAGTGGCAAAAAGGTGCAAATGTGAATACATGTTCAAAGGAAAGCATAAGTTTATCTGGGTTTGTTTTGGAAATGTAAACAGTTGTTTCCTTTGCATGTCTAACTGTGGAGTCATGCATGACAAAGCAGTTCACATGGCTGGGAGAAAATTTACCGTATTTTTCCGTTTGTAGCATGCCCCCATCTATAAGAACACCCCCCCCCCCTGAATTTTCTAACCCTCAAATTAAGAAAACTTAGCTTTGAGGATTCAGCCTCTGAGCTCAGAACGTCGGACATTTTGTCTCTGTTGAATCTTGAGCCTACAGGCTCTACCTCCAAGGAGGTGTGTTCCAATTGGTTTGTTCAGGATCAGCTGACATCAGTTCCATAAGGCTCATGATTGGAGGAAGCTAAGTCTCCTGACTGTAGGAAACTAAGCTTCGTGGCTGAAGGAAGCCTGTTTACAGAGGCAAAGTATGTGCCATTTTGTTCTTTCCTCAGCTGTCTCAGCTTGCTTCCGTGTAAAAGGTGCCCCTCAATTTTTAGGGTAATGATTTTAGGAAAAAGTAGCATCTTATCGACAGAAAAATACGGTATGTAAGAGCAGGAAAGATGCAGGTCTCTGAAAAGTTCCTTTCATCATATTACTATATGCCTTATATATTTGTAGTATTCCTGCAGTGAACCAGGAGTAACATGTCCACTTTTATCCTCAAAGCATTTCAGAGTTATTGCTTAACCCAGGTCAACCCAGTGTGTTTTGTAGCTGTGTTGGATTTGGATCCAGGTATCACTCCTCTACCTTCAGTGCTCTGTCTTTTACACTACTTAGCTTCTCCGCATCCCAATAACAGACAACCATTGTGGAGACAGGCTAAATCTTGTGCTTCACAAAAACTCCTATGACGTGAGATATGAACAATATATGCAGGCATTTTTCAGGCATTCAAATACTAAAAAACTTGTTTTTCCCCTCCAGACACCTGAAGACATTATTGTCAGCCAGAATATAATCAATCCTGCATCGACAGTCACCCAGACTTACAACATACCAGAACTTGTCAGGTAATTTGCCACATATTACCATACAGCAAACCTACACAGAAACTGAGCTGAAACAGCAATCATTAAAAAAAGGACAAAATCCATTTAATATTAAGCTAAGAATATTTTGAGCACTCACAGACAGTGTATTGTAGTTGTAGTTGCTATTCCTGGTCTTAAAGGCTGGCTACACTGTGATTTATCCTGTTTTGGTCTGCTGACAGCACAGTGAATAGCAGTTCTTCTTCGTGGCCTCTGTGAATGCACACAATTGGGTTTAGACAGCGCCTGCGCTGGTCTTCTCGGAATATTCTAGAGCTTTTTCATAAAAAGTAACAAGTTAGAATTGCCCCTATCGCGCATGCTCCACCCGCCTCAGCCCCAGTTCCATTTTACCGCCTTGGTGCTTGGAGCTTCTCGGTTAGAGCTGTTATTATTCGATCGTACTGTTTTGATTCTCGGTTTTTGACGCGGAATTCCTGACTATCTGATCTCTATTGCCCCTCGACTACGGACTGGACTTTCATTCTCCCCTGGATCACGATTCGGCTTTGGTATAAGTTTCGCGGGTTTCCCGCCATTTTCTCGTCGTGCCGCGTTCTTTGCGGCCTTGTCTTGGCTTCCGAAGTTTGGAAAAGGACCTTCGTGAGTAACGCTTTATGTCCTGCTCGGGGCCATTCAGTAGGTGCGTGTCGTGTTCGCGTAAATTGCCATTTTCGGATGGTCATGACCGCTGCCTCTTTTGCTTAGGGGAGGATCACCGGCCCAACTCCTGCAAACACTGTAAGGCGTTTACTAAAGTTGCCCTCAAGGCCAGGGAACAACGCCTGAAGCTTTATCTCTGGGAGAAAACGCTTTCAGCGTCAAAGCCATCGGTCATGGAAACGACCTCGACCCCCTCAGCGACCCCACGCTCCGAGGTCCGCATCGTTTCCCCACCCCCGTCGGCGTCTAAACCTGCCGAAAAGACTGCTAAGAAGTCGTCGACGTCGACGAAGAAAACAACCTCTTCGACGTCGAAATCTTCCTCGACGCCGAAGAAGACGTCCGCAAAGAGTAAGAAGGGCAAAACCAAGGACAGCCGCAAGCAAATTCCACCGGTTTCCGAATCGTTGCCCTCTCCGATCTTGGAAGATTCATCTCGGGATCGAGAATCCTTCTCGGAGGCGGTTGCCTCTTCGCCCGCACGTCGATCAGACGTTTCTCCGGTCGGGCCTGAAAGATCTCCGACACCTGGTCGACTGGCGGACATCTTCCTGTCCAGTACGACTTCTGCCCCTCATAGCCCTGTTTTTACCGGGCGGGCATCTCCGACGCCGTCATCACCCGTGCCCTCTTCGAGGCCCATCTCCCCTCGAAAGCGCACGGAGAAGACCAAGAATTGGTCGCCGGATCGGCGTTGGACCGGTCGACGTGAGGTGGTTGTCCTTCCTCACCCCTCTCGACGTCGACACAGGTCGAAGCGACAGGACCCCGTTTACATCGAGGTCGATCGCCGTAGTTCACATCGTCGACGCCGACACGACGATTCGGATTCGGAGTCGCTTTCGACCGATGAAGACTTTCACGGAAGAAGAGTACGGTATGTGTATGCCTCTCCATCTTCGTCCTCCTCTTCCTCGCCTCCACCTCGGCATCGACGCCGAAGACATCTCGACGTCGATAACTCTCAAGCCTCCGGATCTAGGCAGAAGGTTAACACTGCCTCAGATCGGGCTAAGGCTTCATCGACGTCGAAGGTGGTGCGGACGAAGACCTCGGCTGCAGCGGCTACAGAACATTCTGCGCCCCCTAAAAAGAAATCTAAAAGAGCTAGGTATTTACCTTCACTCTCTGATGAGGAGGACTCTCCGTCTATCTCGTCTCGCAGAGGTGAGGAAGTCATGTCAGATTCCTCTGGAGAAACTCCTGTGGACGACCAAACAGTCCAATCAGATGCTGGAGATCCTCACCCGTCATCACCCTCTGAGGACTTCACATCTTACGTTCAGATGGTTGCCAGAATGGCTAGTACGTTAAAATTACATACAGTACAGCCACCTCCTCCTACAGAGGACCTCATATTTGGAGACATTAACCAGGAGAGGTCTCCTCCTCTGAGCCTTGCATTTATTTCCACATTAATGGAGCTTATTAAAGAATCGTGGAATAAGCCATCTTCATCATCTCCCGTGTCTCGTAGAACGGAGAACCTATACCGTACAAATGGAGAAGACACAGACTTTCTTATTAAACATCCTACGCCTAATTCTCTCATAGTCCAATCCAGTGCCTCCAAATCATCAGGGAGAGCCCAGATGACCCCGACGAACAGGGAAGGTCGTAAATTGGACGTCCTGGGTAGGAAGATATATTCCTTCACCACACTTCTCCTCAGGATAGCTAACTATCAAACGGCTATGGGGGCGTACCAGCGACAACTTTGGTCCAGGGTCTTACCCGCTCTCCAAGCTGCCCCCGACGACACCAGACAGAACCTCCTCAATACCTACGAGGAGGCAGTCACGCTTTCCAAACACCAGCGATTGGCCTCTCGTCATTCGGCCGATGTGGCCTCAAAGACATTGACATCAGCCATTACCCTAAGGTGACATGCATGGCTTAGGTCCTCTGGCTTTGCGGATGACGTTAAGGCACGCATAGAAGATTTGCCCTTTGACGCCAAAGGCCTCTTTAACGAGCAAACTGATGACTCTCTGGAGAATCTACATAAGATTAAAAAGACTGCCAAGTCGTACACTTTCCAGCAACAGCCAAGGTACAACAGGTATCAGTGGCGCAAACCGACCCAACAATACCAGCAAACCACCTCTCAATCATACCGCCCTTTCAAAAGTCAGAATCAGAATAGGCCATACCAACCTTCTTCTTCTGCCTCCACCTTCCGGCCACAGAATACTTCACAGCGACGTCAACCTTACAGGCCACCTGCTAAGAAATCCAAACAATTCCTTTGACTTACCCGTAGAATCATTCGCACCCTACCATTCCGTTCGGTTAGCTCCGTTCCTCCACAATTGGACCAACATCACACAAGACTCTTGGGTCTTAAGTATTATACAATTCGGATACCGTCTGGAGTTTTTAGAATTTCCTCCTCTAGGACAGATCAAACACACTTCCTTCGACCCTATCCTAGAAGAAGAGATCCTCACTCTCCTACAAAAACAAGCCATTCAACATGTACCTCCTCGAGACATCCTAAACGGGTTCTATTCCCGTTACTTTGCAGTACCAAAGAAGGATGGAGGGATCAGGCCCATACTGGACCTCAGGGAACTGAACACTTACCTGCATCCAAAACGCTTTCGTATGATCACATTAGACACCATTCTCCATCTTCTAAAAGAAAACGACTGGTTCGTAGTTATAGATCTCAAGGACGCCTACTTCCACGTATCAATCCATCCCTCTCACAGGAGGTACCTCCGCTTCAGCTTTCGGAGCGACGCCTACGAATTCTGCGCCCTTCCCTTCGGGCTATCCACAGCCCCTCGCACTTTCACGAAGTGCATGGCTCCAGTCGCGGCATTTCTTCGTCTACACGATGTTCAAGTCTTCCCCTACATAGACGACTGGCTAGTGGTATCACCGACCAAAGAAAAGGCGTTACGAGACGCCGACTTCGTTCTACTGACTTTACGGGAACTGGGACTCACAGTGAACGAAAAGAAATCCCATCTGATACCGTCCCAGGTCGTCGATTATATTGGAGCGCGACTAGACTCTGTCCGGGCTCGTATATTTCTTCCTCCAGAACGCATAAGGAAGATACGCAAAGCCGTTCACAAGTTTCGGCCGCGGGCACGGGTCTCAGCACATCATGCCCAACATCTCCTCGGTCTCATGGCCTCCACAACTTCGGCAATATCTCACGCGCGCCTAAAAATGCGATCTCTTCAGGCGTGGTTTTTGACAATGTTCGACCCTCTTCTAGACAGCCCAAGAAAAAGACTATCTGTCACACAGGAGCTGGCCACTCAATTAAGGTGGTGGACATACGTACCACATCTTCTTATCGGTCGACCGTTCCGTCCCCTACAGCTGTCATTACAAGTGACGACGGATGCCAGCCCCATAGGATGGGGAGCACATTGCGGGCCTCACAGGATACACGCCCTTTGGTCCCGTCGCGACCAGGAGCTACATATCAATCACCTCGAGATGCTGGCAGTGATAAAGGCCTTCCGGTCCTTCCTCCCTCTCATACAGGGTCGTGGTGTGCAGATAATCACCGACAACACCACGACCATGTATTACATCAACAAGCAGGGAGGGACACGGTCGATGTCACTTCTGTACCTGTCCATACAGCTATGGGAATGGTGCTACCAGCATCATGTCTTCCCAGTAGCTCTGCACATATCTACGACCGACAACGAGCTTGCGGACAGGTTGAGTCGTCTCACGGGTCAATCCCACGAATGGGAGCTGGACGAGGACATATTCCACATGCTCTGTGTCCGGTGGGATCATCCCACGATAGACATGTTTGCAACTCAGAGCAACAAGAAATGCGAGGCGTATGCCTCCCGTGCCGGCAGAGGCGAGGATGCTCTTGGGGATGCTTTCATGATCCCATGGCAATCGGAGCTTCTGTACCTCTTCCCACCAATTCCACTCATACAGAGATCTTTAATCAGAGCTCGACAACAGAGGGCAGATGCAATTATCATTGCACCGTGGTGGCCTCGTCAACCTTGGTTTTCCACCCTGAAGGAAATGGCTGTGGACATGGTCAAGTTACCAATGGTTCCGCATCTCCTCACACAGGACTCAGGGAACATTCTCCATCCCGATCTGCAGTCATTACACCTGACAGCTTGGAGGTTCACCCATCCATACAGGAGGTGCTAGATAAAGCAAGAAAGCCCTCTACTAACCTCCTTTACAAGTACAAATGGGCTAACTTTCTCAAGTTTGCCCAGGAAAAGCAGTTACAGACTTCTCCTGTTTCTCTCCAAACCCTGCTCACTTATTTACGTTACTTGTTTGATGCAGGCTTGGCGTTATCCACCCTGAAAGTTTATATTTCAGCAATTGTTTCTTTTCAGCCTCGTGACTCTGATTCGTCACGACTTTTCTCTCACCCTACTCTCAAAGCCTTTTTGAAGGGTTTGTCCAACATCCGACCTCCTGTTAAGCCTCCTGTGCCTCAATGGTCTTTACAACTCGTTTTACGCGCTCTTACGCGCCATCCTTTTGAGCCCATGGCATCCTGTGACATGCGTCTGCTGTCATTTAAGACTTTGTTTCTGGTTGCCATTACTTCGGCAAGAAGAGCAAGTGAGTTGGCAGCTCTTCGATCCGATGCTCCCTACCTACAGTTCTTTGAAGACAAGGTTGTTCTATACCCTGATGTGTCATTTTTGCCTAAGGTTGTGTCTGATTTCCACCTCAATCAATCACTAACGCTACCAACCTTGTTTCCTCATCCATCTTCGGACATCGAGCGCATGCTCCACTCTCTGGACGTTCGAAGAGCCTTGGCGTATTATGTATCACGGACTAAGGACATTCGTGCTGCCCCAAGGCTCTTCCTCTGCTTCCACGGATCACATAAAGGATCCCCTGTCTCCTCTTCAACGGTTTCTCGTTGGCTTGTCTCCACTATTGCTCTAGCTTATGAACTGCAAGGCAAGACCCCACCAGAGGGTCTGAAAGCACATTCCACCAGAGCTGTTGCAACATCTACGGCGTTGCTGCGTGGTGTGGATATTCCAGACATTTGCAGAGCAGCCACATGGTCTAATGTGTCCACCTTCGTGACGCACTATAGACTGGACCTTCGGGCCAAAAAGGAGACAAGTTTTGGAAGAGCAGTTTTGACATCTGTACTGCAGTGACGGCCCTCCTTCCGGTAAGTGAGCTTGCTAGTCACCCAATTGTGTGCATTCACAGAGGCCACGAAGAAGAAAGAAAGGTTACCTACCTGTAACCATGGTTCTTCGAGTGGACCTCTGTGAATTCACACATCCCGCCCGGCCTCCCCACTATCCGTCACTGACTATGTCTATGCTAAGCTCAGGCTATTGTGGCGGATAAATGGAACTGGGGCTGAGGCGGGTGGAGCATGCGCGATAGGGGCAATTCTAACTTGTTACTTTTTATGAAAAAGCTCTAGAATATTCCGAGAAGACCAGCGCAGGCGCTGTCTAAACCCAATTGTGTGAATTCACAGAGGTCCACTCGAAGAACCATGGTTACAGGTAGGTAACCTTTCTTTTTCTTTTACAAACCAGCCCCCGTCCTTTTGAATGTTAAATCAGAAATTTTTGAATAATCAGCAGGGGCTATTTTTTTTTCTGGTATGGCTTGGGGTACTCTGTTTTAGCTGATTCCTGACACATGCGATCACAAATACAGTAGGACTCCTCATATCCACAGAACTTGTATCTACAGTTTCACGTATCCATGGTCCAAAAATATTAAAAATATTAAAAGAAAAATCCCAGAAATATATATTTCCACAATGTAGTTCCCAGAACTGGCCACTGGAGGCAGGCAGAGACTATGCTATGTATAGTGTTCACTATTATCCACAGATTTTGTCATCCATGAGGGGGCTTTGAACCAGTCCCCCGTGGATATGGGGATCCTATTGTATTGCTCCAAAGGGTCAGGTATGTGTGTACAAACATTTCCCCTTCTTCTACTCCTGTCTCAGTTCCAAATGCTTTTTGGTATTTATTATCTAAATCATCACTATTCCACTTCTAAAGAGAGGGAGGTGGAGAGATGTTGTTTCGCTGTTAGAACTCTTTTTAGGCTGCAAAGGACATCACTTTTCTACTTTTGAGAACTGGAGTGATGTCAGGTGCAGTGTGGTTTCTTGTCCCAAAATTTCCTGGAAAAAGTCCGCATGTGTTTGAAAGGAAGGATCCATTTAAATATCATAGTGCACTTCAAGCAACGCTTTTGAACCTTTTTTTGGTAGAAGCCAAGCCGGGATAATTTTCCCTCATTGGACACATCCTTGATACTGCCTATTTATTCCCTTGTATCCTTCAAGGAAAGTGGTGCAGTACAAATCCAAATGGTTGTGATTTATTCTCCCAGCAACCCAGGGAGGTAGAAAGGTGGACATTGGATGCTCTGTGCCACTCATGAGGTCCATGGGCAAGTGGGAATTTATCACTCGGAAGAGAAGGAGGAGGACCCAGATTCCAGCCCTTCATATCCAGGTCCTACAGCTTTGTGCTCAGCCATTGTATTCAAAGTTTAAGCCTGTCTTCTGTGGATGGCTGTAGAACATCATAACATATATCCAAGTCAACAGTCATCCCAAATGTGTTGAGAAGACCAACTATGCTCATTCATGCATGTTCTCATGTGCCCATAAAGCAGAAACAATGAAGAACTTTTTCATTTTCTTTTTTTCTAGTTTGGGGACCTGGAAAGTTGTGGCCAAGTATCAAGACTCTCCAGATGAGAGCTTCAGCACCCAGTTCAAAGTCAAGGAATATGGTAGGAAGAAAAGCCATCCTTGTGCTGGGCTTTCCCTCTCCAATTTCCAACTTCATTCCTTTTAATCCTTCGGTTCTTCGTCAGAGACGACTCTTTGTCCCCTGCCTCTTTATTTTTGCACTGGAAAATCACTAATACAGCTTCTCCTACAAGTTTGCTAGCTTTATTTAATTATTATAGATGAAAAGATTTTCTAGAAGAAAACTCATATGATAAAATCTGCTGTCAGCCTTTCATGAATGCTTATGTTCTCTTACTCGCCCATCACTTTTTTCAGTGTTGCCAAGCTTTGAAGTTGTTGTGGAACCAGCACAGAAATTTTATTACGTTGACAGCAACAGAGATTTCCAAGTGTCTATCACTGCAACGTAAGTGTATCTCAACCTATGTAGGACACCCCCCTCCCCAGTATCTGCAGGATCAGTATTTGAGGTTTCACTTGTCCACTGTCCGAAAATTTTAATTAAAAAATACCGGTACACCCAATAGTGTTTTCCAGTTGTATTACCAGAACTGGCAACAAGAGGGAACCAGAGACTAATCTATAGGTAGGGTTCACTGTTATGCAGGGTTTCCTAGATTTGTGGTAGGTCTTGAAATATGTGCCCCACAGATATAGCAGGCCTACTGTATAGGTAGTTTGACCCAACTCCGGGAGGCAGTGTAAGACAGGAGGGCCTGGCGTGCTCTGGTCCATGGGGTCACGAAGAGTCGGACACGACTAAACAACAACAACTGTATAGGAGAATGAACGGGTTAAGTTCATCAAGTCATCATATTACCTGGAAGAATGCAGTTTGGCATTTGATTTTGATTTTAAGTGCTTCCAGCTTGAGCTATTACCACAAAATTTCTCTGCTTCAACATTAATGAATTTTACAGGGATTGAGGGCGGATGAGAGTGTCTTCAACTTGTAATTCGCTCATGTTTCCCAATTCCTTTGCCTTTTTTTTCTCTCTCTCCTCTCTCTCTCTCTTCATTAATTTAAAAAGATTGCTACATGATGTATTTCAGTTCATAGTGTTAGGAATTTTAGTCTGAAAATAACTTAAATGTGTAGTAGGACATTTTGATATTGGCAGCAGTTTTTTAAAAACACAATATTATTAATTTTCAATAAAGTAACAACAAATATGCAAAACACTAGTAACATAATCAACTTTAAAAAAATAAAAAAATACCTACAGTTATGGATTCTGTGCTACCCACTACCCTTGGAACTAGTTTTCATTTTTATTTTTCATTATGTTTTATAATACCCTATTTCTCTCCAGAAATACAGTGAATCATCTCTAGGTATATACCCTTTTCCTTTCTCAAACGCATATACCAACTCTATATTTTTAAAAAAATCATTAGTATTCAATATTCCTTTTCTAATCTTGGTTTCACAGCTTAATTTGTCATTAATGGCCATATTCCACATTTCTTTATACCATTCCTCAATATTAAAGTACAAAGCATGGACACTTGCTGCTCTAGTTCTTTTACTTTTTTCTTCTAACAGTGCTTCCACTTTGAACTTGTTGCATGTGTACACTGTGTTGTTCTCATGCACAAACACTGCACATACTTTGCAGGTCACCGCGACAGAATTGTCTCTTCCCTTCATAATCTCTGTTATCTTTTTACTTTAATCTGTTTGTCTATGAGTGCCCTTTCCTTTCCTTTGTCTGCCTTGAAGGATGCTGGGAAAATCCATTAATACATAACTCTCTGCCTTTGTGTCTTTTGTCTTCCCTTTTCTTTTGTCGCTTCCTCCTGTAGACCCTTTCCTTACTACCTCTCCCCCATCAAACTGCTGTTCACTTACTCCCTGGTGTCTGTCTAATTTTTATTCCTCTGCTGTGCTCTGTTAGGAGTCAGCAAACAGAAAGACCCTCCCATTACTCACAGCTACTACATATTACTCTTGGCAGTTATCAGGACATGCCCCTTCCTCTTAAGCTGAACGTGTAGTGCTTCTGATGGGGAGTTTTCAGTGATTACTATAGGTCACTTCCTGTAGTTAATCTAAATCAGTCACTTCTCTGCCTTTGTCTCCTTGGTCTCCTCTTTCATCTCTCTCTCCAATAGACCCTTTCCTTACTCCCCTTTCCCTGTCAAACACCTGTTTGTTTGCTCCATGGGGCCTGTCTCAGTTTTATTCTTCGTTGTGGCCTCCGTGAATCACAGATATGGGGGTACTGAAGCGCACATGCACGAAGCTTCCAAACATTCTAGAGCTTAAAAAGATAGACCATTAGTCTCCTCCACTTCCCAGTGTACATTTATTGGAGCACAAATGTCTGATCCTCTCAGTTCCTTTTAGCCACGTTTGTGAAAGCTAGGAACGCTCTCAAGCTTACTGTTGGTCTCATCGTGTTTTTTTCTTTGCGTGTTCTTCTTTCTGGTTAGAAATATATATATATTTGTGTCATTCGGGTAGGACCTTTTACTTTTTGTTTGGCTAGATTCCCCCGTCCCCCATCCCTCCTCTTTTATGGCCCCTTCAAGAAGTGTTTGATTTGTGGCAGGAAGGTTCCTCTCTTGGACAGGAAACTCCCAGTGCCTTTATTGCCACATCAGTCCTATTCCTGTCCATATTGTTGCTACTTTGACCCTTCTGCTATTACAAACTGCCGTTTTCCTCTGAATACCCACCTTTGGGAGAAGTACCTTCAGGGAGGCTTCCCTGTAGCAACCATATCTACAGCTCCGTCAACTTCCACTCTAGCTGATGTTTTCCAGCGTCTTTTTCTGCCGTCTCGAATTATGAGGACCTTGGTTCCACCCGCAGGGTTTGGGGCTCCTTCTCAGCTTCAAGCTTTCAAACCGACTGCTCCGATGGCTTTGACTCTGTCTGCATCACTCAGGGCGCTGTTGTCCCAGCTTCAGGCTTCGAATCTGACTGCCCTGATGGTTTTGGCCCTGTCTGCATCGCTTCGGGTGTCTCAATTCCAGCATCAGCCTTCAAATCCGTCCTCTCCACCTATCCCAACTGGATTTACTGCTGCTTTCCCCCAAGTTCAGGGGTTGAAGCCGGTGCCTCTGTTGACTTCTACTCCATCTTTGTGGCAACTGACACAATATTTTCCTATGCCTTACCCTCAGGCATCTCATCAGGAGCAGCTGGGAGTTCATCTGCCACTACAATGGTATTCTCCCATGCAGGGGATGCCTTCCAGTGCTCCCCCATATGTGTCAGCTCTGATGATTCAGGGAGTGCATGTGGCTCCAGCCACTCTCTATGTGCAACCACCTTCCGTGGCACCCTGCCAGACACCTGAGCCTTCTCTTTTGGTGCCATCATCCTCTTTTGAACCAGTGACCAGCCTTCCTACAGCTTCTTGGACTTCAACAACAAGAGGCCACTCCATCCTCGGATCTGGTGGTGAGTGTGCCTGGTCAGTCGATCGATCTTGAGGTATGCCAGAAAGCAATGTATGCACAATCATGCTAACTCCACGCTCCTGGCTAAGTAGGTTCACTATTCCATCCCCGCTATTGCCGATTCCGGCCTTCATCATCAGGCACCTTCTTTGGTTCCTGCTGTTTCTGACTGTGCCCAGCATTAATGGGCCCAAGCCCAGAAAGTGCATTACTTTGCCCCATCTCCTCCAGAGGTGGACCATCACCATCTGGCTCCTCCATTGGATTCAATGGCCCTTGGATCCACTCAGCAACCATGGATTCCGATTCAGCAACCACATTGTTCTACCTCTGCTGATGTCGGGTCCAGTTATTGTCAGCACGCACCTGCTTCAGAGCTGAAGGAACTTCAGTCTCTCCAGCAGCAGTGTCCTCCTGCATCAGAGATGCTCGAGCCTCATCAGTACTTGGCTTCTCATTCCTTCTTGGATGCATCCCTCCTTTTGGATTCCCTTGGAAAATGTAAAGATCTGTTCTAACTTTGTGCTGCGTATGGCCAGCTCCCTTAATGTTTCTATACACAGATGTTCTCCTCAGCACTCAGATCATCTCTACGATCAGATTACTTCTGATGCTTCCTTTCCTATTCATCTAGGGATGGTTCCATCTTTGCTGACTTTGGCAAAAGATACCTGGAAAAAGCCCAACTTGTCAGTGCCCATGTCCAGGAGGGTTGAGCACTTTTATAGGTCTATGATGAGGGAGCTTCCTTTCTACTCAAGCATCCTCATCCAAATTCAGTTATTGTAGCGGCCTCCCAGATTCGATCGAGAGGCAGACACGTCCCTGCTTCACAGAGCAAGGAAGGCCATAAACTCAATGGTGTGGGCAAGTGCATATATTCTATGGCCTCGTTGGCAATTCGCATGGTGAACTACCAAGGCCAATGGGGACCTGTCAGTAGGTGTTGCTGAATAAACTTCAAATACATCTAGATGCCCTACTGGAGGCATCCCAGGTGGATGCTACAGTAGTCTACCAAGAAGCTATCCCAGTGGCAGTGCAGCAAATGCACTCGGCCCGTCATGCCACAGACTGTGCAGCCAAGGAACACTTGGCTTTGTTCAGCTGCTCTTGCGAATGACATCCGTTGCCAGACTGAGGAACTCCCCTTTGATGAGGAGGGTCTGTTCCATACCAAGACTGATTACATAATGGATGATAGCCAGATGAAACACATGGCTGCGAAGAGGCTTGGTGTTTATCCGCATCAACAACTCTCAATACACCATTTGTGGGGAAGGCCTTAATCTGCACTGTGTCCCTGACAATCCTCTGATAGACAAAGGTCATTCTTGTCTATGTTTTCCTCCTCCTCCCCCCCCCCCCGGGTGGAACAAACGTCAAAAGTAGAGACCGGCTTTGAATGCGATACATTCTGATAGCAAGCTGAAGCAGAGTCTTTGACTCTCCACATCTATAGCCCAGTCTGACACATTTTTTCCACCTCCAGTCTCCTCATCTCTCCTGGCTCCTTTCCCCCCCCAACATGGTCCCATATAACTTTGGACAAGTGGGTTCTATCTATTATCCACTCAGGCTTTGCAATAGAGTTTCTCTCCCTACCACCAGTGGGAGCCTTTCAGTCAACCCCCTTTCACCTATTCTGGAACAAAATATCTCTTCCCTTCTACAGAAGGATACAATTCAAATGGTGCTGCACCATCTTATCTCAGAGGGCCATTATCTGCGGTACATCACGGTTCTGAATGGTGGCCTCAGACCATTTCTCAACCTTTGGGGAATCAGCAGATTCATCCTTACCAAGAAAATCTGCATGACAACTCTGGAAACAGTCATCCCACTGCTCTGCCATGGGGATTGGTTTGGGGTCATAGACTTCAAGTGTTTGTATTTTCATATTTCCATCAGCGAGACCATTGCCACATTCTTTGTTTTGAAATTGGCCACTCTATCAATTAAAGGCTCCCCCTTCGGACTGTCCACAGCTCTGTGGGTTTTCACGAAGTGCATGGCTCCCATGGTGGCACATTTGTGTGCTCAAGGAGTTATGGTTTACCCGTACATAGATGACTGGCTAGTGGTGGCTGGCTTTGAGAGGCATGATCATGTCAGGACTACTGTCAGAACTGTTAAAGTTCACTTGTAGCCCGAGATGAACTTTGACAAGTCTATTCTGGCCCCTTGCCAAGTTCTAATTTACATTGGAGCAACCTTGAACTCCATCACTGCCAAGGTGTATGCTCTTCCCTCCCACCACCTCAACATCCTTTGTATGACTCACTCTTTTGACCCACAAGCAATGGTGTCAGCTCACAAGGCCCAATAGCTGCTGGGCCTCATGGCCTTGATGACCTCAGTAATCCCGCATGCATGACTCAAGATGTGATCCCTTCAGTCTTGGTATCTCTTGCTCTTTGACCCCCTGTGGGGTCACCCCACCCAATTCCTCAAAGTCACTCCAGAGCTCAGTGCACAGCTGAAATGGTGGGCCAATCCACCGAACATGATCATGGGCAGACTTTTCTGGCCCTAAATACCTTCCATTCAAATTGTTACCAATGCCAGCCTTCTCTCATGGGGGGCACTGTGCTCTTGCCAGATTCACAACACATGGACACTCGAGGAGTCCCTTCTACATATAAATGAGCTCTTAGCGGTATTCAAGGCCTTCAGAACATTCCAACCTCTCCTGTCAGGCAGAATAGTCCAAGTAGTCATGGACAGCACAACTACTAAGTACTACATAAACAAGCAGGGAGGGACCCATTCTAGCATCTTCTTCTCTTGTCTGTGGACTTCTTGGAATGGTGCATGTAGTATCACATCTTTCTGATTGCCATTCACCTGGCAGGCCAAGACAACAAGGCTACAGACAGCCTCAGCAGGAGGAATTTCCAGACGCACGAATGGGAGCTGAACCATCAAGTTTTCCTCTTCCTATGCAGCAAGTGGATAATGCCATAGGTAGTTCTGTTTGTCTCAAGTCAGAACAAAAAGTGTGAGGACTTCTGTTCATGGGCAGGAGGTGATCCCCCATCTCTGAGAGATGCTTTTATGCTCCACTGGGGTTGTTGCCTCCTGATTCACATGGTGGTCACCAAAATCTGACAAGAGAATGCAAATGCTATTCTGCTGACTCCATGGTAGCCCAGGCAACCTTGGTTCACCCATCTTCTGCAGATGTCATCGTCTCACATCAGACTTCCAAAGCGTTCGGATTTGATATCCCAAGACAATGGGATGGTACTTCACCCGGGCCTTGACCACCTCTGCCTCATGGCATGGAGAATACGGTGGAAATCAAAGCTGTAATAGCAGCAGCTGGGAAACCCTCTACCATTCACACCTACAGTTACAATTCGAGTCTTTTTCTGCCTCCAAGGGTTAGTCTGTGCCTAATCCTTCTCTTGACATGGTTCTGGATTTTCCTCTTTTAAAACAGCAAGGTTTCTCCTCACCCTCCATTAGAGTATACTTGCCGCCATCATCTGGCATCAGCCCGTGGGATCCTTGGCTTCCCAATTTTTCAAGCATCCTCAACTAAAACTATTCCTGAGAGGTCTCAAGCATACCTACCCTGACTGGCACTTACCTCCACCTCAGTGGTCTCTCCAGCTGGTTCTTGCCTGTCTGACAAGACCCCCCTTCAAACCTATGGCCACATGTGACCTTCCTCCTTGCTCTACTCATCGGGCCAGTGAGTTGTGTGCTCTCCACCATGACCCTCTATATCTGCAGTTTTTCAAAGACAAAGTTATAGCATGTTCTGATGTTTCTTTCCTCCCTAAAGTGGTCTTCCACTACCATTGTCTCAACCTATTGTATTTCCAACCTTTCTTCCGAATCCCTCCTCTCACTTGGAACGGAGTCTCCATGTGCTTGATGTACCTGTAAATGTGGTTCTTCGAGTGGTCTTAAGTGAAGCCACACAACCCACCCTCCTCCCCTCTGGCTGTCACACTGCCTCTTCTTTTGGATCTTGAGCAGCAGCAGCTAGAGGGTTGGGCGTTTGCACACCAAGACATGTGCACTGGGAGGTGGAGGACACTTCCGGTCTATCTCTTTAAGCTCTAGAATGTTCCAAAGCTTTGCGTATTCATGCGAGAGAACCCCCATATGTGACTTCATGGAGGACCACTCAAAGAACCACATTTACAGGTAAGTAACCCATACTTCCTCTTCTGTGCTCTGTTAGGAGTCAGCAAACAGAAAGCCCAAAGCAGAAGGGCAGAGTGTTTAATTTTTGCATCAAGATAACCAGATAGGAAAAGGAGCTGAACTCTCTCTCCCCCCTCATTAGATCTCCCTGTCTTGACTCACTCAGACTCCTGCTTTATCTAGCCTAGTTCCCCAGCTGAATTGGGAGAAAGTTCTGAATCAACAAAGAAAAACAAAAATCAAAACCATGAACAATATCATAAAGGTGACTGTGAGACGTGGCTCAGCTACCCTCATTCTTCCACCCCATGTGATGTTGACATTAAACCTCTCCCCTCCCACATTATGTGTGAACAGGACATGTGAAGAAACAAAGAGGTCTACTTTGGCCCTTATTTTCTTTTTGTTCTTCTAGATTACTCTATGGGAAAAAAGTAGAAGGTGTAGCCTTTGTCCTCTTTGGAGTGAAAATAGATAATGACAAGAAAAGCATTCCAGACTCACTCAGGAGAATTACAGTAAGACTATTAGTGCTTTTGTGTGTGTGTAGAGCTATGTTTTGGACAACCTGAGTAAGTTTTTTACTATGCATTATCTGAAAAGAGGGGGAAGCCAGATGTTGCAAGTGCAGTCAATGGAGGGAAGGATCCGAAAGCTGCTTGTATGAAGCTGGGAAATCCCTCACCCAGCAATCGCAGTGCCTGGAGGCTCAGTGCCAAAAAATATTCAGGGTTACATCCATCTAGTCTAAAAGTGAAGAGCTCTTCCTTGAGCATCTAAAGATGCAGGGAGCCTCTCCCTCTCCCTCAGCAAAGCTGCACTTGATATCTTCCAAGGCACCAGTCATGGAGCTGTGATGAAGATGCCCTTAAATGGCCTGATTTCTTCCTGTTTGGTGTGGTTAAATTGCATTTGTTGCCTTGCACTGGCTGCCTCCCCCCCCCCCCCCAGGGGGATATCAGGACAGTGAAATTTATGAGCCAAGGAAAAGCATCCCCTTCTCCTTCGCAAAGTGAAGAAACTCCTAATATTGTAAATTTCTCCTACCAGTTTCACTTTAAGAAGAAAGAGGAATGTCTTTCACCTTTATCTCTCTGCTGGCTCATAAATTTCCATCGATATCCTCTTTAGGGGAAAAAATAAAAATAAGGCAGCCAGTGCGAGGGTAGGTGGGAGGGTGTAGGACAATCCTAACCCCCTAAGTGTCGTCTCCCAACAAATGTGAATGCAAATAGCAGTTTATATACCATGTGAATTTACATTGATGCAAACAAAGTTGGGAATGAATCAGACCAAATTGCTAGTGTGGCCAAAGCCTTACCTGCTCGTTGATGCTATGTGCCTTCAAATTAGAACCAACTTATAGTGATCCTAATATGGCCGTCAAGGTAAGTGAGGTGGTTTTGCCCATTCCACTTCCACACTGAGTTAGTTTCCATGGCTAATTGGAGATTTGAACCCAGGCTTCCTGAGGCCGCATCTGTTACTTTATCTACTACATAAAAAAACAAAGCTGCTGGAGCTGCCTCCTTCCCCTGCAGGCAAGAAAAATGTCACCCAGCCAGCCAGCCAGCGTTGAGGAAGCCAAGAAGCCACCTAGCACTGGCCAGATGGCAATGTTGTTCTTGCCTGAGAGGCAGCTCCATTTTTGCTGCATCTTGACTGCCTGACCCCAATCTTGTCAGAAGTTGGGAAGCCTCCTAGAACTGGGCCTGGTGGCGATGGAAGCCGTGGTGCAATTTAAGAATGGAGCCATTGCACGCTTATAAAAACTGCACCAAGGCTTGTGTCATGTGCAGTGACTGAAGTTGTTGAGAACTTCCTTTGCAATGTCTGGTACATGTAGTTGCAATGTGTGTGTGTGTGTACGTGTGTACATGTGTACATGTGTACATGTGTGTATATACAGCTGACTGTGTTGTATGTGTCTTTAATTTTCTCCTTTGTCTGGTGTTTCCCTTTCAGATTGTTAAAGGGAAAGGGGAAGCGGTGCTTACAAGAGATATGCTCCAGTCCAAATTTCGCAACCCCGATGAGCTCGTTGGGCACTCCCTTTATGTCTCCGTAACAGTGATGACAGATTCAGGTAAGTGCGGAGTTTAAGGCAACAGGAAATCACAAAAGGTTCATCAATGGTGCACCAATACTGGAGTCTACTTTCTTTGGTATAGTTTAAAGTTTTGTTTCAGGCCTTTCAAACATTTCTTCTCTAGATTCTTAAGTTGTCTGCTTCTTTGGTTTTAATTCCTCTATGTCAAACTCAGCACATGGAAGCCATTGTTCATGAAACTTAGAATTGGTTTATTCCCTTGTTGGTGCAGAGAAAAAAACATGGAGAGATCTTCCCAATCTGTCCCTTCCCTTAGAAAAGGAAAAATGACCAATCTGGATGCTCTTGGTTAATGGAAAGAAAAACTTTTAATTACAGTACATGGTTTTTTTAAGTAGTGTAGAGCTACATCTATATTTGGGGAGCAGAAAATAGAGCAGAGAGGAAAACTGGCTCACAAAGTGAGCACAGGAAAGAAGAGGCAATCTCAGAGACTCTTGAGTCATGGAGAGAAACCCCTATAGTTAAGTTAGTCCCAGGTGACACCTGGGAACTAAAAACAAAGCATGCTCCTCATGACACCCAGTGTTAAAGAAAAGCCTGCAAGACTCTTTTTACGAACAGCCTCTGGATGAAATGGTGCCTTCAGAGGGCTTCTAGTTTGACCCATAGTAGCCTAACTACAATCAGGAGCAGCAAGGAGAACATGATTTTTTAACAATTCTACACACACACTTGAAAGGATGGAGTTTAAGGTGCTGGCCCATTATTCTTAATTTGCTTCTCAAAATGGCTTTCCATCAAAACCTAAGTGTCACAAAAAGGCAACCTGCAGCCTTGGTAGTCTTCCCATGGCCCATCATTGTCCTAATGCTTCCTCCTATTCAGGGAGTGAGAAAGAAGACATACTCCAGTCCATTGTACTCTGTGATTTTTCTCTAAAATATCTCAGATCTTTAACATTAAATTTTATTATGTCAAAAACAACATAAACCAAACCAAAATACTTCTACATTGCGTTGCATTAGTTCATTTCTCTTAAACATATTAGTTCACCTGTGCAACCTTCATCTTCAGGGCTAGGCTCTACTTTTAATATTCTTACATTTCTTTCTACTGACTTTCTCTTCAGAAACGCATTGATTCTTCTCCAGGTGTATACTCTCTCCCTTTCTGAAACATATTTCAGAAATAAATTCCATATTTTTTTAAAAAACACTGCTTTTTGATAAACCTCTTCTTAGTTTCATTTCACAAGTCAGTTTATTGTTAATTGCCATATCCCACAGTTCTATGTACCATTCTTCAATATTAATTTGGTTATCACTTTTCCAATTCCTTGCAAATAATAACCTTGTGCTGTAACCATTATAGTAATTAAATCCTTCTCTTCTCTCTTCAATTTATTATCATTAATTGTATTCAATAAAGCAGTCAATGGTGACATTTGAATATCAAATCCAGTTATTTCCCTAATTTATTTGAAAACTTGTGTTCATTCTTTTCTCCTTATATCACATGTGGAAATACATCTCTTTTTCTTTTTTACACCTCCAACACAGAGAAGACAAATTCTTATTTAATATATTTTACTGGTGTTAAATACTATCTCCAGGCTACTTTATAAAAATTTTCCTTGACCCTTACAGACAGATTCTTCATAATTCTTTTCCTCCACATTTTATTTCAATCATCCCCTATTGTTTCATTAACCATATCTTCTTGCCATTGATCTTTTAACCGACTTGTGTCCTGACTAACTTATATTAAAAATTTATATATTTCACTTACTATTCCCTTTCTTTTTTTTAACTTCTGAATTCAGTCTTTGTTCAATAATTTCCTCAAACATTGTCATTTTTCCTCCACTTTTACTCAGTTTTTTAACTCCACCACTGGGGTAAGGGGGGAAATTGGTGGACTCATAGTTCTCTATATTTTTTTCCAGCTTTCCAACATATTTTTAAAGAAAGGGTTAATTATCTTCTTAATTCTTCTCCAATCTTTTCTTTAAATAAAATACCATCTAAATTTTCTTCCTTTTCCTGCTTCTATGTCTTTCCATATTAAATTTTGTTATTTATTATAATGTCTGGGATATGTCTAAGTTGATTTGTTATATAATATAATTTACTTTTGGATATACCAAGACCTCATTTTTGTAATATATACCAGAACCTCTTATTAATCCTTGCTCGTTTATTTCCATTACAATAACTATTTATCATATTCTGCCATTCTTTCAACTGTAGTTATCTTTATTAGAAACATCCAAAATATAAAATTTAGTTTAGGAATAATTTTCATTTTGCATAATGTTACTCTGCCAAACCAGGAAATTTTTATTTCCGATACACTCCTATCTGTTCACTTATCTCTCTCTTCAACCTCTCGAAATTACTTTTGATTATGTCTCGTAAATTCCATGTGATATTTATCCCTAAATATTTAATTACACTTTCTAATTTTCCTTCAAATTTCATTCTCATTTTTTCTTTTCCTCTTGAGAATGATTTAACAGCAAACATTCTAACTTTTCCCAGTTTACTTTTAATCCTATTATTTCCTCAAATTCTTTCAAATGTTTTTTGATTCTCTCTATTGTATCTATTGAATTCTTAATTATTCATAATGTGTCATCAGGAAATACATTTATCTTACTGCTTTCTCTACACTCTATTCCTTTAGTTTGTTTGTCATTTCTAATTATCTGTGCTAACAATTCTATTATCAAAGTAAATAGTACTGGCGATAGAGGGCACCCTTGTCTTGTTCCTCGATCTAAGGATATTGTCTCAGTTATTCTATCATTTACTATAACTCTAGCTGTATTCTGTTGTTATAAATGTTGAATTGTCTGTCTAAATTGGTTACAGAACCTTATATGTTTGACCAAAGCTTTAATGTATCCCATTCCACCAAATCAAACGCTTTGAATATATCTAACAATAGTACTCCTGCTTAGTTTTCTTAGTTTCTTTTGCTTCATACATTAAGTTGAGTACCCTTCTCATTAAATCTCACACCTGTCTGCCTTGTATGAATCCATTTTGGTCTTCCTCTATATATTTCTCAATAAAACTATTTAGTCTGTTTGCCAAGATCGCTGTGAAGATCTTGGCATCTTGATTTATCAATTATATAGGTCTATATGCTTCCATATTGTGGGGTTTTCCCCGGGTTTCAATATTAACACTACCGTACTAGTGATTCTTTCCAGCACTGTGGGATTTCTTCCCCACTTAATATTTTATTATATAACATATTTAGCTTAGATGTGAGAATCTTTTAAAATATTTTATAATATTCTGAGCCTAATCAGTCTGTTCCAGGTGTGTTCCCTGCCTTCAATTTTTTATTACAACCTCTGTTTTCTCATTAGTGATTAATTGTTCCATTTTAGATCTATCTTCCTCCATTAACAGTTTATTAAAATTGGTCTTTATATTCTTTAATTTTATCTAAAGAAGGAGTTTTACTAGTGTACAAACCTTTATAAACATTTTGAAAGGCTTCTAATTTCTCTTTCATTTTATTACACCTTTTTCCTTCAACACCACAGCAGATTATTTGAGTAGATATACAGTAGAATCAGGAGAGTGGAGTCTGAGCACTCTGCTCAGTCAGATCCTGGATCGAATTGGGGCATGTTTAATAGACCTGTTTTCCAGTCCAAAAACAAAACAAAACCAAGCTTCAGAAGTTTTTTTTCCATATTTACACAAAACTGGCAGAAACCCAAGAAGCTCTCAATGCTGAATGGCCTCCAAGTAAACATTATGCCTGTCCACAAAAAAACCTATTACTGGAAGTGCTTCTAAAGATCAGACTGGAACAGGCCACAGTAGTTTTGGTGATTCCCATCTGGCCTTGTTGCCCCTGGTTTCCTCAGCTTCTCCAGCTTTCCCTAAAAGAACCATGCTTTCTCCCCCAGTCTACTTAGCCAGGAACCTCTTCTTCACCCAGATCCAGCCTGGCTCAGACTAGCCAGGAGATGAAGACGACACAGTTATAGAACCTGTGGTACTTTGAAAAATTAACATCTACTCTTGTAGTGTCATGCAGATACTCCACATTTAAGATATATGAAGTTATTTGGAAGACATTCTCTGCTGTTGTTTTAGAAAGCAATGTTCCCACACTTAAGCAGGTATGACAGTCATTGGAGTTCCTCTAAGATAGCCTGAATTTGGGTCTCCATCCTAGTATGCTGTGCAGACAAGCATGATCTCTCTGTTCTTTGACAAGATCACTGTTTGCTCACCCACACTTTAAGAAGTTTCTCCGAGAAGCATGCATAATTCAATTACCTGTCATACACAGATTTGCTTTTCAGAAACTCCAAGTGGTCCTCTGGCATTGTGTTTTTCACTTCTGTACCGGCAGCAAAAATTTGTTGCTTTGCTTTTTCTACATAAGTCCCTTGTTGTCAGTTCTCATTAGTTAATATGAATCCTCTTTGTGGTTTTCTCTTCAAGAGACTTAATAGATTTTGTAGTCTATCAAACACATAGGGCTTCTTGAGAAAACAAGCCAAGGTGGAATAATTCCCTATGAAACAGAATGTTTGGAACTTATTGAATCTCAAGAGGCTGACTCTGAAATAATTTGGATTTGGGATATAAATATTCTCTCCTTCTAACGATTTGGTTTTGTATTTTAGCCCGATTTCCTTATCTTCTTTCTCCAGGCAGCGACATGGTGGTGGCAGAGAGGAGTGGCATTAGCATTGTGACATCTCCCTATCAGATCCACTTCACCAAAACTCCCAAATACTTCAAGCCAGCGATGCCCTATGGACTGATGGTAATCGTATTTGCAATCTCTTTTCATCTCATGGCATGTTTGTGCCAGCAATGGTGATCTAGGCTCAGGAGGCACCTCTTGATTTCATGCTCAGACATTTCTTCTGAATTGCTCCAGGTGTATGTCACCAATCCTGATGGCTCCCCAGCCACCCGTGTCCCTGTGGTGTCAGAGCCTCTTGAAGCAAATGCAATAACACAGGATGATGGGATTGCCAAGCTAGTCCTGAATATGCCGGGAAATGCACAAGACCTAAGGATCACTGTAAGTCACCCTGAGTTTATACTAAATGTATTTAAATGCACTGTCGTTGGTGGTTATTCTATGTTTTAAACACAGAACCAAAACTGTGGGTGATTTGCAAAATGCGTGAACTTTCAGGGCAGGACACATTGATCATTGTGGGTCACATGCTTTGTGTTTAGAGCATTGGGTGGGCAACTTGTAAACCTAAGATGGTATTTTCTTGTGGCTTAATTCCATACAGTCCTTGGGCTCATTTCAAAATCCTTCTGGAAGTCATCATTTCTGACCCCCAGCAAAAGATGCAGATCAGGAAAAAAAATAATCAGAGAGGAAGAGGGAGAGAGAGAGAGAGCATCCACAATCCGACTTACTTTTGACTTTACCCCAGCCATCACTGGTTTCATATTCTATGTGT
Source organism: Intellagama lesueurii (assembly GCA_037013535.1). Taxonomy (NCBI): domain Eukaryota; kingdom Metazoa; phylum Chordata; class Lepidosauria; order Squamata; family Agamidae; genus Intellagama; species Intellagama lesueurii. The sequence goes on from JBAJHW010000002.1 coordinate 134,143,858, forward strand.
ATATAGATTCATTTGCACCTACCATGAATCTTCTCATCTATGAGGTTGTCATTCAAAGGATTCCTAATTTCTATCAGACTTGGTTAATCTTCTCTCCCTCTCTAGGTGAAAACCAACCATGAAGGACTCCGAAGAGAACGCCAGGCAAACAAGAGCATGGTGGCTAGAGCTTACCAAACCCAGGGAGGATCTGGAAACTACCTGCATTTAGCAGTCTCAGCTACAGTGCTCACGGCTGGGGACAACTTACCTATCAATTTCAATTTGAGAAGCAACAACCAACAAGTCCTGAATAAAGACATGTATTTCACCTACATAGTAAGTGCTATACATGTGGATAGAGTGCAACTCCTAGGTCTGAATCTTTACATAATACTGAAGTTATAGTGGGGAAGGGAACCATTGGTCCTGTTATTGCTGCAACCTAGTAGAATTTAGGAACCTTCCCTACAACCTCTGCCTTCTTGAGAATTCTTGAGCAGCTTCAGACATGACCCTTTTGAGGAGTCAGCAAATAAGTAGACTCTGTGCAGCTAAATGTTAATTACTCCACCATCTCTGTCTTATACAAAGAGGATTTTATTCAAATATTTCATAGATGATATCACACTCCTTCTGAAATATGTATTAGATTTCACAAGGGGTGAGAAGGCAGGATCTGTTCTCAATCATTCCAGAGTGCATGGCAAGTAATAATGGGCTCAAGCTACAGGAAGCGAGATGTAGGCTGAATATCAGGAAAAACCTCTTAACTGTTAGAGCAGTATGCCAATGGAATCAATTACCTTGAGAGCTGGTGACTGCTCCAGCACTGGAGGCATTCAATAGAAAATGGGACAGCCATCTGTCAGATCTGCTTCGATTTGGATTCCTGCATTGAGGTTATCAATGCTAATCAGCCTCTTCCAACTCAATTATTCTCTGATTCTATATTAAATAAAGTGGGAGTCAGAATGCATACGGAGAGGCTAGCACTCTTCTATATCCATGGATTTTTTTACCCAGTAGTTTGTTTTTTGGTACCAGGTATTGACCAGTATCCTATTTCATAGCTTCCCTGGCACAGTGGAAGTGACATCACCATCATTGGCAGATTGCTGGAAATTAAAGTGTTCTTTTGAATTTGGATTGTGTGGAACTTTGCCTCATTACACACAAGTTGCACACAACCTAAAATTGATGGAGGAACTCTTTATTTTATTTTATCCTATTTTTTCTCAAAAATTATAGGGAATACAGAAAGGAAAATGGGTAGGGGAAATTTTGAAACTTACAGTTGTTTTGATGTCATATAATTGCATACAACAATTACAACAATTAAAAACAGACAAACAAATAATAAGACAACTGTGCAGTATTATAATTATGATCTTAAAAATGCTTTCCTCCCTTTTTGTTTTCAACTATTTAGTTATGTTATTGCAGCTTAAAACAGATAATATAATATCAGCTTTTCTAATATGCTTACTATGCTTATTTTAGCTATGCTATTATCTATAAGTATAATAATATTGTAGGAAGTATTACACATCTTGAATTGAAATTAAATTTAGCACAAAGTTTGACTCTTCATTTCTGTCTAGTAATAAGGAAGAACATTACAAACAAAGGCGAAACAGAACAGATCAACAACAGCAAGGAAAATGGTTAAAGATATAGTAGATATTACCTCAACTATTTTTAATTTATAGAATTAGATTCTGAGTTCTCCATATATTACGTTTGTATCAGGCATCTTAATTATTTCCATGGTACTGTATAGATAATAGACTTGGCATTTTTGCTGATATTCTTCGAATGGTCTTTTATTTACATTGTTCGTTAACTTTGCCATTATTGCATACTCGGCTAATTTTTCTTTAATTATTAAATTAATTATGATCTTAGAACACTGTTTGGTGTATATACTCTGCGTCCAATTCTGAAATCTAGGACTGCAGTTAAGATGTTACAGTGTTTTTTGTAAAAATGCCCTCACACATTATCAAAAGCTTTTTCTGCATCTAAGAACACAAGGGTTGTTTTTTCTCTCTTATTTTTAAGGAGTTCTGTCGCATCTATTACAAAGCAGACATTGTCTTTTAGATATCTGTTTGGTACAAAACCTGTTGGGTCTGGATGGATCACTTTGGCAATACATTTCCTTAATCTTTCAGCCAAAATTTTAAACTCCACATTTAACAATGATATAAGCCTGTATACTGCAATGATAGTGAATTGTTGCCTTCTTTATATATTAATGTAATATATGCCTCTTGCCAAATGTTGATACTATATTCTTTTCACTTATATAGAATCATAGAGTTGGAAGAGACCACTGAGGCCATCCAGTCCAACCCCCCGCCATGCGGGAACATCCATCAAAGTACTCCCAACAGATGGCATTCAGCCTCTGCTTAAAAACCTCAAAAGAAGGAGACTCCACCACCCTTCGAGGCAGCCTATTCCACTGCTGAACAGCTCTGACCGTCAGGAAGTTCTTCCTAATGTTCAGATGGAATCTCTTTTCCTGTAGTTTGAAACCATTGCTCCGTGTCCTAGTCTCTGGAGCCCTGGAAAACAAACCTGTCCCCTCCTCAACATGACATCCTTTCAAATATTTAAACATGGCTATCATGTCCCCTCTCAACATGACATCTTTTCAAATATTTAAACATGGCTATCATATCCCCTCTCAACCTTCTTTTTGTAAGGCTAAATATTCGCAACTCCCTAAGCCGCTCCTCGTAGGACCTTGCTTCCAGACCTTTAACCATTTTAGTCGCCCTCCTCTGGACACGTTCCAGGTTGTCAACATCCTTTTTGAATTGAGGTGCCCAGAACTGGACACAATACTCCAGGTGAGGTCAGACCAAAGCAGAATAGAGTGGTACTATCACTTCCCTTGATCTAGACACTATACTCCTATTGATGCAACCAAGAATCGCATTGGCTTTCTTGGCAGCCGCATCACACTGCTGACTCATGTTCAGCTTGTGGTCTACCAAGACTCCTAGATCCCTTTCACAGGTACTATTGTCTAGCCAGGTATCTTCCATCCTATATCTGTGCAGTTCATTTTTTCTGCCTAGCTGTAGGACCTTACATTTCTCCCTGTTGAAATTCATTTTGTAAATTTTGGCCCAGGACTCTAATCTGTCAAGGTCATTTTGAATTTTAATCCTGTCCTCTGGGGAATTAGCAACCCCTCCCAATTTGGTATCATCTGCAAATTTAATCAACATACTTTCTATTCCTTCTTCCAAGTCATTGATAAAGATGTTGATTAACACGGGACCCAGAACAGAACCCTGGGGCACCCCACTAGTCACCTCTTTCCAGGACGAAGAGGAGCCATTTGTGATCACCCTTTGGTTTCGGTCAGTCAACCAATTACAAATCCACCTAACAGTAGCACTGTCTATCCCACATTCTACTAGCTTCTTTGCAAGAATATTGTGAGGAACCTTGTCGAAGACCTTACTGAAATCAAGATATGCTACATCCACAGCATTCCCTTCATCCACCAGGCCTGTAACTCTATCAAAAAAAGAGATCAAATTACTCTGGCATGACTTGTTTTTGAGAAACCCGTGTTGACTTCTAGTAATGACCGCATTGCTTTCTAAGTAATTACAAACTGTCTGCTTAATGATCTTCTCTAGAATCTTTCCAGGAATTGATGTCAGACTGTTCCATATTTCTTTACAACTTGTGTAAACTCTTGAATTATGATGTTTAGGTTCACAATTTCTGTTTTCAATAGAAAGCTTGATGAGAGGTGTATCTTTTATATATTCATCCATTTCATCTACTTTTAGTTCATCTTTTTTATAGAGTTTGGAGAAGAAGGATTTGAATTCTTCTTTAATTTCTTTCTCCATATATGTAATACTATCCTTCTTTCGTACTCCAGTGATACTTCTTTTTTCATTCTCTTTTCTTAGACAGCATGTGAGATACCTTCCTGGTTTGTTTGCATGTTCAAAATGTTTTTGCTTTAGGAAATTAATTTTTTCTGCATATCTTCGGTCTGAAGCATATCTAACTGTTTTCTTAATTGTTTGATTTAAGTTAATACTGTTGTTTTAATTTTTTTTTTATGTAGACCTTCTAGGGTCCTAAGCTTCTCAGTTATAGTCTTGATTTGTTCCATCTTTCTTCTCTTTTTCTTAGAGGTGATCACTGTTAGTTTGCCCCTCGTGTATGCTTTGCTTGCTTCCCAGATAGTTGTCATAGAAATATCTTCTTCTGTGATTTGTGGCCTAAGAAACTCTTCTATATCCTATTTACATTCTTTTAGTATCTCTTCTTGCAGCAAGATATTATCGTTCATTCTCCATCTTCTTTTTCGCTTCATTTCTCTTTGCCATGTAGCCAATATTGGATTATGATCAGCAATTGTTTTTGTCTGAATTTCAATAGATTTTAAATTCATAAGTAACGTTTTTGATATCCAGCACATATCAATTCTTGAGTATGTATGGTGCCTATCTGAGAAGGTATAATCTCTTGAAGAAGGATTGAGGGTTCTCCACATATCCTCTAACTTCAACATTTGTATTCTTAGGTAGTTTACCTCCTTGGGATTTTTGTGATCTGTCGTTTTTTGGGTCAAACACCCCATTCATGTTTTCCAAAATAATAATGTCCCCTTGAAAATCCAGTAGTTTTTGAAATAACTTTTCAGATAATTTTTCTTTGGCATTGTTTGAAGCATTTGTTGATGCTAATGTATAAATTTTATCTTCTGGTGATCTTATTTTAAAAATAATATATCTTCTTTTGGGGTCTTGTAATTTTTCTAGTACAATTAGGCGTGGATCTCTTATGTATATCGCCACACCTTTTTTCTCCTCATTGGCTGAAGACATATAAACTTTGCCCAGTTTTTCGTGATTTAATATTTGCTCATGTTCTTTCTCAACATTGGTTTCTTGAATACAGATTATAGATAGCTTCTGTTTCTTTAACCAGTTCAGTGTTTTGGATCATTTTGATGGAGAATTTAAGCCATTAATATTTACAGATAGAATCTTTGTCATATCCATTTTAATCAAAGAGCTGTGGTTTGATCAAGCTTCTTCTCTTCTTTATCCAAGGCCTCCTTTTCTTTTGTTTTGAAACGCTTCCGGTCATGGGGTGGGAAGAGCTTTTCCCTCCTGTGGCTGGATTGATTTTTCCAGGGCGCCTTCGGCTGGTTTAGTGCCAGCCCCCGAGATTACTCTTTTCTCACAGACCCAGGCTCTTCGGCCGGGGAGTCTGCCGATCTGCTTCTCCTCGCTCCCGGGGGGGCTTCATGAACTCCCAGCAATGGAGAGCAGAGGACTCCCCGGCGTCCGCTTTCCTCCGGGCCCTCTTTACGCGGCAGGTCGGCTATTTCGGGGAAAGCCCAGAGGCCCGGTAAACAGCCAGAGCCCGGGGAGCGCGCAAGAGGGGATGGGCTGGGGCAGGGGGAGAGAAAGGGAGCCACTGCGCGGCGCGCGCCTCAAGCGGCTTGGGTTGGGGTCGGGAGGGTTACAGTATTCGCTCCATAAGACGCACACACTTTCCCCCCCACTCTTTTTGGGGGAAAAAGTGCATCTTATGGAGCAAAAAATACGGTAGTCCCTTTTCCCTAGCTCTGTGTAACACTTCAAACAGCCCGCCGGCTTTACAGTGAAGCAGAAAAGGAGAGCTGGGAATTGATAAAGGGCAGGATCCAAAGAAGAAGGGTTGTGGGCTGTGATGTGGACTAAAACCCATTGGATTGTGGATGGGGGAGCAGTGTGCACAGTAGTACCCAAAAAAATCCAGTCTCCATGTGATCACCTAATTTGAATAGAAGCATAACATAGACTGTGAATCAAATCATAGTAGCCAGTGTCGTCACAGCCTACGCTTTCAGGAAAAAACCCTTACGCAAAAGCAAAAGGACAAATTGATTTGGAAGTTTGCATCACTCATGATGTCACTCAATGAGATTTCAAAGTGCACAGGAAGAAAATAATCACAGGTCTAAAAGAATATTACAGTGTTTATCAAATGAAGTGATGTCAAAGGGATGCAAAGGTCACTGATAAAAAGGAAGCTTACATGTTTATGAACTTCCATAGTTCCAGAGGATGCCGTTCCTTGGGGTGAAAGGCTCCCAGGCACTATAGTTTACTCCTTGTGTGTATGTTTTACACCAGCGGTCCCCAACCTTTTTGGGGCCGTGGACCGGCTGGGGGGAGCGAGCTCCATGCGCGGGGGGGGCATCCCCGTGCTCGTGGTGGGCGTGTCGCGCTCACGTGCATGCGCGTGAGCATGGGGGGGCGGAGATCCGTATCCGCGGCCCAATTCCGGCAAGCCCATGGACCAGCACTGGGCTGCGCACCGGGGGTTGACGACCCCTGTTTTAGACTACTGGACTATAAAATGGATTAATTTTATGCTTTTCATTTTGTAGATTGCTTTGGACTATTCTTGGTATTGTTTTAGCTGCCAATGTATCTTAGATTTTAACACTCCCTGAGTTGGATTTTGTTCATTTTCTAAAGGAAGAATCTACTGTGCTATGAATGTATGGATAGGACTAGTAACTTGTTTTAGAATACAAGAAAGCAGTAAACTCTTCCATGAGAACTGCATGAGAAGGTGAAGAACTATTTAATCCTGTTGACCATGTGTGTTAAATCATGTAGTTCCTCCTTATTAGTATCATATTCTTCAAGCCAATGAACGGTCTTATTCCTAATATTATGTCTTGTTTATCATTAGATCTTAACTAAAGGGAAGATACTGAAGGTTGGGAGGCAGCCGAGGCAAGCTGGACAGAATCTGGTCACCATGTCTCTGCGCATCACCCCAAATCTCATCCCTTCCTTCCGTATTGTGGCTTATTACCTAGTGAGGAACAGTGAGATTGTGGCCGACTCTGTCTGGGTGGATGTGAAGGACACCTGTATGGGAACGGTAGGTCAGGCTTTCTGCTAATTTATGTAGCAATGTCAGTGGATAGCACTCTCTTACAGATGCTGTGGTGGGGAACTCTGTACTTTTCCTAGACAGCTCCTATGTCTTCAGTTGTGCACTGTAAATTAAGCCGTATACTTCTTCTGTTCTTTGACTTTGAAAGAGAGAAGTATACAGGAGACTTCAGAGTCATATTCACAACTTTATCTAAGAGCCTGTGATAAGAAAATAGCAGGTTCTTCTTCGTGATCTCTGTGAATGCACACAAACGGGTTATTCTGTGCCTGCGCAGGACCTCTTGGAAGTTTCTAGAGCTTAAAGACATGTGATTAGTGGGACGTTCCCATGTGGAGCGCATGCTCCACCCACCTGAAGTCCCCTCAGTTCCTTTTAGCCGCCGCCTAGGTCAGACCTATCTCGTTGAGCTAGAGCAACTTTCGAGTATTTCAAATCACTCGTGCCTTCACGGCCTACTATTCTTTCAGTTGATGTTCCCCGTGAGTTCTACCCAGTTTTTATTACTTTCCGTGTTTTTCCTTTTTCTGTTCCCGTTACTTTAGTTTCCCCCCCTCCATCTCCCCCTTTCCCCCTTTTCCTGCTTCTTTTATGCTCCCCCCGGGCCGTTTAAGCGATGTGTGCACTGCACAAATAAAATACCACTTACTGACGGCCACGATCGCTGTTTATTTTGCCTGGGCAAACAACACCAAACACAATCCTGCCCAGAGTGTAAAAAACTCACCAAACCAGCCTTAAAACTCTGCTTACAACACTTAAGATCTTACCTTTGGGAAAAGTCTCTTCATCTGCCAACTACTCCAATGGAATCCGCTTCACTATCCGTTCCTAGACCAGACCCTCCACGCTTGATATCAAGCCCGATGACACCCTCGCCGAAATAAAAGGAACAATCCAGGCCGGTGTCGAAATCTAAATCTAAACCGACATTGACATTGAAGGCTTCTGCGACCCGTACAAAAGATCAGTAATCTAAAAATAAAAGAGACAAAATCAAAGACAAAAAGACTACAAAATCATCTCAGCCTATCTGTCCAGACCCACCTCAAATACTCCTCCCCTCGCCCATCTTAAAGGAGTCATCTCAAGATGTTCCCGAGTCTCTCTCTGAGGTGGAAGATGTACCGGTTTCACCTTCAGGCCAACCTCCTGTTTCGGCAGAGAGCTTGTCGCCTGGTGCTGATCTCTCAGTGGCTGATGTACCCTCCAGCCCGGCCTCAGCCCATTCTAGCCCTGCATTATCAGGGCGGGCAGTACCATTACAACTCTCTTGATCTGAGTCACCACAAAGGTCTCCTCCTCGAAAGCACAAGTCTAAAAAGCAACATCTCTCTCCTGCGGAATACGAACCACCGCACAGGGAGTTCTACTACTACCAAGAACCCTCTTGATACCACCCGAGAGCCGAGTACCGGGATCCATATTACACTCAATATGATCCATATCACCATAGATGAACCAATATATTATGAGGAACCTAAACGAGTTCGATACGCCTTTCCATATCCATCTAGGTGCTCTCCTTCCATATCACCTTCCCCACCTCGATACCGGCACTGTGTTCATACATCAAAATCAGTGTCTTCCTTTCAAAATCTTTTGACCACTAAACCAGCGCTTAAACGTACAGCTCATACAACAGACCAACCTCCACCTAAATTGTCCCGAAAATCCTCAACCACTGTTGCTCCATCTCTTCATAGACAACACACTCCTTCGTTGCATGTGACCACCACCTACAAGGGCCCACCCCCTCCCCCACCTGAAGCAGATAAAGGCACAACTATACACCCTTCCACAGCAAAGTCTCTGATACCAAAGCCATGACATCAATCACCGTCATCTGATTCGACCGTTTCTGATCATAATCCATCTTCCGAGGTGTCACAAGAGTCTCCCTCTAACCTTCCTACTCCGGGCTCAGATGTAGTAGAGAATCACCCTCCTTCTCCTTAGGAGGACTTTACATCGTACTCTCAGCTCATCCTGAGGATGGCTAAATCCCTCAAGCTAGAGGTTGAGGAACCCCCACCTCTGAACCAGGACTTGGTAGTCAACAATATCAATCAGGATAAAACCCCGCCACTCAGCCTAGCGTTCATACCAGCTATGCTTGACCTAGTCAAAGAGTCATGGGACAAACCACCATCCTCCCTCCAAATCTCAAGGAGAGTTGAGAATCATTACAAAACACATGGCTCAGACACATCTTTCTTAGCAAAACATCCGACTTCAAATTCCATTATCATAGAATCGAACCAGTCTCGCGCCAGAAACAAATCATCTGTAGCACCGACGAACAGAGAAGGCAGAAAATTAGACATATTAGGCAGATGCCTATATTCATTAACATCTTTTATAATGAGAGTGGCTAACTATCAAGGTGTGATGGGAGCATACGATCGTCAACTCTGGAACAGAGTACTCCGGATCTTGCAAGCAGCACCTGAGGAGTCTAAAGCAGAGGCACTAAATATTCACCTCAAAGCTTCCACATTAGCAAAACAACAGCACATTGCCTCAAGACATACAGCTGATGCCGCCTTCAAGGCTATGGCCACCTCAATTGCCCTTCAGTGCCATGCTTGGCTTCGATCAGCGGGTATTTCTGACGATACCAAGTCCCGTATCGAAGACCTTCTGTTCGACAGTATTGGCTTATTCAATGAAAAGATGGACGAAGTTATGGATAATCTCCATAAGATTCGAAAAACAGCCAGATCATATGCCACACAGCAGCCATACCGTTACCAACTACCACAATGGTGTCGACAACCTTTTGCCCACCAACCTTTCCAACAACAATACAAACCATACAGAACCCAGACATCAGATAGATCCTTCTCCGGCCCATCTACCTCTACTGCTTCCATGTTTCGACCCTAACCACAACCTCAGTGACGTCAACCCTTTCGTCACCCACAAAAAAAGTCAAAACAATACCCCGACTCCTTCCCGCCTGAGGTCCATACTTCTGCTTAATTTCAGACTCAGTCTCCATCCTTTCCTCAGATCATGGACTCGTATTACAAAAGACCACTGGGTACTTTCAGTAATTCGCTACGGTTATCTCATCGAATTCAAACATCCTCTGCCCATCGGTCACATCAAATACACTCCATACTCATTAGCCCTTCAAGACGAAGTACTCCTTCTTCAAAAACACGCTATCACTAAAGTTCCACTTTCCAATCTCCACAACGGCTTCTTCTCCCGTTATTTTACAGTACTGAAATAAGATGGAGGACTCCGTCCCATCCTCAATCTCAGAAACCTCAACGAATACATCCGACCGAGACGTTTCAGAATGGTTACGCTCAATACTGTCATCCCTCTTCTCTCTTAAGGAGATTGGTTTGTAGTGATAGACCTTCAAAACGCATACTTTCATATTTCCATCCACTCTCGACACCAAAAATACCTCCGGTTCCACTTCGATGGCACCCCTTACCAGTTCTGTTCCCTTCCATTCAGTTTATCAACCACACCAAGAACCTTTACCAAATGCCTTGCACCAGTCGCCGCATACCTCCGTCTACAGGGCGTCACTATATTTCCCTACATAGACGATTGGCTAATTGTATCAAGTTCCTACCAAGGTGCCCTCAGAGATACTTGCCTCACTCTCGACACGTTAGCGGACCTCGGACTCAAGGTCAACTTTACCAAGTTGCGCCTACAACCGTCACAAATGGCTACCTACATAGGCGCCCATCTCGACTCCTCTCAAGCGAGAGCCTTTCTTCCACAAGAAAGGATAGACAAACTAAACTTAGCAATCCAACCTTTCTGACCCCTGACCTCGGTATCAGCACACCAAACTCAACATCTTCTCAGGCTCATGGCTTCCACCACGGCAGTCATTCAACACGCCAGACTCAAGATGAGGTCCCTCCAATCATGGTTCCTCTCTCTCTTCGACCCTATGACAGATGCCCCCTTGAAACATCTCCTAGTATCCGAAGAACTGGGCTACCAACTTACCTGGTGGACTCTTCTCTCGAACCTCCTTATCGGACGCCCGTTTGCTCCGCTCCAGCTTACGGTCCAGGTCACGACCGACGCCAGCCCTTCAGGCTGGGGTGCCCATTGCCAAGGCTGCAAAATCCACGCCTTATGGACACAAAGAGAAAGATCACTTCATATAAACCATCTTGAACTTCTAGTGATAATCAAAGCCTTCCATGCTTTCAGACCACTCATCTCAGGATGCGCTGTCCAACTAGCTACAGACAACATGACAACTCTATACTGTGTGAACAAACAGGGTGGCACACATTCACTTTTACTAGTTTATCTGGCAGTCGAACTCTGGGAATGGTGTTACATCCATCATGTTTTCCCAGTCACAGTCCATGTAGCCACACAGGACAACTCGTTGGCGGACCACCTCAGCCGTCTCACCACTTCAATGCACGAGTGGGCTTTAGACAATACTATCTTCACCCATTTTTGCGACTGATGGGGAGTCCCCGACATCGACATTTTCACCACTCTCGAGAATTCGAAGTGCACCTGATACTGCTCCCGAGCCGGGAAAGATGTCGATTCCATGGGCGACGCGTTCATGGTCAACTGGGGGACAGACCTTCTATACCTCTTTCCTCCCATCCCGCTCATTCAGCGAACAGTAATAAGACTACGTCAATTCCGCTCCAACACCATTCTTCTCACACCATGGTGTCCCCGACAACCATGGTTCACCCACCTCATGACGATGTAGACAGACCTGCTCCACCTCCCATCCATCCCGCACCTACTAACTCAGGACAATGGCAAGATTCACCATCCAGACCTCAAGTCCCTCAATCTCACTGCATGGAGGATTCTCCCTCCATAATGGCTGTCCTAGATAAAGCTAGAAAGCTTTCCACACAGCTTTTATACAATCACAAATGGAAAGCCTTTTTATCCTTTGCTGCTTCTAACAGCCTTTCAGCAGCACCAGTCTCTTTACAGACACTACTTACCTTTCTTTTACACCTCTTCCACCGAGGGTTATCTCATTCTACCTTAAAGATATACATCGCTGCTATTGTAGCCTATCAGCCATCAGACTCAGACTCCACTCGGCTTTTTTCTCACCCCACTCTGAAGAAATTTCTTAAAGGACTTCGCAACATCTGCCCTCCACAATGCCCTCCTCTTCCACAGTGTTCGCTCCAAATAGTCCTCAGTGCCCTAACTCGGCCCCCCTTTGAACCGATGGCTACTACAAACCTCAGACTACTCTCTCTGAATACTTTGTTTTTAGTGGCCATAACATCAGCCAGAAGGGCTAGTGAACTTGCAGCCCTCAGATCAGATCCACCGTATATCCAGTTCCATCCAGACAAAGTCACTCTTTATCCAGATGTTTCCTTCCCAAAGTTGTGTCGGAGTTTCATCTAAACCAACCCTTGATTCTTCCCTCCTTATTTCCATCTCCTACAACCGACCTCGAGCGCATGCTCCACATGCTTGATGTCAGACACTCTTTGGCATTCTACATTGACAGGACCCAACCTTTTCAAAAGTCTCCTTGACTCTTCGTTTGTTTTCATGGCCCTCATAAGGGCTCGCCAGCTTCATCACAAACTCTGTCCAGATGGATAGTCCAGGCCATTTCCTTGGCTTATGAGCTGGCAGGCAAAACACCTCCTAAGACTCTCAAAGCCCATTCCACCAGGGCTGTCTCCACCTCTACCGCCTTTTAATGTGGCATACATGTCTCTCACATCTGTCAAACAGCCACATGGTCAACTCCCTCGACATTTGTGTCCCACTATTGCCTAGATGTCAGAGCAAAGAATGATGCTGACTTTGGCAGAGCTGTTCTGACTTCCTTCCTGACGTGACATCCCACCAACCGGTAAGTGAGCTTGTCAGTCACCCATTTGTGTGCATTCACAGAGACCACAAAGAAGAAAGAGAGGTTACTTATCTGTAACCACGGTTCTTCAAGTGGTCCTCTGTGAATCCACACATCCCGCCCGTCCTCCCCTCTGTCCGTCACATTGTCATCTCCATTATTTTTCTTTTTTTTAAATTAATATTTTATTTTTAAACTACTAGGAATAGGGTAGGGAATACAAAAGGTAAAAGGAAGTGGAAGGGATAGAAAAAGGGGTTTTAAGGATAGGAGATCACAGAATATACAATCATCCAATCTATTCATATTAAGTATACAAGCATCCAATCTATTCATTTTTCAATGAAAAATCAACTTTCTACTTTTTTTTAACTGTTTAATTACCCTCTAGCTGTCAACTTACAATTATGTTTTAGTTTAAATCTAAGTTACTCCCACACTATCAGGAAACCGAGACCAATTGTAAAATACATCCCCTCTTTCAATTTCCTTCTGTCTTGGACATACATTCAGCACGCCTGAAAAAGTATCCATTTCAATCACTTCCCAAATTTTCTCAGTACGTTTCTTTTGTTTCTGTGACTCTGTTTTCTTCCAGTTTTTGGAAGAGAAGGATGAATCCAGGACAGTACTCCAATTTTTAACATCACATTTTCTGATTTTAGCTAAATAGCTCTCTGGGTAACTCTCAATCCCATCTATGTTACTTGGCATCGCACTCAATAAAAACAGTTCTGGAGTTAGTACAGTTTCCTTTAACTGTTGTTTAACATCTGATGATTTCTCTTTCATCAAATCTTCCATCTGGCTAAGACGCTCATTTACCTGCTGAAATCCTGTTATTATTATCATTTGCATGGTAACCTGCCATTCTTTATCTGGCAAAGTCCCCGACAGTTGATATTTAAACTTTTCGGGGGTCATTTCCATCTTTCCAATGAGTATGGTCTGTATAAATAACACTCTTTAGTTTCCAGTATTTTATCAACAAACCAAACCCATCATCACAAACCTCCCCTAGATACTTCCTCCCCTCCTTACCCAGATATTATAGTATATAGACCAACTTTTAGCCCAACAATTTAAATTACAACCGTGGCAGTATTATCAGAGTCCCACACAGTCCAGTCAAGAAAAAGTCCAGACTAAACAGCAAACACAGGAAGTCAGTCTCTCCAATAGATATCGTTATATTCCGTCAAACTCCAGTCCTGGTTTTCCTAGCTCCTTCCTCCTTCTAAAGCCCAGAAAGGTTCTGTTATTTCTAGCTCCTCAATCCAGCCAATTGCGTTGGTGATTTACAGTCTGTTTTCTTACTTCCAAAAGCTTATTCCTCCTTCTCCAAAAACCCAGCAAAATTTCGTTATCAGGATCCCACACAGTCTAGGGAGAAAGATCCAGGCTAAACAGCATTCACAAAATTTCAGTCCGTTAAAGCCTGTCCAGTGGTATTTTCTCTGGGATTTTTTTCCAGAAACACAAGATTTTTCTGTCTCACTGTCTCTCTGTTCGACCTTGAGCCAGTCTGCTGTTTGAGAGTCAGGAGCAGGCTGGCAAGCAAGACTCGCCGCTTCTTATCTTCTTTCGGTCAGGTATTTTCACTCTAATTTCTTTTTCATCTTAATGAGGTTATTCATAAATCAAAGGCTTCAACTTACTTTGTTACTATATATTTTCAGTCGTATTTCTTGCTCTCCTCTCCTCGGAGGGTGGGGGTGGAGTTATTCACAGCTATTCTGCCAAGATGGCTCCCGTCTCCGATCTGTGCTCGGGTGAATTTTCAGAGGGAAGAAAAATCAGGTTGCCGCCCAATCTTCTTCCTTCTGGGGCTCACCAACTGCTACAGAGAGACCTCTCCTGATCTCCCCTTCGATCCCTCATTTCTAGAGGGACCCCAGACCGGGCGGTTCCAGCTTTTCCCGGGAGCTGTTCCCGGTGGCTGCTGGCTGCACTGCGACAAAACTCCGCCTCCATCTCCATTATTTTTCTGAGAGTGGTGGACTTTTTAGGAACTGAGGGGACTTCAAGTGGGTGGAGCATGTGCTCCACGAGGGAACGTCCCACTAATCACATGTCTTTAAGCTCTAGAAACTTCTGAGAGGTCCTGTACAGGTGCAGAATAACCCATTTGTGTGGATTCACAGAGGACCACTCGAAGAACCATGGTTACAGGTAAGTAACCTCTCTTTTTCAATTTTCTCTGTCACAAAACTGAACCTCTTGGTTCCCTTTGTTTAAACAGCTGATTGTAAAAGGAGCAACTGAGGCTGACAATCAAATCCACGAACCAGGAGCTCCAATGAAAATCAAGGAGGAAGGGGACGCGAATGCTCTGGTTGGTCTTGTGGCTGTGGACAAAGCTGCCTACGTCCGAAACAAAAAGTACAAGCTTATCCAAAGTAAGGTGAGGCAAGCAATTCCTTGGATGTGGGACACCAAACTCAGATGTTTTTTCACCTTGAACTTTGCTGAAACTATGCACTATTTTCCCCATGGCTTGTGTTTATTCTGTTGCAGATCTGGGACACAGTAGAAAATAATGATATAGGCTGTACAGCTGGCAGTGGTGTGAACAATCTGGGTGTGTTTGAAGATGCTGGCCTCACCCTGGAGACCAGCAATAAGCTCTCCACAAAACAAAGATCAGGTTTGACAAGATCCGTGATCTGACATGTCCTCTCACTAATAATCACTTCTCTGTCCCACGTTACATCCTCTGTACAATTTTTTGGAAACAAATGGTGGTTGTGTATGTTAGTATGTATATCTCTGACACATTGTTGAACCTTAAGGCTGCAGCTCTGTTCTCACTGCCATGGAAGTAAGCCCCATTCAGTTCTGAGAAAACATGCGTAGAATCAGAATCAGAAAACATGCGTAGAATTTAGCACTGTCTTCTTTGTTCCTCTCTCTTTTGTTACTCCCAGATGCCAAATGCCCTGAAGCTGCAAGACGGAGACGTCGTCGTTCTGTACAACTCATTGAGTCGAAGGCAAGCAAAGGTATGTGAATAGCGTGAATAGCTTCCAGTTCTCATAAGGAATCAGGACACATGTGTAATTTCTCATGTAACATTATTGGGAAATGGGCAGGAGAGCAGTCAAAGAGTGAACACTTGGCAAGGAGGTGGAAAGGCTTTTGAATGGAGAACCACTGCCTATCAGAGTAGTTCTTCTTCATGGTCTCTGTGGATCACACAATTGGGTTTGCGCCTGCACAGAACCACACTTAGAGCTCCCCTCCACGTGGATGTAGTCCTGTTTATCATCTCCACCAAATTTGTCCAGTGCCCCCCCCCCCAGCAGTCTCTCCTCAGTTCCTTCTTGTCCACCAGAGTGTTAAGATAAAGGAATGTTCACTGAGCAGTTGAGCTAGTTTTCTCCTTTCTTTTTTCCCAACCATTCCTTCTCTCTTATAGTCGAGTTTCTTTTGGTCTTTGTTTCATTGGTTAGTGTTGTTCTTCCCATTTGTCGTACATCAGCGTCTTAATCTCTGTCCTTGTCTTTGTCTTCCCCTCCACCATGTGGAGGTCCTTGTCCAACTGCATGGCCTCTAAGGCCTTGTTTAAAAAGTGGCCCATTTGCAAAGGCAGCATCTCACCTACCAACCAGCGTCCTCGCGGCCTTTTTTGTCTTGGAGAAGCCCACTTGTCCCAACCTTGCAATATCTGTAAGGGCTTCATGAAACAGGGCCCTTACATCCGGAAATCTAAACTTTGGGTTTTCTTTTGGGAGTTGTCTCTGAAGGCAGCAGAGCAGGTGGCTCAGAACCAACCTCTACATGGTGTCGGTTCCTCCCAAATATAGCATCCAGGAGCTTGCCAGCACTAGCAGAGATACCTCTGCTACTGACCATACCGGTATCAAAATCTCCATCAGCACAGGATACTCCATCACCAGTATCTGTGCATGACATAGCACAGGAATCCAGTTTATCTCCAGTTGAGATGTACAGCCACCACAATGACTCCACTGAATTCTGTTTGCTCAAGGAGGGACAAGGGTTCATTCTCACTCTGATATTTCCCACCCAGAGAACCCATCTAGTCTTGCTGATTTAGAAGCAAAGGAGACTACGAACACCAAATATAAGATAGGTGAGAAGTACCACAATCACCACATGGCTTTCCCCATTGATCCATCTTTATCAATAGCCATTGTTCCTGGGTCGGCCACATTACTGGTAGTGACCCGCTCACAGCCACTGCTGCTGCCTACTCTTCACCAAGATGCAACCTCCTCTGTGACTACTTCCTCCGTACCACATTGGCTGTTCTGAGTCCTACCCCTTTGGTACTCCAATCCCTACTCCCTCAACAACTCTGACTTTTTCGCAGACCGTAGGATTGGCTCCATCATCCTTGCTACAGTCTCTCCAGTATTGACAATGGACTTCTTGACCTCAGCTGCTGCCTCCACTGTGATTTCGTCCTTAGGCTCTTACCCACTTGGTATAAGTCAACCTCTTCCTCCAACCCAATTGTATATCATGTTGCCTTGAGGGTCTGAGGCTGCACTGCCTTCTCTTTGGATTCTGCCAGAAGAAGTGCTCCCCTTGGCCTTGGATGGCCTAGTTCCTCCTGTGCCCAGTCGGAAGTAGCAATACCATTTGCTTCTCTCCAGTACTTGATCTCCTCACAAGAAGATGTGATACTGGGCTGATGCCTTGATTATTATAGATATTCACCATCACTCTTGGTGGTACACCACAAGTATCCAAGAAAACTTGAATTCTGGCTAAGAGGACTTGGCCTTTGTGGGGGATAGCCTTTGTATGTCCAGACCTGATGAGGTCTTAGATCGCCTTGTGAAATCCTGCAACACTGCTAAGAGTTGATTCTGTTCCCCAGCTCTGCCATGGAAACTCACTGGAGGGTAGAACTGGTAGAAACCACTCCTTAAATATTTCATGTACCTTGAAAATGCTATTAGGGTCGCTATAAGTCAGTTCTGACTTGACAGGACATAACAGCTTCATCCAGGACACATTTTTGACAGCTTTATCCCTTGTCCATCTACCACTTCCAGTGTAGTACCACCACCAGCCCTTTCATGCCATTTAACAGCTTGGCACTCCATCTCCACCAACCAATAGGTTTCTTAGCATCATGAAAGGAGGCTACTCCAAAGAGTTCAACACACACCTTTCTCCTTTATGCCAGTTCTGCACCACAGTACCATTCCTATCATTAAAGAAAGAAACCACATCTCTCCACCACAAGGGAACTATCAAACCTGTTCCCTAAAGATGTCAGAAGATGGGCTTCTTCTCTAAGAACTTCCCTGTCTCCCCAATGGATGGTGCTCTTTGGCCTGTACTGGACTTGCAAAGATTCAACAAGATCATCTCTCCTAGAAAGTGTCAGTGTCAGACACTTGCCTCCATCATGCTGCTCCTGTATCAAGGAGAGTGCTTCACATATATCAATCTCAAGGATGCTTAATTTCACATAAATGTCTGTCCTCACAGATGCTACCTGCACTTTGCATTAAGCAGTCACCTGTACCAATTCAGACTGCTGCCCTTCAGCTAGGCTACTGGCCCCATCAAATGCATGGCTGAAGTGGCCACCTATCTCTGAATTCAAGGCACTGTTGTATTCCCATATATAGATGACTGATTTTTGGTGGCAGACTCAAGAACATATTTTCTTTATCACATCTGCTTTACACTGTTGCTTCTTCACAAGTTGGGGTTATGAGTCAATGAGGGAAAGTCACATCTACTTCTGTCCCAATGTATCCTTTATATTGGTGCTTGTTTACATGCTCAGTTAGGCAAAGCTGTTCTTCCCGCACACACGGTACTATGGCTGGCTGACCAAGTTGGCAGGATCTGGCATCACAACTACTCTTCAGCCTCAACAGTTCAAAGACTCCTCAGTCTTATGGCCTCTATCACAGCAGTGATGCCTGTGGCACATCTACACATGTGCATGCTGCAGCATCAGTTTCTTTGGTCTTTCAACCCTCTGGTTCTGAACAATGCTTACCTTCTGTCTCTGCCTGCCAGACTGCATCACAGTCTGCACTAGTGGATGCTTCCCCACAATCTCTGTTAAGAGTCTACCCTTTTACCCACCATACCCATCCATCACCATTACCATGGGCACTTCAAACACTGGATGGGGCACCCATTGCAACAATCTTCAAGTGCAAGCTCACTGGTCACCCTGGGAGGACAGGTACCATATCAGTTCTTTGGAGCTCCTAGCTATGTTCAATGGTTTGAGAGCATTTCTATTGGTCCTCAGAGAAAGAATGTGGTGGTTCAGTTGAGGGCTTAGCTGAGACCAGGCTGTAAGTGTTGAAGGGAATCAGCCAGGGAGTGCAGCTGGAAGCGATGACTAATCACCATGGACCCATATAGGTTTGGCTCCTGTGCTAAATCAGAGAGGAAGCAACTGTTGTTTTTGGATGCTATTGTTTGTGGACTGCTTCATGAAACCTTCTGGATGTCTCTTGACCGTCCAACAGGACCTTGACAAGAGTGATTCACGACAGCTTGCTTCCTGCCTTGCAAAAGGAAAGCAGTGAGTTGTTTCATTATGGAGCAATTAACTCAAGCAAATTTACAGCTACAAGGACAGATAATTCAGTTGGCTGTAGCTGTACAACAGTTGCTTCCTGCACTGATTCAGCACAGGAGCCAAACCTATATGGGGCCGTGGTGATTAGTCATTGCTTCCCTGCTGATTCCCTTCAACACTTACAGCCTGGTCTCAGCTAAGCCCTCAACTGAACCACCACAAAGAATGGTCCAAGTAGCAATGAACAACATGACCACCATGCTCTGTATAAACAAGCAGGGCAATATGCCTTCATCAGTTCTACGCTGCCTAAATCTGCCTCTGGATGTAGTGCAGTTCATAGCAATTCTGTCTCATAGCAATTCACTTTGCAGGTATAGAAAATACCCTCAAAAGTGCCCTTATTTAAAAAAAATTAACATTTTAGTAATAGGAACCAAGAACAAAGACAACAAATGTAACTTTCAACTAAAAAAACTAATTAAACTAAATACTATATACAGTTGTAAGCAATTTTTCCTTTATCAGGGTTAATTAGCTAATTAACAACACAAAATATACTAAGTGAACTATACGCCACCCTTCCACATACCACTGAGCCTCAAATAACTTTGGTATTGTATATAACACTTCATATGCTACTGCTTGATAGTGGCTTAAGGATGTGAAGTTTTTAAGGTTATGTGATTGCTGTACAGGTAAGTGGTAACTGATTTCTAAAATGTCCACCTAGAAGTGTGGCATGTTTTGATATATGAGGTTGCTGGGTTAGTTTCTCTAGGATAGTTTCTCTAGGATAGATGTCCACCTCCAGTAAATTGTTGGAGATTTTGTCCATGATGAAATGGTCCCAGACTTTCTGAAGCCATTGGTGTTACAGGGGTGGTGGAGGAGTGGGCATTGGAGACTTCCATTTAGTAGCAATTACTTGTTTTGCAGCAGCTAATAAAGTGACAATTAACTCTCTTGTGTACCACAATGGTGCTTTCTCATGCAAATAATCTAGAAAGAGAACTTCCAGTGTTGAAGGGACCTCATGACCCTTGATGGATTAAATATGAGGAATTATGGTGGACCAGAATTTTTAATGACGTCACATTGTCACCAGCAATGTGCATTGGAGGCTGCCTGGCCACAATTCTTCCACCACAGTGGAAAGTAAGCTGGCATCATTTTAGCTAGTTTTTATGGAGTGTGGTACCATCTTGTCAATATTTTTTTCTTGGACTTTGTACAGTTCACTGGAGAACTGAGGAATGGGGAGGCCCATATCATTGCCCACTGTTCTTCTGTGATGTCTTGAGAACAGTCTTTTTGCCACATTTTCTGGTAGTGAAATGATTTTGCCTGGAGATTTGCAGTAGCACACTGTAGAGTTTGGAAATCAGTCACAGGTGCTCTCATCAGGACAGCCTATGCTGTCTTTCAGCCATCTTTCCAGATCTAGCCAAATGCTGGAGAACACTTCTCCAGGATGTTATGTCACACCCAAGATTGCCTTCGTTTTTGCAGTTTGGTGGGAGTAGGGCTTGCATCTTCATGGTCCCATTGTCACCAGGCATTCCCTACACCCCCCCCCCCCCATTCTTACTGATTTTCAAATGGTAGCCAGATGCAGGCAATCCAAAGGGGCAGCTGTCGTGGTTACACCATGGTGGCCCAGACAGCCATGGTTTGCTCTATTGCTCCATCTATCTTGCAGGAAATTCCTCTCACTTCCACAATATCCATACAGATATTTCAGGAAGGAGGAAGGATTCAACACCCAGATCTGCACTCTCTACCAATGGCATGGAGAATCTGCCTTGTCCCATCTTAGATGTCCTGCAAATCCCAAGGAAGCTCTCCAATCATCACTCATATTCTATTAAGTGGAAAGTTTTCTCCTAGTTTACTAAGAAAATGCAGTCGCCAAATCAGACTGTAATGTTTCACAAATCTTACAGTTCTTGTTGTCGTTAAAGCACAAAAGACTTCATTCTTGTCCGTTAAGGTTTGCCACTGCGGCATACTGTTCACTCTTGTTCTCCACACCATTTCTGTTTACTGATCATTTGATCAAAATATTTCCTCATGGACCCAAGTACTTAATTCTGAAGATTAGATGCCCAGCCTTGCCATGCTGTCTCCCACTCATGTTGGTGGGTCTGATGTGCCCACCATTTGAGCCCATGGCGATTTGCCCTCCTGACATGGAAGATGGCATTTTTGGCAGCTGTTACATAAGCCCAGGAGAATTTCTGAGATCTGTTCTTCTTCTTTGTGGTCTCTGTGAATGCACACTAATGGGTTAATCTGCACTTGCACAGAGGTCTCTGGAATATTCTAGAGCTCAAACATGCGTTCGCCAGGATCGCCCCCCTAGCACACGTGGTCCGCCCGTCCTGGCGATTGCCTCAGTTCCTTTTTGCCGCTGCTGAGGTCTCATCATACGATGAGCTCACCGTTCACGACGACTGCTTCTTTAATCTTTAAAACAAAAACAAAACAAAAAATAGAAATAAATCAATCCTATAGAAGACAGAGTGAAAATACTTCAAATTTGTGAGAGACTTTTGATCTGTTTTTCCCTTCTTCCACCGGCCCCCCACGCCCTTTCCCGCCTTTTATGGCCTCCACAGGGCCGTTTGAGAGGTGCACTTCATGCCCAAATAAGCTGCCTCTTTCTGACGGCCACGACTGTTGCTTATTTTGCTTGGGGGAATCTCATCAACCGGCTTCTTGTCATTTTTGTAAAAACTTCACAAAACAAGCCCTCAATCTCCGTCAGCAATGGCTTAAGTCTTTTCTGTGGGAGCGATCCCTACGTCCACCGTCCGTCTAACATGGATGAATCACAAGGCTCACAGCCACCTCCACTCCCTACTGACATTACCACTACTTCTCCATTACCGACAACCTCCAAACCTAAATCAAAATCGTCTAAAGCAAAGTCCTCAGGATTGACGTCACAATTAACCCCGACGCCGAAGGCTGCTTCGAAACCGGTCCATTCAAAACCTAAGAAACCGAAAAAAGCTTCTAATGATTCCCTAAGCTCCTGCTCAACAACTCGCTACCCAGGATCAACCTACCATAGATCTTGATTCCAATGGTGATTCCATCCCACCTCCATCTGGTCAACCACCCTCTCCTCTTTTGGCTCAGTCTCCATCGTGGGCAGATACGTCGGCTGAGGTAACCATGCTCCCGTATTCGGCTTGTTCGAGCCCCAGGTCTATGGGTTGCTCTGTGTCCGTGTGTGAGTCAGATTCAGCATCTATCCCTGCTGATCAGTTACCCCCGCGTAAGCGGAAGGCAAAACTCCACCATACACTGGACGCTGGCCAATCCGATACTGGACGTTCACAGCCTCTGACACATTCGGGACTGTCGGTATCGCATGACTCTCAGGCTCGACACCATCAGCCTAAACGAGTCACTGTCTACGAGCCTCCTGTTTATTATGAACCTCCAGCCAAGCGGTATTGACATCACTCATACCGATACTGGCAGCCCAATACTGGGCATTATATCAAACCCAAGCGTCTTTGATACGCGTGTTACTATCCTTCTGGCTGTTTGGACTCTCCATCACCTCCTCGATACCATCCAAGGCATGGCTACGACCAGTCATCTGAGGATGATATCGTTCATCTTCCACCTCCTCCAGTACCGAAACCACACAAGGCTCATAAACGACACCATAGGCTACCTTAGTTCAGCCGCCTTCGGTACCGAAGAAACCAAGACCATCGACTAAGGTTTCTTTACCATCTGCCGAATCAGCTACACTCTCACAGGTTTGATCATCCTCTTTACAGGTTACCACGACTTATACCAGGCCTTCACCTGTATGCGTAGATAATATCAAAGCCCACAAACGTCTCACATCACGCCAGCCTGCTCAATCGGTACCATCAAAGCACGGTACCACAAGTTCCAAGCACCACTTGCCAGAGGCTCCTCCCAACACATCTGCCTCCTCATACCGACAAGCCTCCTCACCGTCGTCTGTACAGTTTTTCCGATTCCGAAACTTGAGATTCAATGACACTACAAGAATCACCTCCTAATTTGCCAAACCCCGACTCTGATGTCGCTGATACCAATCCTCCATCCCCATCTGAGGATTTTTCTTCATACTCTCACCTAGTTCTATGCATAGCCAAAGCCATGGACCTTGACGTTCAACAACCAGTTCAGTCAGAGCCGGATAAAGTATATGAAGACATTAATGAGGACCGGACACCTCCACTCCATATGGGGTTCATCCCATCTCTTCTCAAGTTAATTAAACAGTCATGGTCTAAACCATCCTCTGTACCTCAGATTTCTCAAAGAGTCAAGAACTTATACAAAACCCATGGCGAAAATACCGAATTTCTTTCAAAACATCCACCTCCCAACTCTGTAATTGTGGATGTGACACAAAACAGAGCTCACAATTGCTCTAACGCTACTCCCAACAATAAGGAAGGCAGGAAACTCGACATTATTGGCCGTAGAGTCTACTCTTTGGCATCCTTCACCCTCCGTGCTGCCAACTATCTAGCAGCCATGGGAGTTTATCACAGATATCTATGGAATAAGGCTCTTCCAACTCTGCAGTCAGTGCCTGGAGAGTATACGTCTCGCGGCCTTGCCTTTCATCAAGAGGCCATGGCATTAGCACGACAAGAGCGCATCACAGCACGCCATGTAATTGAGGCTGCGTCAAGACACATGGCTACAGCTGTGGCCCTCTGGAGACATGCTTGGCTCCACTCCGCTCACATCTCTGATGACTCTCGGATGCGTACTGAAGACTTACCTTTTGATGATATCGCCTTATTCAACGAAAAAACAGACAAAATCTTAGATAACCTACAAAAGATGAGAAAGACAATGCTCAGCCTTACTACAGACCCCAGAGATATCAGTGGCACCGCCCATATCCCTTTCATCAATACAAATCTTTCCCAGAGAAACAATGGTACTTACCTCAATCATCTTCTTCATTCCAACCTCGACAGGCCACACAGCGACAACACCCTAGACAATCCTTCAGATGACCTGATAAGAAAATAAAGCAGAATCTTTGACTCCCCTATCACCCAGATCTGCTCACTTCACCTTCCACTGTTGACCACCACCCGCTTAGCAGCCCATTTTCGATCTTGGGCATCCATCACCACCAATTCGTGGGTCCTGTCTATTATATCCCCCGGCTACGCAATAGAGTTTGCCTCCTTACCACCACCAAGGATAGTTCTAACTACACCACCAAACACCCTAGAACAAGAAATCCAATCACTCCTCTCAAAGGACGCCATATCATTGGTCATCCCACAAAATGACGATCCAGGTTTTTTCTCCTGCTACTTTCTGGTCCCAAAACGAGATGGAGGTCTTCGTCCCATTCTCGACCTCCGAGACCTCAATTACTATATTTTTCAAAGGCGTTTTCGCATTGTGACTTTGGAATGTATTCTTCCTATACTGCAAGAAGGCAACTGGTTTGCCGTCATCGACCTAAGTGATGCCTACTTTCATATTACCATCAAACAGGATCACTGCAAATTCCTTCCATTTTCTCTCGGATGAACCACTTACGAATTCAAAGCCCTCCCATTCGGACTTTCCACTGCACCATGGGTATTTACAAAGTGCATGTGCCCCCGTGGCAGCTCATCTCCACACTCTAGGAATCTCAGTTTTCCCGTACATCGACAGTTGTTCCTAGTAGCCCCATCACATTCTCAGGCTCTACACGACGTCGATCTCACTCTCTCTCTCTCAGCGGATCTGGGCCTCAGAGTCAACATGGACAAATCCATCCTAACTCCTAACTGCCCATCAGGTTCAATGCCTTCTCGGCCTCATCGCCTCCACCACGTCGGTCATACAGCACGCCCAATTAAAAATGTGCTCACTGCAAGCCTGGTATCTCTTCCTCTTCGACCCCATGTCTGACCCACCTACGAAGATTCTACAGGTCACTCCCGAACTCGCAACCCAGCTGATATGGTGGATTACTCCGGTCAATCTCTTCCTCGGCAGACCCTTTGCACCTCTTCAACTGATGGCTCAAATTACCACAGATGCCAGTCCTATCGGTTGGGATTCGCATTGCAGAGCCCTACACATTCATGCCACTTGATCTCCATACGAGAAAACTCTCCATATCAACAATCTCGAGTTACTCTCAATCTTCAAAGCTTTCCACGCTTTCGAGCCGCTCATCACCGGCACCGCTGTGCAGGTGACGACAGTCAATACCACGGCACTCTATTATATCAACAAACAAGGCGGAACACACTCACTGCCTCTCCTGTACCTTGCCATTCAGCTTTGGGAATGTTGTCTAGACCGCCATATATTTCCCATAGTGGTCCATATTTCCACTCAGCACAACCAACTGGTGGATATTCTCAGCAGGCTTCACTCTCAGATGCACGAGTGGACTCTAGACGATTCCATATTCCTCCAGCTCTGCAACAGCTGGGGCATCCCAAAATAGATGTCTTTGCTGCGGCACACAACACCAGATGCACCCGGTACTTTTCCAGAGCAGGCATCGGTCCGGGTTCCCTCGGCGATGCCCTCATGGCGAGGTGGACCTCTTCCCTCCAATTCCCTTTCTGCTACGGACCATCATCAAACTACACCAAGACCGTTCAAATGCCATCCTTATAGCCCCTTGGTGGCTGAGACAACCCTGGTTCACCACGCTCCGCTTGATGGCCTTCGAGACCATCCGTCTCCCCCTGATCCCTCACCTCCTCACCCAGCATCGGGGACAAACCTACCATCCTGACCTCCAATCTCTTCACCTCACAGCCTGGAGGATCCTTCGTCTTTAAATGCCATTTTAGCTCAAGCGAGGAAACCTGCCACCAAGCAGCTTTATGCGTATAAGTGGTCTGCTTTTCAAAACTTTGCCCGTCAGAGGAATCTACCTACTACTCCAACTGCTCTCCAGGCATTACTTGCTTTTCTTTCTCATCTCTTCGACCAACACCTTTCATTATCCACGCTTAAAGTATACATATCAGCAATTGTGGCATATCAGCCAAAAGACTCTGCTGCTGCCTTGTTCTTCAGACATCCTACTCTAAAGCAATTTCTATGAGGCGTCGCTAACTTGCGACGATCCAGGCCTTTTCCACCACCACAGTGGTCCTTACACACTGTTCTCTGACGCCTCACCCTGCCACCCTTTGAGCCTCTTGCAACTTCATCTGAACGCCTGCTCTCATTTAAGGTTTTATTTTTGGTAGCCATTACGTCTGCCCGTAGAACGTCTGAACTATGAGTTGACCCTCTGTTTCTCCAATTCCACCAGATCAAAGTTACACTCTATCCTGATGTCTCCTTTCTCCCTAAAATTGTCTCTGGTTTTAATATCCGTCAGCCTATCATTTTACCTACCTTCTTCCCGTTGCCAACTACGAATCTTGAGCGTTCCTTCCATCTCTTGGACGTGAGGAGAGCTCTAGCATTCTATGTATCCAGAACGGCTTCTTTCCGTAAGTCTAAGAGACTGTTTGTTTCTCCACATTTGCCGCACAGGGGGTCACATGTCTCTCCCCAAACCGTCTCGCAATGGATTGTGACAACCATACACCTTACTTATCAACTCGCAAAAAAGCCTTTGCCTGCTGAGGTTAAAGCACATTCCACCAGAGCAGTGGCTACTTTCACGGCCTTTCTCAAAGGCGTACCTATTCCTGACATACGCAAGGCTGCTACCTGGTCCACTCCGTCGACCTTTGCATCTCATTACTGCTTGGATGCCAGAGCCAAGTCGGATGTGGCCTTAGGACGAGCGGTTTTATCTTCTGTTCTTCCGTGACGTCCCTCCCCCTGACAGGTAAGCTTGTTAATCACCCATTAGTGTGCATTCACAGAGACCACAAAGAAAGAGAGATTACTTACCTGTAACTCTGGTTCTTCGAGTGGTCATCTATGAATTCACACTTCCCGCCCGTCCTCCCCTCTGTCTGTCACGTCTGTCTCACTTTTCTGCAGCGGCGGGCTGTTGGGGAACTGAGGCAATCGCCAGGATGGGCGGACCACGTGTGCTAGGGGGGCGGTCCTGGTGAACGCATATTTGAGCTCTAGAATATCCTGGAGACCTCTGTGGAAGCGCAGATTAACCCATTAGTGTGAATTCACAGGTGACCACTCGGAGAACCAGAGTTACAGGTAAGTAACCTCTCTTTTCTGATCCAGTTGCTTGTGCCTTGCATTCCATGTAAAAAAGTCATCTTATAGCCATATATTTCATTTCTACCCCAGGTGGTCTTCTCATTTCATCTCGGACATAGTTCTCCCAACTTTCTTTAGAAACTCAGCATCACCATTTGAATGGAAATTACATGCCCTAGATGTTTGATGGGTGCTTGTCTTCTACACACCATGTATTTCAACATTCCATAAGACCACCTGGCTCTTCATCTGCTGGGTAGCTTAAAAAGAGGCTTACTACTGGCCAGCCAGAAAGGGAATGCTGGACGGATGTGGAATACTGGCCTGCCTCCGTATCCTTCCTCTCTCTAGAATCGACCTTGGGTGGTCCACTGCCTCTCAGTCTGGAAGCAAAACGAGCAACTAGCACAGGGGTGCAGTTTCTCCTCAGTCATGAGATTCCCTGGAAATGCAGGCAAAGTGTGCATCAGTTTGTACATTAAAAGAAGCAGCAAAATTTAATCCATAAATGGCTAAACAAGCAATATGCTCTGTGACTTCCAGACCTCCAGGGCATTGAGGGCATTTGAGTTAAAGAATGTTGAGGGTGTTGGTTGGAGGAAAAGGGGAAATGGAGGAGAAGGGAGTTCATCTGCTTGTAACATTCTCCTGGGGGCAGAGGGGCAGCGAGGATCAAGAGCAGGGGTGGAAAGTGTCCCTCTCTAGGTGGGATTGGATTGCAACTCCCATGAGGCCTAGCTGACACTGCCAGTAGTAAGAAATGCTGTGGCCAGTTAACTGTTACTCATAATCTTTAGTGTCAGCCAAGGCTTCTGATGTAGTAGTTAACAATAATGATAAGGGCAATGCATTAAAAATGAACAGGAAGTCCAAACGTTTGTACATTCCTTGAAGCTTACTAGGACATTCACAGAGACTTTTTCTGTATATCCGTTCTCCTCTGTCTCCTGCTATGCAGAATACCCAAGAATACTTTAAACCAGTGGTCCCCAACCTTTTCCAAACTGCAGACCAGTTCGGGGGGCAGGTCTGTGTGCAGGGAGGAACCGCAGCACACACATGTGGGCGGGGCGCACTTGCGCGCATGTGTGTATGAATGGGGCATCCTGCACGGGTGGGCGGGGGGTGTTTGTGCAAATGCACAGATGGGTGGGGCACATGCAGGGGTCGGCTGGGCACCTGTGCATGCATGTGCGGGTGGCCGGGCACCCATGCGTGCTGGTTGCCAGGCTGTAGGTTCAGGTGGGCGTGTGTGGGAGGCGTGTGTGCGGGGGGGAGATCTGTCTCTGCGGCCTGGTCTTGCCAAGGCCACAGCCCGGTACTGGGCCGCAGACCAGCGGTTGGGGACCCCTGCTTTAAACGGCATACGTTTTCTGAGGCTTTATGTGGAATGCGTGTTTCAGTGGCCCAATATCAGGATCACAGGCTAGGAAAGTGCTGTGAAGATGGTATGTATGAGAATCCCATGGGGCACCCCTGTGAAAAGCGTGCAGAATACACTGAGGATCAGAATGAGTGCCGGGCTGCCTTCCTTGAATGTTGCCGCTACATCAAAGGCGTACGGGATGCAAATCAACGGGAGGCTGAACTGGATTTGGCCAGAAACAAGTAGATCTCAGTTAGTTAGTTGTTTGCTTGTTTCTCTTTGTTCTTTGTATAACTCTTTGGAATACTGAAGCCTGAGTGCATTTGTTCTCCACAGGAACTTCACAAAGGTTGAGCTTTAGGTCATTTCATCAATATCCTCTGAGGACGCATCACAGTAATACATTATTTTCCAGCTTAGTCTATCTTCCATTTCCCCAGGTGCCCTTGAGGATAATTTCTTTTCTGATGAAGACATTCTCTCCAGGACCGATTTTCCAGAGAGCTGGTTGTGGAAAACGAAAGTGCTGTCTGAGGCCCCTAATGATCAAGGGTATAAGGCTTCTCTTCTCTGCATTACCCTGGTTTTCACTCTGAAGGAAAACTTGCGTGCCCTACAGAACAGACAGGAATGTGTAATCAGTCTTGTTTGTTTGTTTGTTTGTTATAGACCACCTTTCTCTCAATAAAAGAGACTCAAGGTGGCTGACAGTATTAAAAGGAAAAACACAATAAATTATACAGTAAAAACAATTTAACCATAATAGTAATAAAAATACATTGAATGATTAAAAAAATATAAAATGTTAAAAAGTATCTTAACTAAAAAATGGCATTCAGGTCATGACTGTTAAAAGCCTACCTGAAATGGTAGGTCTTCAGCTGTTGGTGGAGGGATAAAAGGGAGGGGGCCAACCTGATCTCCCGAGGGAGAACATTCTATAACCAAGAAGCAGCCACAGAGAAGGCCCTCTCTCATGTCTCCACCAGCTGTGCCTGCACTGGCAATGCAACCAAGAGGAGGGCCTCCTCTGATGATGTTAAGGCCAAGAAAGCTTAAATGGGGAGATAAGGTCCTTCAGGTAGACTGGACACAAGCCATATAGGACTTTATAGGTAATGACCAGCACTTTGAATTGGACCCAGAAACAGACTGGTAGCCAGTGCAGTTGTTGCAGCATGGGCTTTATATGCTCCCTATAATTGGCCCCAATCAGTAAGTAGTCTGGCTGCTGCATTTTGAACCAGCTGAAGTTTCTGAGCTCTCTTCAAAGGCAGCCCCATGTAGAACATGTTACAGGTTCTGGAGTCTGAGGGAGTCTCTGCTCTAGGGTTTCCCATCCCAGACCATCCTAGAACAAAGGAAATGGAGAGATCCTGAGTGGGGCCAAGGTTTTTCTTTTCATGTTCCATGGGAAATGGGAAGCATTTGCTCAATTATAATGCACCACCTGTCTACTCTTCCTCTTTGTCTGTACAAAGAAAAGGAAAATGGCAATTAAGATAGGAAATTGCGGGCTGGGGATATGATGCTGCTCTTTGCTTTTGCCTGTTGGACTTAGCTGGGCACTGGGCTTGGCACTAAGGGAGATTCTGTATGCAAGTTTTTTTAAAAAAACTTGCCCTCTTTTGCTTCATTGTTGTTGTTGTGGAATAAATGTAGGTAAACTCTACACACACATACACACAATATGCGCCGAGGATGGTCCTTTCAACAGCAGTTAGGAGGTGATAAGATGCTCTCCAAAGCTACCATATTTGTACAACTGACATGCAAACAGCCCTCTGTTTACCTCTTAATGACCAATTACCCAACAAAAGCAAGCTAATTTACAGCTTTCAGAGCTGGGAAACCTCTGTGAGGAGAATCAAATGTCTTCTGCTTCTATTTGTCAAGCTGCTAGCTTGTCTACTTTGGCTCTGAGCCAGCAACTTGGCAGCCTCTGACAAAACAAGTGTACAAAGCTGTAACATCAAGACATAGAGATTTGTCTTACGAATTATTGAGCAGCACTCAGGAATGTAATTAAATCTAGTTCCCCTCTTCAACTTCACACTAAACAGTCTCCCTTATGCATGATGTCATGCCTTTCTCATTGTACTTAGGATCTCATCCAAGATAGTGTCTTTTTACC
Organism: Intellagama lesueurii; assembly: GCA_037013535.1. Lineage (NCBI taxonomy): Eukaryota > Metazoa > Chordata > Lepidosauria > Squamata > Agamidae > Intellagama > Intellagama lesueurii. Next base: position 134,174,843 of record JBAJHW010000002.1, read on the forward strand.
TGAAAGATTCGATCACAACCTGGAAGGTGCTGGCTGTGAGCATTTCAGAAACAAAAGGTAAAACCCATGATGGTTGGGGGATCAGAAGACTGGACTAGGGAAGTAATGCTCGACTGCAGTCTGCCTCCTTGAAGAGATTTTCACACTGAATATAATTTCTAAGCAGGAAAGTCTGATGTGCAGATTCTTCTGATCTGCTTCCTTCCCTGTTGATCTCCTGGACAGGTATCTGTGTGGCTGACCCTTATGAAATAAAGGTAATGAAGAAATTCTTTATTGATCTACGGGTGCCTTACTCAGTGGTGAGGAATGAGCAGGTGGAGATTCGGGCTGTTCTCTACAACTATGGGAATCAGATTATCAGGGTAAGCTTTGAGATTCTGATTCGGTTCCATAGTTGGAACTGAGGAAAAGTCATAACACTGGGGATTCCACTGGATTCTGGGAAACAATCATCTGAGAGGACATAGGGACAGATCTTGGAAGCAAACAGTTATATGTAATGTAGTTATGTGTGAGTAATTACTCTTTTGGGCAAGGAAGATGAAATTAAGTTTCATTTCATAAGTAACAGCAAGTGGTCATATACTTTTGATGCAATGAGTAACATTTTTAACTACTGTGAGAAGCAATGTTTAAGGCATTTTAGGGGCATTTTGACATGACTTTTCCAGATGTTATGCTATTCCCATGTCACTTGGCAGGATATTTTAAAAGATATTATCACAGAGTGATGTGTGAACTAGTTGTTAGAGGGGATCAGAAAGTATTTCCTTTTTTTTTTACATACTGGCAATGCATAGTGAATAATTCACAAAACAATCAAATATTAAGTAGCATCAGGTAATTTTTTTTTTAAAAAAGGAAATGTCCTAAGGTCTCCATAGGCATATTCAACTATTGTGCCACAGCTTTCTTCTGAGCTGTTACAGGGCATTCAGGAGTGTATTATGTGTTTTTGTTCTTCCGTTTGGTCATAAAGACCTTTCCTGACATAAAGAAAGGAGGTCTATTCTTCCTTGTTCACAGTTTTTCACATTGACAAGACAATGTTCCTGATCATCTCCTTCGCACTTTCTCCTCAGGTGTGGGTGGAGCTGATACATAACCCCGCCTTCTGCAGCGCTTCCACTGCCAAGCAACGCTACCGACAAGAGTTTAGAATTAAAATGCAGTCATCCTGGGTGGTGCCATTTGTGATTGTTCCACTGGAACTGGGAAACCATGAGATTGAGGTCAAAGCAGGTGTCTGGGGTACGATGATGTCTGATGGTGTAACGAAGAAGCTGAAGGTCGTGGTATGTAACAAGCCAGGCCCTCTGAAGAAACTTGGAACAACAGAGGCTGCATCAAGACCTAGACTACAGTCCTGTTAGTGAGTGCATGTATTGTGCCTCCCTTCACTACTGTAGTAGTATAAAAAGGGGGCATGATTTTGAAATTTAATTGTAGCAGTGCAATGTATACCATGGTGGCTAAAATCAATGGGTGCCTGTGAAGAGGGCAACGAAGGTGGTTTCCCACCACATCCTAAATGTATTTATTGTTTTAATGTATGCAGCCTGAATGATGTTGTCATCCAGTGACAGATATCTTTAATTTAATGAAATTAAAACCTTCCTATCCCCTCTCTCTTCAGGTTCTGAGGCTCCCTAGGGATCCCTTTTGCCCCTTTAAAGCCTTTCGGGGCCTTGTTACAAGAGGCAAAGCCTTCAATATTGGAAAATCACTGTCAGTGATCCTGTGACCAGATTTGGACCATTGGGATCTGATGGTGATTTTCTAATACTAAAAGTTTCCCTGCATCCTTAGGCTCACAAAGACTTTTCAAAGGCAAAAGAAATCCCTAGGGAGCCGTGGAACCTGAAGAGGTTCACTGGATGACAACATTGTTCAGGTTGTATACATTAAAATAATGAATACAGTGAGGGCATAGTGAGAAACTACCCTCTTTACCCACTTTGTAGTCACCCATTGATACCTGACATCGTCTGGCTAACACAGTTTTTATATGCCATTTCCAAAACATGGAATTTTGGCCCAGGATGGGCTCTGGAATGTGGTTCCTGGGGCTGTTGTGTGCTTGATACAACAGTCTCTTCTAGTCTGATGAGAGGGGTGAATCTTGTCATGCTGTCCTACTTTGAAGTTGCTCTTCTAAGCGCAGTGTTGGTTTTCTTCCTAGAACAGATACTGGGCTGTGGTTCCTGAGGATGTTTTCTGCCTTGTTATATCATTTCCCCTCATCTGATAGGAATGGTGACTATGAATCATTCAGGCTGTTATATGCAATATCGATTTTCTGCCAGGAATGGGTACTGGACAATCTTCCCTCTAAGCTGTGCAGCTGAGCTGGGTTGGGGCTACCCATTTGCTTCTGGTCACAGCCAGAACCCTGCATACACGGGGCGGGTCCTCTGCCCAGCATTCCAGAAAATTAAAGGGAATGTTGTCACTGCAATGTGGTCCCTGAGGCTGTTTTGTGGCTGTTGCATCTGTCCTCCTAGTCCAATGGGACAAGTGAATGTATTTGCAGTTTCCCACTTGGAAGTTTGTTTTTTGTTTTTGCAATATTGATTTTCTGCACAGAACAGGTACTGGAATGTTATTCCTGGGGGTGTTTTCTGGCTGGTTACAGTAGTCCCCTCTAGCTGGATGGGATGAGTGAATTTGGTTTGGCTGGCCTACTGTTGAAAGCTGCTGTTCTAGGCTGTTCTTTGCAATATTAATTTTTTGTCTAGAATGGGTTATTGGAGTGTTGTTCCTACAGATGATTTGTGGCTTGTTGCATCTGTCTCATCTAGTCACGTGTTTGTTGTGAATTTGGTTGGGTTATCCTACTTGGAAGTTGCCATTCCAAGCCTTCTCAGCTCTAGGGTTTCCTGGATGAGACTGACTGTCTAGATCCATTTCAGTTTGGCTTGAGGCCTGGTTATGGGATGGAGACTGCTTTGGTCACCTTGGTGGATGATCTACCCGAGGAACTGGACAGAGAGTGTGTGTCCCTGTTGGTTCTGCTGGCTTTTAATACCATTGACCATGGTATCCTTCTGGGCCATCTCTCTGAGATGGGACTTGGAGGCACTCCTTCCTGGACTGGAGAACCTAGAAGGTGGTGTTAGGGGACTTTTGTTTGACACCCTGGTCGTTGGCCTGTGGTGTCCCTCAGGATTCTGTTTTGTCTGATGTGCTATTTAACATCTACATGAAACGGCTTGGAGAGGTTGTCTGGAGGTTTGTGGTTCGGTTCACCAGTACACTGATGACACCCAACTCTATCTCTCCTTTCCATCTACATCCAAGTAAGCGGTTTCATTTCTAAATCAGTGTCTGCTGTTAGTAATGGACTAGATGAGGGTGAATGAAGTGAAACTTAATCCAGACAAGACAGAGGTGCTCCTGGCAGATCAAGGAATAGGGTTGCAGCCTCTGCTGGATGAGGTTACACTCCCTCTGAAAACACAGGTGCGCATCTTGTGGGTGCTCCTGGATACATCTCTGAGCTTGGATGCCCAGGTTTCAGTATTGACCAGGAGTGCCTTTGCAGAATTAAAACTAGTACACCAGCTGTGCCCATTTCTGATCTGGCCACAGTGACACATGCTCTAGTTACATCGCGGCTGGATTATTGTAATGTGCTTCTACATGGGGCTACCTTTGGAAAGTGTTCAGAAACTCCAGAGGCTTGAAATAGTTCTATTGGTATTTCATCTATCTCTGATGATTTATTTCTTCCTAGTGCTTTCAGAGCAACTTTCATGTCACTTTCTAGAATTACAGGTTCTGCATCATTAGATGCCTCTTCAAAGGTATCTCTTCTGTACTATACTGGTTCCACCTTTTCTTCATTTTCTTCTGCTCAGATAATGTGCTTCCCTGTTGGTCCTAGTTCCTAAACTTGGCTTATATTTCCCTCTGATTTCATAGATCTTCTAGAAGAGATCTCTTGTTTTTCCTCTTTTGCTATTTTCCTCTGTTTCTTTGCCCTGGCTTTTTTAATAGTTCTATTTGTATCTATTTGATAGTCGCTGAAAAACTGCATTCAGGGTTCTCAGCCTAATTCTGTTGCCTTTTACTTTTGCTTCTTGCCTGTCCTTTACAATGTTTCTTCTGTCATCCATCTAGGTTTTCTTTTTCTTCTTTTTACTACAGGAACAATATTTTTGCTTTCTTCCCTAAGAATATCTCTGGTTTCAATCCACAGGTCTTCTGGGTCATGGTCAATTGAGTTTACCCTGTTTCCCTGAAAATAAGACCTAACCTGAAAATAAGCCCTAGTATGATTTTTCAGGATGCTCGTAATATAAGCCCTACCCCCAAAATAAGCCCCAGTTAAGTGAAACCCTGCCCTCCACCATTCTGCAGCATTGTGCAGCAACCAGAAGATGACATGACTCTAAAATAAAACAATCCCTTAAAATAAGCCCTAATGTGTTTTTTGGAGCAAAAATTAATATAAGACCCTGTCTTATTTTCGGGGAAACATTGTAGTAATGCAAATGTCTTCCTTATGTGGACTTTAAATTCATCAGGAATGTTGTTTAAATTTTATTTTGGCATTTCGATACTTTTAGTTTTCTTTTTCAGCTTTACTCTAATGTGGGATATCAACAGTTCATGATACCACAATCCACTTCTGGTCTTATTTTGGTTGAGAGAACACAGCTGCTTCATCTCCTGCTTCAAATTATATAGTCTATTTGATTTCTATATTGACAGTCTGATGACGTCCACATGTACAGCCGTCTGTTTGGTTGCTTGAAGAACGTATTTGTGATAAACAGATTGTTGGTTTAGCAGAACTCTATGAGTCACTTTCCTGCTTCATTTTTATCTCTTAGCTCAATTTTTCTAGCAACATTTGGTTCTCCTTTATTTCCTACTTTTGCGTTCCAGTTAGGTATGATATCAGCACATCTTGTTTTATTGTGTGATCAGTTTCCTGTTGAATGCTTGCATAAAAACTTTCAGTTTCATCTTTAGTGCCTGTAGTTGAAGCATAGACTTGAATGATAGTTATGTTGATAGGTTTTGCACAGATATTATTTGATCAGACTTTTTATTATGGTCCCTGACTGCCTGTGCTACATCTTGCCTCAGTATTAAAGCCACTATATTTCTCCTGAATTTGTCGTTTCCAGAGTGGAACACTTTGTAGTTCTCGGACAGAAAAGATCCCGTTCTAGTCCACTTTAGTTTACCGACACGAAGTAGTGCACTTTTTATATTTCTTTTTTTGCTTTACATTTTCCAGTTTACCTTGATTCATACTCCTGATGTAAAAAGGTAAAGGTAAAGGTTCCCCTTGACAATTTGTCCAGTCGTGTCCGACTCTAGGCGGCGGTGCTCATCTCCGTTTCCAACCCATAGAGCTAGCGTTTGTCCGCAGACAATCCTCCGTGGTCACGTGGCCAGCGTGACTAGACATGGAACGCCGTTTACCTTCCTACCGAGGTGGTACCTATTTATCTACTCGCATTTTTGCATTTTGCATGCTTTCGAACCGCTAGGTTGGTGGGAGCTGGGACAAGCGACGGGGGCTCACTCCATCACGTGGATTCGATCTTACGACTGCAGGTCTTCTGACCTTGCAGCACAGAGGCTTCAGCGGTTTAACCCGCAGCACCACCACGTGATGTACCATGTTCCAATTGTATGTAGTGATTGGACTGTCCTTTCACTTCTGTGCATGTCAGTCCCTAGACATCCTTTCAGCTATAGTCTAGTGGTTTCATTAGTGACAGAGCTATTTGTACATATCCTTTGGTCTTCTCCTGGAACTGATTGAGGGCTTTCCAACCTGGGAGTCTCATATTCTGGCATTCTCTCTTGTTTTGTTTTGGATTGTGTCATCTTAGTCTGTGCAAGGGCTCCTGCACCCTCGGTGGGGGTTCCTTCACCTTCTCCTCCTCAGGAGCTGCCTGGCTCCTTCATGGGGCTTAGTTCAGGGGCTTGCTCAGCTACTGCTTCCTCTTTTTCTGCACAGGCAGTGCTGCTGTGTCAGCGTCTGCTGGTTGTGGTTGTTCTCGTTGAGCTTGGGGACCTGGGCTTTGGCGGGGGCAAGGAGCAGGATGACAGGCAGGATATGGAGGGTGAACTAGCTTATATTTTATCCTCTGAGAAAGAATGGTGATCAACAATAATTAGAAATGAAAACTCAGTGGGTGGATGCAGTTAACCCCTCCAGTTGATGTAATGCCTTAGGCAGCCCCATGGGAGGGGTGCTTACCTCTCCCTCTTATATCTTCTGCCCAAAGGCATTCAACTTTTATTGCTGGAACTGGACTTTTAAAATAAACTTTATGCCAGTTTCTAGTGTACGAATTTACTTTCCATGGCTTCTGGATTGTCATCTCTGGTGAACATGGGATGGGAATGATCAGAGGTGTATTTCAAGACCCAAAACAAACTGCTACTCCCAACCAGATCAGACTAGACCTGTTAAATGCCTCTGAAATTTGCATACCTGTTGACTTAGCCTTCTGGAATTGGCGCAGCCGCTGTACTTTAGCTGGGACCAGCATTTAAGATTTGGCTCAGTGCATTTGGAGCAAATGAATGAATGAATGAATGAATAAATAAATAAATAAATGGGACCTGCTAGTATATACTTTGCACATTCCGGTTACTGAATGGTAGATGTAGTCTCCTTTCCCTGAATAACTGGAGTGTAACCTTATGTTTGCAAATGCTGTGTAGTCATTATTAGCTGAAACAATCATATGAATGGTTGTACACTGGAATTTAGTATAAAATCTGGAACAAGATTGTGCTCTGTGTGATTAAATAATAATAATGAAGAAAATGAAGAAGAAGTCTCAGCAGTACTCTTCCACAGTTCTTAATTAATACTTGCTGCTGGATTGTGTCCCCTGGTGAACTGGATGGTCTGTATGTGGAATGGTGGGGTGAGATGCATTGTTTGAATCATCTTCCTTCAATACCAAAAAGCCTTAGGTCATCCTTGTAACGTGTGAGATCTTTCATAAGGACTAGAGGGAATTTCAAAAAGCTGTTTCTTCTCTTAGTGGCTTCTCTTCGTAAAGAGATGGTGGTAAAATGCCAGGGATGTATGAATGGAGACTTTGGGGATATCCAGGCCCATAAAGGGGTCCTACGTGTAGATGCCTCCCACCTAAAGAGGAGAGATTCTTAGCTGTGATGATGTAGCTACTGAAATCTGTGGGTCTAAGCTAAACCTTCTTCACCCTCAGGCATGAATACATTACTGAACTACATTGCATTTGTGCCAGAAAGTCCACCCAATGTCATTCTGAGTTGTTCTTTTCTGCCTCTTTAAGTAATTTTTTTCTGTAGTCAAACTCATAATTCCTGTACGTTCTTCTTTACCAGCCTGAAGGACTGCAGAGGAAGCTTGTGACGACCATTGAAATGGATCCAGCTACACAAGGAAAAGGCAAGTAGTACTTTACTCTTTATCCTTCTCCTGTGCTTCCCTTTGTTGCTTCCTGAGGAAAACAAAAAATGGACTCAGAGACAGCATTATGAGCAGCAACACTGAGAAAACAGTGGGAGAACATTTCTGATTTTCTGGAGACACTGGCTGAAATCCTGTTGGCGCACTTGCACAACCATGTTAAATTTTGGAAGTGAAATGCCATAAGTTAAGAAATCTCTGCAGACATTTTCTGTTGTGTAGTGAGTCAGACAACTTAGTGTGCCACAGGTACGGTCTATGGGGATTTCTTAACTTATGGCACTTTGCCTCTAAAAGTCACATCATTTGTGTAGCTATGGAACAAGATTCCAGCCACCATTTCTGACCTCTGGGTCACCACCGTTAAACTTTCTTTTTTCATTTATTCATATCAGAGTGTTGTACAATTTAAAATTATGGATTGTATGAAACATGAAGTTCAAAGATATTTAAAATGTTAAAATATTTAGACTATTTTTGACCAGAAGTGGGCCACTTCAATAGCATTATCTCGGCCATTTACTAGATCTTCTGTAGTACATGTGGTGGAGCAGAAGTTGCATGCTCATAAATGCTGCATTGATTGAATTTCTCCACAAAGCAGTGCTAAAGGACTTTGTTGTGTTCCCTTTTTGTATTCTTTTTTCCCCCAGGAGGAGTTCAAAAAGTGGAAGTCAAAGCCAAGGATTTAGATGATATGGTTCCTGGCACAGAACCTGAGACCCAAATTAGTGTCCAAGGCAAGTGCTTTTTCCTTTAAAGTGCAGAACTCTAGGACTGTGGGTGTCAGCAGGATGAAAGAACACCTCCAGGTCAACTGGGGCAGCAACATTTCCTGCAACTCAGTGCATTTCCATCCATTCAGCCCCTCCAATCCCATTGAGTGCAAGGGTGGACAAAAGCACTCCCACAGGTAAAGTGACCCCAGAGTTTGGAAAAATACTTTTTGGACTTTTTTGTGTTTGTGTGTGTGCCCTCAAGTCAGTTCTGACCTCTGGTGACCATTTTCAGAGTTTTCTAGGTACTCGGAAGTAGCGTACCATTTCCTTCCTCTGGAGATATCCTGGGACTGCACCGTTTTCCCAAGGCCATACAGGCTGGTTCTTCTGGGAAGGACCATGGGGAACTGAACTCCTAAACTCTGGCTCTGCAGCCAGTTTCCCAACTCACTGAATTATCCAGCAACCTTTTGTTTATTTATTTTGTTGGGGGGACTACCGCTTCCTAAAACTTTTAGCTGGGCTGGGGGACTTGGGGAGATGGTAGTAAAAATACAAAATCAGATTTTTATTTTCTGCACCCATACTGACATTTTAGCATCTCTCTCTCTCTCTATGTGTGTGTGATTAGGTGACCCTGTGGCTCAGATTGTTGAAGACTCAATTGATGGAACCAATCTGAAACATCTCATCATAACCCCTTCTGGCAATGGGGAGCAGAACATGATCACCATGACACCATCAGTTATTGCCACCCTCTACCTTGACACCACAGGCCAATGGGAGAAGATTGGGGTGGATTGCAGAACTGTTGCAGTCAACCAGACCATGCAAGGTCAGGACTTGCTCTTTCACCAGCTGATGCAAAATGTCTGTTACTTCTTGGTTCATTCATCCTGTATTTTGGCTGAATTTAGGGCCCATATGATGGATGCTGAAACAGTCTGACTGGCTGGAATGGCTCAAATTCTTTTACAATGGGCACTTAATTATTCTGTTGCAGTGGTGCCAAACTCTAAAGGTCAAACTATGTAGTATAATTAGCATGTATTTAGAAGGGTTGCTGTCTCAAGTAATAAAAGGTGTCTGTCATTGCACTTTTTCTCACATACATACATTAGATTTAGCAGACACTGTGGTCTTATTTATCCATGGAAGATAAGAGGCATGTGAGTACTTTTTGAGTTCTGATTCCCACAACTGTTGGGAAAACATGTGAGTACCACTGGGAGTACTTACTCCCCTTTGTGCCTGTTTTTACTGGGAGAAATGATAAAACGCTGGCTAAATGAGCTCTTGTCATAATGTTCTCACACAAAAAATACAATATGTCTCTTTTGATGATTTCAAAAAGGTTGAGGTGTCAGGTTGGAAATGGGCTCTTTGTCAAAGTGTAGGAATCAGGCGCTAGAGTGGAGGCCGATGCTCCTCTCTTGAGCTTCCTTCTGTTCAGGTCTTGTGGTTGCTGGGGAGAGCACCCAGAAAAGCCCTGCCGACGATTCCTTAGCGAATGTTGGTTGGTGTTGCCTGACTGAGCAATTGGCTGGAGTGAAAAGTGGAGTCTTCAGGGAAATGGAAACATGAAATGAGAGAGAAAAACCATTCATACCAAAACCAAGTGAAATGTAATGCTTTGGCAGTGTGCGTGCATAATCTTACCCTTCCAGGATCCATCCCAGGCCAAATTAGCTCTGAAAATGGAGGAGGGGGAAATAGCAAATTCCCATTTTGTGAATTACAGTTTTAGTTTTATTGGGGGGAGGGGGGAGGGGCTGAGGGGATGTGTTTGTCCTGCATCCTATTTCTTTAGGAAAATCACCACTCCTATGGGGCTTCCAAAAATACCTTTGTTAAAAACCTCCTAATCTTATCAGCTATGAGAGACCTAGCTTTATGGTATTGAGGACATCACAAAACCTACAGGCTCCCCTTTGCACCCCTCCCTGCAGTGGAAAGGAAAGATGAGATGAGATAGGGCAGCATTAGAAGGAGGGCAAGCACTTTCTTGTGTGTTTGTGTGTGTGTGTGTGTGTCTGTGAGTGAGAGAGACTTGTGTTGTTGTCTCTGCCTTTCTGGAGGAACATGTGCTTTTTTTATGAGCTGCCCTAGTATTCCACAGCTTTCCCTATTTTCCTGTTTTAGGTTACACACAGCAGTTGGTGTATAAGAAACCTGATCATTCGTATGCTGCATGGATACAACGCACATCTAGTACTTGGTAAGACCAGGATAGCTCTGAAGGAGTCTGAATCAGGAGCCTCCCTTCACATCTTCCTGCTTCCTATTCAGCACCAACCCTCATGAAGGTCCCACCTATATGTACTATTGTGATTTGGTGCCCAGCACATGCTATTCCTCAAAGTTGACCCACTAGTACTATAACGCTCTGGGTCATTCTCCATCTGCCTGAACCTTTTCCCTCATCTAACGCCACTCCATGTTAGTGAAGAGATTAGGATGCCTATTTTCATCTTGACTGTTCCTGGTCTTGTTGAAAACACTGGGGTTTGAACCTAGTGTTCTTCTCCGTTCTTGTGTGACTACTGAGAACCCCTCCTTGCTAACAAGGTCAAGTGTACAGCCAGTTATATAAAGGTCTTTATTGAGATGGTTGAGCTGATCCTTTATGTTCTTTGCAGGCTAACAGCATATGTGGTAAAGGTCTTTGCCATGGCTTCCAAGTTTATATCTACCATTAGCACTGAAGTCCTCTGTGGAGGGGTGAGGTGGCTGGTTCTGAAGAGGCAAAAACCAGATGGGCGGTTCCATGAAACTGTCCCTGTGATCCATGGAGCAATGACGGTATGCTTTTTCCCCCTGCTTTGAATAGTGTTTCTTGTGAAAAATCCAGAGGTTTTCACAGTGAAGATGACAATAACACAATAATTCATTTGCAAAATGCATGGTAGTCAGTGGGACACAGGGGCAAACAAAGGTGAGGGATGGCAATATGAATAGTAGGAGACTCCAGAGCTTGGAAAAGTTACTTCTTTGGGACTAAAACTCCCATAATTTCCCGGCCAGCATTGGGAGATTCTGACAAAAATGCAACTTTTCCATTCTCTGGGAGGTTTTAATGCAAGGAGGAGTCAACATGAGACTGATTTGAACAGGATTTTTCTCAAAAAAAAAGAGAGAGACAGTACTGTAGATCTCAAGAAGTTTGAAGGAGGAGAATGTGATGATCAAAAGGGGAAAGGTGCTTGTAGGGAATCAAATGACAGGAGACAAAGTGATGACAGTAGGTAGGATGCTGGAAAACGGGCAGGGATGCTTTAGGAGGAGGGAGGCACAGCTCAGTGGTGGGATGACACCTGGGCTAGACGGAAGAAAGGTGTAAGGCATCTTGCTTTGTTCCTTTGCTAAGGAGTGATGAATGAGAGGATAGTGGTACCTGTAGGAAGGAAAGAACACAATGTTATTGGTTACAGCAGCAGCTTTTTTGAATGAATCCAGTGCATTGAGAGACCCGAATGCCTCTAGATGGCACCACCCATCAGTGATTCACTGAGGGTCATCACCAGGGATGACAGTGCCATGGAGGCCGTGTGGGTGTACTCCACTCAGTAGCTCCTCGCCAGCTGTGGATAGAGGCAGGCCCCTAGCCCCTAAACTAGGCCAGACCATGCCCCATTCTCTGCTCCCCTTAAGGGGATCCCTTAATACCCAGAGGCAACAGGTCCTGCCTGCCACCCCTAACACCACCTGGATCCACTCCAAACGATACCGTTACAACCACCCTGCACCATTTTACCCACAGAAACCAACACCTCCGAATTAACGAACTTTAAGAATTAACAAACAAGGAAGGAGGGAGGGAAGGCCAGCGAACTGCAATCTGGCTGGGGACGTGGTGACCTTCTCATTTAATGCTGGAGAGGAAGACTGGAGTGAAAACTTTGTTACTCAGGTCTGTGTGCCCAGGGCCTACATTTGAATTTTACTGCTGGCCAATGAGAGGCTGCAAGCATGATAGGCATTCTCCCATCGCCCCCTGCACCATTTACCAGACCTCCTGAGTGATCAGGCTGCTGTACCATCCAGAAATGGGTGGCCTGGTAAGCTGAGTCCCCTTATTCTCTAATGTTCTCGAGGACTAAGAAGCCCATCCCCACATAAGCATCTGAATATATTCAGAGTAAGATAGTGGTTACATTAAACAGCATCATGATGGTAGGAGGAAACGCTGAGATTTGACTTCTGAGAAAAACAAGTAGGAGTCATCAGAGAGCCAGATATATTTGTCTTCATGTTTATTTTATCTACAAAGAAGGTACCAAGTCTGACAGAAGCAAAAAGTGATGGTGGTCCCCAGCCTTCCCAAATAAGCTTCCTTTCCTTTGCTGAGTCCCCCTCCTCCTTTTTTGGGGGCCACAAGAAGAACTTGGTTCTGAAACCATTTGTATGTGTGTTTTTAAAACCCTGTTTAATTGTTAATAGCCTGTATCTTTGTCTTCTTAGTTTTCTAAGGTTTCTGACTGCTTGAGGCTCGAACACAGACGTGTGTATTCGTTATGATTCTCCCATTTTCCCTCCCAGAAAGGGATTTTCCTCAAAAATATGTGCCTCACTGATGGCCAATCTCAAAACAAAGCACAATAAATGCATGATATGTGAGATGAACATTATAAGCTGGGACAAACATGTCTTTCAGAATGAGAGGGGAGTATTTATGTAAATTAAAAAATGTGATAGAACTGTCATCTAGTTTGACTTCTATATGCTCTGGCTCTTTTTTAAAAAATAGAATTATAGAATCATAGAATAATGAAGTTGGAAGGAGCCTATAAGGTCATCAATTCCAACCCCCTGCTCAATGCAGAAATACAAATCAAAGGATATCTGCCAGATGGTTGTCTAAATTTCTCTTGAACGTCTCCAGTGTTAGAGCATTCACCACCTCTCGAAGTAATTTGTTTCATTGCCATATTGCTCTAACAGTTAAGAAGTTTTTCCTGATATTTAACCAAAATCTGGCTTCCTATAACTTGAGCCCATTGTTTCGTCCTGCATTCTGGGATAATCGAGAACAGATCCTGCCATCCTTTGCATATGTAAATGCTGTTTTTTCCCCCCATTCTCTACTTCCTTCTAGGGAGGTTATAATAAAGGTATGACTGCAGAATCAGAGGTGGCATTAACAGCTTTTGTCCTGATTGCACTGCTGGAGACCAAAGAGACCTGCAAAAATCACACCAGCGTAAGCATCAGCATTCCTTCCTGGCCTAACAGTATGCCTAAATTTGGCCTTCAGGACATAAAAGAACCTAACCCATGCATTTTTCATTTCCCAAAGGCATGAGTGGCTGATTTTTCACCTATTATTTAAAAACTCTTAGTACAGAATTTGGGGTGGGGTGGGATGGAGAGGAGAGAGGTAAAGCTCAAGGGAGGCTGGGTGGGGTGGGGAATTGGCTGAAAATATTGGGAGACAACTTATTGGTGGATGGCTGTGGGGTAGCAGTAGCATCATTTCCTGTTTACTTTTGTGCAGGAGGTAATCATCCACACACCCCATTGCCATAGATATTTTGTTTTCTGGGAGATTTTGAGAGATGGGGAATTAGCCACCATGAACCTGTAGCCACTTGGAAGGCATGCCATATGGCCAGAAGTAAGTTCATTCCCAGCCACCCAAAATAACTAATATGTCACTCCCCCATTTCACTATCCCCAAATGGTGCTGCAAAATGTAAGGGCAACTTTGGCATAGAGTTTCTTTAAAACTTTAACCAGGGCCATTGTAATATTTTTTTAAAAACACAACTCTTTTCCCCTGATATGAATTGGCCTCTTTCTACAGACATCTAGTGAGGTTCCGCTGCCTTCTGAGGGTAAAATCGGACATTACAGGGAATGTAGATTTCCTATGATTACTGTGGTTCCCTTCTCAAAACCAGGTTTTTCTTGGATTGTCTGAGAACTTGCCTCAGTAAATATACTTGCAAGTTAACCTCTTGTTGACCTTCCTGTGCCAGTCACAGCGCTTAAAAAGGCATGGTACATAGGAGCTGAAGAAAATAATGCCATGACATGCTGATATTTCTTACCACTTGAGGAACACTAATAAAAACATGCTAAGCATATTGTTTAGTTTGACTCTGAAATGTGGCTGGCAGAGCTATCTGGGGAAGTTCTCTTTTTACTCAGAATCCAATTGAATATTTGCACCTGCCTAAGTGTAATAGTGTAACTTGGAGGCACAGATAACTGCTACTTAACAAGTCCCTACTTGGCACACATCTAGAAATTCAATCAGAAACTTGCTAATTAGTGGCTATTTGATGCTCTGGCTTATGCCATTGCACTTGTTGTTGTTTAGTCGTAAAGTCATGTCCAACTCTTCGTGACCCCATGGATCAGAGCACGCCAGGCCCTCCTGTCTTCCACTGCCTCTTTGGTCATGTTGGTAGCTTTGATGACACTATCCAGCCATCTCATCCTCTGTCGTCCCCTTCTCCTCTTGCCTTCACATTTTCCCAACATCAGGGTCTTTTCCAGGGAGTCTTCTCTTCTCATGAGATGGCCAAAGTATTGGAGCCTCAGCTTCAGGATCTGTCCTTCCAGTGAGCACTCAGGGTTGATTTCCTTCAGAATTGATAGGTTTGTTCTCCTTGCAGTCCAGGGGACTCTCAAGAGTCTCCTCCAGCACCACAATTCAAAAGCATCAATTCTTCATGCCATTGCACTTACAGAGGTGTAAATATTCAACTGGGATCTGGCCATTGGCTTTTTAAGGCTAGCTTTTTGTGTCCTGCTTTCAATGCTCATTTACACATCGTTTAATTGGCTTTTAGTACTGGCATGTCTAATCGGAGAGATAGTAAGTTGGGGTATACGGTATATTTATAAATAGATTTCTGTCAGCTAGAGCTGAGAATGCAGTCTGAGAGGGCTGCATAAATTGCACTCCGTGGTTCTGATGCCTGCTGTTGGAATCCCCACTAGTTTTCAGGATGTGTTGCTTGTGCATTTGTAAACGGTGTAGAGACACCCTTAATAACAATAATTGTATGCCATCAACTTCTTCCATCAACGACTCTTTTCAGGGTTTTCTAGGTAGAGAGTACACAGAAGTGGTTTAACATTTACTCCTTCTGGAAGCACTTCTGGGACTGTGCAGCTTTCCCAAGACCACAAAGGTTGGCTCTTCCAGGATGCACCGTGGGGAACTGAATTCCCATCCTTTGATTCTGTAGCCAGATACCTAACCCACTGAACTATCCAACCAGCAAAGACACCCTTAATTTTCAGGTATTTCATATCTGAAAGAAACTCAACTCAGCAGAGTTGCCCCAGAAGTGGGCCAAAACACAACCCAGGCGTAACACGAATGGACAATGTCTGGAAATTATTCTCCACCTAGTCCTGATATATAGGTACTTTTTTCCTCTCTTCTTTTCAATCCAGATTCTGGACAAGAGCATCAAAAAAGCTGCTACCTATTTATCCAGAAAATATGACACCTTGCTAAGACCTTACACTACAGCTCTCACAGCCTATGCTTTGGCCCTAGCAGGGCTGCTGAAGGATGACCAGATTCTCATGGCAGCATCAACAGGTACATTTATACCAAAGTGCTGGATGTTCATGTTAGAAATAGAAGGGAGAAGTAATGAAACTGACCAGGAGAGAGAAGAGTTGGGTGTATGTCTTAGTTACTACATGGGTACCAAGGATAATCTACATTTCTTCTGTGTGTATTCTTACATAGATCAGTCAGCTATACTGAAAAATAGTGTGGTGTTCTTTGTGGGCTCTGTGAATCATCCATACCTCATCACATGTATGAATTCACAAAAGACCACTTAAAGAACCACTGTTACAGGCAAGTAACCTATTCTTCTGTCCTTTAATGACACATGGAGGTTGTTCTTCGTGGCCTCTGTGAATCACACCCTGGGTGATCTGCGCCTGCACGGAGCCTCATCGGAAAGTTCTAGAGCTTCTGCAGTAGCAAAAAACACATTAGAATAAGGCCCCTCCCCCCTCGTATAAGTACCTTGGCGCCAAGGCTCTCCTTTCAGTTTCTTTCAACCGCCGCGTTGAGAGCCTCATAGTTCTGCTTCTGTGAGTAAAGAGAAATAGAGTTTATTCTTGATTCCTTCCTGTTATCGATCTTTTTTCCTTTAAACTATTAGATCAAATTCATTATCATCAGAGATTTTTTCCTTTCTACCTCGCTCGGCCTCTGGCCTCAGCACCCCCCCCCCAAATCATCGTTTTTTCTCCTCAAGTTATTTTCTCCTATTCATGGCCCCTTTGGGCCCGTTTAAACACTGCGTGGTCTGTGATAACAAAATACCACTCTGTGAAGGCCACGCCAAGTGTCTTTTTTGCTTGGGAGAGGCACACCAGAGGTCCTCCTGCCAGCATTGTAAGAACTTCAAGCACGGAGTCCTCCGTTCTCACTTATCCAGATTAAAACTCTGTCTTTGGTAACAATCCCTTCAACCAACCAAAATGGCCCAGCCTCCTTGTAAGGCCACCTCACAAACCAAAGCAATGGAAAAAGCTCTTTCTGAAGCCTCAAAACAACGTCCATCGACCACACCATCCCACTCCGACACTCCGTCCACTTCATCTAAAACTTCAAAAACCCATAAATTGAAGCGCTCAATACCGAAATCCTTGATATCAAAGCCCTCCACTAAACGTCAAATGTCCATCGAAGCCTCTTCGGTTCCGGAGCCTTCTCCACCTAAAAGACCTAAACAGCATAAATCTAAAGCTGCAGTCATTTCTCAGCAGCCTCAACAAACCGCCAAATCAATCTCTATTGGTTCGCCTTCTGACGATGACGGAATCCCCTCTCATCAACCCTGCTCCCAGTCACCGGAATGGGATGACAGAATCGATCGATTAACATCTTCTCCTCCCAGTCCTCAACACTCTGTTCTTTTGAGCAACCCTTCTGTTGTCGCTTCACTTGACAGGGTCGACTCCGAACAACAACTAGAGACCATACCTTATTCGGTAACATCTGATCGTCCACCACGTCCTCCTCAGAGACATCGGCCCCAACAGCCCCTGGAGCCGTCTATTTCATCACACATGGCTCAGACCTGCGTTCAGCACTCTCACCAGGTTGCCATTTGCCCCGACCAGTGCTCAACTGGACAAACCACAACCACCAATCAGCCAGTTGCTCTATCCACCTTGGCCGTACATTCTCATGGTGGGCCTTGATCTCGACAGCCATCGGTGTCAAAATGGCCATATCACCGTGACCCACATCAACTCCAACCTGCTCCCTACCTGGCACCTAAAAGACCCAGGACGGTCGAGCAGTTTTCTTCTACATGCGAGGCTTTTACAGCTCCAGCCTCCCAATATTTTCCCACTAATCCAGACGAGGGAAATCATTCCTCTCGCTCGGCATCTCCAGCGTCTATATACTCCACTGCTTTACCAGCTCATTAACAACCTCCGTTTAGACATCACCGAGACAGGCTCTGATATCAATGATCCTCTATATCCATCCTGGTCCATGGACACTCGTTCTGTCCCTCTATCGACGCATGATTTCCATCGCCCGATAGAATCAAGCCATCGAACTCGACATCACTATGACACCGAGTTCGACACCGACGTTCAACCATATCAAACGACGTCCATGGACACTCACATGACATTTCTCGATATACAAAATCCTTGACACTGACAAATATCCATGGACATGCCGCCTCCATCGACATTGAGCCACAAACATCAATACTATGACACTCAACCTATCGACACCAAAGTCGATCGACAATCTGTCGACTCCCGACGTGATCCTGATTATTCCGATCACGGATCCAGACCTCAGACGCCGTCAGTATTACTTACCTCACCGGAATCCAACCTTGTCGATGCCGACCCACCATCACCAGCGGAAGACTTCCAAACTTACGCCCAATTTATGATCCATATGGCTAAATCTCTCAATCTCCAAATCCACCATCCTTCGACAGAACCGGCCGATCATCTATACGACCCAATCTCTAAAGATACAACTACTCCAGTACACATCTCGATGCTTCCGTCTCTACTCAGCACCGCGCTACGATCCTGGACAAAACCAGCCTCTTCCCATACCATATCTAAACGAATCGATAACCTCTACAGAGTCCATGATCCTGGAGCTCTATTTCTTCAAAAACAACCAGTTCCAATCTCTATTTTTCTCAAAGCCTCACAATCCAAATCTCGAAATCGAAAAATCCTCATACCACCAAATAAAGACAGTAGAAGGATTGACTCTATGGGAAGATGGCTTTATTCATCAGCATGCGTGTCGCTAACTACCAGGGAGCCATGGGTGCATATCAACGTTTCCTTTGGGACAATATGTCAACCTTTGTCGAATCTTTACCAGAAGATAAAAAAGTACTCGCCCAAACCTTTCAACAAGGTCTTTCTGTTGCCAAACAACAGATGCTTTCTGCTAGGCACACGGTAGACGCCACAGCAAAGTCAATGGCCACTTTAGTAGCCTTGCAACGTTTCTCTTGGCTAAGGACAGCTGGCCTGGCTGAGGATGCCCGTGCATGTATTGAAGACCTTCCATTCAACGGGGCAGGCCTCTTTAATGCTGAAACTGATGATATTTTGGAAAACGTGCAAAAGAAAAGATCAGCAGCTAGACATTGGGGAGTTTATCCATCTTACCAACAACGCCCCCAACAAAATCAATGGAGACGACCGTGCAACTCATATCAAAAATTCCAACGTGATCCTCCAAAACAAACATCTTATACACCCTATTTCAGAAATCAAAGAAATAAACCCCGCCAACAACCCATTACTAGGTGCAATGACCACAAGCCCAAACATCACGTTTGATGCTCCCATGACCGAGATCGCACACCACTCAACCCATCCTGCCCTCTGGAAACACCTACCTGTCTGGGAATCCATCACTACAGATGCCTGGGTACTGTCCATCATCCGCGACAGCTACCGCATCCATTTCTTCCAACTTCCTCCGGCAACACATGTCATCACTCCACCATCTCCAACCCTACAAGAGGAAATAAGAAATCTACTCCTCAAAGACACCATACAACCCATCTCACAGCACAACAAAGGGTTTTTCTCTCGCTATTTCACCGTACCCAAAAAGGACGGAGGTCTTCGCCCTATCTTAGACCTACAAGAGTTAAACAAATACATCATTACCACAAAATTCTGTATGGTTACCCTCGAATCAGTTCTCCCTTTACTCCGCAAAAACGATTGGTTTACTGTAATAGATCTCAAAGACGCATACTTCCATATTTCCATACATCCTTCTCACAGAAAATTCCTTCAATTTCAGCTAGGTTCACAAGCCTATCAATTCAAAAGGCTTCCTTTTGGCCTTACAACAGCTCCAAGAGTATTCACCAAGTGCATGGCACCAGTAGCTGCTTACCTCAGATTGCAAAAAATTCTCATATTTCCATATATTGACAATTGGCTCCTCATAGCTCATTCCCGTCACAAGGCCCAACGAGACACTCACTTCACCCTTACCCTCCTTCATGATCTTGGTCTCGCCGTCAATGAACAAAAATCAAATTTGAAACCTACAAAGATTATTCATTATATAGCCGCATGCATAGATTCCACACAAGCTCGCACCTTTCTTCCTCCAGACAAGAGAGAAAATCTCATCACATTACTTCAAGTTTTCACCCCTCATGCTATGGTACCCGCCTTGACTGTGCAACGCGTACTAGGCACCATGGCCTCTATGACTTCAGTAGTGCAGCACATACGTCTCAAGATGAGATCTCTTCAGTTGTGGTTTCTCTCCCTCTTCGACCCGCTCACAGACCCTCCTCACACTCTTTAAAGGGTCACTCCAGAACTCGCCTCCCAACTTCAGTGGTGGTGTTTTCCTCCCAACCTATCCATCGGGCGGCCATTCCGACAACCACAACCACAAATACAGGTCACCACCGAAGCCAGTCCCACAGGCTGGGGAGCTCATTGCAAATCTCTCAAAATCCACGCCAAGTGGTCTTCCAGAGAGAAATTGCTTCACATCAACAAATTAGAGCTATTGGCGGTTATAAAAGCTTGCAAAGCTTTCAGAAATCTCCTCGCTGGCAAGATGGTACAAATTGCCACCGACAACACCACGACGATGTACTATATTCTGAAACAAGGTGGCACCCACTCTCTAAGTCTCCTCTATTTAGCGGTCGACCTCTGGGAGTGGTGCCTAGCACATCATATCTGCCTCACGGCTTTACACATTGCTGGCCACGACAATGACTTGGCCGATCTACTCAGCTGCACAAACTCTCAAGCTCACGAATGGGAGTTGGACCAATCAGTTTTTCTTCACCTATGCAAACGATGGGGCAAACCAACTGTCGACCTCTTCGCCTCCCGTGTGAATTGGAAGTGCAAACGGTACTGCTCCCGAGCCGGCATTGGCAAACACTCCCAAGGAGATGCATTCATCGGCTGATGGCCCAAGACCCTCACTTACCTTTTTCCACCGTTCCCGCTTCTCCACAAGGTCATGGTTCGCCCACAACAAGACAAACCTGATGCCATCGTTATAGCCCCTTGGTGGCCGAGACAACCCTGGTTTCCAGTCCTTCACAATCTCTCATCAGACATTCACCACCTCCCTCGCCTGACCCACCTCCTCACGCAGAACAACGCCCAAGTACTCCACCCAGACTTACCTGTTCTGCACCTGGCAGTGTGGAGGATTCCGCCTTGCTAATGAATGTCCTCCGTCAATCAAAGAAGCCATCCACTAGAAAAGCTTACCTGTATAAATGGAACAGATTCAAATCTTTCACTGAAGCTTCTTCATTGCCTTCTATCAACCCATCATTCCTTACTGTGCTATGTTTTTTGCTTCATCTCAAGTCTAGCGGCCTTTCCCTCTCTTCCTTGAGAGTTTACCTCTCCGCTATAGTTTCTTATCAGCCCCCTAACTCTCCGGCAGCTGATTTCTTCAAGCATCCAACATTCAAACGTTTTCTTAAAGGTCTATCTCATATCTACCCAGATACCCGTCCGCCTTCCCCGCAATGGTCACTAACACTAGTACTGCAACAACTTACTAAAGCTCCTTTCAAACCTTTAGCTTCAACTGATTTACGGCTACTTACCTTTAAAACAGTTTTCCTCGTCGCCATCACCTCAGCTCGACGAGCTAGTGATTTAGCGGTCTTACATCACTGCTATCCTTATTTACAGGTTTTTTCCAAAGTCAAACGATGTTTCTTTCCTCCCCAAAGTCGTATCTCAATTCCATCTCTCTCAGCCGTTTATCCTTCCTTCCTTCTTCCTGTCACCGTCCACAACTCAAGAAAGAATCCTCCATACTTTAGATGTTAGGCGAGCCCTTGCCTTTTACGTCCAATGCACCCAACCTTTCAGGCGTTCACCTCGACTTTTCATAAGTCATCAACCACCTACTAAAGGTTGCCAGGTGATGTCTCAAACTATATCTAGATGGGTCGCTTCAACCATTCACCTCACGTATCAGCTGGCACGCAAACCAGTCCCGAAGGTGATTCGCCCTCACTCCACCAGAGCAGTGGTGACCTCTACGGCATTCCTACATGGCGTACCTCTTCCAGACGTCTGCGCCTCTGCCACCTGGGCACAGCCGTCCACTTTCATCTGGCATTATAGACTTGATCTCTGGCAGAAGTCTGATGCGGCCTTTGGACGTGCTGTTCTAGCCTCTACCTTGGCGTGACACCCTGCCTCCGGGTAAGACAGCTTTTTAGTCACCCAGGGTGTGATTCACAGAGGCCACGAAGAAGAATGACAGGTTATCCACCTGTAATTGTAGTTCTTCGAGTGGACCTCTGTGATTCACACATCCCGCCCGTCCTCCCCACTGTCACGCCATTCTGCTTAATGTCGCGGTGGTTGACACAACTGAAAGGGGAGCCCTGGTGCGAAGGTACTTATATGAGGGGGGAGGGGCCTTATTCTAATATGTTTTTTGCTACCGCAGAAGCTCTAGAACTTTCCGATGAGGTTCCGCACAGGCGCGGATCACCCAGGGTGTAAATCACAGAGGTCCACTCGAAGAACTAAAATTACAGGTGGGTAACCTGTCGATTCTTCTGTTTTGATTTTTTTAAAATTCCAGTATCTGTAATCAATCAGTTATTCACTTAGCTGAACTCCTAGGAGATCAATAGATCCTTATGTGAAACATTTCCTTGTTTAAAATAAACTCAGAGGCTTCTTTGGCAATTGCCTTTTTTTTAACATTAACTGAAAGGACCTGACAGCAAATTGTTGGTAGGTTGAAGGATGTTCTTGGTTATCAAAAAAATGGCAAAGTGTTGTCCTACATTTTCCATTGTTATCATTATAACAATGTTCTTGGTTCTGATTTCTTGCGGGGGGAGTGTTATTTAATTTCATCCCATGGCGTTACAGAAGCTTTTCCAGAGAAGAGGGGGATGAGTTTGTAGGGAGGAAATAGGTGAGTCAGTTTTCAGTTTATTCCACATTACAACATATTGATAATCTTTTAATAAAAATTAGAAATTATTAGAAATTAGGTGGCTCCTTAAATTAATGAGCTCATTCTCTCAAGATCTGTTTCTTTGCTGGTAATTAGGTGGGAATCGTTGGGAAGAATATAATGCTCGTACCTACAACATAGAAGGTACCTCCTATGGCTTGCTGGCTTTGTTGAAAATGAAGAAATATGAGGCTACTGGTCCCGTAGTCAAATGGCTGGTAGCGCAGAAGTATTATGGGGGAACATATGGCCAAACTCAAGTAAGTGTTTCCTTTACTGTCCTGTTGCTACAGAATCCAGGCATTGGCTTCTGATGAGCTGCTTCTCAAGTGACTAGTTTACATTATTGCCTCCTTTTGGCTGTCTATGGTGGTAAATTTGTGTCTGTCTGTCTGTTTCCATTCGGCCTGCTGGTGGCAACTATTAGAAGAAAGAGATGAAAAAGGAGACAGGGTTCCTTTGTGTTTCATAGTGATATAGAGGAGGCAATTTCAGCAGGTTTTATGCTCTCCTTCAGTGACAAAATGCCATTCCAAATCATTCTACAACAGCGCTTATCTTCTTCCTCCCTCATGCCATGTTGTGCCAACAGCCACAAATGCATGGATGTTAAAAACATATGTGCCTACATATGTGTCATTCACCCACATGTGTATGTTTCCTTCAGAGATCACCAGGTCTGTACCGGTGTTTTTCCTGCTGCCAAAATATGGGGCCACACAATTTCTCTAGTAACCTCTTGTCACCAGATTTCCAGTTCCTAAGTCTAGATCTCTTTTCAAGGTAAACTGACAGACTTCATCTTGCTCTTTCCATTCTAGGCAACCATCATGGTATTCCAGGCGCTTGCCCAGTATGAAATCGACATTCCTACTCATAAGAACCTGAACTTGAGTGTTTCTATCCAGTTGCCAAAACGCAAAGACCCAATACGTTATAAAATTGACTATGAAAATGCCCTCTTTCCAAGGACAGCAGAGGTATAACATTTTTTTGAGCAACTGTTCCTCAAAAAGGGTCACAATGTTGGAATCAGTTAGACCAGGGGTCCCCAACCCCCGGTCCGCCGCCCGGTGCCGGTCCGTGGGCTTCCTGGAACTGGTCCGCGAAGACGGATCTCCGCCCCCCCCCGCGCGCACGCATGGTGGGCGTGTTGCGCTCATGCGTGCGAGCACAACACGCCCCTCCATGAGTGCGACACACCCCTCCGCAAGCGCGACACGCCTGCTGGCAAGCATGACACACCCACCCACGAGCCCAGGGATGCCCCCACCCCCCTGCACATGGAGCCCACACCCCCCAAACAGTCCGTGGTCCCAAAAAGGTTGGGGACCACTGAGTTAGACGACATGCAATTATTAATTATACTAATTAATATAATGTAGATCTATGCATGGGCTGTCTGTGGCCTTCACATATCTGAGGGTTGCCTAGCCCTGCCTTAGTGACTCAAGCCTTTCAAAGCAGGTCTATGAGTACAATTCTATACACCTAGAAAAATGTTAAAAGAGATGACAGGCTAATTGAGAATCTGTAGTGTAAATATATTGTTTGATTTAGGGGTTTTATTTTTGTTACAGTTAGCTAAGTCAACCTATTGCATGTATTTCAATGTATATGCATAAAGAAGATTAAAAAACGAGAATGGTATCAGTGGTAAATGGTGGCACTTTTTAGGTATATAGCAATAAAAAAATAATAGCATAACAGTAGCAATAATGTATAAAACAAAGAAACAAAAAGAACAGTCAAGCAAAGGGCATGCTCACTCTGTTTACTTTTCAGACTAAGGTCAATCAAAATTTCACTGTGGAAGCATCAGGCCAAGGAAAAGCAACTATGACTGTTACAACTGTGTACAATTCAAAGATGCAAGAAAGTGCACTGCAGTGCAAGAAATTCAGTCTTGAGGTTAGCATTGAAACTCTTCAGTTGGGTAAGTCTGAGCAGTGACTTCCTAGGTTTCATAGAAATACGATAAGATGCACCTACACATGAATATTCCCGATACTTTTTACTATACGTCCTATCTTTTACTATATCTCCTATTTTACAGAATTGTGGGCTAGGATATAAAAATCCCAGTCTGATAATGTAAAGCGCAGGGCACCTTGAGAGCTCATCATGGTGTGGCTTTGTTTATTTTCTGCTTAAATAAATGAACATGCAGAATTAACTAGGTGAACAGGTATGTTGGAACAATGGTGTAAACTTGCTTTTTAAAGCTAGTTCAGAATGGGCAGAAATAGAGGAGAAAGGAATGGTCAAAAGGCTCAGCAAACATAGGAAGGGGCTAGGGGAATGACCAGAAAGGAAGTCAGGGCAAGGTTTCATTCCAAATGAAACTTGTAAATGTCTATATCTCTTTCTCATAAGACCAAACAGGAAATAGGATGCAAAGGGAATCCACCAGTCCACACAGACACAGTAGTGGCCAAGGAAATGTGGCCATGCTGGGGTTCTGCAGTTGTCATGCAAAAAAGTACTTTTTGTGTCTCTTTCCACCATTCTGAACTGTGTCAACTCGTGTGGTAGATTATCTGGGGTTTTGTGACTGTTGTTGATGTCTGTTGTAGTTCTCTACTGATCCAGAATTCCAGTGGCTACGTCCATGCCCACATAGCTCTCTGCAGGCTGAAATTCAGGATATTTACTTATTCATTGGTACAGTCTTATGAGTTTATCCTATTTTTCTCAAAGGAGCTCAAGTACTAGACATGGTTATTCTTCCTCTCCTCATTATCTACACAACAAATGAATGAATGCACTAGGCCAGACTATAAATAGTCCAGGAGCACCCAGTGAGCTTCATAACTGAATTGGGATTGGAAATTTGATCTATTTTAAGTTTAGCACCATACTGGCTTATGTTGAGCAGTGAAAGTTGAATAAAAAAGAAAATTTAGTTGGGTAAATAAATAGCTTTCAGAATATTGCTAGCTACCAGAATGTCAGACTTTGTAAATAGGAGCAACTTCATCAAAGTTTCAGACCAGGCTTAGATTCAGATTTGGTTATTCTACAGGGCTGTAGAAATTAATCTTGCTGCGAATTTCCACGTGATCCACAATTTTCTTCTACTGTTAACTTCAATCAGAAGTAACTTTGAGATCCCTTCTTGGTGAACAGGTATGTTGGAACCATTGTTCCAGCATACTTGAAAGGATATTTAAAGCCCAGGAAACCTTTCCATGGAAGTCCAGTTGCAGTCTTGCAGTCTCGGAAGCTGTTGCTTGGAACTGAGGTCTGTTTTGCAGCCTGGGATGCTGTTGCACTGGGGCTTTCTCCTGAGCAGACATGAATAGAACTGGGCTGTGCTTTGTATGGTTGGTGGGAAGTATCTATACTAGTAAAAATTACATCTGTCCCCAATCACTTTGCCCTCACAACTCCACCCAATCTTGATATACAGCCCTGAGACCCTTTCCAAATTAGATTTCAGCCTCTAGGATGGGTAATTTTCCTCACCATTGTTTTAGACACTTCTTATTGGCACAGCTTCCTTAAGGAAGTGGCCCAATAAAAAGTTGTTCAAAAATGGTTTTCAACATACACATGAGACTGCTGCCAGAGGTCATTCATGGCTTTGGATTTGGGTGCTATTAATATGTTGATGATACCCAGCTGTGTGTTAGATTAACTAAGCAACCAGAGGTAGCTGTGACAGTGCTTAGTCATTGTCTGGAGGCTATGGTCAAATGGCTGAAGATCAACACACTGAAGTTGAATCCAGAGGAGATGGAAGTGACACTGGTCACCTGGCAACTGAGAAATCCAGCTGTCACTTCTCTAATGATAGTATTTCCCAGTGTAGTCACAGCTATACTGCATGGCATTTGTACAAAAACACTGATTTCCCCCCCCTCATGTGATAACTTCTAGATCAGAAGCAGCTCAAGGGAGCCTTGGGGGCTGTCAAAATCCAAATCTGCACCAGGTAAGAATGTTGAGTTTTAATGACAAGGCAGGTATAATCTTGCAAAACAAGCCCATGTAAAATTGGGTTGGGATCTGATATCCCAAATATCAGCTCAAAGCATAGTCTTAAATTTTATCAGAAAAACTATTAAAGCACAGAAGTTAAAAACAATTAATCAAATTATAGTATATAAATACACATCCAATGGGCAATATCATTACAAAACACATGACCATGAAATGTTGCTCAAAAGCTAAGAGTTTCAAAAACAATGCTTTCTTACCCAAGTGATGTAGACAAGATAAAGAGCATTAAGCCTTTAATTCTTCCTCACTAGACTCCAAACAGTTCCATTATTAGCCAAAAAGAACATCTCTAGTTAAAAACCACTTTCTAAAAAGTATCCTGGTGATTTGCTTTGTACCCAGGACAAGTGTCAAAATTTAGCAAGTTAGCTGTTGGCTCGCCAATCAAGCGGTAACTCATAATTTTTATGATAACATTTAATATTATGTGATTAATTGATGCCCAGCATATACTATGATGTAAAACTTATTGCTATTTTTACGAAGGCTTTAGAGATAAACCTGGCTTATAATGGGATTGCTTTGCAAGAAAACAATTGACTGAATATTTCCACAAGATTTCTCTGCTTTGTAAGTCTGAGATGCTTTAACCATGATTTGCCTTTTGGCTAAGATTAAGTGTAGTGTTGTGTAGATTTGCAGGTCAGTTGAGTATATTCTGCTCTCAGCGTACATTGGCAGAAACCAAAGGATCTGAAGAGCAAAGGTTTCCATGAAAGTTGATAAACAATCACCTTCATCCTTTTTTTGGGTGGGTGTGTATTTTCTCATTTTCTGGGTTTTTCATAGAAAAGAATCATAGAAAAGTGAAGTTGGAAGGGGCCTACAAGGCCATCAAGTCCAACCCCCTGCTCAATGCAGGAATACAATCAAAGCATATCTGCCAGGTGATTATCTTAGTTTTTCTTGAATGCCTGCAGTGTTGGAGCACTCACCAACTCCCGAGGTAACTGGTTCCACTGTTGTACTGCTCTCTTTTTGGTTTTTCAGTGTTGGGGGCAGGGATGAGGAAAGGCTTACATCTGTTCCACCTAGACCAGGGAAGGGCCTCAAGTCCACATGTTTCCCTCCCTGCTCTAGGGTGGAGTACAACTCTCATCACTCCTTATTATTAGCTGTGCTGACTGGGGCCAGAGGGACTGCAGTTCAATAACAATTAGAGGACTACCCGCTCCCTGCCCCCACCCTGGTCTAGGAGATCCTTATCTACAACATGCATGCTAATTAAGGGTGAAAGTGGAGGACGGACACAGGATTTTTAGCTGCAACAGGCTTCTTTTTTCATGTGCTGCCGCATATCCTAGTGGTATTACACACCTACATAAAAGACTATCTGCTGACCCTTCAGCTTGGCTCACCAGCAAGGCTCTCCTCACATCTGAGCACCAGGGGAAGCTGCCAACCTTAAAACAACAACACGGCCCTGCCCCTAAACTGAATCTCTCCACCTTGATCCACAAATGTTTTGTAAATGTATATAGAATTGCTATGGGGATTAAGATCGAATGTCATAATGACACCATTTGTTGATAACACAGTAACCTTACTTGTCACATTTGAAGCTAGATCACTTTGAAAACACCAGAACCAAATTGATAAAACTAAAACTGAATCCATTTCTAACCTGCTTCTTTTGCCACTTTTTCTCTCTGTCCCTCATTTTAGGTATCTTGGTGATGTTGATGCCACAATGACAATCATTGATGTTTCCATGCTTACTGGTTTTGCCCCTGATACTGATGACCTTAAGAAGGTAAGTGATGCTGGATTCTAGAGATGGCTGCTGATATTCTCCCTTGAGAATTTGGGCTAGAAAAGTCTCTGCAACCAGTGAAAAGACTTCAGACAGCATGGCTAAGGATTAATTGTGAAAAACACCAGGTCTCCTGCTGTGACATTGAGGCTTACTGGGCTGGGACCAAAGAGGATGGCTATTTTCAGCCATTTATTTACTTCTGGCATCTTTTATCTCTTATATATGGCAGTTTCCTTCTTCAGGCAAAAATAAAGATGTCCGTGACTCGAGCAGCTTATAATGAAAAATAGTTTATGGGGGTGGGGGAAGGGCAATGAAGATGATGAACAGGGAATAAATGCAGTTAGATGGAGTTAAAACATGGTTACTGTTGGAAATGTAGACTGAGGAATAAGATAAAGATCACTTAGAAAATATGACTTTGAAGGAGGGATATGAAGAAATAGCAGCACATGCATATTTAGCAAGGCAGTTATCTTCAGAACAATGGGGAGCAGATCTGGCTTTGATGAATCACAAGCTGAAGGAAAATTCTTTGTAACCTCTGTGAATCACACATATAGGTTCTGTAACATTTGTGCATGAAGACTCGGAACATTCTAGAGCTTAAAAGAAAGACTGTTCGTTTCTTCCCCCTGCATGTATTGGCGCACAATAGCCCAATCTCCTCAGTTCCTTTTAGCTGCCACCGTGTTAGCTTGGAATGCTCTTGAGCTTACTGTTAGTCACCGTCTTTTCTTAATTTCTTCTTCGCATCTCCTTATTCTCATTTTTATTCTTACTCTCCCACTCCTCTCCTGCTGTTTATGGCCCCTGGTGGCACTCTTCAATTGTGTTCTTAAGAGGAGTTCCCCTTCATAAGATGTGCAGGGGAGCCACGTGGTCGCAGCCCTCCATGTTAATTTGTCATTACATGATGGACATCCCTGACAAGTCCTCTTTGGCTTTTGGCAGAGCAGTGCTTTCAGCTTCTTTGGCATGACATCCCATCTGCCAGTAAGTGGGCTTGCTACTCACCCATATGTGTGATTCACGGAGGCCACAAAGAAGTACAGGTTACTTACCTGTAAACATGGTTCTTTGAGTGGTCCTCTGTGAAGGCAGACTACCCACCTTCCACCCCACTGGCTGTCATGCTGTTTTGCATCTATTGGCCATGTAAGACTAACTAAGGAGATTGGGCTATTGCGCACCAATAAATGTGCACTGGATCAGGAAGGAGACTAAAGGTCTTTCTTTTAAGCTCTAGAATATTCCGAGTCATCGCACATGGATGTTACAGAACTCATATGTGTGACTTCATGGAGGACTACTAGAAGAAACATGTTTACAGACAAGTAACCTGTACTTCTCTTGCACCGAGGTTCTTAGAAATAAACATGAGCTGCAGAGTAGTCCTCTTTTTCCCAGTATCTTGATAAATATTACTCTGTGTCCCCACTTTTGGAAGCTAATTTGTGAACCTGAGGGTCTGATCACATGTTAAGAAGAATGTACTCCTCTTCCTCTTACAGGGTTTTCCCTCCAGACATCTCAAAGCAATGTGTCTGAGACATCAGACATACAAGCAAAACCATGCTATTTCCCAACTGAGTCAAGCTCATGTTAGGATAGTCTTTTGGAGGGTGTCCCTGACTTTTGCAGAGGGATGTATATCTTTTCCATTTACATGAAGAATGAAGCTGCAGTCTTGTATACCTAAACAATTTTGAAAAATAAGTAATGGAATCAATGTGGGGCTAAACTACATTTCATTGAGATGAGAAAACCATTTAACTTTTGATGAGATGAAATAAGCAGGTGATTGGATGTAGTAAGCAGTTTGTTATGCTTACAGTATGCAAAAATCTGCCAATACATTTCTTTCCTGTTTTGTTGGGGGGGGGGGGGAAGAAAGAAAAAGTCCACCAATGCCCAAGACCAACACATGAAAGGGGTTCACTTCTAGGTAAACATAATGATTCTTAATAACTGTAGCCACTTGTACTAAATCAGGCAATAAGTCTTCAAAGATTTATTATTCATTTGACTGATTAATTAACTTTTCTAGCTGAAGACAAATGGTATAGTTCAACCAAAGATGCCCTGCTTTGTCAGTGGTCTGGACTCAATTAACTCTTTTACTGAGTCCCTTCCAGCCCTATTCTTCCGTGATTCTTCTATGATTTCTCATGTAGCTATTGCCCCCTTGTTGAGATCTTGCGTCTTCCAATACACTGGACTGGGCAAAAGGACATTATTAATTCAGATTACTTTTTCATAGTAACAAAGGTCCCTTAAACACTAACAAATTTATTATGAAAATGGCAAAAGCTTTTTTTAAATACAAGAATGTTAATGCATATGTTGCTTTCCCAGAGAAGATTGCCTGAAGCAAATCACAGTAAATGTTGCCTTGTCAACCTACACCACATTTAGGTGACAGAAGACACATGTTACAAAATGCTCATAAATTCAAACGTAACCAAAAAGAAATATAAGACAAATTCAGTTGTACAATGAAATAACCAAGGGCTGATACACAAATATATCACGAACCCAAAGTTACTATACTAATGAAACAACTAAAGAAAGAAAGAAAGAAAATACACTACAAACTATTACTGCTAGCACTAGTTTTCTTGCATTTTATAGAAACCTGCCTTAAATGCTGTTCACAGCAGGTAGGGTTTTTCTCACCTTGTCAGACAGTTCACAATGGCTCCATCCTCTCTGTTGGAATAAAATAACAATGGGTCAGTCCACATGGGTATATAGTTCACTAACTGGGTCATAGTTGCTACTGTTTTGGTGCAAACCAAATTTCAGCATCCACACGTTTCTACTTAGATTGATCCATCCTGTCCATTTATGGCCTGTCTTGCTCCTTTCTGGCACAGTGCTAGGGGGTTGGGGGTTGTTTTTGTTTTTTTTTGTACGATTCAGTGCACTCCTATGAGACTATCGTTTTTCCATAGTAACAGTGAGGTTGTGCTGATAAGATGATTATTTAGGTTCCAACCATCAGTTCCACGTTTAGAAGAGGTGCTGCCCAAAATGATCAAAGAAACTCACCTTCACCTTTTGGAAATTAACTTGCTTTGATTGGTGGCTGGCCATTGGTAGGTAAACATGAGCCTCATTAGCAAGCTTGATAGCTCAAGGAGTTGCATCCCTGAAGGGGGAAACTTGCTATCAGCTTTTAAATGTAGTATTTCCATTTTTATGTAGTTTGACTCAGTGACAGGCCAGTCTTTGCTTGTGCTGCTTTGTCAAGGTAACCAGACAAGACAGGTTGTCCTCTTCTAAGTGTTGCTTACCAGCTTGTTAACCAAATTGTGAAACAATGTTTTTTTTCATAATAATAAATAATAAATAATTTTGTTTTTTTTCTTATTACATGTTACATTTCAGATTTTGGCTTAGCAGTTAAATTTCTTGGGTTAAAATCGTTGGCCTAAATCCAGTTGCAGGTCACATTTATAGTAGACCGACTGAATCACTGGGATTTATATAATGTTATTTTACCATTCAGAACTGATTCTGATTTGGACTAGCAATCAAACCAGTTTATTATCAGTCCTAATGTAAACTTCTACAGACAACTTAGCAATATTTTTTTTGAAGACACTGACATGTACAACTCCTCTGACAAATGTATCTAATACTATAAAACATCTTTCTGAATCTCTTGAAATCCCTGTGAGGCACATCCTGAATAGGTACCTCCCAAGAGGCTTTGAACATAAATGCAGATGAACTGTAAAGACAATTCCACTTCTTATTTCCTTTCAATGTTTTAGCTTTCTGAGGGAGTCAACAGATACATCTCCAACTTTGAAGGTGACACAATTTTGACTGAAAGAGGGAACCTCATCATTTACTTGGACAAGGTAAAAGGGTTTTGGAGGGGTCCTATGTCCTTGCCAACACAGTAGTGTCTTTGGATGTTCTGGGTTATTCTGGTTTTTTATTTATTTATTGAGGATTTGAACAGATCAGCCCAGTATTTGCATCCACATATGGGGAAAGGTTTGTTGCTGAGTCAACTGGGATGTACTGGGCCATCTTAGTATGGAGTGTTCACACACATCCAGAATTGCTCCCTGTTATCTCGCTCCCAGCACAGATTGCTTTTTCTTCCTCTTTCGTGATCTCTGTGGATCACACTGATGGGTTGTCTGTGTTTGTGCAGAGCCTGTTTGGAACCCTCCCAAGCTGAGTAATAGCCTTAGTAACAGCAATCTGGAAACCTCCTGCTGAGTATTCAGTTTTTTCTCTTCATTTCCCTTTCCCCTTCCTGTTTAATTTGTCCTATAAACTTGGTTCACTACCTTTATTTTCATTTATCATACCCTGTTTATTTATCATTGATCACTCTTGTTGATTTGTATTTGTTTATTCTGCTTTTATTCTTCCCATGCATATGGCCCCTAAGGCCTTGTTTAAGAAATGCAGCTCATGCAGAGGCAGTATAGCTCCCACTGATTGTCATTCAAAGTGTTTATTCTGCCTCAGAGAGGCGCATTTCTCCCAGTCCTGTCTGATTTGTGAAGCTTTCACCAAGCAAAGCTGCAGACTAAGACAGTTGAAACTTCATTTGTTCCTGTGGGAACAGTCTCTCCAAGCTGCTGACAAGGCTTTGGACCCATGCTTGTCGGCCCTTACTCTGTCCTTCACCCGTCTCAGTATCAACAGTCTCTATTCACTCCAGTAGACAGACTTCTCATCCTATACCGCCTCCTATGGCTGTTCCCAATCAACATCTACCATTCACACCAATGTTGACATAACAGCCAACACCATCTTCCCAGGCACCCTCCTTCTACCTTGGGAAGGGAGCAGTCTCTGTTCAAACCAAGAAAATCTGCCGTTAAGCAGCTCTCCAGCCCTGCTATCTTTGAGCCAGAACAGGCAAAGGACAAGAAAGGTAAGCAGACTAAGAAGGCTCTACAAACAGTATTGGTTGCCTCACCTGCTCCACCATCTGTTATGGATTCTGCACCAACCCGGCATTCACCTACTCCATCTGATGCATTGCCCCCTGCTTCCATATTCCCAGTGACATAGTCTCCATTCTATTTCAGCCATCCTGTCTTATTTGCTCCTCCCATACTAACCCTTGGCTTAGTTCTGACTTCATTTCTTCTGCTTGATTTAGTCACTGCTACTTTTGCTCATTTGGCCTTGGTTTCAACAATGGACTTTCTGCTATCAGCACTGGACCCTAGTGTGATCCCATCAAATACCACCTAAAGCTAGCCACTGGCCCTTGTTACTGACTCTGTATTGGGCACACCCCTCTGTCAGGATCATTCTTTGATGGAACCACCTTCCTTGATGGACTCTGCTTCAGATGCTGCTTCTATTGCCTCTTCTGCAGGAACTCCCCACAATCCAGATCTCTCATAATTGATTTTCATAATTGATTTTCATGTGGGGACCAGTGGTATCAAAATTGTTCACCCCAGGATATTTCCAGATACCCATCTCTGACTTGTCCTGTTTTACTCACAGTCACTACTCTCACTCCTGTTCTTGATCTCCATACGATAGGTGCCACTATTCGCATGCCCATCGACAGTGCACATCACGGTACAAATTTCCATTTCATTACTATTAATCTCACCATTCTTTTCACTGTGCCAACTCCCCATACTGGAGAGTTCATTGTCATCACTGTGCTCATCCAGTATATTGTGCCAACCTCCATTTTTCGAATTAGGCACCCTAGGCTCTGTGTTTCACCACCCGAGCTTACCAGATTTCATTGCTGACACCTCAACTTCTGTACTTATCGCAATCACCCATACCACTAGACAGGTTTGCCTACTTTCAGCAACTCGGCAAGCACAGCCTGCCATTTTGGACTTACCTGTCTTGACATCACAACCTCTCCATCCAGAATCCAATGTTGATGAATCACCTGACTCCCACCTCAGAGGCCCACCACCTTCACCTCCAGGACACTCCTCACCAGTCCAGGAAGTCAAAGCAAAGCAAAAAGCAAAGTATGCTGCTTCTATACCACCCCATAGTGCTTAAAGTACTCTCTAGGTGGTTTGCAATTTGATTATGCAGGCTATACCTCCCCACACTTCCAGTGAGCTGTGTACTTGGAAGGATGGAAGGCTGAGTCAAACTCAAGCCGGCTACCTGAGTCCTTTGGGATCAAACTCAATTCTTGACTGCAGTACTGTAGTTTAAACGCTGCATCACAAGTTTAGTAAGGAATCCTGTGCCACGCTCACTTTCAGAGGACCTTTGACCTTGTGCTGACCAGATACTGCAGATAGCTAAATCCCTTGGTACTGACGTTAAAGAACCATTAACTACCACAGAGGACCCAGTATTTGCCAGAAATCAACAACAGATACACTCTAGTTCTCCTTCCTCTCGTACCTCCCCTATCCTTGCTTGTACAACAGTCATGACAGAAACCTTCATCAATTCTGCTACCAGCCCATTGAACTGAGAATTTTCAGCATATACAAGAAGAAGGAGCTTCGTTCTTCCTGCATCATCCCCTCCAAAACCGATCATTGTGGAGGCCGCACAAAGGATAGATAAAAAACCATTTCTCCCCTGTGGAGAGAGAGAGTAGGAAGCTTGTTCTTCTGGGTAGCAGACTTCACTCTTCTCAGCCTTAGTGGTATGCATTAGCAATTACCAGGCAACTATGGACACATTTCAACAGCTGCTCTGGGAGAAACTGGAACTGTTTCTCCATCACCTTCAGGAAGACCAATGGCTACTATCTCTATTTCTCTTTCACAGGGCACACCACCTTGCTAGTCATCAAATAAACTCCTCCAGGCACATCACTGATTGTGTCTCAGAGGTCATTGATGGAGCTCTTGCCCTTCATAGGCACTCCTGGCTTATAACCACCGGTATGCTGGAGGAGTCGCTCTTCCTCATTGAGGATCTGACTGTTGAGGGTGATGGTCTCTTCAGTGCCAAAACAGATGTATTTGTGGGCCATCTTGTTAAAACAAGTAATATTGCAAAGAAAATGGCCATTACCTCACATTCTGCCACTTACCTGTCAAAGAAGCAATTTTGGAAAAAGCCCCAGTACCAAGGTCCCACCCACTTGTCTGCAATATCTGCCCACTCTTCCTCTCCAACCAGTTCTCACAAGCAGTCTTTCAAGTCTTTCAAACACAGCAAAGAGTTTCCCTCAATGTCTTCCACATGGGGACCTTCCTCTTTTTCAAAGTCCTGTTTTTGACTGCTCTCCGCATACCTGCTTTGTAAACAGTGTCCATGGTTTCTCCTTACCTTGAGAGACAAGGGCTTATCCTATTCAACAATGAAGGTCTTTTTCTCTGTCTCGCTCTGCCATCTCAGTGTTTTGAGGCAGATGGAAAGCAAGGCCTTCTTCTTCATTGATATTGCAGTTAAAACCTGATTTTGATGGTTTGATCTCCCTTACCCTCCATACTGTTTTAGACTCATAGTAACTCTCTTTGAACTTTTGGCATCTTGCACCTTACATCTCCTTACCTAAAAGACAACTTTCCTGGTAGCCATCATTCTGCCTGCAGGGCTTCTGAATTCTGCACTTTGCCATCAGATGCACCTTTCCTAATGTTGCACACTGAATTTTTTTTCTCTGTCCAGATGCCTCCTTTTTCCTGAAGTCTGTGTCTCCTTCCTTCCTCCCTCCCTCCCTTCCTCCCTCCCTCCCTCCCTACCTTCCTTCCTTCCTTCCTTTTGTATACCACCCCATTAGTGCAATGCACTACTCTGGGTGCTTAACAGCTGGCTAAAAACACAATAAAGATGTCAAATAAAAACAACATAAACAACACTCAAACAACAGCACCAAGAGGCTGAAATTGTGAAATAAAATGCAGCACAGGCATATAAGCAAAACAGAGCAGCAGAGGAAGACCCTAAACAGGGTTGCCAAAAAAGGCCTCCCTATAAAGCAGTGTTTTTAAAAAAATTAAAATGTTGGGAGGGAGGGAGCCATGTACAGCTCCACCAGCAGTTGGTTCTAAAGTGTTGGTGCCACAACAAAGAAGGCTCTACTTCTAGCAGATGATTTCCTGGTCTCTCTTGGAGTGGCAACTCTGAGGACCATGGCCTGGGAGGATCTAATGGAGTGGGTAGATGACCTTGGGAAAAGGCGCTCCAACTGGTAACGTGGTCCCAAACTATGATCGGCTTTATAGATTATCATCAAAACCTTGGATCTTTCCATCACAACCACAATGTGGTCTTATTGGCCTTCATCCACCATCCTACTGCACCTTTAGAGTGAACACTTCACATGCTGGATGTTCATTGGGTGGTAGTCTTTTATCTCTCACACACTCAGCCCTTTCAAAAATCTCCATTGGGTACTTGAGTGTATTCACCTTGCCTACAAATTAGCTGGAATGCCCGAGTCTATTTGCCATACTTTCCACTATTCGGAGGGGCTCCTCCTATGCCCCCTCCATCTCTACCTGAGTTTGGTCAAAGACTTATTTTCTCTTTTCTCTTCACAGGTCTCTCACAGGGACGATCAATGCCTACAATTTAAAGCTTACAAGTATTTTGACGTTGATCTCATACAGCCAGCATCGGTCAAAGTGTACAGCTATTATAATCTTGGTAATGACTCTTGTGAGATCAGCATTGTAGAGGCTACTCAAAGACCAAGACACTAGTTAGGGCATTGAAGAAATTTACTAAGTTTCCCCTTTTGCCTCCTTTTATGAGGGCAGAGCTCAGGAGGGAATCCCCTGAAAATATTTAAAAGGCAATGACAAAGGATGAGGGACCAACTCTGCTCCAGTTTCCAGACAGCCTTCACGTTCTAGGCTGCTTTGCCCTCACCCACCCATTTGTAATTTTTATCCAAGGGCAAGGAATTAGACCAGGAGGACCTGATTCCTGGTTTCCCCGATTCTCTAGCACAGGGTTTCTGTGCACAGGAATGCTATTCATATGTGGGCTGTTGTCCTGGTTTATCTTTGGTACCACATGGAAAGTGACTGTTTGTTTGTTTATTTATTTATTTAAAATAAATTTTGCTGGAGTTTGTTGAACTGGATACATGAGATCAAGGCATTTTGTTGTTTCCAGTGGGAACTCCCCAAAGTTGATGCTGCTTAGTTAGATAAATGCCATACCCATATCCCTTGCATGGCTATAGGGCCAAGGAGGGTCAGCTGATGACCTAAAGGCTCAGTCTGGCCTCCAAAGCCATTTTACCCAGCCCACAGTGGCCTCAACCAAATGCAGATACTTAAGCAGTAAAGCAAAAACAATTTTTTTTTAAAAAAATAAAGAAGACAAAAATGATGTGGCATCTTCTTCAGAGATCTGAAGAAGTTGACTTGTCCATGAAAGCTCACATTAAAATTATACTAGTTAGTCTTTAAGCGGCCACATTTCGTCTCCTTAATTTTTTTTATTTTTCTTTTGTTTTTGCCTGACATGCAAACATAGACTAACACAGCTACCTCTTTGAAAACGTAAACAGTAAGTTTCTAAGGAATGATAGTTTTGAATTTACAGATTTTAAATTGTTTTTATTGTTTTTTAATTTGTTTTTAAATCTTAATATGTATTTAATTATTTTTTTTAAATGTGATATTTATACCATGTTTTTTAATCTGTTTTTCAATTTGCTATGAGTGGCCTTGGGCCCCCTACGGGGAGAAAGGTGACATATAAATAAAATAAAATAAAATAAAAACAATGAAAACATTTGCTGGCAACTCCACTTTTTAGATCCTTGTGTGAAACCATGTTATTGTACATTTCCAGTGCTACATCTGGGTTTTATATATTAAGGGTGGGTATAATGTGGCTGAAAGGCTATTTTGAAGCTCTCAGCCTCTACTGGGCACCACAAAATATTCTGGGGAAATATATGCAAGATTCCTCAGAAGTGGCAATTCACCATTTCAACAATTTGCATGTCTCCCATGTTTTAAATGCCAATTTTTTAAACTAAAGATGTAAGTCTCTGGTCTTTCCCGTGTCCTGGGAGGCATCTTGCTGCCCTCAGTAAGTTCTGGAATTGGAGGCAGCTCTAAGATGATGATGATGATGATGATTGTTCACTGGACCCTGCCCACCTCTGTTATCTGCAATGCCTGAACATGCTTGAGCTGCATAACCATTAAACCTTTAATCCCAGAGGACCTTGATAATTTGTTTGTAGGTCAGTTTGTGCGTTAAAATAACATTTTCCAGCCCCACAGATGATTGCTTGGTGAATTAGTGAATCCCGTGGAACAGAGAAAGTAGCCATCCCTAAGGCAGCTGGTTATGGGGTACCACTCTCCCCTTGAGTGTCTGCTTAAAGACCCTTGTACAGCTAGCTGGCTTCCTTTTGGTTACACGAAGTTAGCTGGATGTGTTTCTAATGTTTTCCCTGGGAGAAATGGTCCATCTGCCTAACTTAGTGTCCTTTTCAAGGATTTTCCTTTTGAGATTTCCTACCAAGGTAGGAAACTGGAAAACTGTGCAGGCTTTTCAACATAGCGATGAATCTTTTCTTTCCTCTTTTCAGATGAGCAGTGCATCAAATTCTACCATCCAACCAAAGGAAGTGGACTGCTCAGTAAGATATGTCACGGCAATGTTTGCCGGTGTGCAGAAGGTATATAATGTAAGGTCTCTGGTTTACTGGACATAATCTGGGGATGTTATCTGTGTCAGCCTTCTACAGTCTGGCCCCCACCAGCTGTCTGGACAATTCATCCTTGAGTCTTGATTGTGTTGGCTGGGGCAGATGGGACTTTTAGTTGAAAACCTCTGTAAGGACTCAGGTTGGAAGATGCTGATCCGTGATCTGGAATGTGGAATAAGCATAGGGTTCCTATTATCTGGATCAGGCAAAGGCTCAGAAAAATTACTATTGTAGAATTTGATCTTTGTTGGAGCTCCATTTTTTTTGTCCCTTGTATCATTTGATAAAAGCAGCTGTTTCTCCATTCCAGAGAGCTGCGAAATCTTTCTGGTAAATAAAGAGCTATAAAAGTAGGTCACACTATAATTTGCAATCAAAAAAAGGGTTTATACAAAAGTATTTCTCTTTCCATCTTCACATCCAGTAATATGTGAACAAGTATAATGTAGTGGCGGAATGGCCAGAAAGTATCAAATACAACTCCTAGTTCTTTT
This sequence comes from Intellagama lesueurii, assembly GCA_037013535.1. NCBI lineage: Eukaryota > Metazoa > Chordata > Lepidosauria > Squamata > Agamidae > Intellagama > Intellagama lesueurii. Next base: position 134,214,358 of record JBAJHW010000002.1, read on the forward strand.
CAATATATGCTAGAAAAATGGTGATCTCAGCCCCTGTCTGCAACCTGTGTGTCTTAAGAGCTATATAACTCATGGCTGGTATCCTGTTACATAGCTCCACTGGTGCAACAGGAGTGATGTTGCTGGCAGAAGGAGATAGTCACTGCTTTCATGTCAGAGTGGACACACATTTCATGCAAGGAGCTAAGGATGTACACAATCTGAAATTGAAGGAGAATTTTTTTAAAATACTGGCAATCTGCCACTTCGGGTAATTTCACTCCTGTTGCGAGTGCAGAGCTATGCAGAAGGATTTTGGCCAATAAGTATCATCAGTTGGTATGCTTTACCTTATTCTCTGTTTTTTTCTTTTATTCTATATGCTGCTTTGGGAAACCTCTAACCTTAAAGGGGCTCCAATATAATTTAAAATGTTAAAAACCCTATCAATAGTCTAATCCTTCCCCAGAAGGATTTTTTTTAATTAAAAAATTTAAATATCTTCAAAGGAACATTCCAATTATAAAACGCTATACAACTCTGGTACATTGGCAGCAGGCATAGGTTATTATTCAGCTGGGAAGAACAATGTTTTTTTTTCTGAGGTTCTCTCTGAGGTAGCTCTCAAGCTGGACCACAGGCTGCTGGTTTGAACCTCCATAGTCCTGAGAGCCCTCCAAACTGGCTGATACAAGCCCACAATGACTTTTTTGCCCTTTGACTGATCAATGAATTTGAGACTCCTGCAGAGCAAACATAGTACTGTATTGCACTCAGCATGATTGTTTCCCCAGAGGGCCTCCAGGGTGCATGTGGAGCCAGAAGCACTCTGGGAAACTCAAAATGCTGAGAGCAATGGGAGCCTCACTCTGTGGTGCACCCCACCTGTTTTATCATTTGAGAAGTTAAAAAAAAAGGGGGGGGGGGAGGTAGGCTGCTGCCTGGAAAGACTTAGGCCATGAATTGGGAGAAGTGACTGTGAAAGAAGAGAAGAACAACAAGTGAGACTATGCTGGGAGTTCAGAAACTGTGAGGAGAGAGAAAGAGAGGAACTCCTCATCAAACATCAACAGGATTTAAATCCTAGTATTCAGGAGGATGGTGGTGCCTTGGCAGTCACAATATACAACTATGTACTGTGGATATACTGTTACAGCCATGGAAGACAGAGTGAGGGAGAGTAGTTTCTGGCACCCATAGCTGGTTGTCTGTCCTTGCCCCCTGGAGGGCCTGTTGGAGTTAACATCCTCTGGGCCTCAGGCATGCTCAGGAGCAGGATGGGGAGAAGGCAGCAGATAAGAACCGACCTGTGTGAGGAGGCAGGGGTGAGCCTGAGCAGCAGCTGTGGGAGATAAAGGAGGGAGAGATGGAGGTAGAGTGGAAGGCTGCTGGAGGGAAGGAAGAAACACCAGACATGGACAAGTACATCAAAGCCAACAACCTGGAGGCCACAAAGTCTGAGGTTAAAGTGACGTGGGGTGATGCTCTTTGGGAGCCAGAACTGGTCCTCTGCACTGAAGGAGTGGCAGATAATCCCTATATCATGGACCCCTGGATGGGCATCCTCAGGCAAGTTTGGCTGTTCTAAGGAAGGTGTTGTGGCAGTGGTGTCTTCAGATTGATACCTTGTCAACCACTCCCATGCCCCATTGCCCACTGGAGACCCTGGGGTCCAGTGGGGCAACCAGGCCCCACCCCAATCGAGAGGAGTCACTGGAAGTGGAAGAGACAAAAAGAATGGCACCAGTGCCTCCTGCTGGAGTTGGGCACACCCCCAGGCTGTGACAAGAGGTCCCACAACACAGGCCCACTTTGTGGGATGTTGGCTGGCTAGGACAAGTGTGTAAGCCCCACAAGCAATGAACTTTTGACATACCTGCCCCAGTGTAGATAACATGGGGTCTTGGGAGTGATGGAAATTCCCAGGGGTGGGGCTAGTACTGGGAACTCAGCCCCTCAACAAATGGAAGATTGGGAGGAGGCAGTTGTCTCTCCAACCTTTTCTGCAGCCCCTCCCCTGGATTCAAGAAAAGCCAGTTTGGACAGTTTGACAAGCCTTGAATTCATGGAGACCCTGCTGGAGGAGGTTTTGCCTTCAGCTCCTCCACTTGTCGGGAATGGCAGTGCTCACAATGAGAAAAAAACAGAAAGGAATGAGTAGGAAAGAGGACAAGTGTAGATACCCTTCCGGGAGGGTCAGAGATTGGAAAGTTACTGTTTAAAGGAATTCAGGATGTACCTTGTTAAAATATATGCCCCCATTAGTTTGGTACTGTTAACAGAAATTTAGTAGGTTCATTGTGTTACTCTGTAAGATTGTGAGTTTTTGGTTACTCTTCTTTTTAAAACAAAACTTAATTTGAGTTTGAAAACAGAATGATTTAAAACTTGAAAACAATCCTCTTTGAAATATATCTTAAATGCTCAGTGTTCTTTTTGTGTGTTTTTCTTCCAAAGAAAGCTGCTCGTTGCTCAACAAGATAGATGAAGACATTGATCTGCAGATGCGATTTGAATTAGCCTGCAAGTCAGGAGTAGATTATGGTAATGGTCTTCTAGATTGCAGAATCCTGTAATTGAGCCAGTGACTATATTTGAATATTAATGGTTATCACACTAACCAAAAACTACTACTTGGGGCCAGTGCTTCAATGTTCTTCCTGGTAGATTTGACTGGCTGCCTCCCTGCAGTTTCCCCTTGGTGAGCTCCTACTATAAACATATCCACAGTACCTTTTTCTATGGCCACAACACTGCAGCTAGTTTTGCCTGTCAGATTTCAGATGAACCACTACAACTCATATGTTCGAGTTGTGAGTTTATGTGCCATCAGGTTGCATCCATCTTACAGTGACGCTAATAAGGTTTTCAAGGAATTAAAAATTGAAGTAAAGGTTTTACTAGTGCCAACTGGCTGAATAGTCCAGTGGTTTAGGTACCTGGCCGCAGATCCAGAGGTTGGGAGTTCAATTCCCCACAGTGCCTCCTGGGAGAAAAGCCAGCCTGTGTGGCCTTGGGCAAACTGTATAGTTCCAGGGTGTACCTGGAAGAAGGGAATGGTAAACCACTTCTCTTTACTCTCTACCTGGAAAACTCTGAAAAGAGTTGCCATAAATTGAAACTGACTTGATGGCATGGAATAATAATAATAATAATTATTTACTAGTGCCACCCACCCACATGAGTTTTCATAGCCAAGCAAAGATTTGAAACCACATTTCCTGAGTTCTTGTCCATCAGTTTATCCACTACACCAAACTGGCTTTTGGAATTAAATCTTGATAAATGAACAACCTCTGGATTTATTGGTATCAAAATATATGGTATGCAATCTGTAAAGAAGCTGCAACAGCAGCAGCAGCAGCAGCAACAACAACCCTAACAGGTCTCCCTCAATGTTCAAGCTCCTCACAGAAGTATTTGCAAGATCAATACATAAGTACTTAAATGAAAACTCCCTGTACCCAACTGAACAGAAAGGGAACTTTAAAAAGTCAAGAGGCACAAAAGATCAGCTGCTTATTGATAAAATGATACTGAAGAATGCAAAAATACGAAAACAAACCTTAACATGGCCTGGATAGACTATAAAAAGGCATCTGACTCATTGCCACACAGCTGGATTAACACCTGCCTAAAAATGTTTGGGATTAGTAAAAACATTCAGAAGTTCCTCAAGAAAAACATGGAAAAATGGAAAACTGTCTTAATGGCCCATGGTGAAGAAATTGGGGAAGTTAGCATCAAAAGAGGAATAATCCCCATGTCAATAATTTTAAATAAAACTGGATTGGGCTACCTCAGAACAAGCAGGAAAAATCAATCATCTCTTATACATGGATGACCTAAAACTATATGCAAAAAGTTCCACAGAGATAGAATCACTGCTAAACACAGTGCAAATATTTAGTGAAGATATCCAAATGAAATATGAAATTGACAAATGTCCAGCTCTGTCTATACACCATGGCAAGATCCAAAAACTAGATGGAATAGAGTTAAAAAATGGCAATATTATAAAATCACTATCAAGTGATGAAAATTATGAATACTTTGGAATACTAGAAACAGATAACATTGTGCATGCAAAAGTTAAAGAACTGACAGAAAGGAAATATATCAAAAGACGGCGGAAAATCTTAAAGTCAAAATTAAATGGGGGAAATATAATCAAAGCTATAAACACATAGGCTGTTTCAGTAATCAGGTACCCAGCTGGAATAATAGATTGGACTCAAAATGAATTAGAAGAATTGGATTGAAAAACATGGAAACTAATGAACATGCATCACGTACTACATCCCAAAAGTGATGTGGACAGATTATATTTACCATGAAAAATTGGAGGCCATGGATTACTGCAAATACAACAGGCAGTAGAGGAGGAAAAAAGAAACCTAAATTATTATATCAGTACGAGAAAAGTTTCTTAAGGCAGTAAAAATGGAGAATATTTTGAAAACAACAGAAACAAAGGCTTAATATAAGAAAAAACAATTTTTCTGGCTCAGCAAAACTACAAGCGAGAAGGATCTTGGAATTGTCGTAGATCACAAGCTAAATATGAGCCAACAGTGTGATGTGGCTACAAAAAAGGCAAATGCTATTTTAGGCTGCATTAATAGAAGTATAGTTTCCAAATCCCCCGAAGTGCTAGTCCCCCTTTATTCAGCACTGGTTAAACCTCACGTCGAGTATTTTGTCTAGTTCTGGACACCACACTTCAAGAAGGATGCTAACAAATTGGAACAAGTTCAGAGGAGGGCAACAAGGATGATCAGGGGGCAGGAAACCAAGCCTTATGAGGAAAGGCTGAAAGAATCGGGCATGTTTAGCTTTGAGAAAAGAAAACTGAGGGGTGATATGATAGCACTTTTCAAATATTTGAAAGACTGTCATACAGAGGAGGGGCAAGATCTGTTCTCGATCATCCCAGAGTGCAGGACACGCAACAATGGGCTCAAGTTAAAGGAAGCCAGATTTCGGTTGAATATCGGGAAAAACTTCCTAACTGTTAGAGCAGTATGACAGTGGAACCAGTTACCTCGGGATTTGGTGATCGCTCCAACACTGGAGGCCTTCAAGAAAAACGTAGATAATCATCTGGCAGATATGCTTTGATTGTATTCCTGCATTGAGCAGGGAGTTGCACTTGATGGCCTTGTAGGGCCCTTCCAACTTCACTTTTCTATGATCCTATGAAAACAAATTAAACAGCTGGAAAAATAAACCACTACATGGACAGCACCGGAGAAATATTGATGGAAAGCATGATCATAATTCAGCATGAGCATGGCTAAAACTGGGGACCCTTAAGAAAGAAACTGAAGGCTTGATTTTTGCTGCCCAAGAACAAGCACTCCAAACCAACGTGATGAAAGCTAAGATTCAAGGAATTAGTGTTAACAGCAAATGTCGACTGCCAAGAAAAAGATGAAACTGTGTCACACCTCACCTGTGAATGTCCAAAGATTGCACAAACAAAGTTAGACATGATAGAATGGCAAAGTTAGTGCACTGGTCATTATGCAAAAATATAACTTACCAGTCTCCAAAAACCCGTGGGAACATCAGGTCGAGAAGGTGTCAGAAAATGAGGAAGTCAAGATCTTGTGGGATTTCCAGATCCAAACGGACAAATACCTTGAACATAACACACTAGACGTAGTAGTAATAGGACGAGGAAATGTCTGGATCATTGACATTGCAATTCCAGGGGATGCCAGAGTTGAAAATAAAGAATTGGAGAAACTAACCAAGTACAGAGACCTGGCAATCAAAACATCTCGTGTCTGGAAGAAGCACACGTCAGTGGTCCTTGTAGTCATTGGGGCTTTGGGAACAATATCAAGAAATTTCACACAGTACTATAAGCAGTTGCAGATCTCAGAAATCACACCACCATCAGAGCTACAAAAATGGCAATATTAAGAACAGCATACATACTACGCCATTATTTAACAGATAATTAGGTTTTTGGTTAAAACTTGTATCTGTTATATAATACAAGTCAATGTTTTGAAGCAGGCGCAGTGGAGAATTGAACTCCCAATCTCTGCCTAAACCACTGAGCAATTCAGCAGTTCAAGGCTCACCCTTTGTTAAGAAGGTGAAGTTTTCATGGGGAAAAACATGCAAACATTTTAATTTTTCTCTGTCTTTGCTCTTAAGTGTACAAAACCAAGCTGATTCGAATAGAAGAAGACAATGGTTATGACAACTACTTCATGGAAATTCTGGAAGTTATTAAATCAGGTAAGGATACATGTTTTGAAGGAAACCGTATCATGGATACCACAGAAGGAATACTGCATTAATTAACAACTAATTTAAAAGCATACATTAGTCTAGGTCACTGAATTTCAGTTTTGTGTTCTGCAAAAGGAGTGAGAAAACATTGCTCCTCCGGGTGTTTGAATTACAGCTCTTAAAACCACTTACCATTGGCCATGCTAGTTGGGGTTTCTGGAAGTTAAAATCCAAAACATCTGGAAAGCCAATGAAGGGACCACCCCTATTGCATGGATCCCTGGGGAACTAGCCATTATGGGCATTATGTATCCAGTGTATTCTTCTATTGGCAGGAGGCTGTTTGTGTATTTTTAAGCCGGACTGGGATTCAATAATATGCTGATCACTTGGGGCAACTGGTACTTCTGCAAAGATAGATACCAGCTGGGTAATGATGACAACAAGCAAATGCCATCAGTAGAGAGGGGGAGAGGCATCAGGTAGAAGAAGGCATGGAAACCATATGGTTGCTTCCTTGCATGAGTTTGCAAAAGATAGAGCCACTCATGCAGCCACAACTAGTACACGCTAGGATCAAGGCTTCTGTCAGCCCAACAGGGGGCAGGGCAACACTTTTTACTAGTCTTCCCTCTCTCCAGTGGCTTCCCTTCAATCTATTCAAGAGGGTTGGGTGTCTGAAAGATCATGAGGTGAAAGAGGCAGAGAGTGAGGAGAAAAGAGCTCAAATATCTTTCCACTAATGGAAACCTCTGGACTAAAGAGCCTCCCATCGGTAGAAGGTGATGTGGAACATAGCCTTCATTTACAACTTTCAAAACTATACCACAAATGAAATATGTTTCGAACAGACTACATTTAGTCCCAACCACTTATGAAACTCCTTGAAATTGTATTGTTTTATTAGTGAATAGCATTTGAGGTTCTCACTTTTTTTAAAACTTTTTTTTTAAAGAAAAGAAAGAAAGAAAAAGTGCTCTGGGGATAGAATGAGGAACTGGAAAAACTAACTTGGAGGATGACTACATGGGTTTTTAGCTCACTGTTTGGTCCACGTCAGAGATGGGCAGGTTCAATCCAAGAGCTGGTGATCCATGGATCTTCCTGTACCAAATCCACCAGATTCCCCTTTCCATCCACACTCTCCATCCAACATACTTCCTTCTCCTCTATCTCCACCAACTGCCTCCTCCTTCCCCTCTTGCCTCTTTTCTATCCTCCTTTCCCGCCAAAATAGCACCCCCTCTCATCTCTGTCCCTAAGTCCAGTCCTTGGAAATCTCTCATTAACTCTGACGGCTGTCCCTTGCTGTTTCCTCTTGAAGAGACTGACGGTACACCCCTTGGGCAACCTCTGGGGTTGCTCCGCATCTCACACCATCTCACTCCAAAGAGACCATACAGTGGACCCTCGACTTACAGACGGCTCGACCTGCAGACTTTTCGAGTTACAGACTTCTCTGGCCGCAAAATTTAGGTTCGACTTGCGGCCGGAGAATCGACCTACAGACCGGAAAATCAAACAAAATGGACCAAAAACGGCCGGTTATGGATTAATCGGTTTTCAATGCATTGTAGGTCAATGGAGCCTCGACCTACAGACTTTTCGACCTGCAGCCACCATTCCAATACGGATTAATTCCGTAAGTCGAGGGTCCACTGTATAGACAAGCCTTTGGTAATGCCAAAACTACCCAGTTGCTTTTATGACCAGCTGGCTTCTCTTTGAATCTTGAAGAAGAGAGAAGACTGTGTATTTCATGCAAATGCAATGAATATGGACATACAGAAATTTGGTTATTCAAAGTATATAAATCTATTTACACCCTAGGAGAGTAGAAGCAAAATCACACCTATACAAGGTTCTCCTTCTGTTTTCTTCCCACTGATTTCCCCCCATATTCCCTTTTACCAGCTACTAAACAGAGCAGCCCATTAAGATGGTTTATTTATGCAGCCAATTATATAGCCCTAATGGAAAAATGTCTTAATATTTCATCTGATTTCTTTAGGGAGTGACCCAAATCCAGCAGCCAGTCCCCGCAAGTTTATCAGTCAGATGAAATGTAGAGAATCCCTCCACCTGCAGGAGAACACGGACTATCTGATCTGGGGTCTCAGCACTGACATGCGGCCAACAAAGGATACGTATGTATTTCATTCCATTGACTTATACTTTGCTTTTCCTTGATTGGTCTCATAGAATAACTAATAATATACGTATCCAAAATGCCATGAAAAGTTGCACTCCAGCTTTGAAAACCACAATCATCAGCCAAGTGACATAAAATTAAGGTACTTGCAGGATTCCTGGCAGCTTAGTGAGGTATTCTGCATAAAAACTCAATTTAAAAACTAGTTTATCCTTCCCAACCTGGCTCTTCTACAGTGATTGTTCCTAGACTTTAGCTTCCTAATTAAGGAGGCCAAAAACAGTGATTTGAACAATTCATTGAAATGTCCCAGTAATCTGAAGGTATATTATGGTTTTGTAAATGACTCTTAACCAACTTTTAAATCCATATTATTTAACAGTTTCTCAATCATTTTTACTTGGGATTAAACTCTATTGAACTCAGTGAGTCTTACTGCTGATCAGAAATGGGGACTTGAGTCATGGGACTTGCTGTCAAGTCAGACTTGTTACACCAGTTACTCAACTTGGACTTGGGACTTGGAGTCAAAGCCATCCATGCTATTGATTGAACCTGCACAGGATTGCAAAGTATGGCTTTATATTTCAAATAAGTTTGCTTGAACCACTGTCATGTTTTAGGGAAGACCTCACCTCTGAATGTTTCAAAAGAAATGAGCTACTAGGGGAACAGTCCATAAAAGTGTACATTTTTTTCTATATCTCAAGGGAAAAGTCATGTTTGGCCAGCAGAGAGTCTGAAGGATGCCTCTTACCTACCCCAGAGAGTGGGAAGGTTGCTTTATTCACTGCTACCCTTGGCAAATAGGAAGGAAGTAGAGATTGTGCTGTTACCTTTTATCACTAATGGGAGATAATACTGGGATTCTAGCACACTCCACTCACTTTCCTAAGAAGAGTTTAGGTGTGCAAATTAGTGGATTCCTTTCATGCACCCTCCTGTCTTATTGGATGGGAACAGCACACACTGTCAGAGCTTGTCTAAGGGGCCAGTTTGATCCTTGGGCAGTTTGTCTCAGCTCTCTCCCCTCTGATAGGCTTTCAGTTAATGCCAACTGTAATGGTGCCCCCAGCAGGTGGGTGAAGAAATCCATCTTTTTTGGTGTATGTGTAGCCATTTTTAATTTCTCTAAATTTTAAATTGAATTTCTCTAACTTCAAAAAGGACCTCAGACACTTCAGGGAAAAATAAAACACTGCTTCCTCCAATTCTTTTCCCATTGTAAGAAATTAGCCTCATTCACCCAATATACAATGAAAACAAAGGTGGCAGTTTTAGGGGGGGAACATATGAAATCTTTGAAATGTAGCCATTGTCAATTTGATCCAACCCTAGCAGCTGCCTCCACAGCATTTGTTTGACTAGTTTGTCCATACAGCAAAAATATAAATCTTCCCTTGCCTCTCTTTTCCAGTGTCAGTTACTTGATCAGCAAGGATACCTGGATCGAGAGATGGCCAGATGATGATGAATGCCAAGAGGAAGAATTCCAGAACTTATGTAATGATTTCATCCAGTTTTCCAACATACTGTTCATTTTGGGCTGCCAGAATTGATGATGGAAGCATTGTCTGCAATGAGTTACTCACATCATGTGAGCTTTGTTTTGATCCATCACTTGGAAGTTATCCTTTTTCCCAAAGTTCTAGTTTCCTGCATTTTTTCATCACCTATTTTGTTTTCCAGGTTGTTTGTAATAAAGAGCTGGTTTCTTACTGGGCTGTTGTGTTAATTGTTAAGTTCACATTTTTAATATTTTTTTGGTATGGTGTTTGGTGGATTTTTTTATCAATTTGTTGACTGCTGTATCAACACAGGAGTATTTTCATATACAACAGGGCCTTGACACAAAGATTATGAAATCTAAAATTTGGCACAAGGGAAGAACAACAGAGGAAGAAAACCTAAAAAGGAATTGGTGCAGTTCTGCACACTTAAGCTTAGTTATAAGCTTTCACCTCACTAAATTGATTGGGTTTTCATTTGAATGCAAGCTGAGCAAATTTTTCATAGTATGTACACATGAATTAAAGCACAAATTTTACAATAGTCACACTTTTCTGAAGTTTGCAATACACTTCACACATCAGGAAATGCATAGAAAAGTATGTGGTGAAAGTTTCCACACAGCATTTTTTAAAATGTACATATTTTAAATATGTGCACACAAATGCATGAATTTAGAAGAGTCTGCACAAAATTGTGCTATGTTCAGTGCAAGAATGACATGAGTAGTTTTGATTGTGGTCACTGTTTCTACAATTTGCATAAAATGTCTCTGAGTAAAAATGAATGTCTTCTCCCTTTGTGAAGCAAAATATGTACAGATGGCAAATACAAGGATTAGTTGCTTGTTCAAAAGGATGCAAAAGCCTACCTGATGCTTCTGGGTCCGAAAAGTCCAGACATCAAAGTTGAAGCTCTTGTAAGGTAGCTATGCATAAAACTATGTATGATGCACAATTTGCATAAATCTCAACATGGCAAATACAAAATCTCTCAATGAGACCAAAAGCAACTTCCTCCCTGTCTCACAGGCAAAGGGCAAGGGAAGGAAATCGTGGTTTCTTGTTCTTGCATGACAGAACTTCTCCCCCCCCCCTCCCCACATGTGAGAAGAAGAGGAGGAAGGATTTACAGCCCTAAGTGTGTTTTTCCCTTCCTCCCCTCCAAGTCAGCTCTGGAGTAAATTTTGGGAGGGCACAGAGCTCTGGAAGAGAGGGAGAAATAGTGGGTCTGTGCCACCAGTGGTGTCTGTTCTAGTGGCTGACAGATACTTGGATACAGTGTAATCATTAGAAAGGCCCTGGAGAAAGCCCTCACACAATATGTTACGTACTGGGACGGCTTTCTGCTTGATCATACCTATTGTGGGTTATTGTGAAAGATTCTTCTATAATGATGTGGCCTGCCTTGACATTGTGTATTGTATATCAGAGCTTCAAAAACCAGAGAGCAAAAGGAGATCACTTAGCAGAGTTAAAACTACTTCCCAATTCTGTGTTCTTTGTGGGTGTCAAAGAGCACATCCTGTTTTCAGCTGATCTGTGTTGTTTCAATGTTATCCTGTGCCACATTCTCTGCTCCAGTTTCTCTCTCTGGTGAAGCCTATTTGCCGTTTTTCTTGGTGGTTGCCGGGGTCCTCTGGGTGGCTAATGGAAGGGGAAGCCAAAGTCCTGCATAGATGACAGTGGAGTCTGGTTCTCTTGCAATGACACTGAATTATGTAAGACCTTAACATCTAATATTTAACATCCAACTGCCTTCTTATTTTAGCTTATACCAGTTTAATGGACCTCTATGTTATCTTCCTTGATTCAGGAAATCTGTGGCCTCTTTCCTGTTTTGTAGCTGCCGTGATCCTCTTCTCACCTTCCCTGCATGGAAAGGTGAGAGGAGAGCAAAGTTAGGCAACTGTATCCCTTTGGCCCACTTGTCTTCCTGAGTTTGCAAATCAGTTGCTTTTTCAGTCTCTGACAATACATGGTTCATGCCTCTCACCCCACTTGCCTTCCCAAGGATTCATCCTGCCCCATCTGTCTTCCCATGAGAGTGGGGCACCACTTGGACCCCCAAAGACTCGAAGTTCATCCCCCCTGCTGTATTGCATTCAGTCAATTATCAAAATAGTTCAGGGATCCACCTTTGGTTCCCTTCATACACAATTAGACTCCAGCTTTTACACTTTACAGTGAAACTCAGTCTAAAGGGGAGATGGAGTCTAAAGCTGTGGAGGAACGGGCTTTTTTCACTAAAAAAGGCCAATGCGTTCAGGTCAATTACTTATTTGGGGGGATTCTGGAGCTTTTGAAATACAATAATTAACAAGGATAATCCATTCATAAGACAATGGGAGAAAAATATCTAACTCATAGTCATAATCATAATTCTCTTACATATATCAATAAATTAAGATCTCCAGAGATCTATTTCCAAACTATAGACAGCAAACAAAACTGTACCAGAAAAGATGATTTCCTACAAGAATCAGTAGCCCCTAAAGAAGGCCACAACATTAATTGATTGATTGGCTGTAATGAGTTGGACTCTTAGCAAATAAAACCAATTCCTCTGTCTGCCGGAAGGAGCCCTGTAGCAATGGGTCAATCCCTTTCTCGGCCCAGGCCAGGCATGAGAAGTGAACTTACCAGCGCTTCTCAGTCCTGCTCCACAAGCTGCTCCCAGTTTGTCTTCTCTTGCCTTTGGACAGAGCAGCCCACCCCCCTTCTGCTCTTCTCCTCTTTCTGGCCTTTTATAACCCTCATTTTCTCCTTGTTCTGTCTTTTCCTTTTTTAAGGTCTTGACTCTTCCTCTATATACTTCTGAGCCTTTCTTGCTGTTCTTTTTCTTCCTTTCTACCTCAATGTGTGTAAATCTGGAAAAGTCTCCTCAAAATCCTTGTCCTCTGCCGGGGAGGGGGCAGCAGGTGTTTCCTTCTCTGGATCCCCATGTTCTCCCTGCTTAATTGCCACCCAAGATAGTGTGTGGTTTGCGGTCACCCACCATCACCTTGGTGAATCCAGACAGAGGCAGAAAAATGGACATAACTGCTGTAGATGCAACAGAGGCGCTGGCAGGGGAAATAGATTCAGACTCCTGTGGAGAGGAGCCTTATGCCTCAGGCCAAGCCCTGGATCTCTTCCACGTCAACAGAGAGGAAGGGCTCAAAGCCATCAACTCACAGGACCTGGATCAGCACCAGTGCAAGGACAGTTTGCAGGGCCCTGGGAATGAGGAGGCTGAGGCTATTTCCCGCCAAAACCAGGTTGGGGGGGGGGAGGCATTTTCAAAAGACAAAGCCTGCCTTTCCTGGATGCTCTTCCACCAGAAACCTCCAGAGGGTGCCTCCAAAGCTCATGAAGCAGGCTGAGGGCAGCAGCCATTTCGTGGGGCCACCTCATGGCTGCCATGTTGAACTGCTTTATTTCCAGCAATGTTTCAGATCCCTCTCTTTGATGAGGATTCTTTAGTTAACAATCTAAGAAATAATGAAAGCTACAGTTTCAGGGGAGATTCAGGGCAAATTACAGTCCAGTCAACCTGCCTCTAAGAAAGCTCCAAGTCACATATGTCCTCCTGCAGTTGCAGTTACAGCACCAAACTTTGAGAAAACGATGCACGCTACTCTTCCAGCTACTTATTATTATTATTATTTATTTGATTTCTATACCACCCATCTGGCAGCCAAGGCCACTCTGCGTGGTTTACAACTAAACAGTAAAAATAATAGAATCACAAAATATTTTGTTGTTTAGTCGTTTAGTCGTGTCCGACTCTTCGTGACCCCATGGACCAGAGCACGCCAGGCCCTCCTGTCTTCCACTGCCTCCCGAAGTTGGGTCAAATTCATGTTGGTTGCTTCGATGACACTGTCCAACCATCTCATCCTCTGTCGTCCCCTTCTCCTTTTGCCTTCACACTTCCCAACATCAGGGTCTTTTCCAGGGAGTCTTCTTCTCATGAGATGGCCAAAGTATTGGAGCCTCAGCTTCAGGATCTGTCCTTCCAGTGAACACTCAGGGTTGATTTCCTTCAAAATGGATAGGTTTGTTCTCCTTGCAGTCCAGGGGACTCTCAAGAGTCTCCTCCAGCACCACAATTCAAAAGCATCAATTCTTCGGTGGTCAGCCTTCTTTATGGTCCAGCTCTCACTTCCATACATCACTACTGGAAAAACCATAGCTTTGACTATGCGGACCTTTGTCGGCAAGGTGATGTCTCTGCTTTTTAAGATGCTGTCTAGGTTTCTCATCGCTTTCCTCCCAAGAAGCAGGCGTCTTTTAATTTCGTGGCTGCTGTCACCATCTGCAGTGATCGTGGAGCCCAGGAAGGTAAACTCTGTCACTCCCTCCATATCTTCCCCTTCTATTTGCCAGGAGGTGATGGGGCCCGTGGCCATGATCTTAGTTTTTTTTGATGTTGAGCTTCAGACCATTTTTGGCGCTCTCCTCTTTCACTCTCATTAAGAGGTTCTTTAATTCCTCCTCACTTTCTGCCATCAGAGTGGTATCATCTGCATATCTGAGGTTGTTGATATTTCTTCCGGCAATCTTAATTCCGGCTTGGGATTCATCCAGTCCAGCCTTCCGCATGATGTATTCTGCATATAAGTTAAATAAGCAGGGGGACAATATACAGCCTTGTCGTACTCCTTTCCCAATTTTGAACCAATCAGTTGTTCCATATCCAGTTCTAACTGTTGCTTCCTGTCCCACATATAGATTTCTCAGGAGATGGATAAGGTGGTCAGGCACTCCCATTTCTTTAAGAACTTGCCATAGTTTGCTGTGGTCCACACAGTCAAAGGCTTTTGCGTAGTCAATGAAGCAGAAGTAGATGTTTTTCTGGAACTCTCTGGCTTTCTCCATAATCCAGCGCATGTTAGCAATTTGATCTCTAGTTCCTCTGCCCCTTCGAGATCCAGCTTGTACTTCTGGGAGTTCTCAGTCCACATACTGCTGAAGCCTACCTTATAGGATTTTGAGCATAACCTTGCTAGCGTGTGAAATGAGTGCAATTGTACGGTAGTTGGAGCATTCTTTGGCACTGCCCTTCTTTGGGATTGGGATGTAGACTGATCTTTTCCAATCCTCTGGCCACTGTTGAGTTTTCCAAACTTGCTGGCATATTGAGTGTAGCACCTTAACAGCATCATCTTTTAAGATTTTAAATAGTTCTACTGGAATGCCATCTCCTCCACTGGCCTTGTTGTTAGCCATGCTTTCTAAGGCCCACTTGACTTCGCTCTCCAGGATGTCTGGCTCAAGGTCAGCAACCACACTATCTGGGTTGTCTGGGACACCCAGATCTTTCTGGTATAATTCCTCTGTGTATTCTTGCCACCTCTTCTTGATGTCTTCTGCTTCTGTAAGGTCCCTACCATTTTTGTCCTTTATCATGTCCATCTTTGCACAAAATGTTCCTTTAATGGCTCCAATTTTCACAAAATATAACAATATCAATAAATTAAAAAGTGCAAAACAAAATACCATAAAATACCACTTGAGCACCTTCTCCTTCCCTGCTTTCCTCTCCTGATAAAGTAGAAACTGCTTTTCCATTGCCTCCTCATATGGACATTAGGGAATGTCACCAGATAAAGACATGGTTCACTCTTCTGGCCAATCCATGTGGTCAGCTGGAGATCCAAGAAGATGGTCAGACTTTGTTCAGCAGGAAGAATATGGTTTATTCACCTCTGAACAGACTCAGTGCCTGGAAATTCAGCTCGTGTTGCATCTATGTTCCCTGAGGCAAAAGCATCTTGCAGAAAGGCTGCCTTCCCAGCGTCTTTTGACAAATTGGTGGTAATAATAATAATAATAATAATAATAATAATAATAATAATAATAATAATAATAATAATAATAATAATAATAATAATAATAATAATAATAATAATAATAATAATAATAATAATAATAATAATAATAATAGAGTGGTTATACAGAGGGAAGGCAGAAAGGAAGTGCGTTATTGCCCCCCAGCCCCCTGCTTCTCACCATCAATAGACTTAGGCAGTCTTCTTTCTTATAAAAAAGAAAAGAGGGAGGAAAAGAAGGAGGAATCACACATTGTAGGCCTTTGCAGCTGCCTCCATGCATCAGGGCAAGGGGCCCTTGGGGAACGCTCACCACTCACCTGCCCTGAGAGATTTTTTTAAAAGAAGAAGAAAAGAAAGGGATGGTGAGGGTAGGTGGCCTTATGTGGTAGGTGAGTAGCAGTGTGGTGGCTTACAGGCTAGGACCATGGTAGCGGTCATGGTGCCCAAAAAAGGCCAAGGGAAGAGTAAGGGCAAGCAGGCTGCCAAAAGACGCACAGCCACTCAGGCCTTAGCACCCCAATCATCTTCTAATGAAGAGAGTTGGCTGATATGGGAGCAGCTTCAGGCAAAAATTACTGCTATGGAGGCTAATCGTGCCTTGCAGGCAAGGTCAGCCAGGAGCAAGCTGCAGCCACAGCGCTCAGCCAGGGAACCAAAGGGCCATAAACGAGGAAAATTTAAGGCTTTGGTGCTGTATCTTATGTCTTGTTTTACTGTGCTAGAGGTGAGTCAGCCAGCAGCTCCAGGGACATCACAAACTGAGTCAGTATGTCAGACTGCCAAGTCATGGTGCCAAGGCGTTGAAGCAGTGAGCAGCGGTTTGTTGGCAGATGTGGCTGGTCCATCTATGGGAGGCTCGAGAGTGCAGTACAGGGCAACGGAAATGGATTTCAAGATCAAGATGGCCTGGCCAGTCCAGGATGCACCTCAAGCTGGGACCTCAGGTGAGCTAGCTGTTGCACCAGAAACCTGCTGAGCCATGATTGTGTGGCCTTGGTAGGGGGCAAGCAAGCCCTCCCTACAGCATGGCACAGCAAGGCATGCAGGGTCAGGGTTACAGGCTAATCAGTGGCCAGCCCCCAGGACATCATCTGGAGTTGGATCACGCCATACCCACAGGTCTCATTCCCAGCCCCAGTCAGCATGACAGCAGGATATGACAGATGGGTATATGTCCTTACCTATCTGTCCCTGACACAGGGTACAATTCAGTGCCTTTGAAGGCTTTTGCCTTTTGGTGACTATGCAATGCCCCTTGGGAATCATTTGACCACCACAACCAAAGAGGAAATCTGGCAAGGAGATTATATAGAAGTTTTTGCATTTTTAAACAGGAAGTGGATAGCAAGGAATTAGAGAAAGAGGACAAGAATGAAAAGGAGTTGTGCAGGAAGCGTAAACCAGAACACTCCTGGGCTAATTGGCTTCCTGGGTTTTTAATTTACTTTGGAGTCATGTGAAGGCCCAACCATGGAGACCCCAGTCCTTGGTACAATACCTGGACTTAATTTACACGGTGTATGTGGATTACTCCGGGCATGCGTGGCTTCTCTATGATGAATCATTTCGTATGAGAGCAGCAATCCATGCAAATATTCGCTGGGATGAGCCCCAGCCTATCCTCTGGCTAGAGTATATGACACCAGCCAAACTAAACCTAGGTGATAGGTTTGAATAGTGGTCATATTATTTGCAGAGCCAACCAGAATTTTAGTCCCCATGCAAATGCGGGGCAGGTGGTTCAACCTCGCCTGCTCTGCTGGGATTTTAACTCAGGGAGTGTGCTCTTGCAAAACATGTAAATATAGGCACAAGTGCTCTCTGTGTGGGGCACAGCTTTTGAGCATGGACACAGAGAATCAGAAACAAAGACACTAGTGGAAACAGGAAACCAGAAGGTAGGGGTGGGGCCTTTGGAAAAGGGGCCAAGCCCAATTAATGTTGATGTTTAAAAAAATTGGCTGAAGGCTTACCAAAAAAAGGGAGATGCTACGTACTTGCTGAGTGGTTTTAGGGAAGGTTTCAGGATCCCAGTGCCGGGGTCATGCAAAGGGTTGTTTGCATGGAATTTGAAGTCAGTTAGAGGAATGGAGGAAGTAGTTAAGGACAAAATCAATAAGGAAGTCAAGGAGGGACGGGTACTAGGTCCATTCGAGCACCGCCCAGTGGCTCGACTTAGGGTATCCCCATAAGGAGTTGTGCCCAAGAAAAACCAAGGTGAGTATAGACTTATACATCACTTATCATACCCAAAAGGCGACTCAGTAAATGATGCCATCGCACCTGAATTATGTTCTGTGGGATACACCTCCTTTGATGCGGCAGTGTGCATGGTTAGAATGTGTGGCATCAGAGCAGAAATGGCAAAGTGTGATATTAAGTCAGCATTTTGTCTCCTTCCAGTCCATCCTGATGACTTTGATTTGTTGGGGTTTTATTTCCAAGGTTCCTTTTACATCGATATAGCTCTGCCAATGGGTTGCTCTATATCCTGCACTACCTTTGAGCGTTTTAGCTTATTTCTAGAGTGGAACCTCAGGTGCATAGTGGGATCTAGAAGCACGGCCTATTATTTAGATGCCTATCTTTTTTTCAGGAAGAAAAGCTTAGGGCGCTGCAAATTCATTTTAGAGTCATTTCAAACAATGGCAAGGGAGCTGGGGTTACTGTTAGCAGAAGAGAAAACAGAGGGCTCCTCCACCACCCTGATATTCCTGGGAAAAGTTAGACACTGGGAAGCAAACCTACAGATTACCAGACAGTAAACTGAGAGAGCTTAAGCAGTGGTTTGGCAACATAGTGGGGTGAAAGGAAATCTCGCTCAAGGAATTACAAGAAATTGTGGCACATTTGAATTTTGCCTGCCAGCTACTCACGTCTGGCCGGGCTTTCTTAAGAAGGCTGTGTGAAGCTATGTGTGTTCCACCAGCCATTTCACAGAACATGGGTTACCTCGGGCATGAGGCAGAATTTGCAAGTGTGGATACAATTCCTAAACGGTTTCAATGGGACCTCCTTTTGGAGATCCAAATTGAACCTCAGGGCAGATTTTCAGGTGCAGACAGACACAGCAAGTTCCCTGAGTTTTGGGATTTATTTCAAAGGAAGATGGCATGTGGGCATTTGGCTGGAAGCATGACAACAGAGGGGGAATCACCTGGGATCTGACACTCCTGGGATTCTTCCCTATTCTAGGAGCACTTTGACTGTGGTCACATGAATGGGCCAATTCTGTCATGCATTTTTGGTGTGACAACCTAGCTGTAGTTCACATTATCAATAACCTCACTTCACACTCTGAGTGGGTGATGTGTTTAGTGTGGGTGTTCACCTTGCACACCCTACAGTTTAATGTTATGGTGCAGGCAAGGCACATCTTGGGCCTTAACAATAGCTTAGCAGATTAACTATCCCATCAACAGATTGAGCGGTTCAGGGAATTAGACCCAGGAGCCAATGAATACCCCGAGACACTGCCCCCTGACGTTTGGCAAATTGGCGGGATGACACAGAATGAACAATAGGTTTGGCATTGGCCCCACGGACACGAAAGGGCTATGCAGCAGTGAGTACAGATTTCCAGGAGTTTAGAAGCCTCATAGGTTTGGATCCCATACGGCCTGCCCCAGTAGAACATCTCCAGCAATACATAGTTTACCTCCACAGGAAGGGGTTGTCCCCAAGTTCAATTCAAGATAGGAAGTGTTTGCTTTAACATCACCTGGAGATCCTTGTGGACAAGCCAGAGCTTTTCAGAGGTGGTGGGATACATTTGTTGGACCTGGGCCTGGAATTGTTTCTCAAAGACATTCAGAGGGGCCTGAGTAAGGAGGTGGAAGGATTGTTGGCAGGCATGGGCCTTAGTGAGGCTAGTCCCAGTGCTGTGGCGGGTAGTGCGGAATGAAGATGGATCAGTGAGTCTCCTTGCAATTACAGGTAATGTTATAGCTCAGTCAACCTCCCAGTGCTGCGGATCGTGAGATAAGAGTGTGTGGGAGGGAGGATGTGCTGGGGCCACATCCAGGCCGATGGTCAACAATGGGATGGGGCTCAAGGTCCAGGGGTGGTCAAATATGGGCTGGCCAGGGTCCCGCTGTCTTCAGGACTGCAAGACCTTGGGGCATGGGTCTTGCCTATTTTGGGAGAAGGGTTCCAGTGAGACCCCAGCTGCAAATCTGATTCCATACTATAGCAGGCTCCTTTATTACTTTAGAAGTTGAAGTTTACCATAATGGTTATTAATAAACTGAGGCCCATAGTTTACCCATAACAATTGTCTCGCCTCATTATTCCAGGGTGGGAGGGCAAAGGTGTTACCTGTGCACATAAGGAAATAGGTTTGCAAATGATCAGATGTGTATACATTGGAGGACATAAATTGAACTATGTCTAGACATGGGTGGTTGTAAAGAAATTATTGGATAAATAACTAAGCTGTAGAGGAGATCAAGTCAGTGAAATGAGTTTAAATTTCATTTATTTAAACATAAGCACATGTCACTAATGTGAAAGGTGATGGCCTGGAAGCATTGATTCTTTAGGGAGGAGAAACAGCTTTCCTTTAAACTACAGTAACTTTGATGTCATGGTTCTTTAAAAAAATTATCACAGATTGTTAGAGTCTATAGTACAATACCCTTTCCATGCCTCTTTACGAAAGCACAGACAAATTGGTCAAAGATCACTGCCTAAAGCTGAGATCTTGGCAAGATGAAACAGGTCTGCTTTAGAAATGTATTTTCTAATATCAGGAAGAGGCAGAGAGTAAAGGTTAATGCTCCCAGTTCATGATCCAGTTCCAGGAGAACTGAAGAAAAACTCTCTATTTCAATGTTGTGCAAGCTGCACAAACATGAGAAAGGACAGCTCAATCCCATAAATAGTTTCATGTATGTAGTGTCATTTGTAAAGCATTGTGAAAGGAGAAGTGCCTCCCGGGATCCACTATGGTGTAGAGATTTAATACTGTATTAAAATAATAATTATTATGTGCCAACTAGTTGATTCTGATTTATGGTGATCCCTTGCAGGATTTTCTAGGTAGAGAGTACTCCAAAGTAGTTTACCATTTTCTTTTTCTGGTGGTGGTGGTGGTGGTGGTGGGGACACTCTGGAGCTGTACAACTTGCTCCAGACCATAAGGCTGGTTCTTCTGTTACAAATTATGGTGGGGAATTGAACTCTCAACTTTTAGCTCTGCCACTGGGTGCTCCAGCTCACTCAACTATTGTTTCAGCCATGAATCGGAAGACCAACCTCTATGTTTAACAATAACCTATTATTAGAGCTGAGAGGGTATTAGTGTTCAAAAGATTTGACTGAGGTCAAAACCAGAACTCAAATTTACACATGATTAGAAGAGGAAGAGGAAGAGATGGTTGGACAGTGTCATTGAAGCTACCAACATGAATTTGACCAAACTCTGGGAGGCAGTGGAAAACAGGAGGGCCTGGTGTGCTTTGGTCCATGGGGTCACAAAGAGTCAGACATGACTTAACGACTAAACAACAACAAAGAAGAGGAAGTGTGTTAACAGCAGAAGCTTCTCTTACCTTCACAGAGTATGAAAATTAATGGATGATTACTGTTTAGGATTCTTATGCACGGGATTCATTTGCAGTCTAATTTTACAAAACACTAAGATGATATCAATCACCTCTCTGTCCTTTCAGCTCCTGTTTGTTTGTGGCCTTTGAAATTAGACTTACAAGGAAGAATGTGCTTATAGCTCAAAGACCTGTCACAAACAAAAACAAATCCACCTGTAATAATGATATACCGTCTGCTCTTAAGAACTGCTGTCTTTTAGTGGTGGGTTATCTGTAATGTCTATTTAGTGCTCTTGGTCCCATTATTATTGGTCAGTCCAACCAACCTACCTGTCACAGTTGTTATGGGGATAGGAGGTGGGGGACTAGGAATACTGCTTGAGCTCATAAAGAAAAGCAGGATAGAAATGGAATGTTAAAGGAGGCATCTATTGCCTCGAAAAATCACATTTTTGGCCTAAAACTCCTAAAATACAAAACACAGGAGTTTTATATTTTACATTGTGTCTCTTCTGGGCCATGCTTGTGGGGGTTTCTGAGAGCTGTAATCAAAATGTAGCTTTTTCCAAGTACTTTCCCCTTTAGTCAGTACAGAATGTATATACAGTGGTGCCTCAACTTACAAACGTCCCTACTTACGAACATTTCAACTTACGAACAGCTCCGGTCGCAACATTTTGCTTTGACTTGCGAACGGAGCTTCCACTTATGAACAGAAACAGGCAGGGGAAAAAGGCGGGCAATTCAGATTTCTAACTGTAGGTGGCAACGAGGCTGCTTTGTACTGTAGCTCTTTCACTTTCGGCAGTTAGAGAGTGTCGTCGTTGTCATCAGAGGCTTGGGGCTGCCTCCTTCTGCTTCGGAGTGAGCGTGTGTGTGTGTGTGTGTGTCTGCAGGGAGGTAAGCTGCTGTTTTCTCCTTTTAAAAAACTGTTCTGGGTGGGTTTTGGCTGGGGCGGGTATGTTTCTGTGCTGTGTTGTTGGTGGCTTTGCTGTTTATTTTTGGAGGTTTTTTCTTCTTCTTAAACCTCAGCAACGGAGGTGGCTTTACTTTTTGTTTATGGACTTTTCTTCTTCTTCTTAAACCTCAGCAACAGAGGTGGCTTTAGTGTTTGTTTTTGGAGGGTTTTTTCCTTCTTAAACCTCAGCAATGGAGCACCTTCCCACCGGGCTTGCTGTGTTCTTTTTATTTT
Organism: Intellagama lesueurii; assembly: GCA_037013535.1. NCBI lineage: Eukaryota > Metazoa > Chordata > Lepidosauria > Squamata > Agamidae > Intellagama > Intellagama lesueurii. Next base: position 134,236,806 of record JBAJHW010000002.1, read on the forward strand.
TTTGGTGATTTTTTTCTTCGGCTGGAACAGATTAATCGGTTTTCAATGCATTCCTATGGGAAATGGTGCTTCGACTTACGAACATTTTGACTTACGAACACCATTCCAATACGGATTAAGTTCGTAAGTCGAGGCACCACTGTATCCGTTTTGCTCCAGTATTGTCTGGTCATATGGAGAAGCTAACGTTGTGCCAGCCTTACTCTTGTTTACAGGAACAGAAGGAATCATACCACATCCTCCCATATGTCCTAGAGTACCAAAGGTTATTATTTTGGACTGGAATGCCTAGAATTCATCCAGCCTGACCAGTGGCCATGCTGACTGGTATATACTAAGAGTTATAGTCCCAAAAGGCAACACTCTCCTTCTCTAATATGGTCCAGAATTTCCAGTGTTACCAGAATACTTCAGGAAGAGAATGCTGTGTCAGGTCTCCTTTTCTGAAGATAGGGAGGAAATAGGTCCTATCAGCATTTTGTTTAAAAAAGTGAATATGGAATTGTCTTGTAGGATTATGGGAAACTGGCAAAGGCGGAGTCATTCAGGTTGGCACTTGGCCAGGAAAGTCATGTGACAATTCTGCACATGTGCAAAGTTCAATATGCTGTATCATGCTTACATAATGCTACAGTATATAAGTAAGTTGCTGATTAGGCTTTTTGTTGGGTTAATGTATAGAGGAGTAGCCAGTCACTTTGTCAGAGAGAATCGTGAAAACCTGCCAATTCTGAGGTGCTACGTGTCGCGCACCCCCCAGTGTCCCCTGTTCGTCTTCCCTTCAAACACAGGTTCTCCTTCGTGTCCTCTGTGAATACACACTAATGGGTTAATCTGCGCCTGAGCAGAGCAGCCTCCGGAAACTTCCACAGCTTTAAGCACTTAGTGCTGGGACCTCCCCTACACCTGGCTATATAACTCCGCCCCCGGCCCAGTGCTTCAGTTCTTTTTTTGACCGCCGCTGTAGCAGCAGCTTCGCTGTAGCAGCAGCTTCGTTTGGAACTTCGCATTGGAACTTCACAAGTAGAAATGATTCTGTTCCTTTCTTTGACCTCCCTTTGTTCTTTCTTCTGTAACAAGTTGATTCTTTTGCCTGGGGATAAGGTATTAGCCAGCATTAGCTGTTCCTTGTAAAACTTTACAAAGCCTTTACAAAGCCGGCTTTGCAGCCCTCAGGGCTTTTCTCTTAAAGACATAAGGTCTCTTTTACCTTCTTTATAAAATTACCCCCAGGCTTAAGAGCAACAGTTTTCTGTCTGTTTGCAATTTCCACTTCCTAGCAGGTTTGAAGAGGACGGCTTCTGAGCTTTGCCCTGCCTGTCAATGATTCTCCTGACTGAGGTACAGCCTCTCCGGAGTTTGGCATAGAACAGCCCTCTTGTTTCAAGGGGCTCGTTCTTACAGCTGTTTCGCAGTGAGCTGAGCTTCTGCACAGCCTAGGATTGCCCTTGGAAGAAGAAAGGGCCTCCGTAGCTCCTGCTCCCCGCTCGTCAGTGGGGTACAGCCTCTTTGGAGGTTGGCGCAGGAGCAGCCCTCTTGTTTCAAGGGGCTCGTTCATACAGCTGTTGACCCCGCAGCGAGTTAGGGCTCTGTCGCCCTGTCCCTTGGAGAAGAAAGGGCCTCCTGCAGCGCTGGTCACCTTCCCCACATGTCAGTGATTCTCCTGACAGGGGAAGAGCCTCTCCGGAGTTTGGCATGGAACAGCCCTCTTGTTTCAAGGGACTCGTTCTTACAGCTGTTTCGCAGTGAGCTGGGCTTCTGCGCGGCCTAGGATTGCCCTTGGAAGAAGAAAGGGCCTCCGTAGCTCCTGCTCCCCGCTTGTCAGTGGGGTACAGCCTCTTCGGAGGTTGGCGCGGAACAGCCCTCTTGTTTCAAGGGGCTCGTTCATACAGCTGTTAACCTGCAGTGAGTTGGGCATCTGGAGCCCTGCCCTTGAAGAGGAAAGGGCCTCCTGCAGCGCCGGTCGCCTCCCCCGCCTGTCAGTGATTCTCCTGACATGGGGCAAAGCCTCTACGTGTGATTGGCGCATGACAGCCCTCCTTTGTGGGCGTGTTCATGCCGCTGCCGATTCCGGGTAGAGCTGCACGCCGAGGCTGTAGAAGTTCCGGCGACATGCGGTAAGCCTTGGGGGATGGTATGGGCCCCTTCAGCTCCCGCAGCTAGCCCTACATGTCAGTGATATGCCTGACTGGGTTAACACCCTTGGGTGGTTTGGCATGAAACAGCCCTCATTTATCAAGGGGCTTGTTCACGCAGCTGCTATTTCCAAAATCAGTTAGGTGCCAAGGCAAGAGCTTTCTGGCAACATTAACAGCCCTAGCTTTGCCTCTGAAAAGGGGGGGGCTGCAACTCCCACCGCTAGCCCTGCTAGTCGGTGATATCCCTGGCTGGGGTAGCACCTGTTTGGTGGCTGATAATTTGGCACAAAACAGCCCTCTTTATCAATGGGCTGGTTTACACAGTAGCCTGCGGCCCTGCCTCAGCTGCCGGTGCCAGTATAGGCTCATAGGTAAAGGACTCACAGGAGTCCACCCTAGAACCCTGCCGCTGGTGGGTAATTTTCCTCAGGTAGGTCCTCTCACGCTGACAAGTTGTGTAGGACCAGTCCCTTTATCCAGTATAGGAGCTATGAGCTCTCTGCCACCGCCACCATCCCGCTCCGCCTGGCATCGTTCTGAGCCACGGGCTATGGAGTGCTGTACGCCTCCACATACGCTTCACTGGTGTAGTGCTCCCTCGAACTCGGCTCCGGCAGCACAGTGTTCGCAGGTTCAACCGAACCTGCTGTTAACCCTTTCGGCTTCTCCGTTCTGGCAAGTGTGTTGAGCCTGAGCTTGGTCGGGCTCGTGCTATGGAAGTTTTCTCCCTTGTTCGTCAGAAGGGCTTACCTTATTCAAGATTGGGAGTCACAGGGGGAGGAAGTTTTCCCAACCAATCTTCCTACACCCCTCTCAGTTGTCACAGAGGGTCACCCTCTTTTCCTATTAACAGATGAGGAGTTCTTTGGCCGCCATGTAGCCACTTACTCCTCTGCCATGGGGGCTTATCTTCACCACTTATGGAGTTTGGTGCTGCCCATTCTGCAGGTAGCTCCTGTGCACCTTTACAGTTCACACCTCCCACGTCACTAGGAGGCACTGTTGCTGGTGCCTCACGAGCGCACTGCTGCTCATTACGCCTTTAAGCCAGCATCTAAACAACTGACGGGTCGGGACCTGCCGTTTGTTATTCTTGATAACCTGCTCAAGCTTTAGCCGGCGGCACAGTTATTTGTGGCGTAACAACTGCAAGAGCCTGACGATGGTCCTATCAGCCTAGGGTATCACGGGAACGTCTATGGCCTCAACCCCAAAGTTACCAGCCGCCGCCCCTAGACATGTGGGCAGGCAGTGCCCTGACCGGCAGGATTGCAGGCAGGACCGCAAGACTGAGCGGTCTCTTTACTTCTCTGTCGTTGACCAGTTAGTCCGTTTGACTCCTTGTCTTCCCAGCTATGCCACTGAATTCGATGTGCCCCTGTCACAGGCCGTGTTATGGCCGCCTCCACCCCTAACCCCCCCCCCAAAAAAAAACAAGGATGGAGGCCTCTGGCCCGTCCTTGGGGTTGGAAGCCTGAATTCTTTTATTACTCTGCATAGTTTCCATATGGCTTCCTTGGACTCTGTTATTCACTGGTTACGTCCAGGGGGTTGGTTTTTCGTAAGATGCTCCCTTTCATGCGGGCATCTGGTTAGACCGTCATCGCTTTCTCAGGGTTTCACTTGAGGGAATCACTGTTTACCCATGGTTGGATACCTGGCTCCCGGTCACGGGGTCCAATTCACAGGCTGGTAAGCATACATCCTTGGCACTGTCCCTTTCGTCAGCGTTAGGACTATAGGTCAACATAGTGAAGTTGACGTTACCACCTACACACTGTGTAAACTGTGTTAATGTGACTTTGGATGCTCTCTTGAAGCAGGCTTTTTCCTCTGCCATCAAGTCTGTGACAATGCATAATTTGTTATGCTCCCTTTTTATTCAGGCGCTTGGTTCCCTACCCTACAGGTCCAGCAACTCCTGGAGCTGATGGCATCTACTGCAGATGTGGGACAGCTTGCTCGAACGAGGATGCAGTCCCTTTAAGCCTGGTTTCTCTCACTCTTTCAGATATCTTGCGACCGTCCATCCATGTTGCTCCAGGTGATTCCGGAACACGCTGCTCAACTGGATGGGTGGAAACCCCCTGCCCCCACACCCTACGGACAGGGGGACCCTCTGGTCTCTTGACCCAGTTGGTTCGGTCACTGTTGGATACCAGCCCGCCACACTGCAGGGGGCTTGTCCACGCCACCACGTGGCCCTTCGCTGCTGGTTCATGGTAGTAGCCAGCCTGCATATCATTGTGCTGGAGCTCCTGGCACTCACCAATGCCTTTTAGGCCTCTGAGTCCCTGCTCCGGGGTCGGGTGGTCCAGGTCGCATTAGGCAATGCCACTGCAGTTTATTATATAAACAAGCAAGGCGGCACTCACTCGTTACGCCTTCTTTTTCACACCATCTACCTTTCGAGATGGTGTTATGCTCGCCACATTTATCGAGTGGCTGTACATTTGGCAGGCGAGAACACTTCCATGGCACTCCATCTCGGCAGACCACAGTCCTGCTCTCACGAGCGGGCTCTCGACGATACCATCTTTCGTTGCCTCTGTCGCTGGTGGGGGACAACAGGCATGGATGCTTTCGCATCTTGAATGGACAAGAAGTGTGCCATGTTCGGCTCCCGAGCCGGTGTCGGCTGCGCCTCCCTAGGGGATGCCTTCCTGACCTATTGGTCATGGGGCCTCCTTTACAGATTCAACCTTTTCCCCTTCTTCAAAGGCCTGTTGTTCAAGTCCACCATGAGTGTGCGACCGTCAGGCTTGGTCGCCTCGCTAGCCATGGTTCTCGATCCTGCTCCCGGGACCTGCAGAATACATCACACTGCACCTGGTCCCTCACCTACTGCCTCGGGACAGGGGTCGGAGGTTTCATCCGGACCTCGGGTTCCCCTACCTGTCGGCTTGGAGTCTTCCCCGACAGTAATGGACGTGCTCCATCATGCTTGCACACCTTTTACCACCTTGACCTACTCCTTTCATGGGTAGGCGTTCTGTCCCTTTGCATCACGACAACATTGGCCTACTAGGCCAATGTCTCTGGATGCACTCCTTCGGTTTCTCCTTCACTTGTTTGCCTGGGACTGGCCCGTTCTACCTGCACGCTATTTCTCCGAGGCCCGGAGAATATGCGCCCTGCCTATAGACCACTGACACCTCAGTGGTCTTTCCAGTTAATTCTTTGGCAACCCTCCAGGCTGCCTTGCTCCTGGCACTATCCTTAGCTTGCAGGGCCGGCTACACTAAGAGCCGGTCCTCCTTTTCTGCAAAGCATCCTTACGGCCAGGCCTTACCTTCTTGCCTAAGGTATTTTCTGCCTTCCATTTCAACCAGCCAGCTGTCCTTCCTGGTCTCTTTCCCACACCATCTTCATTGCTTGAAACAGCTCTGCATGCTCTAGACGTGAAGCGTGCTCTGTCTCACAATGTCTGTCACCTTTACCGGCTTCCTCTCAGACCACGTCTAGCTGGATGGTCCAGTCCATCCACCCTCCTTATGATTTGGCAGAGACTCTTCTTCCAAAATCAGTGAGAGCTCACTCTACTGGAGCTGTGGCATCCTCAATGGCCTTTCTCTATCACGTGGACGTTGCAGATGTCTGCCGCGCTGCCATGTGTGCCACTCCGTCTCCCTTCATCTCGCCCTACCGCCTGGTAGTCCGGCCGAAGGCTCAGGCTGCAGTAGGGCGAGCTGTCCTGGCTCTGCACTTTCGTGACGTCCCTCCTCCTGGTTGGTCAGCTTGCCAGTCACCCATTAGTGCGTATTCACATACACGAAGGAGAAAAGAGGTTACCTACCTGTAACTCTGGTTCTTCGAGTGGTCCTCTATGAATTCACACATCCCGCCCTCCTCCCCGCTGTCCGTCACGTGTGCCATGGCATGTTGGGCAGCGGCGGTCGGTTCTTTAAGAACTGAAGCACTGGGCCAGGGGCGGAGTTATATAGCCAGGTGTAGGGGAGGTCCCAGCACTAAGTGCTTAAAGCTGTGGAAGTTTCCGGAGACTGCTCTGCTCAGGCGCAGATTAACCCATTAGTGTGAATTCACAGAGGACCACTCGAAGAACCAGAGTTACAGGTAGGTAACCTCTTTTCACCTTCGGACACGACTTGTTCTTTTCACTCTTTTTCGCTGCCACCAGAGGATTTTATCCTCAATGTACCAAATAGGAATCTTAGACTAGTGCTGCCAAATACAACAAGGTTTATTTAAGGTTTGGTAGGTAAATCACAGATGTAAAGTCATTACTGTTCTTTTATTATTCTTTCATTAAACTTGGATTTGATGACATATATGCTTGTTTGTATTTATTCACTTTAATCAAGGTAACAATATATTCTGACTGTCCATTTATTTCTTATTCCTATTAACTCTTTTATATTCTCCAACGCATCAACTTTCTACTCTCTGTCTAAACACCTCACAATCCCCTCTCTAACTCTCTCTCCGTCTTCCTCTCTTTTTCTGACTCCGCCCCTCCTGTCCTGTCATAGGCTCCTGCACTAGAGCTCTAAATGACTGACAGGAGTGACGTGTGGGCTTTCCGCCACATACCTCCCCCCTTAGAAAGTTTGTATCATGGGGTAAAACTTACAGTAGATTACCCTCATGTACAACGTAGGAGTAAACTTACTAATATTTAACACATCTTCTTTAAACCATTTCTCAGTTAAACATTTGCACTATATACTTATTCTATTACTCAGTTTAAGGCATATTAATATCATTACTTTACTTAAAATTTATATCAATCAACATTTTTATTACATGCAATACAATTCTTACTTACCATTAATTCATCTATAAATACAATTTTAATTATTTCTCATATTAATACACACTTAAAACAGTTAATTAGAACAGTTTTTATAACATTAAAGTTACATATTACGTTAGTTCAGTTTGTCAATCTTCCGGTCTTCTTGATAAGGCGTCGGCCACAACATTTTGAGTTCCTTTAACCCTCTGGATCTCAAAGTCAAAGTCTTGTAGGAGTAGGGCCCACCTCATCAACTTATTGTTGTTCACTCGGATAGTCCTCAACCACAGCAGTGGGGAATGGTCTGTGCAGAGAACAAAATGTCTTCCCCATATGTATGGCCGGAGCTTCTCTAGAGACCATACAATTGCAAGACACTCACGTTCTATCATGGAAAGGTGTCTCTCACCAGCCTGCAGCTTCTTGCTCAGGAACATCACCGGATGAAGGTCCCCGTTGTCGTCCGCCTGGCTCGGCACGGCTCCCAGTCCGAGGTTAGAAGCATCTGTGAAGACGGTGAACTCTCGATGGAAATCTGGTGCTCTCAGGACAGGACCGGTCATCAACGCAGTCTTTAACTTCTCGAAAGCCTCCTTGCACTCGCTCGACCACCGGATCTTTTCCGCTTTTCTTTTATGGGTTAAGTCCGATAAAGGGGCAGCTATTTCGCTGAAGTTCTGGATAAAGTGCCTATAATATCCAACTAACCCCAAGAAAGATCGGACTTTTTTCTTTGACTTAGGTCTAGGCCAGTTACTGATTACTTCCACCTTTGATGCTAGGGGTTTGATTATGCCTCCCCCTACCATATGGCCTAAGTATTTTAATTCGGAATTACCCAGCTGGCATTTACTAGCCTTCACTGTTAACCTGGCCTCATTTAACCTCTGTAGCACTTTCTCAAGATGATATAGGTGATCTGTCCACGTCTGACTATAGATCCCTATATCATCGATGTATGCCACAGTGAAATTTCTAAGCCCTTCTAATGTTTGATCCATTAATCTCTGGAATGTCGCAGGAGAATTTCTCAAACCAAATGGGAGGACCCGGAATTCATACGATCCAAAAGGGCTGCAGAATGCGGTCTTTTCCTGATCTCTGGGGTCTAACCCCACTTGCCAGAATCCTTTAGTCAGGTCTAGACTGGATATAAACTGACACCGCCCAATTGTTTCGATCAAATCATCTAATCTAGGCATTGGGTAAGCATCAGGCTTGGTGATGTGGTTCAATTTTCGGTAATCTACGCAGAAGCATATACTGCCATCTGGTTTATCTACCAGGACTATTGGGGCTGACCACGGGCTAGATGAAGGAACAATGATCTTCTCTTTTAACATCTCATCTAGTTCCTGATGAACCTTTGCTACATCACTCTGTATGGTGTGACCGCTTGAGGGGGTGCATCCCCTGTATCAATTTTGTGCACCACTCCCTTCGCTACACCCGGTTTATTTGAAAAGACTTGCTTGTATTTTAGTAGCAAGGCTCTTGCTTCCTTTTTCCGCTTGGGGTTTAGCGTGTCACAGACCTTAGCATCTCCTAGGTTATATTGGGGTTCACTTCGCCCTTCCCAATATGGTAATTCATGTTTTTCGTTGTCCACTTCCTTCTTGGCATATAGGACAACTTTCTCTTTTCTATAATAAGGTTTAATCATGTTAACATGAACCACTCTTCGGCCTTCCTCTCCCTCCTCCTGAATTATGTAATTTACTTCACTCATCTTGGAGATTATACTAAAAGGGCCTGCCCACTTTAATTGCAATTTATCCCCTTTTATAGGCTTTAGCATCATGACCTCATCTCCAGGACTGAATGATCTTTCTCTGGCCTTTTTATCGTACCATAACTTTTGCTTCCCTTGCTGGCTCTGCAAGTTTTCTGCGGCTAACTTCAGAGATTTCTGCAAGGAATTCATTAAATTATCTATGTACTGGATCACTGTCTCAAGGTCATCTCCCTTTTTTTCTTCCCAATTTTGTCAGAGTAAATCAAGGGGTCCCCGCACTTTCCGCCCAAATAGCAATTCAAATGGACTGAAACCAGTGCTTTCTTGGGGTACAGACCGGTATGCATATAATAAAGGTTGTATCTTGTGATCCCAGTCATTGGGGTTTTCAGCAGTATAAACTCTGATCATTCGCATTAGAGTTCCATTAAATTTCTCCACTAGTCCGTTTGTCTGAGGATGATAGGGGGATGATGTTATATGAGTTATGCCACAAAGTTGCCACAGCCTTTTCATTAATCTGGATGTGAACGATGTTCCTAAATCAGTGACAATTTGAGAAGCGAAGCCCATGCGACACATATAGTTCAACAAGGCATTTGCCACAGTTTCTGTCTCTATATTTCGCAATGGAACGGCTTCTGGATATCTGGTGGCATAATCTATTATTGTTAAAATGAAACGGTTTCCCCTTCTGGTTACTTTAGGCAAGGGTCCCACAAGGTCCAGGCCAATGCGTTGAAATGGGGTTGATATAATTGGTAAAGGGCACAATTTAGCTTTAGTTTTGTCATTGCCAGTACCCTGCCTCTGACATATGTCACAGCTTTGACAGTATGATTTTATTTGCTTCCCCATCCCAGGCCAGTAAAAATTTTGAGCGATCCTCTGCTTTGTGTGTGTAATTCCCAAATGAGCAGCCAAGGTGTCAGTATGTCCCTTTTCTATAATCTTTTCCCTGTACTTAAAAGGGATTACCAGTTGTTTCTGGATGTTTTCCCCTCCCCTTCTAGGATTTACCAAAACCTCTCGATATAACAGGTCTCTGTCCACAAAGTACCTGTCAGGGTTCTCAGGGGTTATTGGTTCTTCTCTGACCAACTTAAAGCATTGTTGCAAAGTAGAATCCTGTTTTTGTTCTTGTTTAAAAGTGTTTTCATGAGGATTCCTTATAGCCACTACCACAGCTATTTCATTTGTTTCACTTCCTCCTATTACTTCATTAGGGATCTCACATTTTCCCCCAGGTGTATCCATTTTGTCTATCTGGGAGCGCGTAGTTATCAAAACACACTTAACATGCTCAGATAGATCCAGCCCAATCAAACAAGGGGCAGGAATTTGATTTGTGATGGCTACCTTCCACACACCATTCCACCCACGATATTTCATGTGTACTTTAGCCATGGGTAGAGTAATTAATTCAGTCCCAATCCCTTTTATGGTTATTTGTTCATTTCTCATGATATCTCCCTGAGGGACAATATCAGAATGACACAAAGTTACTTTGAGAGAGCATGAGTCTCTCAAAGCTAGATACTTAGTATTATTTATATAAATAGTTTCTCCAGAGCAACGAATCAGCTCCTGGTTGCTTTCAACCAAATAACATTGCACAACATTTGCTAAAGGCAGCTGTTTTTCCTGGCTCTTTGCTCTAGCAGTTACTGGGGTTGCTATGGTGCCCGTTTCAACTGCCTCTGTGGATGCTTTCTGCTGTTGTACATAGTACACTTTCCTGGGCAGATTTCCCCCTTCTTTCGGTTGACCAACCCCTTTATTCTTTGAGGTCTGGCATTGAGAAACGAAATGCCCTTTTTCTCCGCACCCATAGCATGTTTTAGGGGCTCTATGTTCAAAATATGGGGACTTGTCTCCCTTCCCTTCAAAGCTTTTATTCCTCTGTTGATTCTGCTCTGAGGGCTTGCCTCTAAAATGGCTTCTAGTAGCCTGATTGTTTCTGTGGTAATCTCTGGGCTCTTTCTTTCTTTTGTCCCAGCTTTTACCTCCTAGTTTTACCTCAGAAAATTTTGGGTTTTTGATTTCTGATATAAAATCAGCAGTCTCACTTGCCTGCTGTACCGTTTTAGGCTTTTTATCCCTGATAAATACCTTAGTTCTCCAGGCAGAACCGAATAGAATTGTTCTAGCCCAATAATATTTTTCATATCTTCTAAAGTCTCAACATTAGCTTGTTCTAACCATTTTTCTAAGTATCTGACCAGATTTGCACCTAATTGAGAATATGACTCCTCCTGCTTTTTAGTCAATGCTGTAAATTTCCATCTGAGGTGCTCAGCATTGATCCCAAACCTCGCGAAAACCAATTTTCTGAATGCCTCATATTCTCTTGCTTGATCTTGGGGCATTTGAGAATAAATCTCAGCTAATTCTCCACTTATTTGAGATCTTAGAATAACAATTTTCTCTTCTGTCCTCACATTAAAATCCCAGCATGTACAATCGAAAGAAATGAGGAATGCTTCAGGGGAATCACCCTTTCTAAACTGAGGGAATTTCTTTAAGTCAACTTTTGATAAACCTCCAGTATTTGAATTATTATTATTATGGTTCTGGACTGTTAATTCTAATCATTTCATTTCCAGTTGGTACTCCATCTCTTTTTTTCTTTCCCCAGCCCTAAGCTGTGAAGCTTTTTCCTCAGCTTTTATTTCTAATTCCCTTAAGTGAAATTCCTTCTCCAATTTCCACTTTATTAACTCCTGGGAGGTTAAAGCTGCTTCTCCCCCTGAGGCATCATCCTCCTGGTCAGATATTTCCAGATTTCCCTCCTCTTCATGAGGTAAACTTTGAACATCTGCTCCCTCCATTGCTACCCTTTTCCCTCGCTTGGAAGGCATGTTTATTGGTGTTTCTTTGGACAAGTTGGCTGATTCTGATTGAGGCAGACAGTCAAGCCTCAGTTTAAAAAGACTTTTTTTTCCTTTTCAGCGTTAGAGAGATAGAAACTCTGTAGCTCTCCGCTGGCAGCTACGGATGTCTACTTTATATTTTCAGGCACCTAGCATCGCTATTCCTGTGTCTGAGACACTGTTACTTTTGTCCTCCAGACACCCAGTAGTTTCAGAAATATTTATTTTCTTTAAGCCTTAGCTAGTTTCATTCACCTCAGCTATTCCTTTTTGACCCTGGCTTTCAGTTTTGTCTCCTCAACGCTCTCTTTCTCCGAGCTTTGGAGAGCTAAAGCTAGCCCCTTGGTCCTTCCTTTCTAAGCGTGAGGTAAACTTTTAAACCCAGAATTCTCCTTAGAGTCTTTTCCTTGCTTTAGCCTTTCCAAAAGTCTGTGATCAGGAGTCCCTCCCAAGCTATTCACTAAGAGCTCTAGGGTTCCCTACTCCTTCTCCACAGCTTTTGACTAACAGCTCCTTCAGACTCAGAAGATTTCTTTTTACTTCGGCCCACTGGAATTCATTCATTTCGAATCCCACCGTTGCCACCACTTTATGTCGCGCACCCCCAGTGTCCCCTGTTCGTCTTCCCTTCAAACACAGGTTCACCTTCGGACACGACTTGTTCTTTTCACTCTTTTTCGCTGCCACCAGAGGATTTTATCCTCAATGTACCAAATAGGAATCTTAGACTAGTGCTGCCAAATACAACAAGGTTTATTTAAGGTTTGGTAGGTAAATCACAGATGTAAAGTCATTACTGTTCTTTTATTATTCTTTCATTAAACTTGGATTTGATGACATATATGCTTGTTTGTATTTATTCACTTTAATCAAGGTAACAATATATTCTGACTGTCCATTTATTTCTTATTCCTATTAACTCTTTTATATTCTCTAACGCATCAACTTTCCACTCTCTGTCTAAACACCTCACAATCCCCTCTCTAACTCTCTCTCCGTCTTCCTCTCTTTTTCTGACTCTGCCCCTCCTGTCCTGTCATAGGCTCCTGCACTAGAGCTCTAAATGACTGACAGGAGTGATGTGTGGGATTTCCGCCACATAACGTATGTATATTTTTGTAAATACATTCTTGGTGTAGAGAATGTCTCCGGTGTCCTGTATTTTAGATTTTGCTCTCAGTTTGGAGATTACCAAGAAAAATCTCAAACAGCATAACAACAGCACTGTGCACTCTGAATAGGTTATGGGCGTAGGTTTCTGGGCCAATTTTTGGAGCTTCTCGAGTTGTGAGAGCCAGCCCATGAGCGCAGTTTAATCTGTCAAGCCATTAGTACAGATAAAATATATTTTTTGCTGTTGTTTATGTGAGAGCGTGGGAGACAGCACCAGTATTATCAGAATGGCAGCAACTGCTCCAAATTTTCATCTTCCCCGCCTTAATGAGAGGAACAACCTTGCTTGGGAGCTAAAGATGCATATGTTCCTGCTCAGGGAAGTACTTTGGGACATTGCTAATGACCCACCAGCTCCCATAAGAAGGGAAGATGATGTCCAAAAGAATCAGCATGCCCTGTCAGGTATTATTTTGTGTCTTGAGGACAGCCAATTATCTCTGGTGCGAGGAATTTATTCTGCACAGCAATGCTGGCAAGCATTAAGGAGGGCACATATTTGTGACTCAGTATCTTCGCAGATAACCCTCGCGAGGCAGCTTTACCATATGACAGCGTTCCCCAACCTTTTTTGGACCGCGGACCGGTTGAGGGGTACGGACTCCATGTGCGGCCCGGTTCGGGGGCAGGGGCACCCCCGCGCTCATGGGTGGGCGTGTCAAGCTTATGCGCATGAGTGACACGCCCCTCACGCTCATGCGTGACACGCCCACCTCTTGGGCGAGCCGGGTGGGAGGCAGGCTCGCAAGGGAGAGTGGGCGGGCTGTCAGGGCTGCGCAGAGCCCTCCTCGCCTTGCCCCATCGCCCTGCACTTCCGGCCGACAGAGCCCGGGACAATCAAATGGCCTCCGCTGCCACCACTTGTGGAGATCGCCCTTGTGACTGTGTTTGTTGTGGCCCTCACAAAGGTTCTCTCCCTCTTATTTTCTCTCACTGTCACCAGGTATTATTTTCTTAATACCACCTCAGAGTGTTAGACACATGTGCTGCCAATTGCAAGGCTTATTGAACTACAGAATCAGTTGGTTAGAATAACAGATAACCTTTTATTATTAATCATTTCACAAAGTAAATCACGTAGTCACTGTAACAGGGGTTTGATTAAGTTTGGATAGGACGGGACATATATTCAGGCTTGTGTTATGTATTTTCAATCACTTAATATCTATATTATTCTAGGTGTTCTCATTCCTGCTTGTTCATTCTAATAACCTTGTTCTTAATTCACTTTCCTAACTCTCTACTCAGATCACTCTAATTCTTCTCCTCTCTAAGCTCCAACTTCTCAACTGTCTCTCTCAGGTTCCAACTGTCTAACTGTCTCTCATGGTTCCGCCCTCCTGCTCTATCTTTGGCTCCTCCCTCTAGAGCTCCTGTGACTGACAGGCAGGAATGACGTCACCTGTAGGCATTTCGCCACACACCTTCCCCCTTAAAAAGTTGGTTTCAGGGAGCAAAACCTAAAGTAGTTTGCTCCATGAACAACATAAAACAGTTTTCAACATGTATTAATAATATTCATAATACTTTACATTTTTAAATCACATTTATACTTACTTAACTAGTGCTGTGCAACTCATTCAACATCTGTATTTTCATTGCTTACCATTAGTTCATTTCGCAGGAAGTTTCAATCACAGTTGTACTTGCTTATCTTTATTTATACATTTCATAACTAAACATATTATCACTTTTTATCACATTTTAAGTTCTTTTTTCCTTCTTTTCCATTCCTCAGTCTTCCGGTACTCTCGAGAGTGCGTCAGCTACTATGTTTTGAGTCCCCTTGACACTCTGTACCTCTAAGTCGAAGTCTTGTAGGGGTATGGCCCACCTCATCAACTTCTTATTGTTCGCTCTGACAGTCCGCAACCACAGCCGTGGGGAATGGTCTGTGCTTGGAACAAAATGTCTTCCCCATATGTACGGTCCGAGCTTCCACAAAGACCATAAAATCGCCCGACACTCACGGTATATGATGTAAAGGTGTCTCTCGCCAGCCTGCAGCTTCTCGCTCAGGAACGTCACCGGATGAAGGTCCCCGTTGTCTTCCTCCTGTCTCAGCACGGCTCGCAGTCCGATGTGGGATGCCTCTGTGAAGACGGTGCACCCTCGCTGGAAATCTGGTTCTCTCAGGGCAGGACCGGTCATCATCGCAGTCTCCAACCTCTCGAAGGTCTCCTCACGGTTGCTCGACCACAGGATCTCGCCAGCTTTTCTTTTAGGGGTTATGTCTGATAAAGGGGCCTCTATTTCGCTGCAGTTCTGGATAGAGCGCCTCTCATAGCTAACTAACCCTAAGAAAGATCTGATCTTCTTTGCTGCTGTTCCAGGCCAGCTACTGATTTCTTTCATCTTCAGTGTTAGGGGTTTGATTATGGCTTCCCCAACAATATGGCCTAATTCTTTTAACTTGGAGTTACCCAGATGGCATTTGCTAAACTTCACTGTTAATCCAGCCTCATGTATTCTTAGTAGCACTATTTCATTATGTTCTAGGGGATCTGTCCACGTCTGACTATAGATCCTTATCTCATTTTTGTATGCTACCGTGAATTCTCTACACTTGATCCAGTTCACATGGACCACTCTCTGACCTTCCTTTCCTTCCTCCTGAATTACGTAATTTTTTCCATTCATCTTGGATTTTATTCTAACAGGATTTGCCCAGTTTATTTGCATCTTATTTCCTTTTTTATACTTCAGCCTCAGGACTTTATCTCCCGGACTGAACGATCTTTCTCTGGCCTTTTTACTGTACCACAACTTGGGCTTCCCTTGTTGGCTCTGCAAGTATTCTGTGGTTAACTTCAGAGATAGTTTCAAGGGTTTCATTAACTTATTTATGTACTGGATCACTGACTCTGGGTATTCTCCCTGTTGTTTCTCCCAGTTTTGTCTGTTTAAATCCCAGGGTCTCCGCACCTTCCCTCCAAATAGCAGTTCAAATGGACTGAACTCAGTGCTTTCCTGGAGTACAGACCGGCATGCATATCCCCAGGGTTGTATTTCGTGATTCCAGTCATTGTGTTTTTCTGCTTTACAAACTCTGATCATTCGCCTTAGGGTCCCATTAAATTTTTCCCTGCTAGTTACTGTAGGGAATGGTCCCACAATGTCCAGGCCTAAGCATTGGAAAGGGTTGGAGATGATGGGTAAAGGGCACAATTTAGCTTTTGTTCTATCATTACTGCTCCCTTGTCTCTGGCATATGTCACAGCTCTGACAAAAGGCGTTTATTTGCTTCCCCATTTCTGGCCAATAGAAATTCTGGGAGATTCTTTGCTTGGTTCTTGTGATGCCTAAATGCGCTGACAAGGTGTCTGTGTGTCCCTTTTCCAATATTTTCCCTCTATATTTAGACGGGATTATTAGCTGTCTATGCAGGCTCTCACCTCCTCTTTTGGGATTTGTCAATGTTTCCCTGTACAACAAGTCTTTTTCTATCATGTACCTCTCAGGGTTCTCAGGGCTTACTGGCCTCTCGCTGACCATTTTAAAGCATAACTCCAGGGTAGGATCTGCTTTTTGTTCCCTTTTAAAGGTACTCTCTTGTGGGTTTCTCATGACTATTAATTCTGCTATTTTATCTGTTTCATTTTCCTTGGTGTTAGTGAGGAGCTCTCCTTTTTCCTCAGTGGTTAAGGTTGTTTCTTTGATTTCTTTTTGGGACCGGGTATTTATTAAAACCCTCTTAACGTGTTCAGTTAAGTCTAGCCCAATTAAGCAAGGCGTAGGAAGTTGATTGGCAATTTCTACCCTCCACCAGCCTGTCCACTCTTGATACTTTACTGGTATCCTTGCCACTGGTAGAGAAATTATTTCTTCTCCTATCCCTTTAACCTTCAGATTTTCCCCTTGTATCACATACTCTTGTGGGATTATCTCTGGGTGGCATACTGTCACCTGTGAGCATGAGTCCTTTAGTGCCAAATATTTAATTTTATTTTTAAAGATATTATCGCCAGAACATCTAACAAGCTGTTCCTGGTCATTTTCCATTATATAGCATTGGAGAATTTTAGCCACTGGGAGTTGTGATTCTTGCTGCTCTGGGCTCTCTGCTCTAGCAGTAATTGGTGTTGCTATGGAGCCCTCCCCAACAGCTGTCCCTGTGGGTGCCTCATTTTGTTGTATGCAGTATACTTTCTTAGGCAAATTCCCTTTTTGTTGCTCACTATTTCTGTTTGTAGCGCATTGTGCTATAAAGTGATTTCTTCCACCACACCCATAACAGGTTCTAGGGGTTTTTGATTCCATACTTGGGAATGGGAATCTATCTCCCTTTCCTTCCCAATTCCTGTATTTCTGCTGGTTCTGCTCTGAGGTTTTGCCCTTAAAATGGCTTCCAACTGCCTGTTGGTTCCTGAGGTACTCTCTGGGTTCCTTTTTTCTATCCTCCCAGGTTTTTCCTCCAACTTTTACCTCAGAATATCTTGGGTTTCTTATATGTGTTATATGGTCCGCCATTTCACTGGCTTCCCTAATATTTTTTGGCTTTTTGTCTGTCACCAGGTACCTCAGTTCCCCAGGTAGAACTGAGAAGAATTGTTCAAGCCCTATTATATTTTTCATTTCCTCTAGGGTCTGAACTTCTGCCTGCTCCAGCCATTTGTCAAGATATCTATTCATTTTTGCTCCCAGTTGGGAGTAGGATTCATCTGGCTTTTTGATCAATGCCCTAAATTTCCGTCTTAGATTTTCTGCATTGATGCCAAAGTGTAGGAAGACCATCTTTTTGTATTCTTGGTAGTCCCTAGCTACCTCTACTGGCATCTGGGCATAGATTTCGGCCATTTCACCGCTAATCTGAGACCTCATCACTGCCATTCTTTCTGGTCCCTCAACACCGAAGTCCCAGCACGAGCGTTCGAACAGGATCATGAAGGCTTCGGGGTTATCGCCTGTCCTATATATAGGGAACTTCTTAAGGTCTGCTTTCGATAAGCATCCCCCCTCAGAATTTGTGTTGGTGTTGTTATTATTATTAGCTTGGGCTTCTGCTAGCTCCATTCACCTCATTTCCTACTGAAAATTCATTTCTTTTTCCCTCAGGGCAATTTCTTGGGCTGCAGTCTCCGCCCTAGCTTTTTCTGCCTCAGCCCTTAAGGCAGTCTCTCTTTCTCTTTCTTGGGCTTTAGCTTTAAATTCTAGCTCTTTTAATTTAAATGTTTGCTCCTGCTCCTTTTCAAATTTCCATTTTTGATACTCTAGTGAAGTAGATTCTCTCCTTGAGACAACTACTTCTTCCCTTGAGGCGGTTTCCTCCCTTGAGGCATTACCCTCCTGGATTACAATTCCATCATCCTCCAGCTCTAAGATTCCCTCCTCATGAGGTAAATCTTGTGGCTTTGATGATGCTTCTTTTGCCACCTTTCCTTTCTTGGTAGGCATCTTTATTAATGATTTGTTTGGATCCCTAAAGACAAGCCTCAATTCAAATGGCTTTTTTCCTTTCTTGAGTTAGAGAGAGTGTGATACTGTTCCTATTAGCTTTTCGCTGGCAGCTACTGAGTTTTTTTTTTTTTTTTTTGGTTACACTGTTTTTCTCCTCTGGCCTTCAGCCAGCCCCTTGGCCTGATACAAAGTCTCTTTTTGCTCTTGGCCACAGAGAATAAACAGAAATATACTCCTTTAGAAATGGTCCCAGCCTTTACTGTTCAATCACCTCAGAGTTCTCTGTCCCCTCAGCCTCCACTTGTCCCTTCAATGCTCACTTAGAGCTTGGGTCCCAAGCTAGCCTGGACTTCACTTCACACGTGAGGTAATTTGAAACCCCCCTTGAATTTTCCCTCAGAGCTTTGCTTTACTATTTCAGTCCTTCTATGTTGTGTGACCTGGAGTCCCTAAGTTATTCCCTTAACAGAGGGTTCTCTACTCTTTCACACACGTCTCTGACTGATTAATAGTTCTCCTTAGCTCTCAAAATTCAATGGCTTTTCTTGCTGGACTATGATTTCTTTTGGCTCACTGGATTTTTACTTGAATCCCTTCACTTGTGGAATTCACACCTCTTGTGGGGATTCACTTCGTATCCCACACCGCTTGTGGGGATTCACTTCGGATCCCACACCTTGTGGGGATTCACTTCGGATCCTACACCTTGTGGGGATTCACTTCAGATCCCACACCGCTTGTGGGGATTCACTTTGTATCCCACACCGCTTGTGGGGATTCACTTCGGATCCCACACCGCTGCCACCACTTGTGGAGATCGCCCTTGTGACTGTGTTTGTTGTGGCCCTCACAAAGGTTCTCTCCCTCTTGATTTCTCTCACTGTCACCAGGTATTATTTTCTTAATACCACCTCAGAGTGTTAGACACATGTGCTGCCAATTGCAAGGCTTATTGAACTACAGAATCAGTTGGTTAGAATAACAGATAACCTTTTATTATTAATCATTTCACAAAGTAAATCATGTAGTCACTGTAACAGGGGTTTGATTAAGTTTGGATAGGACGGGACATATATTCAGGCTTGTGTTATGTATTTTCAATCACTTAATATCTATATTATTCTAGGTGTTCTCATTCCTGCTTGTTCATTCTAATAACCTTGTTCTTAATTCACTTTCCTAACTCTCTACTCAGATCACTCTAATTCTTCTCCTCTCTAAGCTCCAACTTCTCAACTGTCTCTCTCAGGTTCCAACTGTCTAACTCTCCCCCTTGGTTCCGCCCTCCTGCTCTATCTTTGGCTCCTCCCTCTAGAGCTCCTGTGACTGACAGGCAGGAATGACGTCACCTGTAGGCATTTCGCCACACTTATATAAATTAATATACAGTGGTGCCTTGACTTATGAACTTAATCCGTATTGGAACGGTGGCCGTAAGTCAAAACGTTCGTAAGTCAAAGCACCATTTCCCATAGGAATGCATTGAAAACCGATTAATCTGTTCTGGCCGAAGAAAAAAATACAAAAAAAGAGAGAAAATAAACAGAGCAAGTCCCACGCTGGGACTGCAAAAAAATAATAACAAAAAACAAACAAATCCAAAAATAAACATTGGACCAAGTCCCACACTTGGACTGCAAAAAAAACAAAAACAAAAAACACCAAAAAACAAAACAACACAGAAACGTACCCCCCGAGCCCAAACCTACCCTCCAAAACCCACCCAGAACAACTTTTTTAAAAGGAAAAAGCAGCACCTTACCTCCACCGCCACCACCGCCGCCACCAGGAGGCCTCCCGGACTCTAACCACCGCTGCAGGGCCTGGCCTCTGCCGCCGCTACCGGGCCAGGGCTCCAGCCGCCTCTGTGGAGGCTTCCAGGGCTTCCAAAGCACCCGCACCCGTAGGGCAGCCGCAGTGGCGGGGCCAGCCATGGTGGAGGGGCCCTTACTCATGAGTAGACCCGCACCTTCGGTGGGGCTTACTCATGAGTAGACCCGCACCAGGGCTAGGCAGGGAGCGCACGAGCTTCCCGCGCCCTGCCACGATCCAGAGCTTCTCCTTCCTCCTCCTGCGCCGCCTGCACGCCCCATCCACGGAGGAGCCCCTTTGACCAGCCCAGCCCAGGGCCTTCGGCAGCCCTTATGCATGAGTAGACCCGTGCTTTCCATGGTGCTTACTCATGAGTAGACCTGCACCTTCTGCAGCTCTTACTCGTGAGTAGACCTGTGCCAGGGATGGGCAGGGAAGTGCACTGGCTTCCCGTGCCCAGCGGCGATCCGGAGCCACCTCGCCTCTCCTTCCTCCTCCTGCTCGGCAGAAGTAAAAAAGTTCCCTGACCCCCTCCTCTAACCGTTGGGGTGAAAGAGGTACAAAGAAGCAGCCTCTTTGCCACCAACGGTTTGAATTTCCCGCCTTTTCCCCCTGCCTTTTTCCGTTCGTAAGTCAAAGCTCCGGCTGCAAGTCAAAGCAAAATTTTGCAGCTGGAGCAGTTCATAAGTCAAATTGTTCATAGGTCAGGGCGTTCATAAGTCAAGGCACCACTGTACACAGATCAGGAGCAAGCTGAGGCATGTGTAAGCCTGAATAAGCCTGAGCATGACCAGTGTATTCATTTGTTACACATATGACCTAATTACTGTATATTATACCTCATATGGGGTATAATATACAGTAATTAAAAAGACAATAGAGCACTCAATTGGATTGAAGGTAAAGGATTGTCCAAACTATTTAAACTGTGAGGTTTGTCAACAAACAAACAGTAAAGCTGCGCCAGTTGCTAAACATAGCAATAGACAAACGGATCATCCTTTTCAGATTGTGGCTGCGGATCTTATTGGACCCATGCCCAAATCGCTAGGTGGTGCGAAATATGCGTTAAATATCATAGATCACCACACCAGATATTCATTTACTTACCCTTTGCATTCATGATCATGGTATCTCCCCTGCCAGGCCAAGCTACTGCTTATAGGATCCAACTCACAGACAACAAAGCAGTGTGCCAGTTTTCTGGCAGCAGCCTGTAAAATATGCAAAGCCCTTTTAAGTCTTGAAAAGTGATTCTAAGGGTGATGAGTCAATGAATGGTCACACAGCAAGGATTAATTCAGTTTTATTGTAAATGTTCCCAACTCATTGGAGTATTTCCTTTTAAAATGTGTATCGTATTTCTGTATACTTTGTTCAGTTTTATTAGTCTTTGACCGCAATAAACTTTTTTACTTTACCCTCTGCATTCAAAGGACGAGACAACAAAAACTTTTAAAAACTGGGTAAAATTTGTGGAGCGTAAATACCAACCTCATAAAGTGGTAGAAATTCAGACAGATAGAGGCACGGAATTTACAAACAATGCTTTGTCTATTTGGTTGAAAGCCAAAGGTATAAGACAATGCTTAACAAATGTGGCTACACCTGCAGAAAATGGATTAATTGAGAGGCAGAATGGTAGACTGCAAACTGTAATGGAGGCTCTACTGATACGGGTCTTCCATTTTCATATTGGGCTGAGGCCATCAAGATAGCCAATTATTTAATAAACCGTGCATATAGGAATGTAATAAAGAAAACACCCTATGAAAAGCTGTATAACGGAAAGCCAAACCTGGCACATTAGAGAATTTTTGGGACCAACTCCTGGGCAAATGTACCTAAAAAGTTTAGGAGAAAGGGCCAGTCCCATGCCCAAAAAGCGATTATGTTAGGTTATGAACAGAAGCTGTGTATGCAGCTCTTTCGCAAATGTGTATAACTGTAGAAATTATGACACAGTTACTACAAGATTTAAATGTGGATGTTGACAAGCCAGTAACAATTTTTGAAGACAATCAGACTTGCATTTGCATGGCAGAATCAGAGGTTGACAAGGCCAGAACAAAACATGTGGGCATTAGATACGGAAACGTAAAGGAAGCAGTTCAAAGAAAATTAGTTGAACTGAAGTATTGTCCGACAGATGAAATGGTAGCAGACATACTAACGAAACCACTAGGAGTTATGAAACATTACCAAATGTTAGAGAAAATTGGTTTGAAAGAAATATAAAGTATGTTGAATTGCTAAAATGGTTGGAACAATATGTATGTATTTTGGTATGTGTAAACAAGAATGTAATTATGGTACAAGACAATTAGGAGGGATATCAGCATTTTGTTTAAAAAATGAATATGGAATTGTCTTGTAGGATTATGGGAAACTGGCAAAGGCTGAGTCATTCAGGTTGGCACTTGGCCAGGAAAGTCATGTGACAATTCTGCACATGTGCAAAGTTCAATATGCTGTATCATGCTTACATAATGCTACAGTATATAAGTAAGTTGCTGACTAGGCTTGTCGTTGGGCCAATGTATAGAGGAGTAGCCAGTCACTTTGTCGGAGAGAATTGTGAGCACCTGCCAATTCTGAGGTGCCACGTATGTATATTTTTGTAAATACATTCTTGGTGAAGGTAACGTCTCCTGTGTCCTGTATTTTAGTTTTTGCTCTCAGTTTGGAGATTACCAAGAAAAATCTCAAACAGTATAACAATAGCGCTGTGCACTCTGAGTAGGTCCAGTGTTGTACAGTGGTTCTTAACCTTGGGTTACTCAGGTGTTTTTGGACTGCAACTCCCAGAAGCCTTCACCACCAGCTGTGCTGGCTGGGGTTTCTGGGAGTTGCAGTTCAAAAGCACCTGGGTAACCCAAGGTTAAGAACCCCTGTTGTAGAAGGTACTAGAATGATACTTTTAGTTCATGTACAACAATGCACCAACCTTAACTTCCATCTATGGTAGTGAAAGCAATCGTGCAGCATACCTCTGAGGTTATGTGCTGCTGTTGCTGTTTAAAGGCATAAAGGAAAGTGTTTTCAGTGTAGGAATTTCTGGTAATTGTGTCAGTTGAGTGCAGCAAAGTAGGCCTGAAGCTATGACCTAAACTTGTGTCTAGAAAGCCCAAGATCTGGTTTCAGTTTGCGGAGCTAGTGTGAAGAAGACCAGCATGGAGCACCCTTCCATTATGAACAAAGAAGAACAAAGAACAAAACAATGTCATTGTAAAGTGGGAACTGGTCTATAAGGAAATGACCTAAAACCAACTATCTACCATTGTATTTGTTTGTTTCAACTTGCACCTTGGGGGGAAAGTTTCATGTGCTTTGAAAACTTAGATCCTCTTTACATTTCTCAAACACCCCCCCCACAAAATGTAGCATTTTAATTTTAGCTGACTTAAGTCATGTAGTTTTTGAGCCATTTCCTGCATTCCTCCTGAGTAACTGAAATGCTTCCTTTTAAAGCTGGGTGTAAGGCTATTGGATCCAATGGGCTTCCAAGATGCAATGCATGGGATACCAGCTGTTCTCCTTCGTGGTCTCTGTGAATGCACACTAATGGGTTAATCTGCGCCTGAGCAGAGCAGCCTCGGAAACTTCCACAGCTTTAAGCACTTGGTGCCGGGACCTCCCCTACACCTGGTTATATAACTCCGCCCCCGGCACCTAGTACCTCAGTTCTTTTTTCGACCGCCGCTGTAACAGCAGCTTCGTTTGGAACTTTGCAAGTAAAAAACAATTCTATTCCTTATCTTTCCTTTCTTTGACCTCCCCTGGTCTTTCCCCCCCCAACCTATGGATAGGGAGACCCTTTGGTCTCTTAATGGCGGATGCCAGCCCGTCAGGCTGGGGGGGGGGGACTTGTCTATGCCACCATGTTCACGGCCACTGGTCCACGATAGAAGCCGGCCTGCATATCATTGTGCTGGAGCTCCTGGCAATCACCAAGGCCTTTCGGGCCTCTGAGCCCCTACTCCGGGGTTGGGTGGTCCAGGTTGCATCAGACAATACCACTGCAGTTTATTATATAAACAAGCAGGGCGGCACTCACTCATTACACCTTCTCTTTCACACCATCGACCTTTCGGAATAGTGTTATGCTTGCCTCATTTATCCAGTGGCTGTACATTTGGCAGGCAGAAACAATTCTGTGGCAGTCCATCTCAGCAGACTACAGTCCTGCCCTCACGAGCAGGCTCTCGACGATGCCATCTTTCGCCGCCTCTGTCATTGATGGGGGACTCCAGACATCCCCCCCGTTTTCGCATCCCGGACGAACAAGGTGCCATGTTCTGCTCCCGAACCAGCATCGGCCGCAACTTCCTAGGGGACGCTTTCCTGATGAATTGGTCACGGGGCCTCCTTTACAGGTTTCCACCTTTCCCCCTTCTTCAGAGGACTGTCGTTCGAATCTGACAAGAGAATGCAAACGTCATACTTACACCCCCTTGGTCGCCTCGCCAACCTTGGTTCTCGATCCTGCTCCCGTGAGCCGTGGAATACATCAGGCTGCAGCTGGTCCCTCTTCTACTGTCTCGAGTCAGAGGTCAGGTATGTCATCTGGACCTCGAGTCCCTCCGCCTGACGTCTTGGAGACTTCCCTGACTGTAACAGACATGCTCAATCATGCTCGCAAACCTTCTACCACCTTGACCCACTCCAATAATTGGTAGGCGTTCTGTCACTTTGCATCAAGACAACATTCCCCTACTAGGCCAACATCTCTGGACGCACTCCTTCAGTTTCTCCTTCACCTCTTTCACCTGGGTCTAGCCCGTTCTACCTGCAAGCTATTTCTCCGAGGCCTCGAGAATATGCGCCCTGCCTATAGACCACTAACACCTCAGCAGCTTATGAGGCCTCCCTTCAAGCCCTTGGCGTCAGCATCGCTCTGCTGGCTAACCCTCAAGACTGCCTTTCTCCTGGCAATAACCTCAGCTCGCAGGGCTGGAGGACTGGCTACACTTAGAGCAGAACCTCCTTTCTGCAAAGTAACCTTACGGCCAGACCTTACCTTCTTGCCTTAGGTATCTTCTGCCTTCCATTTGAACCAGCCAACTGTCCTTCCTGAGAGTTCTGCACGCTCTAGATGGGAAGCGTGCTCTGTCATATTATGTGCACCGCACGACCACTTGTCGTGCCTCACAATGTCTCTTTGTCACCTTTGCTAGCTCCTGCTTCGAAGCACCGGCTTCCTCTCAGACCATCTCTAGATGAATAGTCCAGGCCATCCGTCTTGCCTATAACTTGGCAAAGACTTCTCTTCCAAAATCAGTGAGAGCTCACTCTACTAGAGCTGTAGCATCCTCAACGGCCTTTCTCCGTGGAGTGGATATCACAGATGACTACCGCGCTGCCACATGCGCCACTTCGTCTACCTTCATCTTGCACTACCGCCTGGATGTCCGGCTGAAGGCTCAGGCTGCGGTAGGTCGAGCTGTCCTGGCTTCTGCACTTTCGTGACTTCCCTCCTCCTGGTTAGTCAGCTTGCCAGTCACCCATTAGTGTGCATTCACAGAGACCACGAAGGAGAAAAAGAAGTTACTTACCTGTAATTCTGGTTCTTCGAGTGGTCCTCTGTGAATTCACACGTCCTGCCCTCCTCCCCACTGTCCATCACGTGTGCCATCGCATGCTGGGCAGCGGCGGTCAGTTCCTTAGAACTGAGGCACTAGGTGCCGGGGGCGGAGTTATATAGCCAGGTGTAGGGGAGGTCCCGGCACCAAGTGCTTAAAGCTGTGGAAGTTTCCGAGGCTGCTCTGCTCAGGCGCAGATTAACCCATTAGTGTGAATTCACGGAGGACCACTCGAAGAACCAGAGTTACAGGTAAGTAACTTCTTTATCTGCTTGGCGCTCCTGTTGAAGCCCAGGTCACTGCTTGGTATGACGCTGTGACCCGGGCAATTGACACAATCACACCCAAAGGCCCTCTCCACTGCCAAGCCTGCCCTGCCTCTTGGTATACCCAACAACTACAGGAGATGAAGCAAAATAGGAGGAGGCTGGAAGGCATATGGAGGGGGACCCTGATGGAACAGAATTTAAAAGTCACAAAAATTGCATCTAACATCTGTTTATGAAAAGTGAACACCACAAGAAGATCACATTACGCTGACGGGATAAGCGAGGCCCCAAATCACAAAGTTGAACTGTTTCGTATCATCCACAATTTATCTGGAATTGGTCACAGGGAAAGGCCTACTAGTAGCATCACCTGTGACCAATTTGCAGCAGTCTTTGAAAAGAAAGTGGAGGCCATCCACCAGAATCTTGACCACCATCTTATCTCAGTAGACCAAGCCGAAACATCTACAGCTCTGCCTTGTACAATGGTTCTAACCCAGTTTCAGTCTGTGACATCACCTTAAATAGACAAGAGAGTTGACTGCTGTAGGGCCACTGCAGCCTCCCTAGACCCTTGCCCGGTTTGGCACATAAAAGCTGCCAGGCCAATAATGACAGAAAGGGCCACCTCCATCATCCCTGCATTTTTCCCTGTGGGCTGGTTCCCCCAGGAGACACTCATGAGGCCCATTCACAAAAAAACCCTAATTTGGCAGCAGATGATTATAACAGCTATAGACCCGTTTCCTTTGGAGGGACTAATCTCTCCTCTAAGGATGAGATGCACAGCTTGGGCATACTACTGGACCCAGCACTGTCAGTGGACACCCAGATAGTGTCTGTAGTCAGTTCCACCTATTTTCATCTTAGGCCGATCGCCCAGCTGCATCCCTACCTTAACACCCGGTCCATGCATTGGTAGTCTCAATAATAGACTACTGTAATGTTCTCTGTGTGGGGCTATCCATGAAGCTGATACGGAAACTTCAGCAGGTCCAGAACATGGCAGCCAGACTTTTGAGCAGATTAAATAGATATTGGCATATTTCTTCCACTCTGGCTGCCTTAGACGAGTTACCTATTCGTTTCCGTGCCAGCTTCAAGGAGATGACACTAACATACAAGGCCCTAAACGGTTTGGGGCCTTGATAGAAGCCCTGCTTCCAATGAGTTCTGCCCACCCTACTCATTTCTCAGGTGGGGCAGCTGAGGAATCTGGCCCTGAGAGAGGCACGAAAGAAAAGACCAAAAATTGGGCCTCCTCAGCAGTCACACAGCATTTATGGAACCAGCTCCCACCTGATATCCTTCTGGCCCCTTCCCTGGCTCTTTTTGAAGAGATTATGAAAAACCTGGCTATTTGGGCAGGCGTTTGAGAGTATACCACCAACAGAACACAGAGCATCTATCAACTCTGAAGCTAGTGATTCTGCCCATCTTGACTGTTGTTATTAATTGTTGTTTCTATGGGTTATTTTAAAACTTATAATGTTTATAAGTGACTTATAATGTTTAGTATATGTTTATTTTACTTTATTTTTACTTTATTATATTTTGGTTTGTTGATGCTGATTATTGTCTTATTTTCTATTGTGAACTGCCTAGAGTGGCGAGATAGATGGTATAGAAATCAAATCAAATCAAATCAATCAATCAATCAATCAATCAATGTGTACCTTATAGCCAGTTTTTAAAGAGTATTTCAATTACTCAGTAGGAATACAGAAAATGACTAAAAAAACAATGTGACTTGAGTTGGCTAAAATTAAAATGCTTTATATTTTGGGGTTTTAGAAATGTAGACAGACTCAATTAAGTCAATTAAGAAAACAGCTTGATAAAATAAACGTCCCTCTGGTGGCCATTTATTTTAACTTGCTTCCTAAGAAAATGAAATGAGTCAGGGGAAAATAAATACACACTTTGGAATTTATTGTGTGAACATGAAACTCAGCATGGTTTTAACACAGCTCAAATCCCAGATATTTTGGCTGTGTGACCAGGCCCTCACACTCTGTTGTGGACATTGGTGGTTTCTACATTGTTGTTTCCAAAAGTACTAAAACAACTGCTGACAGAACGATGAGGGTGAGGTGGTGAAAGATCACCACAAAACCAGGAAGCTAAATCTTAAACCACCTATTTAAAATGAATGTTACATCTCCTCTGAGGTAATGTAATCCCTCCCGAAATGCCTTTGAGGATTTCTGCCTCTCATGATTGTGCATACCAGGTAGCTAACCACAGATCAGTTCTCACACCCAGAACTACAGCATGAGCTTTATGTGAGCTTTGTTGAATGTTTTGCCAAGTATGCAGATATGTCGCAATTGATTGACCCTGGAGATTGTCCAGGTTCTACTTCTATCCAAATGAGTTGCCAGGAAAACAAACCTCTTACTGGAAACCAGCTGATAACCAGCATTTCTTGAATAACATTTATCAGTGTTCGGGAATAGATGTCATCTGTGCTTTATTGACGTTGTACATTGTATTGAACATGGGTCATTGCAATTCATTTCATTTATTATTTTTGCCAACATGCATTGTTAACACACAACATAAAGAAGCTGCTAGAACATGCCAGGAGATGCTGATCTTAGTAACCTATGAGAATTTGCATGTTGACCATCTTAGTGGAAAGGTCAAAAGGTGTTTGGAGACATATATTTGAGTGTTCATAATTTGTCAGTATTATGTTTAGAGGTGTGCCTCATCAATCTGAAGAAGTAATAAAGCCAAATATCTCAACTCTTAAACAAGAATTAACCACTGGATTAACAGAAACAAGAAACCAAGTTCAACAGCATTCAGAGGATACTGATAAATTAAAAACTAGGCAGCAAGAATCAGAATTCTCCCAAGGAGCCTTAGACCTACAACTCCAAGGAGCAAATCAAAAGACTGAAATATTAGAGATACAGAATAGGAACCACAACTTGACATTTAGAAAAATCCCAGAAGATATTGGGGAAAACAGACATGGAAGAGGAATTTTCCATACTAATATGGGGGCATTTCAAGATTGAAGAAGAATTATTGGACTGCGATCAAATCTACAGAATTAACTCCAAATTTGCAACAAGGAACAAAGTCCCAAGAGACCTTCTAAACAAGTGTATATACAAGAAACTAGAGACCTTATATTGAGTAAAATAAGAACCAACCCACTGGAAGTAAATGGGACAGAAGTACAAAATTTTCAAGGTCTTCCATCAGATGTATCAAGGAAATGAAAAGACTTTGACTTTTTCACTCAAGAACTTAGAAAGCAAAAAAATAAGGTATCAGAAATTTGAAGAAATTCTAAAGAGAGACAGCATAAGATTTGTAATAGATGGGATGGAATTTGTAGAAAAAACCAACATAAAACAGCATATGTTTTTAGATGTAGAGAAGGCATTTGATAATATTTCCAGATGTTGTTTTCACAATCTCCAATCCATTATATTCAATACAACAGGTAATGGAACAAATAGCAAAGTTTGGACTCCATTCAGGTTTTTAAATTAATGGGGGAAAAGCCAAAATTATAACAAAATTTCTTACAAAACAAGAAGTTAACATTATAAAAAATATAGGGTGTGAATTAACTGATAAACCAATAAAATATCTAGGTATTTATTTAACAGGAAATAATAAAACACTTAGATTTAGGCATCCTTCAGTCTCGAAAGACTATGGTAATGTGCTCTGTATGGAGGACTTGGAACAGCATCTAGTGTGTCTGAGAAGGCCAATTCGAGAGTGACAATCCCTTCCACACTGAAGACAAATGCAATCTGTCGCCTGTCCAGCTCCCTGATTTTGTTGCTTTTGTGACTGCCTCTTTGCCTTGGCCTGCTGGACAAGGGTCTCTTCAAATTGGGAGAGGCCGTGATGCAACGCCTGCCTCCAGGCTGAACACTCAGATGTCAGGGTTTCCCATCTGTTGAGGTCCATTCCTAAGGCCTTCAGATCCCGCCTGCAGATGTCCTTGTATCACAGTTGTGGTCTCCCTCTGGGGCGATTTCCCTGCACTAATTCTCCATACAGGAGATCTTTTGGAATCCGACTGTGGCGTTTTGACCCTTTTGGATCCCACACCTCTGGCACCTATGTGGCGTTGGACCCACTCGTGCCTTGGTCTGTCCACCTAGACTCAGACCTCAGAGCACACCAGGGCAAAACTAAACTCTTTCCTTTCTTCCACTGCTGCCACCAGGAGATCCCTAGATCCCCATAACTCCTTTAGAAAGAATCAGGTCCACTCTTTAATGAAATAGAAAGATCTTTAGTTTATTTGCTTATTTGTTTCAGTAATTTAATATTCAGTTCTATTCCTTCTCCCTTCCAGTCACTGGTCAATCACTTCTCAGATCTCCTACTATTTTCATCAGTCTAATTACAATCACATAAATCTCTGAACTCAGCTAATCAAACTCCTTCCAAAACTCTGATCTAACATCTCCCCCTCAGGCTCTGCCTCTTATACTCTGCCTCTTGGCTCCGCCTCTCAGCAACATAAATATGCATGACTCACTCTAACTAAACCTGAGCCATGACCACATTTAAAGGAGAACGCTACACCGACCATCAGCCATTCTCACGACATGCCCGAGCCAACGTAGACGTTGCTGTTTCAGTAATGTATACATGCTAAAAATTCCAGCTCGTTCTAGGACTACTGTATTTGGAACTTTGTCCTGCCAGGTGATACCAAAAATGCTTTGGAGGCAACACATATGGAAGGTGTTCAGCTTCCTCTCCTGTAGTGCACAAAGGGTCCAGGACTCACTGCAGTACAGGAGTGTACTCAGGACACAGGCTCTATAGACCTGGATCTTGATATATGTCATCAGCTTCTTATTGAGCCATACTCTCTTTGTGAATCTAGAGAACATGGTAGCTGCTTTGCCAATGCGTTTATCCAGCTCGGCATCTAGGGAGAGAGTGTCAGAGATCGTTGAGCCAAGGTACACAAAGTCATGAACAACCTCCAATTCTTGCGTGGATATGGTAATAGAGGGAGGTGAGTCCACGCCCTGGCCCATGACTTGTGTTTTCTTCAGGCTGATTGTTAGTCCAAAGTCTTGGCAGGCCTTGCTAAAATGATTCATGAGTTGTTGGAGGTCTTCAGCAGAGTGGGCAACAATGGCTGCATCATCGGCAAAGAGGAAGTCCCGCATGCATTTCAGTTGGACTTTGGTCTGCAAGCACCTGGAGCCTCTTCAGCACAACAAGGGCAAGCAGCTTCCCTACAACGCTGAGAAGAGAGATGCCACGGTAGTTATTACAGTCACCCCTGTCTCCCTTGTTCTTGTACAATGTGACGATGTTTGCATCCTTCATGTCCTGTGGTACTCCGCCTTCCCTCCAGCAAAGACGAAAGACTTCATACAGTTCGGTGGTGATGATCTCTTTACAGCACTTCAGCACTTCAACAGGGATGCTATCCTTTTCAGGTGCCTTGCCGGAGGCGAGGGAATCCAAGGCCGCTTTTATTTCTGCTAAAGTTGGTTCGCTGTCCAACTCTTCCAAGACAGGCAGGCACTCAATGTTATTTAATGCTTCTTCGGTTACTACATTCTCTCTGGAATATAGCTCAGAGTAGTGCTGCACCCAGCGGTCCATCTGCTGTGCTCGGTCCTGGATGATCACGCCTGTAGCAGACTTCAAGGGAGCAGATTTCTTCTGTATTGGACCTAAAGCCTGCTTGATACCATCATACATTCCCTTGATGTTACCTGTGTCCGCTGCTATCTGTATCTGAGAGCAGAGCTGAAGCCAATAATCGTTGGAACATCTCCTGGCAGCCTGTTGGACTTGGCTACGAGCAGCTCGAAGAGCTTGCAAGTTGTACATGCTAGGACAGGCTTTGTATGCTGCTAGAGCTCTCCTCTTCTCCTCGATGGCTGGCATCAATTCCTCCAAATGGGCTTCGAACCAATCTGCCGTCTTTTTGGTCTTCTTGCCAAATGTGGACAAGGCGGTGTTGTACACAGCGTTCTTGAAATGTTCCCATCGTTCAGGTGCATTTGCATCAGCCGAGCCTGGAAGGGTTTCCTCAAGCGCTTGGGCAAATTCCTCCACTTTTCTTTGATCGCGAGTCTTGCTGATGTCAATTCGTGGTCTTCCTTCCCTTTTCATGTGATACAATCTCTTTGTTTGCAGTTTTACTCTACCACACACCAGGGAGTGATCAGTATTGCAATCAGCACTCTGGTAACTGCGTGCGATCGTAATACTAGGAAGGCTAGAACGTCTAGTGAGGATCAAATCGAGCTGATGCCAATAAAACACTATATAAGGATAATTATGAAAGAGTATGGGAAAAAATACAGAAAGATCTAAGAAGATGGGCTAATGTAAAACTCTCCTGGCTGGAAAGAATATCAGGAATAAAAATGAATATATTGCCAAAAATTAACTTCTTGTTTCAAATGATTCCAATCACAATTCAGGAATTTTTTTTTAAAAGACTGGCAAAAACAAATAAATACATTCATATGGAGTGGCAAAAAACAAGGATAAGATTTCTAGTATAACAAGATGATAAGAAAAGAGGAGGACTGGCTGTGCCTAATGTTAAATTACGTTGTCAAGCTGCAGGTTTAGTGTGGATTGTAGACTGGATCAAAAAACCCAAATGACAGGTTAAAGAAGCTGGAATCCACTGATCAAGTGTGAAGGTCTACAGAACCAGTTATGGATACAAAAAAGAAATAAATCCCACTATAAACACATAATCAGGGACAGCCTGTTAAAAACATGAGATTCCTTAAAATTGAGGATCAGTCCAACAACATCACCGATAAGGGCTCCTATGGATGCATATTTCAACAAGCAAGAGGGAATGATACATGACCTTATCAGGAGATGAGAGAGTCACAGGGAGGAATCAAATCTTGGCAAGGAATAATAAGGAAGAAAAAAAATATAAGTTGGCCATCTTAAATTAATTTCAAGATATAAAGAGGCTACACAAGATAATAAAGAAGAGAACAATTATGCAAAAACCAAACAGATATTAGGCCAAATATACAAACTATTCCTTCAATTTGAAAGAGAAATGGAGCCAGTTAAAATCAGTATGTTAAAGAGGATGCAGAATCTAGGGAAAGTGATAACCTTCTGTCAATGGGAGGGGCTATGGACAACAAATATAACATTCACTGCAAGTCAAACTTTGAGAGAAAACTGGTTTAAAATGTATTATTGATGGTATATAACTCCAAAAGCATAAAAAACATGGGCAACATCTATTTGAGTCTCTGTTGGAAGTGCCCAGAAGCTGAAAGTTCATACTACCACATGTGGTGGACTTGCAAAAAGAGAAAGAAATTTTGGAAATATGTTTGTTCTAAAATGCAAAATTTTCTGAAAGTTGAATTTGAAATGAAACCAGAGACCATGCTCTTGGGAATAAAACAAGTAGCGTTCACATTCTAAAATGTTAACAAAAATGAAAATGCTGTTTAGAACACATAGTTATACGGTTGGTGCTATACAATGGAGTCTCCCAGATGCTGTTAATATTATTTTTTTTCCCTTTTCTTCTCTCTCTCTTTTTTTGGTATCATTTTTTAAAATCACCATATTGTCATAGGTTTTTGTATTTAGGGTCTGTGGGATTTTTTAAGTTTCAATTTGTAAATCTCCCAGAGGAGTGCATGCATTAGCCAGGTTAAAATAGACCCAGATCAAGTGATGTTTTCATATTGCATCATTTCTTTGTACCATTTTCAAGACTGCACAGAGATACTGTGTTGCTGAGGCTGTTAAAAGGACAAAGAAACCTCTGTGTATTTTGACAGCTTTCATGGTTGCTTCAGAAATTATTAGATTCCACAAACTCCTCCCCATATACTGATTAAACATGGAGCTGTTGCAATAGGGCCTGCCTTGAAGAGCGCTCTTTGAATAAATACCAAAGTCCTGCCTGCTTCTGCTGACCCTCCACATCACGATGGAGGGGATGGCTCTCTACCTGGTAGCTGCCCTCCTGGTCTGTTTCTCAACTCCATCTCGCAGCCAGCTGTAAGTAGAAGATACACGTCAGTGGCTCACCCTGTTTTTCTGTTTCTTAACCCAGAAAAAATGTTTCCTTCAGGAAAATGTTCTCTGCATTTTCTCTTCTGAAGTTCTGTGCTGCAGAGAGCCATCAAATGCAAGATTCTGCTCCTTTTAGCAGGGATTTGGGAAAGGCTCAAAGGCAGTGAATTTCTCCTTAGTTGTCTAAACATTTTGGTGCCCAGAGCCAAAAAATCTAAATAGTCACGAATAAAATCCCCAGTTGGCAGCTTTTCATGCCAAATTTATGGCACAAAGTGGGGCACTTCACTGCCTAAGGACAGGGCCAGCCAGGAACTTCTGAGGTGGAGATTATTTGTTTGTTTGTTTTAGAAAAGGTTGAAGCCGTGCTTTTAAAAGAAGAACAGCAACCCTGTATTAACATTTTATATATTATGCTTATTATCCCCTTTCCATTTTTATTAATTTCTACCTTCTCTTTTTTCAATAATTTGTCAAATGTCATCATTAATCTTCCCTCTTCTCCATTCCTTGCTCCAGTTTTCAGTTAGAAGTGTATTCAACCGTGCAAGTCTCTCATCCCCCAGTATTTCTCTCTATTATACATCTTCCATAACCAGTCTTTTATTCTAATAACTCACTGCTCGTTTAATACTTTTTAAAAGCTTCCTTTTAAGATTTTCTGGGAAATTTCTTAATTCTACCACCAGACTCGAAGGAGAAATTGGTGGGCTCAGTATTCCCCTATAACTTTTCTAATTTAGCAACATATTACTTAGAAAGGGATTATCAGTACTTCAAACCACATCTCTCATATTTTCTTTAAATACCTCTACATTTGGCTGCTTCCTGTGGATACCTTGATATAGCCGTTGCAATCAGACTTGTAAGTTAAACCTCTGTTTACCTTCCAATAGCTAATCATAAAACAGAGCATGCTAAACACAAGACACGAGGTGAAGAAAACTGCATGCTATGGCAAAGTGGTGTTGTGAACCACTTGGGAGAGCACCTCTTCTGAAACAATGCTAAGTGTATCCCCTAGAGAAAGCCAGTGTGACAGAAGAAAAGCAACAGAGTATTCAGGGCACCATGAAGAAAGGCCTATGGAACAAGGCCTGTTCTGTCTGTATTTATAGTTTTTATGCTTAATTAAAGCATTGGTTTCTTGTCTTTTCTAAAACAAGAGGACCAAAAGGTGTAGCATGGAATTGTAATCTAATAATATTAACACAAACCTCAACACATCAATTCTTTCTCTTTATAGCTGCTCCCTCATCACCCCCAGTGTCTTGAGGATAGACAGCGAAGAGCAGGTTGTAGTGGAGGCTCATGGACTCAATGCTGAAACAGAGGTCACAATCACTGTCCTAGATTTCCCTCAGAAGAGGAACAACTTGTACTGGATCAAAGCTTCCCTGAAGCCAGAAAATGGCATGATAGCAACTCCATTCATAAAGGTGTGTTTGGTATGGTTATAAATGGTGTTACTGTCTTCAAAACTGTAGCTAACAATTTTGAAGTGCACCCTCAGATCAACTTTGTAATATTGAAAGTCATGTTACAATAACATTACAGCAAACAAGTGCTCAGAAAGCCAATTTCTCCATGTAACAGAAAGGGAAAAAATGGAAACAAGTCTTGTTAGAAACCCAAGCTTGCCTGCCAGCCAGCCGAGTCTTGTCCCTAGACCTCCCAATAAAATGCATGCTCCTTTCCCCAACCCGATTGTTGGAGCAAATGGGAGACCTGTCAGCCACCTTCTAATTCCTCTGCTTTGCCCATTGTCCCCTCCACAGGCTCTGGACCAATCTGGGCGTGTGCGTTTCTGCACTGTTCTTGCAAATATATTTCCTTAACTCTGCTCCTGAGGGAGGAAGGGTGTGTGCTGAAAGTCAAGTGCTCAAACAAGCGAATGTTTTTCCATGTAGTCTCTGTATTTTACTCATATGTCTGAAGAAGTGGCCAATGTTCCATAAAAGTTTACATGAAAACATAGCAATTAGTCTTTAAAGCGCCACAATGTATTTTTGTGCTTTTGTTTTGTGTTTCTTGCTTTTTGTTTTGTTTTCTCTTTCTTGTTGAAATGCTTGCACAGACTAATATGGCCACAACTTCTAAAACTGCTCTAAAATTCACCCTTAGCAAATACCAATATACAATTTCTGTGACATTGTTAGTTATGCTGGTAGATGCCAGAATAAATTACTTCTCTTGTCCCTGATCTTTCCACACAGCTTTCCGCAAAAGACCTCAAGAAAGATTCCAGGAAAAATACATACGTTTTTGTCCAGGCCATCTGTGCTCAATTCACTCTGGATAAAGTGGTTCTAGTCTCCTACCAGAGGGGGTATATCTTCACCCAGACAGATAAAACCATCTATACTCCTGGATCACCAGGTAAGAGCCTCCTGTTGATTCCACCTGTAAGCGTATGTGGGAATGGGTAACATAGTTTAATCCTATTCAGTGTTTATGCAGCGCTTCTTGGCTTGTCTCTCGTATTCAGTAAATGTAACATCTCTTGTCACTGCCCAGCAATAGTCTGCAAGCATTCATGGGTGGGCTCCATTTGCCCTGATAGCATTTCTCAATTGTTGCAATGTCCTGGTGAAACTGCTCATCACTCACTGTTCTACATTTTGGTGGGAAAAAACTAGAGTACAAAAAATGTATCTTTTTTTAAAAAAAATGTATTTTTATTATTATATAACACGACAACAAACAACCATCACAAAATACAACAACAGGAAGGGAAAAAGGGGTAAAACAAAACACAAAAACACAGGGAAGTATTTGCTTTCATTCAGTATCCAATATGCACTTGACCTCATGACTGTGATACAATACTAAAATCCATAATCTATAATATATTCCCTACTCATATGTGTTTCTGGGCCCAATCATAAAACATTTTCCAGCTTTCTTTAACATATATTCAGGTTCTCACATAATGTCTCTGACAGTCTATCCATTCCTGCAACGTCTAGTATTTTTTTAAGTAGCATGGTCAAATGCATCATCTTGAAGAAGTTCAAGAATTTAAGGACCAACAAAGAAATCTTCCATTATCTTAGCTTCACTTAACCTTGGAAATTTTCCATGGACATACTTGAGAGCTGCTTGTGTTTTGTCCACGGCCTTGAAAAGTTCTTCATCAGACCCAGCTAGATGTGTAATAGTGGTAACGAAATCTTCCTTGATTCAACAAGTGGTGGATGCTCAACAGTCTTCCTCCAAGGCTCCATTGACTGTTACAGTGGTCAGTCTCTCTGGATGTAGTAGGAATCTCTTGCACAACTATCTGTTTCACAGAGCAAACAGCAGTACCTTGTGTACTCAATCTGCAGACCAAGCAAGAGAGCAACAACCTTCAT
This sequence comes from Intellagama lesueurii, assembly GCA_037013535.1. Lineage (NCBI taxonomy): Eukaryota > Metazoa > Chordata > Lepidosauria > Squamata > Agamidae > Intellagama > Intellagama lesueurii. The sequence goes on from JBAJHW010000002.1 coordinate 134,273,931, forward strand.
ATAGCCACAAAGCTGCCATGGATGTTGATCATAGTTTATGCACCTCAAAAGTTGTTTTATGTTGTCATATGTTTCCTTCATATGGACCAACTGGAATTGATGACAAAACATTGCCAGCTTTAAGACTCTTCTTTGATGAATCAGTCTCCACTCATCTGGATTGTGAACAATGTTGAGGGTTACCATCACACCGCTAATATTGTTGCAGGCTAAAATTGTTCTGCCTAAAAAGCAAGTATTGTCCAAACCCAGTCATAGATTTATTCATAGAACCAGTCAAAGATGTATTTTAGTCATTTCTGGTTTAAATTGCGATTAGAGATGGGGTATTCGTATACCAATACCCCTCACAGGTGAACATAACGAGGGACTGTCCACTCACCATTCCGGTGCTGCTGCAGGCTCTGTGCCCCTGTCCTATCACTCCAGAGCTCGCAACGATGAACCTCCCTGCCAGGTCGAAGAGTGGCTAGTCGACTGTGAGCTCCGGAGTGATAGGAAGGGAGCCCGGAGCCCGCTGCAGCAGCAGAAGGGTGAGTGGACAGTCCGGCCCCAGGAGGCCAGCCCCTCATTGTGTCCACCTGTGTGGGGGTATTTGTATTCGTATACGAATACCCCCATCTCTAATTGTGATCCCTTCCCTTTCCACCATTTGTTTTCCACCATTCCCAAGTCAAGGGTCGTATATACTGACTAGTAGCATATCTTGAAAACTAGATCCAATCAACAATTTTAAGCATAATTTTCATTCTCAGTAATCCAGAATTAGTAAAGATTGATTACATTTATTTTAGAAGCATTTTGGCTGTCGATCAGCAGTATATTAAGTGCCTGGCTTGCAGCTGGAAATAGATATTTTAAAATTTCACAGACAGGATGACCCAACTTAGAGCCTACAGTGTAGACCAGCCTTTCTCTTTTCTGGGTCTATCCAAGTACAGGGCAGTTTCCTTCATCAACAGCTATGAGGTCACTTATTGATGTACACTGATGGCATCAGAAATGCCATTGAGAATAAATCAATGATGAGAGCAATGTTCTTTGGGTCGAAGGGTATCATTGTGACAAAAAGGGAAAAGAGTATTTAAAAGGAACTTTTGCATAGGAAAATACATCCCAGAGGGTCAGTATATGGGGGCTGTTAATAGCAGGGAATTTGGTAAGAATAGAAAGTGAGAAGGTTTTCTAACAGGTATGTTAACTACATGATAACGTGTCAGCCTGATGCAAAATGATTACTTGGGTAGACACTGATCATTGGACAGAGAGATTAATAGACAATGTAGGAAAAATCTACTGGTCATGGTTGACAATGGCATTAGTTACATTGGAAAATAATGCCATCAAGTCCTAGAACTCAAATTTAGGTTGTTATCCAGAATGCATAGACTATTTGACCAGTACTGTCTGGTTTAATTTCTGAAGAGAAAATGAGAAGAAACAAGAAGGTCAGTGTCACGATTCTCACATGGCCCCTGCTTATTTCACCAAAATAAGAGCTCACACTACATGCCCCTCAGCTGCCACCAGTTGATTACATCAACATTATTTATTTATTTATTAGATTTATATACCACCCATCTAGAACGTGTCTACTCTGGGTGGTTTGCATATAATATAAAAATAAACTAAGATAAAATCCAGATTAATCCAAGATGGGAAAGGAAAAAAGAAAGAGGGGGGAAAAAAAGAAGAGGAAGAAGAAGGAGAGAAAAGAAAAAGAAGAAAAGGGGAGATAGGCTAGGTAATGGCTGTAGGGAAGGCCTGCCTGTATAGCCATGCCTTCAAGTTAGTCTTGAAGGCCCTCAGCGAGGGAGCCAGGTGGATCTCAACAGGTAAGTTGTTCCAAAGGCGAGGGGCCACTGCCGAGAAGGCCCAATTTCTGTTTTTTTTCCCACTGGGCCTCTCTTGGCGTTAGGCCCCTCAGCCACCCAGCCTGACTGGAGCGGGTGATACGGGTAGGACTGGGTGGAAGAAGGCGCTCTGCCAGGTATCAAGGTCCTAAACCATTAAGGGTTTTATATGTAATGGTTAACACCTTGAAATCAATGCGAAAGTAGATAGGTAGCCAGTGTAAGGTGGCCAAAGTGGGGGAAATATGGTGAAATCTTTTCACCCCTGTTAATAGCCTGGCCGCTGTGTTCTGGACCATCTGAAGCTTCCGCATCAGTCTCAAAGGAAGCCCCACGTAGAGAGCGTTACAGTAGTCTATTCTTGAAACTACGAGTGCATGGACCAGTGTGGTAAGCTCCCCTGTGTCTAGATAGGGACGCAGCTGGGCGATCCGCCAAAGATGTAAGTGGGCAGATTGAACCACGGACGCTACCTGGGTCTCCATGGTAAGCGCCGGGTCAAGATGGACCCCCAGACTGTGAACTGAATTCTTTGTGGTGAGAGTCACCCCCCAAAAGAGAGGGAGTTCCCCAAACCACTAACATCAGGGCTCCCCACCCGCAGGACCTCCATCTTGTCCGGGTTCAACCTTAGTCCATTCAACTGCATCCATTGCAGAACAGCCTCCAGGCAGCACCCAAGGGATGGAACGGCATCCACTGCAGATGGAAAAAAGGAGATGTAGAGCTGTGTGTCATCAGCATATTGGTGACACAAAGCTCCACATTCCTGGATGACCCCCCCACAGCCTCATATAGATGTTAAACAGCATTGGGGAGATGATCGAACCATGCAGGACCCCACAACTGAGGGACCACGGGGCCAATACATTCTCCCCAAGCTGCACTCTCTGGGGATGGCCCTCCAAGAAGGACCGGAGCCAAGTGAGAGCAAGGCCACCAATCCCCAACTCGGAGAGCCTCCCCAGGAGGATACCGTGGTCGACGGTATCAAAGGCGGCTGAGATATCAAGGAGGACGAGCAAGGACATTTTGCCCCTGTCGGCCTCCCAAAGTAGGTCATCCAGCAGGGCAACCAATGCCGTTTCCATGCTGTGGTGCGGCCTGAAGCCTGACTGAAATGGATCCAGGGCATCGGTTTCATCCAAGAGAGCCTGAAGCTGGTCGGCCACCACCCTCTCAACTACCTTGCTGAGAAAAGAAACATTGGCGATGGGCCTATAATTGCCAATGTTGTCCGCCGCCAAGCTCGGTTTCTTTCTAATGGGCCTAATGAGCGTTTCCTTTGCCCTCCAGAAGAGACCCATTTATTATTTCAGTGGCCCATTCAGTTATCACCGGCCTGGCAGCATTGATTAGCCAGGCCGGGCAAGGGTCAAGGGAGGAGGTGGTGGCTCAGCAGCGATCAAGGACCTTGTCCACCTCTGTGGATGTCAGAGGTTGAAACTGAGTAATTCTCAATGGACAAGGCGCTGCGCAGGATGTCTCAGCTCGATCCATTGTTTTCAAATAGGGTGCAAGATCCCAGCAGATGGCCTCCACTTTTGATTTAAAATATGCTGCAAATTGGGCACAAGAAATGCTAGATGGAGGCCAATTGTTGTGGCCAATTCCGGATAGGTCACATACTATACGGAAAAGTTCCGCCTGCTGATTGGATGCTTCACTTATCTGGACAGCGAAGTAGGCTTTCCTAGCAGCCTCTAACTTAGCAAGGTAGAGGTTAGACTCGACCTTGGCAGCTTTTAAGTTATTTTCCATCGGGTTCTGCCTCCAAACACCCTCTAGCCTTCTCCTATTCCGCTTCATAGCCTGCAGCTGGTGGTTAAACCAAGGTGCTGGTCGGGCTCTGCGGCAGAGAGGGCATTTAGGAGCGATCGCGTCTACAGCCCTGGCAGCGGTGGCATACCAGCCATCCACCAGGGCCTTGACAGGAGCGCCAGAGAGGTCAATCAAAATCCCACCCATAGCATCCTGGAATTCAATAGGATCCAGTAGCCTGCGAGGGCAGACCATGAAAATAGGTCTCTGCTCTCCACGGAGAGGGAGGGCCACTGTGAGATTGCACTTTATCAGGTGATGGTCTGACCGTGACAAGGGGGTCAACCAAAGGTCAGTCACCATCGGGCCACACTCTCTCTGCTCAGTGGAGAAAACCAGGTCCAAAGTGTGGCCACCCATGTGTGTGGGGCCGTTAACATGTTGAGACATGTCCAAGGAAGCCATGGTTTCCAAGAACTCAAGAGCCGGACTGGTAACCTCCACCTCAGCATGGATGTTAAAATCACCCAAGACAATCAGTCTCGGGGATCCCAACAGAGCCATGGAGACGAAGTCGGTTAGCTCCGGCAGGGAGGTGGCTGGATCATGGGGAGCACGCTATGCCAGCAAGATCCCAATACCATCCCTGGCCCCAATTGACACGTGGAGGGCCTTTAGGCCTGGCATCGCCACGGCAGAGAGCCTGACAACCTCAAGGGTGTTCTTAGAAACAATGGCAACTCCCCCACTCCGAGCCTCCGGTCTACCCTGGTGCTGGACAGCATAACCGGGGGGACAGGCCAGAGGCAGGGGTATACCTCCTTCACTACCCATCCACATCTCGGTTATGCAAGCCAGATCTGCATCCTTTTCCAGAATAAGATCTTGTATTAGCTGGGCTTTATTGGATACAGACCTGGCATTCAACAGCACCAAAATTAGAGTGGAGGGATGACTGAGCTGGCTACCTCGAGCCTGGAAGGTGGTAATAGCGCCAGAACAATGGACAGCTTTCAGGCATCTGTTGACCGTTTTCCTGGAATGGGAAGTAGTACCAATGCCATATCTTCCCCTACCCGTAATCACCTGTATGTTCTTGAAGCCCCCACTGGTAGGCAGGCCTTCCTCTCCATTCCTAGCACAAAACAGTCTAACAGTAGCAGAGAACTCAATTAAGGTAAGAGTAAGTACACAATAATTAACAGTAACAAATTAACATAAACAAAATAAATTACACACAATTAATTGAATTAGAATCAATAAAAATAAGCAAGACGTTAATACTATTTAAATACAGTGTTTCCCCGAAAATAAGACAGGGTCTTATATTAATTTTTGCTCCAAAAAACGCATTAGGGCTTATTTTCAGGGGATGTTTTATTTTACAGTCATGCCATCTTCTTCTGGTTGCTGCACAAGGGTGGAGGGCGGGGTTTCACTTAACTGGGGCTTATTTTTGGGGTAGGGCTTATATTACGAGCATCCTGAAAAAACATTCTAGGACTTATTTTCAGGTTAGGTCTTATTTTCGGGGAAACGGTAATTATTGCAACTTAGGGTAGGGTAAGCTAGTTCGTATAGTTAAAGAAAGAAAAGCCCATCCGACCACCCTACCTCTAAGTGTAAGAGTATAAGTTTGTTTAATAAAGATGAGTGAGGACAAAAGAACCAGAGTAGAGTGAAACAGAATGAAATAAAATAAAGTAAATAAAAAATAAAGAAAAACCAAGATGTCCCCCACAACCAGGTCCTGTCCCGTTGCAATTTGGCTGTAGATCTTGTCTTTTCCAAGGAGGCTGTTAGAATTAAGTTTATGGGAGCAGTGATTGCAAGCGAAGCATGGTCCGATAATAAAAAGGTGAAATAAAGGTAGCAGGAGAGTTGAAAGAAAAAAGGCACCGCTGTTGCCATTCTCCACGGCGGGAGGTCAGACGAAAAACCCTCACTGAGCATACCAAGTGAAGAGGTGAGGGAGAGTGGTTTCTATGGCAATTGCCGATGATGGAACCACAGAACTCACAAAGCAAATGTTCCGGAGACTTATTGAATGAGTAACAACAGCACCGCCACCTCAGCTCACTCTGCCTCCACCATTGCCAACACCATCTGGAACCACCAACAGAACAGCTGGCAGAGCCCCACAATGCTGGGCTCCAATGAGCCTCCCAGCTCCAAGATTCCACCAAGCCTCTCGGCGCCTCTCAGTCTTTTAGCGTTGGGCTCACCAAGCTTTGCGGGGCGAGTTTTTCCGAGCCATGCAGCGCTGGGCTACGTCTCTCAACCCCCCCCCCCCCAGCGCCAGGCTCACCAAGCCTTGCGGTCGGGTTCTTCCGAGTCTCACAACACGGGGCTCCAAACAAGCCTCGCAGCGCCGGGCTCCGCCTCATAGCAAGCTCTCCTCCCTGCCCTCCAAAACAGCCTCCGGAACAGCTCAGCAACCACTGGGATGCTTACCAGATGAGGGAGAGCAGTTCAAAGGAGTAATGAAAACAAAGTAGCCAAAAGAAACAAAAAAAACCCACAAAAAACCAGACCGAAGCGGCAGGGAAACGCTCCCGTCCGACTATCGGAACGCCATCTTGGATTCATAATAATTATCTATTATTAATGATAGATGTCCAGGCCATATGTCATTTTAAAAAGACCAAATAGAAATTGTTTATTGTTACAGATGTTGATAGAATAAGCAATGTTGTTAACTCTTAAACAAACATTCTTCTTTATCCCTCTCAACCACCACTCTCCCACCCAAACTCCAAAACTTTCAATCTCCTTGACTCTTACTCTGTCTAACTTCCTATCTATTCTAACTCTTCCCCTCCTCCTGCTGAGTCTCTTATATCTCGTGACTCCGCCCCTCCAGCATTCCCATTGGTCTATGCAGATAGCATATGAATAGTCATGACCTGGGCAGACACCACAGTCAGATCTCTCTATTATGCTTAGCAATTATTCATTCATTCATGATTTTCCATTTCTATAGTACGACATTAATGTTGGCACTCTCTGGGTTGTTCACAGTAGACAGTAAATTCATAAAAAATTACTATATAATGATACAAAAATACAATAAAATGCAATAAACCCTTTTGCTTTGTTGTTGTTTAGTCGTTTAGTCGTGTCCGACTCTTCGTGACCCCATGGACCAGAGCACGCCAGGCCCTCCTGTCTTCCACTGCCTCCCGAAGTTGGGTCAAATTCATGTTGGTTGCTTCGATGACACTGTCCAACCATCTCATTCTCTGTCGTCCCCTTCTCCTCTTGCCTTCACACTTTCCCAACATCAGGGTCTTTTCCAGGGAGTCTTCTCTTCTCATGAGATGGCCAAAGTATTGGAGCCTCAGCTTCAGGATCTGTCCTTCCAGTGAACACTCAGGGTTGATTTCCTTCAAAATGGATAGGTTTGTTCTCCTTGCAGTCCAGGGGACTCTCAAGAGTCTCCTCCAGCACCACAATTCAAAAGCATCAATTCTTCGGCGGTCAGCCTTCTTTATGGTCCAGCTCTCACTTCCATACATCGCTACTGGAAAAACCATAGCTTTGACTATGCGGACCTTTGTCGGCAAGGTGATGTCTCTGCTTTTTAAGATGCTGTCTAGGTTTATCATCACTTTCCTCCCAAGAAGCAGGCGTCTTTTAATTTCGTGGCTGCTGTCACCATCTGCAGTGATCGTGGAGCCCAGGAAGGTAAACTCTGTCACTGCCTCCATATCTTCCCCTTCTATTTGCCAGGAGGTGATGGGGCCCGTGGCCATGATCTTAGTTTTTTTGATGTTGAGCTTCAGACCATTTTTTGCGCTCTCCTCTTTCACTCTCATTAAGAGGTTCTTTAATTCCTCCTCACTTTCTGCCATCAGAGTGGTATCATCTGCATATCTGAGGTTGTTGATATTTCTTCCGGCAATCTTAATTCCGGCTTGGGATTCATCCAGTCCAGCCTTCCGCATGATGTATTCTGCATATAAGTTAAATAAGCAGGGGGACAATATACAGCCTTGTCGTACTCCTTTCCCAATTTTGAACCAATCAGTTGTTCCATATCCAGTTCTAACTGTTGCTTCCTGCCCCACATATAGATTTCTCAGGAGATGGATAAGGTGGTCAGGCACTCCCATTTCTTTAAGAACTTGCCATAGTTTGCTGTGGTCCACACAGTCAAAGGCTTTTGCGTAGTCAATGAAGCAGAAGTAGATGTTTTTCTGGAACTCTCTGGCTTTCTCCATAATCCAGCGCATGTTAGCAATTTGGTCTCTAGTTCCTCTGCCCCTTCGAAATCCAGCTTGTACTTCTGGGAGTTCTCGGTCCACATACTGCTGAAGCCTGCCTTGTAGGATTTTGAGCATAACCTTGCTAGCGTGTGAAATGAGTGCAATTGTATGGTAGTTGGAGCATTCTTTAGCACTTCCCTTCTTTGGGATTGGGATGTAGACTGATCTTTTCCAATCCTCTGGCCACTGCTGAGTTTTCCAAACTTGCTGGCATATTGAGTGTAGCACCTTAACAGCATCATCTTTTAAGATTTTAAATAGTTCCACTGGAATGCCATCACCTCCACTGGCCTTGTTGTTAGCCATGCTTTCTAAGGCCCACTTGACTTCGCTCTCCAGTATGTCTGGCTCAAGGTCAGCAACCACACTATCTGGGTTGTCCGGGACATCCAGATCTTTCTGGTATAATTCCTCTGTGTATTCTTGCCACCTCTTCTTGATGTCTTCTGCTTCTGTAAGGTCCCTACCATTTTTGTCCTTTATCATGTCCATCATTGCACAAAATGTTCCTTTAATATTTCCAATTTTCTTGAACAGATCTCTGGTTTTTCCCTTTCTATTGTTTTCCTCTATATCTTTGCATTGTTCAGTTAAGAAGGCCCTCTTGTCTCTCCTTGCTATTCTTTGGAAGTCCGCATTCAATTTTCTGTAACTTTCCCTATCTCCCTTGCATTTTGTTTCCCTTCTCTTCTCTGCTATTTGTAAGGCCTCGTTGGACAGCCACTTTGCTTTCTTGCATTTCCTTTTCTTTGGGATGGTTTTTGTTGCTGCCTCCTGTACAATGTTACGAGCCTCCATCCATAGTTCTTCAGGCACTCTGTCCACCAAATCAAGTTCCTTAAATCTGTTCTTCACTTCCACTGTGTACTCATAAGGGATTTGGTTTAGATTATACCTGGCTAGCCCAGTGGTTTTTCCTACTTTCTTCAGTTTAAGCTTGAATTTTGCTATAAGAAGCTGATGGTCAGAGCCACAATCAGCTCCAGGTCTTGTTTTTGCTGACTGTATAGAGCTTCTCCATCTTTGGCTGCAGAGAATATAATCAATCTGATTTTGGTATTGCCCATTTGGTGATGTCCATGTGTAGAGTCGCCTCTTGTGTTGTTGGAAAAGAGTGTTTGTGATGACCAGCTTGTTCTCTTGACAGAACTCTATTAGCCTTTGCCCTGCTTCGTTCTGAACTCCAAGGCCAAATTTACCTGTTGTTCCTTTTATCTCTTGACTCCCTACTTTAGCATTCCAGTCCCCTAGAATGAGAAGAACATCTTTCTTTGGTGTCAGTTCTAGAAGGTGTTGTAGGTCTTCATAGAATTGGTCAATTTCCGCCTCTTCAGCATCGGTGGTTGGTGCATAAACTTGGATTACTGTGATGTTGAGAGGTCTGCCTTGGATTCGTATTGAAATCATTCTATCATTTTTGAGATTGTATCCCAGTACAGCTTTTCCCACTCTTTTGTTGACTATGAGGGCTACTCCATTTCTTCTATGGGATTCTTGCCCACAATAGTAGATATGGCAATCATCTGAATTGAATTCGCCCATTCCCGTCCATTTTAGTTCACTGACGCCCAGGATGTCAATGTTTATTCTTGCCATCTCCTGTTTGACCACATCCAACTTACCAAGGTTCATAGATCTTACATTCCAGGTTCCTATGCAGTATTTTTCTTTGCAGCATCGGACTTTCCTTTCACTTCCAGGCGCGTCCACAGCTGAGCTTCCTTTTGGCTTTGGCCCAACCGCTTCATTAGCTCTGGAGCTACTTGTACTTGTCCTCCGCTCTTCCTCAGTAGCATGTTGGACGCCTTCCGACCTGAGGGGCCCATCTTCCAGCGTCATATCTTTTAGCCTTTTGTTTCTGTTCATGGGGTTTTCTTGGCAAAGATACTGGAGTGGCTTGCCAGTTCCTGCTCCAGGTGGATCGCGTTTAGTCAGAACTCTCCACTGTGACCTGTCCGTCTTGGGTGTCCCTGCACGGCATAGCCCATAGCTTCTCTGAATTACTCAAGCCCCTTCGCCACGACAAGGCAGCAATCCGGGAAGGGGAAACCCTTTTGCTAGCTACCCTTAAATAAAAATACATAAACTGAAAAATGAAATAACTGGTGTGCTACTGGAATGTGTATCACAGATTATGAAGGGAAAAATTAAGTCCAAGAGGATGCTGTGGCCAATGAGTAAAGTCAAGGTAGTTATAAAATTCAAGGAAGGTGGTTTGTGGGTTATTTTGTTGGGGGATTTGAATTCTTTGTCTACCATGTTGTGTTTCCAAAGGGTCTAGTCTAGTCCCACTGGTTGGTTCTTTAAGAGATTTGAGGGCAATATAGACAGGGCACATCCGGTGAATAGATAAACCAGGCAAGGGAAGTCTAAAAGCAGAGTCAGGGTATGGTTACATTGACAAATAATTCAAGAAATGCTCTGGGATTGGGATGGTCTGATTTGCAGTGTTTTCCATTGTCTACATAATGTAAAAGTTAATGCAAATCATGTAGGAGTTGCCCCACCCCACCCCATAGTTTTTTCCTCCATTACTGGGCTTCTAGTTTTTGGAATGGAATACATTTGGTTTGGGCAACATTATTGCTTGAGGTGATATTGGAGAGATTTGTAGCTGTTGTATTCCACTTGCTGACAGCAGCAGTGAGAGAGGCAGTGCATCAAGGAAAGAGGTTGCCTTCAACCCTCTCTTCTCCAAGCCTGGTGCTTGGTGCTTGTGACATTTGCCCTTGTGGCCCCTGCTTGTGTTTCCCTCACAAAGGCTCATGTCGCGTTTTCTTCTTGCTGCCACCAGTGGGTTACTTCAATCCACAATTTAAATGATGTATGTCAGACCACTTGTCTTGTGAACAGAAACAGAACTTATTTATTGTAGTGAAGCAGATTGAATAATAACAGAGGTTTTTCAGATACACATTATACATAAGCAAATCATCAACAGTTCTCTCAGTACATACTTCTTTTCTCTTGCTATATCATTACCACCTTCTCTACCTATTTTCCTAATCAGCTCTATTTCTCTCAGTATCTGTTCCCTCTCTCTCTCTGACTAACCAGCCCTATCTGACTCCTCCTTCTCCCACCAAGCCTTGTGTAGCTGCTGACTCTGCCTCTCCAGTCCTCTCATAGGTTCATGCAAATCAGCTCATGAATATGAATGGCCTGAGTGATGTGGGCGATCGCCACAGTGCTGCTTTCACCTTCCCTTCCCATTTAGTATCTTTGCATTTCCTTTTCCTTCGCAAGGCTTGCTAATCCAGTGTAAGGCAGTTAGGCAACTGAAGCATACACACATACAAAGACATACAGAGAGAGGAGAAAGTTTTAAGGTAGCTCTGCTTTAACCTTGAGTCCTGCAAATCTGGGTGATCCGAGCAGAATTACCTTAAAATATCCTCCTTCTCTCTTTTTCCCCCCTCAACAAGCTGAAAACAAAGCTGATGTGAAAACTTCCTTCTATTTTTCTACCAATTGCCTGGGTTGTTTTCCCTCTTTGGCCATTTACCTGTCCTAGAGCTAAAACAGCAAGGCTTTAAAACAATGCTTCCCAACCTTCAGCAACCCAGGTATTCTTAGACTGCAACTCCCAGAAATTCTGGTCATCACTGCTTGTGGTGAAGTTGCAGTCCAAGAACATCTGGGGACCCAAGGGTGGGAACTACCGCTTTTAAAAAAGAGAAAGAAAGGGAACAGGAAGAGGGAAACAAGCAGACCCAGGCAGCAGGTGTGGGGAGTAGTAGATTGAAATGATTAACAAACTGTAAATATCTCTCTGATTTCCATCTCTCTCTCTCTGCTGACTCTGTGGCTGGCTGAAACTAATTAACCCAGGGAAACACAACTTCCCAGGTGCAGCTTTGCAGCTGATCCATTTCTATTCCCCTTCCATGCTGTTGAATCCTCAAAAGGCAAGGTAGAGATCAAACAAACAGAGTTCGTTCAGTGAGTCAGATAAACCAGGTGAAGGTGATCTGGAGATGAAGAAAAGGTGTTGTTGAAAGTGACGTGGATCTCTTCTCTGAAGCCCTGGAGATTGCTGCTGTCTGCGAAGCAAAAGGATGCACATGAATGTTTGACCTTTCTGGATAAATTTCCAGTGCTTGGCTTTTGAGACTCAGTGAGACATCAAACAGCTGCAGAGAAAAGAAGATTCATATTTTCCACCTTGTAAAGTCATCTCCATGATGTCACCATGTTTCCTTAATATTTGTCACAAATAAATAATAACCTCTTGTCTCTTTCTTAGTGCGCTACCGTATCTTTTCTGTGGGTCACAGCATGGAACGTTTGGACAAATATGTTGTTGTTGAGATTGTGGTAAGTATTGTGTGTTCAATTAAAAAAAAGACAAATGAAAAAAAAAGCAGTTGTATCTTTGATTGTGTGTTCAGGTGTGTGCCATAGATGTCATCACGTGCATAATCAGTGACTGTTGGTCTTCTTGCATTGTTTTGTGGAAATGTGTTTATAACTGAGGAAGACCTTAATAGCATTTTTGGCAGGGATATCTTCTGTGTGCTTTTATTAAATCTTCAATCAGGCGAAATGATTTTTTAAAAAAACGAAATGCTGCCCAATTCCATGAAAGCACAGAGAAATCCCATTCTAGAAGGCATGCTTCCTCAAGCAGCTAAAAGAGGCAAATGTGAATACATGTTCAAAGGGAAGCATATGTTTCCCTGGGATTATTTTGAAAATGTATAAAGTGGCTTCCTTTGCATGTCTAATTATGGAGTCACACATGACAAAGCAGTTCACATAATGGGGAGAAAATGATGTAAGAGCGGGAAAGATGCATTTCTCTGAAAGGTTGCTTTCACCATATTAATATATGTCTTACATATTCATGATATGCCTGAAGTGGACATGGCCACTTTTATCCTCAAGGCAGTTCAGAGTTATGGCTTAGCCCAGGGCCAGCCAGTGTGTTTTGTGGCTGTATTGGGATTTGGATCTAGGTTTTGAGAGTCTGGATTCAGTGCCCTGTCTTGTACATTACTTAGCTTCTCTGCATCCTGATAGCAGACAATGATTGTAGAGACAGGCTAAACCTTGTGCTTCACAAGAACTCTTGTGATGTGAGTCATGTATGTATGACTGAGTTCCAGTTTGTATGACTGGCACCAAAGGTGCCTCACTTTCTCTTCCCTCGCCTCCCTGGCCAGTGACCTACTCACCAGCCAGCGTGTGCTCCTCTCCTCTTCCTGTTCAGCTGTTTGACCAGTCCCTGGCAGGAGTTTGCCTGTCCTGCCTCCTTGCCTGAGTGGGTGAACAGCCGAGGAGGCGGGGCAGGGAAGCCCGTACTCCTGCTGGAGACTGGTTGAACAGCTAAAGAGGAGGAGGAGAAAAGCTAGTGAGTGGAGGATTAAGCCAGGGAGGTGGGGGAAGGAAACATGTAGCACCTCTGGTGCCACACATGCGAACCAGCATGAACCTCTAAAACAAGGTTTGTGCCCATCTCTAGATGTGAGATATAAATAATATGTTCAGGCATTTTTCATGCATTCAAACATTTTAAACAACTTGCTTTTTTCCCATCCAGACACCTGAAGACATTATTGTCAGCCGGAAGATGATCAATTCAACAGTTGCCCAGATTTACAACATACCAGAACTTGTCAGGTAGTTTACCACATATTGCCATACCTCAAACCTGCACGGAATCTGAGCTTTTTATGAAAAAAAGAACAAAATCCATTTAATATTAATCTAAGAATAATCTGAGCACTCACACATACTGCATTTTTGTAGTAGTCGCTATTGTTGGTCTTGAAGGCCAGCTACACTTTGATTTGCCCCCTGTTTTGATCTGCTGACCATACCATGGAGTATGGTCTATTTCTACGTGCCAGCCTGGCCCGTTTGAGTGTGAAAACAGTCCTTTTTGAATAATCTGCAGGGGCTACTGTTTTTTTGGTGTGAGGTGGGGTGCTCCTTTTTAGTTGATTCCTAGCATGTGTGATCACAGGTATAGTAAGACCTTCATATCTGCAGGATTGATATCCATGGTTTTGGTTATCTATTGTCTGAAAGTATTAAAAATATTAATAGAAAAAATCCCAGAAATATGTATTTTCACAATGTAGTTATCAGATGTGGCCACTAGGCGGAGCCAGAGACATGCTATGTATAGCATTTGCTATTATCCACAGATTTTGGTATCCATGGGGGTTCCTACTGTATTGCTCAGAAGGGGCAGGTATGTGTGTGCAGAAGAACTTTTTCATTTTCTTTTTCTAGTTTGGGGACCTGGAAGGTTGTGGCCAAGTATCAAGACTCCCCAGAGGAGAGCTTCAGCTCACCGTTCGAAGTCAAGGAATATGGTAGGAAGAAAAGCCATCCTTGTGCTGGGCTTTCTCTCCCCAATTCCCAACCTCATTCTTTTTAATCCTCAGATTATTCCTCAGGGAAGATGCCTTGTTTTCCCTCTTTATTTTTTCACTGGAAAATCACTGATACACTTTCCCCTACAAGACTGTGAATATAGTTTCTCCTGCAAGATGGTAGTTTTATATGATTATTATAGATAAAAAGATGTTTGATAATCTCCTCAAATTGTCTGAAAAAAGATAGAAGTCAGAAGCAATGAAAACAGAAAGGGGACCCCAAGTAGAATATACAAATTATTAGTAAAGGCAGAATGTGAACCATGTGTTTTGAAAGGTTGGTGGCAGGAAGATTTGGTTAAAGAAATTAAAGGGGAAGATTGGAGTGGAATATGGAACTTAACATTGGTGAAACTGAATTTATTAAATAAAAATTATCTCTGTGCTGGCAGTGTAAAAAAAGGAAGGTATTTACATATGTGGCGGTTCTGTGAAATAAGGAGGAAAGAATTTTTAAGGAGATTAGGGAAATACCTGGATTGGATATTCAAATGTCTCCAATGATTGCCCTATTGAATATGGTTAATGATCAGGAAATGAAGAGAGAAGAAAAGGAATTAATTATTATTTATTTATTATTTTATTTAAAATATTTTTACCCCACCTTTCTCCTTGTAAAGGACTCAAGGCAGGTTACAACAATGAAAGAAAATATTTAAACTTGAAAACAATGTTGGTTAACATCATTAAAAACAATATTTGAAACTACAAACAATGAATAAGGAGGTATCTGACAACATTAACAGGCAATATTAAGGCAAGATCAATAAGTATACCAAAAAAAAAGTCACTCTAAGAAATGGAAAATACAAAAATGGAAAACACAAGTAGTACTAAAAATCCAGTCAAAACAGTAATGCTAAACATGATAGAGTGGCAACTGTGTGCTAAAAATCACACACAGGCAGCTGGTTACTGAGGGAAGGCTTGTCTGAAGAGGAAGGTATTTGCTTGCTTGTGGAAGGACAGCAAAGATGGGCCAGTCTGGTCTCCTGTGGGAGGGAGTTCCAAAGTCTGGGAGCAGCCACAGAGAAGGCTCTCTCCCGTGTCCCCATCAGATACACCTGTGACGGTGGTGGGACTGAGAGAAAGGCCTCTCCTGATGATCTTAATAGCAGAGCTGGCTCATAATTGGAGATATGGTCTTTGAGGCAGCTTGGACCAGATCATTTAGGACTTTGAAGGTTAAAACCAGCACTTTAAACGGTGCCCGATAGCTGATGGGCAAGCAGTGGAGCTGCTGTAACAAGGGGGTTATGTGATCCCTGTAACCAGCCCCAGTTCACCATTTGACTGCTGCATTTTGGACCCGTTGAAGTTTCCTGACACTTTCCATCGGCAGCCCCACATAGAGCGCATTACAGTAATCCAGACTATGACAAGGTTAATATTCACAAATTATTGGAAAAGTGATAACCAAATTGACATTGAGGAATGATATAGAGAAATGTGGAATATGGCAATTAATTTATAAGTAGAGAAATGAAAATCAGAAGAGAATTATCAAAAAGTAATGATTTTAAAGAAATACGGAATGTATTTCTAGAGAAAGGGAAGGGGTATACACCGGGAGAAGAATCAATGTGTCTCTGGAGAGCAATGGAGTGATACGAAATGTAAGAACACAGAACATGAACCAGGTCCCAAGGGAGCAAATGGCATAGTTAGAGAAATGTGGCTATGAGTAAAGCAGTTTAATTTTAGCCGAAATAATGTTGTGTATTGTAAATTTGTGGTTTTGTTTATATCTTTTTCTAAAAAAAGATTTAATTTAAAAAGACAGATAAGAAAAGATGCTTGAGAAGAAAAGCCCATATGAGAAACTCTGCTGTCAGCCTTTCACAAGTGTTTATGTTCTCTTACTCCCCCATCACTTTTTTCAGTGTTGCCAAGCTTTGAAGTTGTTCTGGAACCAGCAGAGAAGTTTTATTACGTTGACAGCAACAGAGATTTCAAAGTGTCTATCACTGCAACGTAAGTGTGCGCCAAACTATGGGGAAGGTATGGGAGAATAAATCTGAGCCCTGCTTAGCTTCGTCGATTCATCACAGAAGAATTGCAGTGTGGTGTTTGATGGAGTGCTTCTAGCTTGAGCTCTTGCCACAAAATCATCCTGCTTGAACACTGCGGGAACTGTACAGGGATTGAGGGCAGATGAGAGTGTCTTCAACTTGTAATTTGTCCATGTTTCCCAATTCTTTTTCCTTTTTTATTTTCACACACACATACACATACGATTTAGAGATGGGTACACAAACCGCCAACATGGTGGTTTGTCTTGGTTCATGGTTTGTGGATGTCCATGAACCGCAATTTTAGGAATTATTCCGGAACGAACCACAAATTGAGTCTTTGATTTGTTTGGGAATATTTTTAGACAGTTCAGTGGCTGTCTTAAAAAAAAAAAAAGTCTGGCTGCTTCCTGACCTCCATAGCTTGCCCCCCCCCCCCGGCCCATGGCTTCCCTACCTTTTTCTCCTGCCACCACCGCCGCTACCATCTTGAGAGCGCTCTGGTGCCCACAGACTAGCGGCCTTTGCACACATCCCTGCCTCTCAGCTTATAGGTGGGGACATGAACAGAAAACAAAAAATTAAACATTTAATATTTTGTTAGCTGGCTTGTCAGCCCATTAGGGGGCCTCTGTACAGCAGTTGAGAGGCGGGCACCTGTGCAGATAGAGATAGCAGGCCTGGCTCCTGGAAGGCAACTGGGCGCTATC
Organism: Intellagama lesueurii; assembly: GCA_037013535.1. Lineage (NCBI taxonomy): Eukaryota > Metazoa > Chordata > Lepidosauria > Squamata > Agamidae > Intellagama > Intellagama lesueurii. Next base: position 134,290,921 of record JBAJHW010000002.1, read on the forward strand.
TCTCTGTATGGTGGCGAAGGAGGCAGCAGGACAAGGCAGGGAGGCAATGTGGGGCAGTGGGAAGGGAGTGGGAGTAGGCTGTGTCTGTGAGGGGAAAACAAACCAGGAGATTTGTTAAATCAGGGAAAAATTAATTGGTTCAGGAAAGTTCGAGCTCTCTGGTTTGGATGAACCTACACCAACCCAAATCAACAAATCAGCGATTTATGATGAATTTCTTGGTTCATTTTTTTATTCGGGCCTGTCTCTTAATACAATTCATTAAGTAAGAAAAGATGGACTAGCTACACAATGTATTTCAGTTCCCAGTGTTAGGAATTTTAGTCTGGAAAAAATCTCAAATATGTTTACTAGGAAATTTTAACACCATCATCGTCATCATGATTCAAAAATACCAGACACATTCAATCAAAATTATTTTAAAAATGACTGGTATTATATAATAGATGCAAGTTTTAACTAAAACCTAACTATCTGTTCAATATTGGCACAGTATATCTGGAAGTTGAGTCATGGCAACTGGACTTCTTTCTTATTAGGTTGAAACATTTTGCTACTTATCCAAGTAGCTTCTTCAGTTTCTACTCGGATTAGTAGCGAAATGTTTCAAACTAATAAGAGAGAAGTCCAGTAGTCATGACTCAACTTCAAGATAACCTCACCTAGATGACTGAGAATCTTCACTGATATATCGGCACAGTATGTATCTGTTTCTAAGACTGCCGTTTTTGTAGCTCTGATTGTGTTATTTCTGAAATCCGCAACTGCTTATAATACTGTGTGAAATTTCTTGATATTGTTCCCAAAGCTCCAATGACTATGGGGACCACTGTAGTGTGTTTCATTGACAAGCGACATTTTTTTTGATTGCCTGGTCTCTGAACTTTGTTAGCTTTTCCAGTTCTTTATTTTCAGCTCTGGCATTTCCTGGAATTGCAATGATCCAGACATTTCTTCACTCTATTACTACTATGTCTGGTGTGTTATGTTGAAGGTGTTTATCCGTTTGGATCTGGAAATCCCACAAAATCTTGACTTCCTCATTTTTTGACACCTTCTCTACCTGATGTTCACACAGGTTTTTGGAGGCTGGCAATTTATATTTTTTGCATAATGACCAGTGCACTAACTTTGCCACTCTATCATGTTTAAGTTTGTAAACTGTGTAATCTTTGAACATTCACAGATGAGGTATGACACAGTTTTATTTTTCTCTTGGCAGAGTCAGCATTGCTGTTAGCACTAATTCTTTTGAATCTTAGGTTTCATCACATTGGTTTTGAGTGTTTGTTCTTCTGCAGCAAAAATCAAGCCTTTGGTTTCTTTCTTAAGGGTCCCTAGTTTCAGTTATGCCCATATTGAATTATTATCATGCTTTCCATCAATATTTCTCAGATGTTGTCCATGTAGTGGTTTATTTTTTCAACTGTTTAATTTTTTAAAAATTGTCGTTTCTTATATTGAGCCTTTGCTTCTGTTGTTTTCAAAATATTCTCCGTTTTCACTGCCTAAAGTAAATTTTCTCTTCTTGTACTGATATAATCATTTAGGCCTCTTTTTTGTCTTCTACCACCTGCTGTGTTTGCAGTAATCCACAGCCTCCGATTTTTCGTGGTAAATATCATCTGTCCACATCACATTTTGGATGTAGTGTGTGATGCATGTTCATTAGTTCCATGTTTTTCAATCCAAATTCATTTGGGGTCCAATCTACTATTCCAGCTGGGTATCTAATTACTGGAACTGTCCATGTGTTTATGGCTTTGATTGTACCATTTAATTTTGATTTTAAATTTTCCACAGTCTTTTGATATATTATCTTGTGATAGTCAACTTAACTTTTTTTCTTAATCTTTTTTCCTTCCTCTTTTATTCCTTGCCAAGATTTGATTCCTCCCTGTGACTCTCTCATCTACTGAAAGGTTTTAAGGTCATGTGTCGTTCTCTCTTGCTTGTTGTAATTTGCACAACAGTGATGTTGTTGGACTGATCCTCAGTTTTAAGGAATCCGATGTTTTTAACAGGCTATCCATGATTATGCGGCTTTTAGAGTGGGATTTATTTCTTTTTTTATCCATAACAGGTTGTGTAGACCTTCACACTGATCTATTGATTCCAACTTCTTTAACCTGTCATTTTGGTTTTTTGATCCAGTTTACAATCCACACTAAACCTGCTGCTTGACAATGTAATTTAACATTAGGCACCGCCAGTCCTCCTCTTTTCTTATCATCTTGTAATACTTTAAATCTTATCCTTGGTTTTTTGCCACTCCATATGAATGTTTTAGATTTTTTTTGCCAGTCTTTCAAATTTCCCCCCCTAAAATATAATTGGAATCATTTGAAACAAGAACTTTGGCAATATATTCCATTTTTCTTGCTGATATTTTTTCTCCAGCCAGGAGAGTTTTACATTAGTCCATCCTCTTAGATCTTTCTGTATTTTTTTCATACGCTTTTATAATTATCCTTATATAGTGTTTTATTATTTCCTGTTAAGTAAATGCCTAGATATTTTATTGGTTTGTCTGTGAGTTCACACCCTCTAATTTTTATAATGTAACTTCTTCGTGTTTTGTTAGAAATTCTGTTATAGTTTTAGTTTGCTACCCTTTTTTATGTTGTCTTTCTAGTGATTCAATTTTATCTGTTATTTTCCTTTTTTGTACTACTTTTTCTCTTTTCTCTTTTGATGCAATGGAGATCAGGTTTCTTCTCATAACTGCTTTACTTGTTTCACAGATAGTTGCAATGGGGAGTTCTTCTGTCCAATTTATTTTAAAGAATCTTTTCAGATCTTTTTTGCATTTTAAAAGAATATCTTCTTGTATCAACAAGTTATCATTTACTGTAGTCTCTATCTTCTTCTCATAATTCCTTCCCTTCTCCAAGTCATTTTTAAGGGGTTATGGTCTCCCATTATTTTTGGTAAGATTTCAGTGTTTTTTAAGTTCTTAATACTAGTTTTCAATAACCAACACATCAATCCTGGAGTATGTTTGGTGCGTGTCTGGAAAAAAAAAGTGTAGTCTCTTTTAGTTGGATTAATCTTTCTCCATCCGTCTATCAATTGCAGTCGTCCCATATATTTGAATATATTCTTAGGGAGTTTCCTTCCTTTCATTTTCTTAGATTTGTCTTTTTAAGGGTCGATTATTCCATTCATCTCTCCAAATATCGTATTCTCACCTTCTTGAAAATCTAAAAGCAACTGAAAAACTTTTTGTAAAACTTTTCTTTGGCATTGTTTGGGGCGTACAGTGATATTATTATGTTGATTTTCCCATCAGAGAATTTGACTTTCAGCATAATGAATCTTCCCTCTGGATCTTTGTATTCTTTTATCAAATTGATTTTTTTGGTTTTTTAATGTATATTGCAATGCCTTTTTTGTTCTCTTCAGCTGATGCCCGTTGATGTTAGCTTGTTTCAGCAGAACATACACTAAAATTGGAATGAAACATTATTATTATTGAATTAATAAAAATACAAAACACGAATGAGGAATGAAGATAAAACAACAGAGAAAAGGAGTAATATTCAAGATGTTTCCATTATATTATAATAAATAAAATTTAACAATTTCATCCTGTCTTTTTTTCCATGCAATTAATTATGGGCTGCAACCCTGTAGCTTTGCTATGCATTGAAAAGGCATACACCATAACATCTTATTTAAATTATCAAGTAGCTGCTGGGATTCTCAGTGACTCACGTACACACTGTCTTGGTGACTAACAATTTTTTAAAATTTTGTTTTGAGAAGCAGGTTGGTGCTGCCTCTGTGCATGCGCCGACCTGTCAGCTAAGAAGCAGGTGCCCACACAGAAGAAGCTGGCCACAAGCCATCTGGGCTACCTCTCAGTTGAGGCAGCCAGGCTTTTTTTTTTTTTAAATGGCAACCAGGCTGGCTCCTGGCTGGCTCCCTCTGCACACAGGCCTGCCTCTCAGCTGCAGGAACCAGCGGACTATCTTTCAAGATGACAGCAGCAGTGGTGGAGAAGGCAGTGGCAGCAAAATGTATGGAGGTGACGGGGCAGTGGGTGTCTCTAGGTGCCTGGGGGCCCTTCACATAGGGCTAATGAACCAACAAACCGATTAGTGGTTTGTCGGGGGGAAAATGGAAATTTGTGCTTCGTGACTTTGACAAGTTACGAACCAAAACAAACCACCGTTTTGCTGGTTCGTGCCCATCTCTAGTTCGAATCAACAGGAAAATAAAAATAAAAATAAAAAAACCCCATAAAGGTGACTGTGAGACCCTCATCCTTCCACCCCATGTGATGTTGACATTAAACCTCTCCCCTCCCACATTATGTGTGAACAGGACACATGAAAAAACAAGGACGTCTACTTTGGCCCTTAATTTCCTTTTGTCCTTCCAGATTCCTCTATGGGAAAAAAGTAGAAGGTGTAGCCTTTGTCCTCTTTGGAGTGAAAATAGATAACGGCAAGAGCATTCCAGACTCACTCAGGAGAATTGAGGTAAGACTACTGGTGCTTGTATGTATATGTGAGTGTATGTGTAGAACTACATTTCATACAACCTACAGAGTGCTTTTTATTGTGGATTACCAGAAAACAGGCACACAGTTTTACATATCCGGCTTTAATATGATTCTGTGAATTAAAGCAGATACTGGCCAAGTGGCCAGTGCTGGGAAGCTTCCTCCGGCTACTGACTGTGCTGGAGTTAGGGCACCAGCTCACCTGCTAGTTGTTGTTATGTGCCTTCAAGTCAGAAGTGAATTATAGCGACCCTAACAGGGTTTTCAAGATAAGTGAGGTATTTAAGGAGTGATCTTACCCATTCCACTCCCCCAGTGAGTTTCCATGGCTGAGTAGTGATTTGAACCCAGGCTTCCTGAGCCCCAGTCCATTACTCTGTCCACTACACCACTTTGAGGTATCCCTCACCTGCTTGCTGAGTGGCAAAAACTCACCAGAGCTGCCTCCCTCCCCTTCTGGCAAGAACAATGTCACCAGCTAGCCAGTGTTGAGGAAGCGAAGAATCCGCCTAGCACTGGCCAGATGGTAATGTTGTTCTTACTTGAGAGGCAGCTCCATTTTTGCTGGATCTTGAATCCCTGACCCCAGTCCTGTCAGCAGCTGGGAAGCATCCTAGAACTGGCCTGCTGGTGATGGAAGCCCTGGTGTGATTTAAGAATGGGGCCAAGGTATGCTTTTAATAATGTACCTGGGCTCGTGCCATGTGCAGTGATTGAAACTGTGGAGAACTAATTTTGCAATGTCTGGTACATGTAGTTGTAACTTTTGTGTGTGTATGTGTACATGTACATGTGTATCTATATCTATATCTATCTATCTATATATCTATATCTATATTAGAGATGGGGACAAATCAAAAAAATGGTGATCCGTTTTGATTCGTGATCCGTCAAGGTTAATGGATCAATGGATATGAATATACGAATATTCTTTGACGAATTGATGAATCGATCTGTCGATCCATCTTTTCTTTAAATGGTTATAAAACTGGACCCCAACCACCTAGAGACACCATATTTGCAGGGAAGCTTTATCAGACGCTTTTCTACAACTCCTGAAAGTTTGGTGAACATTGGATCACGGACCCCTGAGTTATATACTCACAAAGAGGACCCACCAGGAAAGCTCCCCCCAGGTACTTACAGAGTCCAGAATCACAAAGGAGCTTCCTATGTCTTTCCCCAACATGCCTGCCATCTTTGGTGAAGATTGGATTGAGTTATTCACCCACAAATTGGGTCCCCCAGGAAAGTTTACCACATGGCACAGAAGCCCATTCTGCCTACCGGCTGCCGATCAGCTGATCGGAGGCCGATAGGCAGCCACCCACCCCCCACAGCCAGCCACCCTCACAGCCTACCCACCCCCTTCCTTTCCCTACCTTAGCCCCCACCCCACTCCCACTGACACCCCCTTACCTTAATAGCTGCTGCCGAGGTCTCCATCAGGCCTCTGCGTGCAGCCATGGAGTGTAAAAAGGGAAACTGGTTGCCCTTTGCAAAGATGGTGGCTGTGGCTTCATTTAGGGTAGGGAAGCTGCAGCTGCCATCTTTGCAAAGGGCAGCCTGAATTCCCTTAAGGCAGGCTAAGGGAATCCAGGCTGCCCTTTGCAAAGATGGCAGCTGCAGCTTCCCTATCCTAATGAAGCCGCAGCCACCATCTTCGCAAAGGGCAGCCAGTCTCCCTTTTTACGTGCCGTGGCTCGGATTAGGCCAAGAGACCTCGGCAGCTTCGATCAAGGTAAGGGGCTGTCGGTGGGGGCGGGGGAGGGCTAAGGTAGGGAAAGGAAGGGGGTGGGGTAGGCTGTGGTATTGGGTGGCTGTGTGGGGTGGTGGCTGCCTTTCTGTCACTGATCAGCTGATCGGCGGCCGGTAGGCAGAATGGGTTTTTTTGTTTTGTTTTTTAATACAAAATACGAATAAAAACAGGTAAATATTCTTCCCTTCGTATTTGTGCTGGTCTCTGGAACCCACAAATATGGATCGACGGATATTTAATGAATCGGCTTTATTTGTTGGAAAAACCGATCCGTTTTTATATCCATTTCCATCTCTAATCTATATCTATATCTCTAGCTATAGCTATATCTGACTGTGTGTATATACGTTTGATTTTCTCCTTTGTCTGGTGTTTCCCTTTCAGATTGTTAAAGGGAAAGGGGAAGCGGTGCTTACAAGAGCTATGCTCCAGTCCAAATTTCGCAACCCTGATGAGCTTGTTGGGCACTCCCTTTATGTCTCCGTAACAGTGATAACGGATTCAGGTAAGTGATGAATTTAAAGCGACAGGAAATCACAAATGGTTCATGAATTGAGCACAAATACTGGAGTTTGCCTTGCCTGGTATAGGTAGAAATGTTGTATCAGTCCTTTCACACATTTCTGTTCTAGATTCTTCAGTTGTCTGCTTCTTTCATTTTAATTCCTCTACATCAGACTCAGCACATGGAAGCCCTTGTTCACGAGACTTAGAATTGGTTCATTCCCCTGTTGGTGCAGAAAAAAAACATGGAGAGGTCTTCCTAGTCTGTCTCTTCCCTTGCAAAGTGTGTGGGGGGGAAGGACCAATCTGGATGCTTCTTGGTTAGTGGAAACAAAAACGTTTAATTACAGTACATGCTTTTTTATATATAGTGTGGAGCTACATCTCCACACATCTATATCTGGGGAGCAGAAAATGGAGTAGAGAGGAAAGCTGGCACACGAAGTGAGCACAGAAAAGAAGAGGCAGTCTCAGGGACTCTTGACCCTTATAGTTAAGTTAGTCTCGGTTGGCACCTGGGAACTAAAAACAAAGCATTATGCTCCTCACGGACATCCAGTGTTAAAGAAAAGCCTGCAAGACTATTTTTACAAACAGCCTCCAGATGAAATCCTACCTTCGGAGGGCTTCTGTTTTGACCAACATTACCCCAACTGCAATCAGGAGAAGCATGGAGAACATGACTTTGTAACAATTCTACAGACACTTTAAGGGTTGGAGTTTAAGGTGCTGGCCCATTATTCTTCATTTGCTTCTCAAAATGGCCTTCTATTAAAACTTACGTGCCACAAAAAGGCAACCTGCAGCCTTGGTAGTCTTTCCATGGCTTATTATCACTCTAATAAGCATGTGCTGGGCATGAATTGAACTATGAACTGGAAAAATACATGAACTGAGCTGATTTGTGGTTCGGTTTGTGGAACCCATTTTGCCAAATTGAAACAAAGCGCCAACTTTTTTCGGCTCAGCCCTTTGTTTTGCTTTGACACAAGGGATACCCGCCCACCTCTTCTCTCTCCCTCCCTCCCTGGCCCTGCCGCCACCTCCTGCTCCCCCTCCTCCTCTTCTGCAGCATCTTCAGAGACAGCGGCCCGGCTTCCCTGCCAGGAGCTCCTCTCAGCCTGTTGTCTCTGCTCATTCATCTGCCTGTCAACTGATAGGTGTGGTCTATGCACAGAGACAGCCAGTCTGGCTCCTGGATGAGAAGCTGGATCACTGTCTCGGAAGGTGGTGGTGGCAGCGGCGGAGGAAACAGCAGGACCAGGTAGGGAGGCGATGGGGGCAGCAGGAAGTGGGAAAGGGGATGGCGGGGGGGGGGTGAAGGAAGGGGTCCCTGAAGTCCTCCCAGGCATGAACCAGAAAAACAACTTGCGAACTGGTTCATTTTTCCAGGGGGTTCCTGGCGGTTCATGGGTAGCCAGTTCACAGGTTTTCTGGATTGTGCCCATCTCTAGCCCTAATGCTTCCTCTGATCTTTCCTGTGACAGCTGGGAGAAATAAAATTTTCTGCTTTGTTGCTGAGCCAGGAAGGCTTCCCTCTCCTGTTCAGAGGGTAAGAGAGAAGACATGCTCCTTTACTCGGTGATTTTTCTCTCAAATGTCTCAGATATTCTCAAGAACCAAAAGCTTGAGAGTAATGCTGTCGAATCCAACAGTCACAGAGTGGCAAAAGTGGCTCCAGCTCTATCACCCCCTGTCCTGAGGCTTCTTTCTTTGTCACTAAGAGGCAGTGTGTTTATAAAAAGGGTACTTGGGAGCAGTGAGCAGGCAGAGAGGATCAAAGTGAAGCAAACCCTGAAGTAAGATGACGAGGCTTATGTCCCTTTTGTTATTGGGAACCCCTTAGTGAAAGGCAGTGTAAAGCTACTCTGAACACTACACTGGTCTGCACTGTGGTTCATTTCTGGGGAATATTCCTATGACCTATATACACTAATGCCTAAATCAATCATACCGAGCCTTAATGAGTCTGGTTCCTTTCTCATCATCATGTGATCATCCTTAATGTGTGGTCTTGACAAGACTGAGAGAGTTTTCATGATCAAATGCTAGGTGGCCAATCTTCAGATTCTGCCCAAGCTGAGCAAAGCAGAGGTGAGTTCTCAAACAAACAATGACATCTCAAAAAAAAGAACACGGGGAAAAAAACATTGGCTGAGGTCTTGTTGTGCAGCTCCACATGCACAACAGTGATGACACCACCAGCAGTGGCAAGTTGCTGCTGATCAAAGGGTTCCATTGGCAGTTTCAGGGTGCATGCATCAGTGGTGGGATTCAGCCGGTTTGCACCGATTCTACAGAACCGATACCTAATGTACTATCGGTTCTGCAGAACCGTTTGCTGGCCTGCTGAATTCCACCACTGCCCCCATCCCCTGCAGCCAAACCTCAAAATGTAAGCCACCTCTCCCTCCTTCCTTGCATGCGGCACTTGTAAGGCACTTGTAAATCCTCTGCACTTGTAAATCCTCCGTTCTTTTAGAGATCGGAGATAAGCCAGCTTGATTGGTTACAGCTGTACAACAAAGCCCGGGGCAGTCAATGACTGCTTCTGCCGGAGGTGACTGAGAGCACGAGGGAAAACTTCAATTAAGGAGGGAAGAAAGGTGCGAGAGAGCGACGGGTGGCTTCATAGAGCTTGTTTAAAAGCAAGATTGTAGAAAATTTAGGGAGGGAGGGAGGGAGGGTATATGTGAGAGAGAGACTGGCTTTTATTAAGCCATGAAAAAAGGTCGTGACTGCAAGGGAGAGAAGGCTCAAAGGTGCGAGGGAGGGATGGGTGGAAATGGACATACTGAACTGAAAAGGAAATGGGCATACTGAATGAGAGGAAATGGACATACTGAACTGAAGCAACTGATTGTTGAACATTGAGGAAGGGTTTGTGTGTGTGTGTGTGAGAGAGAGGGAGAGACACACACACGGAGAGAGACTTGACTCTTCCATAAAACCATGAAAAAAGGAACATTGCAAAATTTAATCTCCATTGCATTTAGCTCTGCAATTTCTGCTGAGAACAGCAAGTATTTCAAGATTCTGTTTAGACTCTAAATTGAACTGGGCAGAACTGGAATATTTAGCAGAGTCTCACTAACAGCAAACACCTAGTAAAAGACAACCGACACACCTGGGACTAGATTTCTGAAGTGTGTAGCAATCATGTTTCTCTGTTTCTCATGCCCAAAGCAGGCAAAAGTATCATAGCTTATTCCCAAATCTGAATCCCAGTCTCTCTGCTCCTGGTCCTGCTTTGACTCCAACACCAAATAAAAGGTCTTACAAACAAAAGACTGTGGCTTTCTTTATTGAGTCAATCCATCTCATGTGCTGGAAAACAGTTCTCCCAGATTGGGGGGGGGGGAGTCCTGCAGAAATCGAATCCACACCCCATCTCCTCAGAATCCTCCTGAGATGAGAGCCACACCAGCCCCTCAGATGGGGCTCCTTCGTCAACCCCTCAACGCCCTAAATTTGTTCAGAAACCCCAAGCGGGGTTGAGAGTGAAAGCATTAATAAAAATTAAAAGGTAATAATTGTACAATTAGCTGTTTAAATAATGTTCTTTGGTATTTTGAAAAAACCTCCATTGAACTTATTTTTATTTTTTAACATGACTGTTTCTTGGTCAGTTCACTAAGAGACGTTTATTGGCAGCAATTGTAATAAAATTGTATTGATTGTGGGTTTAATCTGGAACGATTCAAATGGAACATTCAATATGTCCTCCTTTGTCCTCCTTTTTGTCTTTCTATGTCCTCCTTTTGGTACCAATGTATCTGGCAACCCTATGCCTGCCTGGCTCTGCTCTTCTGGGCTGGGCAGGGCTGGCCAGGCTGTCAATCTAGTTGTCTGTACCTCTTTTACTGTTCTTATTGCAGTATTTAATGCCTGAATTATTAAACTACCTTTCGGTATATCTTTTGGTATAGTTAAAATGGTCATTAGGACATAGAACCTGTTGTTAATTTATTTGAATCCCACCACTGGCATGCATCTTTCTTGCATTTTATATCAGTTGCACATTGCATATCTCTGCCACACTGTATATCATTTTTGTAATTTTCAAACTTATGGGACTCCAGTAAGGTGACTGATCTCTGTGCATAGAAGTGTTGCTTATTTCTGTGACAGAGAGTATGTCATCTTGTATGTACTTTGGACATCTAATAAAGCATGTGTCACATTCTTAATTCACTAATGAAAATTGGGGATTTTTGCGCATTTATCAGAGTCTCTGTGAGTTCATTATAGTAGTGAATTGGGTTCTCAGGAGTTCTGGGTCCTCAGTGTGGGACAAGATCCCAAGAAAGAACTTACCCTTTGGCAAGGGGAGTATTAGCTGCTTGTTAGCTCACATGGGGCAGCAAAAAGCCCCAGAATCTTGGCCTTTGCTGTGTATGAGGTAAATGTGTACCACAGAACATGTACCGTGTTTCCCCGAAAATAAGACAAGGTCGTATATTAATTTTTGCTCCAAAAAACGCATTAGGGCTTATTTTCAGGGGATGTTTTATTTTACAGTAATGTCATCTTCTTCTGGTTGCTGCACAATGCTTCACAATGGTGGAGGGCAGGGTTTCACTTAACTGAGGCTTATTTTTGGGGTAGGGATTATATTACGAGCATCCTGAAAAATCATACTAGGGCTTATTTTCAGGTTAGGTCTTATTTTCTGGGAAACAGGGTAGTAGTAGTAGTAGTAGTAGTAGTAGTGGTAGTAGTAATTGTTGCTATGTACCATAAAGTCATCTACAGCTTACGGTGAACCTGTGAAGGACTGACCACCAAAATGTCCTACCACTAACAGACCGTCTCAACTCTTGCCAAATCAGGGTTGTAGCTTCCTTTATGGAGTCAGTCCATCCTTTAGAATCTGGCATTGTGTTTCAGTTTCATTTCAATCCTGGCAGCAGGAATGTGCTGCACTGCTTTTTCTGCAAAGGCCCTTGTTGTCAAAGTCTAGCATTGGTTAATATGACCTCTCTGTGTGGTTTTCTCTTCAAAAGGCTTAATAGATTTTGTAGTCTATCCAACACATAGGGCTTCTTCAGAAGACAAGCAGAGGTGAAGTGTAATTCCGTAAGAAACAGAATGTTTGGAATTTATTGGATCTCAAGAGGCTAATTCTGAAATAATTTTGGGGGAGAAATTTCCTCCCCCTCAAACAATTTGACTTCGTATTTTAGCCTGTCTTTCCTATGTTTTTTCTGCAGGCAGCGACATGGTGGTGGCAGAGAAAAGTGACATTAGCATTGTGACATCTCCCTATCAGATCCACTTCACCAAAACCCCCAAGTACTTCAAGCCAGCAATGCCCTATGGACTGATGGTAATCTTATTTGCAGTCTCTTTTCCTCTCATGGTGTTATTTGTGCTATCTCAAATCCAGAAAGAAACACATAAACAGCAGTACAACTCTCACGTTGCAGATGTGTCAGCACTAGTGATCTAGGCTCAGGAGGCACCTCTTGATTTCATGCTCAGTCACTTGTTCTGAATTGCTCCAGGTATATGTCACCAATCCTGATGGCTCCCCAGCTGCCCGTGTCCCTGTGGTGTCAGAGCCCAATGCAGCAGAAGCAATAACACAGAATGATGGGACTGCCAAGCTAGTCCTGAATATGCCGGGAAACGCGCAAGAGCTAAGGATCACTGTAAGTCACCCTGAGTTTATTCTAAGTTCCTTCAAATGTGTTGTAGTTGTTGGCCATCCTATTTTTTACACACAGAAACTGTAGTTATCATGAAACTTAAAGAAAGGCTAATGGTTTAGGTGATCACAGAAACATAGAAAGTGGGTGATCACAGGCAATTAAGAAAGTAATTAGTTTTGGAGAGAGAACCAAGAAGTCAGTCGACACGCAGATGTCCACCAGCGGAGTTCCTCCTCATACAGGGCGACGCCCCGAGAACTCCTTTTTATTAACCTTAACAAGCTTACAGATTGTTGAAAGTATTCAGATAGGATACTGGTTACCTAATGGCCATTTAGGATTGGCCGGAGAAAGCCTTCGAAGTTATGCTCTCTGACTCTAAGAGGAAGAGGAAGAATGGGCAGTCACTCCCCCTTCTCAGGAGCCGCTGCATCCTGCTAGGAGAGTGTGCTCTCATTACAACAGCAATGCAGCTGGCAACCTTGAGGAGAAGCGTTCCCACAAGAAACAAAACAGTGGTTCATTGGCAACATGTGTGAACTTTCAGGGCAGGAGACATTGGTCAATGGTGTGGTGGAGCACATGTTTGGCTTGTAGAATATAGGTGGGCAACTTGTAACCCTAAAATGGTATTTTCTCATGACTTAATTCTGTACAGCATTTGGTCTCATTTCAAAATCTTTCTGCAAGTCATTATTTCTGACCCGCAACAAAAGGTGCAGACCAGAAAGAAAAATAATCAGAGAGGGAGAGAGAGATGAAGCACCCACAGTCCCACTGACTTTTGTCTCTATCACAACTGGTTTCATCTTCTATATGTGTATACACATTCATTTACACCTCTCATGATTCTTCTCATCTATGAAGTCAAGTGGTTGGTCAAAGGAGTTACGGTTTCTATCAGACTTGGTTAAACTTCTTTCCCTCTCAAGGTAAAAACCAACCATGAACGACTTCCAAAAGAACGCCAGGCAACCAAGAGCATGGTGGCTAGAGCTTACCAAACCCAGGCAGGATCTGGAAACTACCTGCATTTAGCAGTCTCTGCTACAGAGCTCAAGGCCGGGGATGACTTACATATCAATTTCAATTTGAGAAGCAACAACCAAGAAGTGCTGAACGGAGTCACATATTTCACCTACATAGTAAGTGCTATCGATGTGGACAGAGTGGAGCTCCAAGCTCCTATATGATGCCGAAGTTGTAGTGGGGGAGGGGACCGTGAGTCCAGTCACTGTTGGGAAAAGTGCCTGGGAAGAAAATAATCTCAGGTCTTAAAGAATATTGCAGCATTAATCAAAAGGAGTGATGTCAATAGGGATGTAGTAGGTAATTGATACAAAGGAAGCTTACATGTTCCTCCAAGATGTTTATGAGCTTCCACAGTCCCAGAGGATGCCATTCGTTGGGGTGAAAGGCTCCCAGGCACTATAGTACACTCCTTGTGTGTATGTTTTAGACCACTGGACTATAAGCTGCATTGATTTTATTCTTCTCATTTTGCAGAGTGCTTTGGAGTATTCTTGGTATATTTTAGCTGCCATTGTATCTTAGATGTTAGCACTCCCTGGATTGGATGTTCGTTTCTTTTGTAAAATAAAATCTACTGTGCTAGGCATATGTAGGTAGGACTAGAATCTTGTTTTACAAGAAAGCAATAAACACTTCCATATTACAGCATTGCACAAGAAGTAAAGAACTGTTTTATTCTGTTGACTGTGTGTGTTAAGTCATGTAGTTCCTCCTTATCAGCATCACATTCTTCAAGCCAATTAATGGTCTTCTTCCTCATAGTATGTCTTGTTTATCATTAGATCTTAACTAAAGGGAAGATACTGAGGGCTGGGAGGCAGCCGAGGAGAGCTGGACAGAATCTGGTCACCATGTCTCTGCACATCACCCCAAATCTCATCCCTTCCTTCCGTATTGTGGCTTATTACCCAGTGGGGAACAATGAGATTGTGGCCGACTCTGTCTGGGTGGACGTGAAGGACACCTGTATGGGAACGGTAGGTCAGGCTTTCTGTTAATTTATGTAGCAATGTCAGTGCATGGCACCCTTTTGCAGATGCTGTGGTGAAAGTGTGGGAACTCTATACTTGCTTTTCTCTGGACAGTTCCTGTGTCTTCAGTTGTCCATTGGAAATTAAGCCATATAGTTGTTGTAGGTTTTTCAGGCTGTTTGGCCATGTTCTGAAGGTTTTTCTTCCTAACGTTTCACCAGTCTCTGTGACCGGCGTCGTCAGAGGACAGGAGTTAGAACTCTGTCTGTGTTCTGGTGTACTGTGCGGGATAGTTGAGTATTTGTAGCTGTGGGATCAGCTTTTTGTCCTTTTCAGGAGGACAAACAGCCCGAAAAACCTACACCAACCATCGGATCCCTGCCGTGAAAGCCTTCAAGAATACATTAAGCCATATACTTGCTCTGTTCTTTGACTTTGAAAGAGAGAAACATATAGGAGACTTCAGAGTCATATTCACAACTTTATCCAACATCTTATGATAGAAAAATAGCAGAATTTCAATTTTCCCTGTTACAAAACTGAATCTTTTGGTTGCCTTTGTTCAAACAGCTGATTGTGAAAGGAGCAACTGAGGCTGACAACCAAATCCAGGAGCCAAGAGCTCCAATGGAAATCAAAGTGGAAGGAGATGCAAATGCTCGGGTCGGTCTTGTGGCTGTGGACAAAGGGGTTTACGTCCTAAACAAAAAGTACAAACTTACCCAAAGTAAGGTAAGGCAGGCAATTCGTTGGATTTGAGACACCAAGCTCAGATGGTTTTTTACCTTGAACATTGCTGAATCTATGCACTGTTTCCCCCACTTTTATTCTGTTGCAGATCTGGGACACAGTAGAAAAGAATGATATTGGCTGCACAGCTGGCAGTGGCATGAATAATCTGGGTGTGTTTGAAGATGCTGGGCTCACCCTGGAGACCAGCAATAAGCTCTCCACAAAACTAAGATCAGGTATGTGATCTGACAGAGGATTTGCGGTGTGAAAAGTGTCCTTCACCTGACAGCCAGCCCTTATTGGTCTGTTGCCTCCAGTACCAAGATCTTGAACAGACAATGTAAGATCTTGGTGATGACATGCTAATCATCGTCATCATAATGTTAGAACTGCAGACCTAGAAGGGACCCAATAGATCATCGAGTCCAGCCCTTATCCATATCCCAGTTACATCCACAACATGGTTTGCAAAGATATGCTGCAAACCCCAGAAGATTGGTATTTCTCAAGAAAAGAAGCATCAGGAATTGGAATAGAGCAGTGTTGGGTTAAGTATGTGCTGTCACTGATAAATTCCTTTGTTGCTCCACATTACCTCCTCTGTACACTGTTTTGCACAGAAATGGTGAGTGTGTGCATGTGTGTTAGTATGTATACCTCTGACATGTACGTCCTTGAAGGTTAAGGCTATAGCCCTGTTCTCACTGCCATGGAAGTAAGGCCCATTCATCTCTGAGTAAACATAGAATTAGAGACAGACTATAGAGCAGTCTTCTTGTTCCTCCTCTTGGTATTAATTCCTTGTTCCTCCCTCTCTTGTTATTCCCAGATGCCAAATGCCCCCAAGCTGCGAGGCGGAGACGTCGGCGCTCTGTCCAACTCATTGAGTCGAAGGCAAGCAAAGGTATGTGAAAAGCATCAAGCTTTCCTGTACTCCAGGGGTTCCCAAAGTGTGTGTGGGACCCATTGCAGCCTCTTCAGTGCCCCAGGGTGCTGTCAAACCCAGCTGGCAGCGCAGCAGAATTTTATCTCGGTTTCTTTGCTGCTGCTGCTGCTCTGTGGGCTTCAGGCTCTGCTCTTTTGCACTTCTTTTCTTCCTGCTCTGCCTGCACCTCTTGCTGCTCCTCCTACTCTGCTGCCTCTGCTCAAGGGAGCCACAAGTTGGAAAAGTTGGGAACCACTGCTGTTCTCTGAAGCAGCCATTCTCAACATGCTTTTGGCCATGGGCTGTTTAGGGGTTCTTCTCAGCTCACGGGGGGCCCTGCCAAACAAGGAAACAGCACAAGCAGATGAAATAAAAAAACTCTTCTCACATGTTTCAGTCCTGACCCCCTTTGACTGTGCCAGGTCTCCCTAGAGGGGAAAATGGCTGCTCTAAAGGATCGAGGCACTTTTGTAACATCAAGCATAACACGATTATGAAATGGACATGTGATTGGACAAAAAGTGGACACTTAGCAAAGATGTGGAAGGACTTTTCTCTGGAGAGCCACCGTGCATCCGAGTAGGTAATACTAGCTGGAGTAGACCAACCAGCTATCTGAGCCAGGACATAAGGCAGCTTAATGTGAGGACATTGCTCAGTGAAACAGCCTGTACAGTCCTGGACAGCACCATCTCCAAGGTTGGCAGCACTGCTAGCCAATTAGGAGCCTGAATACACGGTAGGTCTCCTTGTGGTTCAGTGTGAAGCAGCTCCGTATGCAAGAGGGAGGGTCGTCCCTTCATGACTGAGCATAGAACATCTTGGGTCTCGTCTTTGAAAGGAGGTGAAAAAGCACTGCTGGGAAAGACCTCTCCCTAAGAGCTTGGAGTATCTGCCAGCCAGAAAGGGAATGCTGGGCTGATGTGGAACACTGGCCTGCCTCCGTATCCTTCCTCTCTCTAGAATCGACCTTGGGTGGTCCACGGCCTCTCAGTCTGGAAGCAAAATGAGCAACTAGCACAGGGCTGCAGCTTCTCCTCAGTCATGGGATTCCCTGGACATGCAGGCAAAGTGTGCATCCGTTTGTACATTAAAAGAAGCAGCAAAATTTAATCCCTAAATGGCTAAACAAGCAGTATGCTCTGCAACTTCCATACCTCCAGGCCATTGAGGTCATTTGAGTTAAAGAATGTTGAGGGTGTTGGTTGGAGGAAAAGGGGAAATGGAGGAGAAGGGAGCTCATCAGATTGTAACATTCCACCCAAGCAGGGGTGGAAAGTGGCCCTCTCTAGGTGGGATTGGATTGCAACTCCCATGAGGCCTAAGAGGTATTGCCAGTGGTAAGGAATGCTAGGAGCTGCTACGGCTGGTTAACTGAGTGTCAAAACATATGATCTAAGTGTCAGCCAAGGCTTCTGATGTAGTAGTTAACAATAAAGATAAGGGCAATGTGTTAAAAATGAACAGAAAGTCCAAACGTTTGTATATTCTTTGGAGCTGGCTAGGACAGAGGCTAGTCAACATTTCATTCACAAAGCCTTTACCTGCATATCAGTTCTCCTCTGTCTCCTGCTATGAGTAATAGGCAAGACTAGTTTAGGGGACAGATGTTTTCTGATATTTTATGTGGCTTGGATGTTTCAGTGGCTCAATATCAGGACCAGAGGCTAAGAAAGTGCTGTGAAGATGGCATGCATGAGAATCCCATGGGACACACCTGTGAAAAGCGTGCAGAATACATTGAGGATCAGAATGAGTGCCGGGCTGCCTTCCTTGAATGTTGCCACTACATCAAAGGCATACGGGATGCGAATCAACGGGAGGATGAACTTATCTTGGCCAGAAGCAAGTAGATCTCTGTTTGTTGTTTGCTTGTTTGTCTTCTTTCTTCATAAAATGCTTTGGAATGCCTGATCATGATCAACTTTAGTCCATTTGTTCTTGCCTTAAGGAGGAACTTCACAGAAACTGAGCTTTGCGTCATTTTCCTAATCTCTTCTGAGGAGTAATAAATTAATTTCCAGTTTATGGCCAGCTTACACTTCACAATAACTGTGTCATAAGCTGTGTTCTAAAACAAAAGGAGTTATAATCTCATGATGGTCACATGGTGTTTGGCTCACTCCCTGGGCTTCCTTTATAATGCAGCATATTGCGTGGTAAGAAGCCGCAGCACCAAACCCCTCAGCTTTTGAGGTGGCTTCCTCCGATTGCTGCAACAACCGGCTACCCCCTGGGAAGAAGCCGGCTTTAAGCAGCGGCCAGGTGCCTGTCAGCTGGTTTGCGCATTGCCCGGGAGCCCCGCACCTACATCCCACGGTAGAGGAAGTGGCAACACAAGGGCAATGAGGGCACATCCATCCTCTCCCCAGGGACACCCAGCTGCCCCATCTCCATCCCTCATCCTCCTCCCAGCAGCCCAGTGGCTGGCCTGTTGTCAGACGGATTGCAGAGGGGTCTGCCTCCCACTGAGGGATTGTGCAAAACAGCTGATCGGGGCAACACTCTGTGGCTTTTTTTAAATTGTTGTTATCTAGTATAATGCTGCTCTCGTTTGCAACAATTTTTAAAAAAATAACACCACCACAACAGGGGACAAATGGCACTGAGAGCCATCCAGCGGGAGCGTCATTCACACATGTTGAATCGATTCCAATGAATTGATTCCATATCCACCATAAAATAAATGGGTCAAAAAAAATTTGCTGCCATAGAGAAAAAATCGATTCCCTGTCAAATTACTCTGTGCTTGCAAATATATTGTGTAACCACTCAAATTTAAATTGAGTTAAAACATACAAAACTTCCTTGAAATAGAGGTGTTTTACTAGTGAGATTAGGCTCTTAGTTTGTCATCCATTTCCTCAGGTGCCTTTGAGGATGAATACTCACCTGATGAAGACATTGTCTCCAGGACTGAGTTTCCAGAGAGCTGGCTGTGGGAAACAAAAGTGCTGGATGAGACACCAAATGATGAAGGGTATAAGGCTTCTGCAATCTGTTCTCTACGTTGCCTTGCTTTCACTCTGAAGGCAGACTTGCCTTTCCCACAGATCATACAGGATTGTGGACTCAAAATCTTCTCTTTGGGCCTGAGGGAGTCTCTGCTCTAGAGTTTCCCATTCCTGGCCATCCTTGAACAAAGGAAATGCGGAGATCCTGAGTGGGGCCAAGGGTTTTCTCTTCATGGTCCATGGGAAATGGGAAGCGTTTGCTCAGTTATAATGCACCATCTGCCTATTCTTCGTCTTTGCCTGTACAAAGAAAAGGAAAACAGCAAGAGAGACAGGAAGTTGAGGGCTGGGGAATAAAATGGTGCTTTTTGCTTTTGCCCCTTGGACTTGGCTGGGTAATGGGCTTGGCACTGAGAGATAGATTCTTTATGCAGGTTTTTTTTTTAAAAAAAAACTTGCCCTTCTTTGCTTCACCCGTTTGTTGTTGTGGAATGAAAATAGTGCCTAGATTATTGTTATGGAATTAAAGTGTGTGAACTCGAGACACAAACGTGGGAAATATGAAGAGAAGATGGTCTTTTCAATAGCAGTTAGAAGGTGATAAAATGCTCTCCAAAGTTAGTTGCACAACAAAAATGCAAACAAAGCCCTTCATTTACCTCTTTCACCCAACAAAAGCAAGCTAATTTGCAATTTGCAGAGCTGGGAAACCTCTTGGGGGAGAATCAAATACCCTCTGCTTCTCTTTGTCAAACTGCTATCTCAACTTGTTTGGCTCTGAGTCAGGAACTTGGCAGCCTCTGACAGGAAGAAAAAATATACAAACAAAGCTGTAACATCAGGATATGGAGAGTTATTGTATGAGTTATGAAGAGAGAGTTACATATTGAGCAGCAGCCTCATGAATGTAATTAAATCCCATCTTCAATTTTCTACTGTAAACAGTCTCCCTTATACATGACGTGATACCTTTCTCATTATATTTAGGATCTCATCTAAAATAGTGTCTTTTTATCTGCAAGACTCTATCACAACCTGGGAGGTGCTGGCTGTGAGCATTTCCAAAACAAAAGGTAAAAACCGCAGTGTGTGTGTGTGTGTGTGAGAGAGAGAGAGAGAGAGAGAGAGAGAGAGAGAGAGAGAGGAGACCAGACTGGGGAAGTAATGCTGGACTGCAGTCTGCCTCCTTGAAGAGATTTTCACACTGAAGAGAATTTCTAAGCAAGAAAGTCTGACGTGCAGGTGCCGTGGATTCTTCTGATCCTGCTTCCTTCCCTGTTGATCTCCTGGACAGGTATCTGTGTGGCTGACCCTTATGAAATAAAGGTAATGAAGAAATTCTTTATTGATCTGCGGGTGCCTTACTCGGTGGTGAGGAATGAGCAGGTGGAGATTCGGGCTGTTCTCTACAACTATGGGAATCAGGATATCAGGGTAAGCTTTGAGATTCTGATTGGGTTCCATACCTGGAATTGAGGAAAAGTCATAACACTGGGGATTCCACTGTATTCTGGGAAACAATCATCTGAGAGGTCATAGGGACAGATCTTGGAAGCAGACAGTTATATATAATGTAGTTATGTGTGAGTAATTATTCTTTTGGGCAAGGAAGATGTAATTAAATTTCATTTCATAAGTAACATAGCAAGTGGTCATATACTTTTGATGCAATGAGTAACATTTTTGAAGTACTGTGAGAGAGGAAGTTTAAAGCATTTTAGGGGCATTTTGACAGGCCTTTTCCAGATGTTATGCTATCCTCATGTCACTCATTTGCAGCAAGGGGCATGTTGTTTTGTTTGTCTTTTGAAAGATATTTTGAAAGGGTGATGTGTGAACTGGTTGCTAGAGGGAACCAGAGAGTATTTTCCTTTATTTTTCTGGCATATTTGGGTATGAGTAATGCTGTAAGTAAATAATTCACAACACAATCAAATACTAAGTGTTTCTGTGTGTGTTCTGTGCGATTAAGTCACAACTGACTTATAGCAACTCTCATAGAGCTTTCACGGTGAGATATTTAAGGAATGGTTTTACCAGTTCCACTCCCCCAGTGAGTCTCCATAGCCAAGTGGGATTTGAACCCTGTTCTCCAAAGTCCTAATCTGGCACTCTGTCTAACACATCACACTGGGAATCCAAAATACTAAGTAGCATTAGGTAATTTTTTTTCATAAAAGAAATGTCTTCAAGTCTACATAGGTATAATGAACTATTGACACACAACTTTCTTCTGAACTCTTACAAACTGTTCGGGAGTGCATTGTGTGTCTTAGTTCTTCCCTTTGGTCATAAAAATGAGACTGTCCCCGCCTTTTTCCTGATCCAAAGAAAGGAGGTCTATTCTTCCTTGTTCACGATTTTTCACATTGGCAAGACAATGTTCCTAATCACCCCTTTCTGTTTTCTCTTCAGGTGCGGGTGGAGCTGATGCACAACCCCGCCTTCTGCAGTGCTTCCACTGCCAAGCAACGCTACCGACAGGAGATTCGAATGACAAAGCAGTCATCCTGGGCAATGCCATTAGTGATTGTCCCACTGGAATTAGGGATCCATGACATTGAGGTCAAAGCAGCTGTCTGGGGTTTGATGGGGTTTGATGGTGTAAAGAAGAAGCTGAAGGTTGTGGTACGTAACCAGCCAGACCCTCGGAGGAAACCTGGAGCAACAGAGGCTCCATACACCAATCACGTTAATGAGTGCATGCACTCTACCTCCCTTCATGACAGGAGCAGGATAGAAAGGGGGCCTAATTTTGAAGTCTAACCATAGCAAGACAGCACTTGGTGTATATCATGGTGACTAAAATCAATAGGTGCTTGTGAAGGGGACAAAGGGGGTGGTTTCCCACCACATCCTAAATGTATTTATTTATTCATTCCAAATATTTTTACCCCACCTTTCTCCTTAAGAAGGACCCAAGGTGGCTTACATCATTGAAAGGCAATATTAAAGCAGAAACTGTAAGTATACAAATATTAAAAAGGAACAATCAAAATACCACTCTGAGAGATGGTAGATACAAGTAGTACTAAGGAGCTACTCAGAGAGTAAGGCCGTAAAAATCCATCTGAAAGTTGCCCTCATGTAGCCAATCGCTCTGGGAAAGCTTGCCTGAAGAAAAAGGTATTTGTCTGCACACATTAAAATAATGTATTTATTATTTTAATGTATAAGCAGCCTGAATGATGTTCTCATACAGCGAGAGGTGTGTCAAATTGATTTAAAGCTTCCAAAGCCTTCTCTTCAGGTTCCGAGGCTCCCTGGGGGTCCCTTCTGCCCTTGGAAAGCCTTTGGGAGCATCCACATGAGAAGGGGAGCCTTTAATATTGGAAAGCCACTGGCGGCAATTGTACGACTCGATTTGCACCACCAATGGCGATTCAGTGGCGATTTTCCAATATTAAAGGTATCTCCTCCAACCCGAGGCTTGCAAAGGCTTCCCAAAGGCAAAAGAGGTCTCTAGGGAGCCTTGAAAATGGAAGGAGGGTGTTTGGAGACTTTTAAATGTCATTAAATTAAATATATCTATCGCTGGATGATGACATCATCCACCTTGCATTGTGTACATTTATGGCAACAGGATTGCAGCCATTGCCTTGTTGTGGGGCACTAACATGCCACATGCAATTTCTTATCTCCAAAAACATTCCTGCAGACATTTTTGGATGAAACAGTACATTATCTAACTGAGCCTGTCCTATGTACTATTTGTCCTTTAGAAACAAACAAACAACCAAAAAGCGGCGGGGGGGGGGGGGAGAGTTCTAGTTTCCTAAATGTACAGAATTGTGCTGGAATTCTGCTTGTGAGCTTTGAGACTGAAGATCAGCTTCTGTTGCTGGTTCAGCTTTTTCCAGTGGAGTTGCCTCCTTGAGCCCATATAAGAGGACAAGACATACCTACATGAGTGCCAGAATTAGTGCTGGTTGAAACCAGAGATGGCTTTTAGGGCCAAACTCGGGCAAGACAGTTTCCATAAAAGCAATAAAAAGACACTTCTAGCCATGGCCACAGATTGTGATATCTGGGATATCTTAGGAGTTCTAGTCCAAAAGAAAATTACTTCCATCTCAAGTCTAAGACGCTGTCAGGTTGAGATAGCATAAAACCACAGCAGAAGCATTTGAAAAGGCCAATGCCGCACTCACATAAGATGAATTTAAACAGCATAAGGGAGGAGTATAAAGACACTCGCTTAACAACAGGTTCAAGAATATCCATTGCCTATAAGCTGGTTCTATGAGCAATTGAATCTAGACATTGCAACACTCTTAGGCTTGTTTTTTTTAAAATCTCTAGTCCATCATTTGACCACATGAGGGTGCAGTAGCCTCTGTTTTTCCTCTGAGGAAGAATGGTAATTGAGAATGATTAGAAAAGAGAACTCAAGGGATGGATGCCATTGACCTCTCCAGTCCTGTAGTGCCTTTTGTCAGAACAATGGGAGGGGTGTTTACTTCTCCCTCCGTGTTTACTTCTCCCTTTTATACTTTCCCCACACATAGTGTACATTCAGCTTCAGTTGCTGGAATGGAACTTTCATGAAATCGGACTTTTAAAATGAACTTTATACCCATTTCCAGTGTCCAAATCGATCTTCCATGGCTTCAGGTTTGGCACCTCTGATGACCATGGATGATGGGAGCTGTGATTCACGACCCAAAACAAACTGCTACTCCCAACTAGACCAGACCTATCGAATGCCTCTGAGATTTGCATACCTGTTGACTCACACTTCTGGAATTGATGCAGCCACTGTACTTTAGCTGGGACCAGCATTTGGAATTAGGCTCAATGCATCCAGAAGGTGGGAATACAGAACTAAACAAATAGGAGCTGACGGCAGACACTTCACTTTGGACATTCCGGTTACTGAATGGTAGATGTAGTCTCCTATGCCTGGATTACAGGAGTGTAACCAAATGTTTGCAAATGCTGTGTAGTCATTATTAGCTGAAACAATCATATGAATGGTTGTACACTGGAAATTAGTATACAATCTGGAAGAAGGTTGTGCTGTGTGTAATTAAATATTATTAATGAAGAAAATGAAAAAGAAATCTCGGCAGTACTCTAATACAATTCCCAATTAATACCTGCTCAGGAGAAAATGCTGCTGAATTTTGTTCCCTGGTGAACTGGATGTGGGATGGTGGGGTGAGATGCACTGTTTGGTTCATCTTCCTTCAATACAAAAGTGTTTTAGGTCATCCTTGCTGCTAATGACACAACTAATGGCTGACACACACTGAGAAATGAAAGGAAAGTTCGATTTCACACAACACATACAATTGAGACATGGACCATGAGAAATATAAATTGAGGTAAACGGGAAACTGTAAAGCAAGAAACAGAATACATAAATATTGCCGTGCTTGATATCAGTGAACTAAAGGGGAACAGGATATTTACAGTTAGACAAATGCAGAATGTTCTACTCTGGAAATGACAAACTCACAGGGAATGGAGTGGCTCTAATGAGGCAAGATGTAGCACAGACAGGGGCTATAATGTAAGGTCTGACTGAATAACATCGATCAGACTCCATGGGAAACCTGTCAACAGAACCATAATTTGAATCTATGCTCCAACTAGAAATGTTGAAGATGAAATAGAAAGCTTTTATAGAAGCATTCAGGAGGAAATTGATCAAACACCAAGACAAGACATGCTTAGAATCATAGGTAACTGGAACACAAAAGTAGGGAACAAGGCAGAACCAAATGGCATTCAAAAATTTGACCTACGAGACAGAAATGAAGCAGAAGAATGAGTCATAGAGTTCTGTGAAGCCAACAATCTGTTTATCGCAAATACATGCTTCAAGGAAACAGACAGACAACTGTACACGTGGATATTACCAGACGGTCAATATAGAAATCAAATAGACTGAGTAATTGGAAGCAGGAGATGCAGAAGCTGGATTCTCTCTGCCAGAACAAGACCAGGAGGGAATTGTGGTACCGATCATGAACTATTAATATCCAACATTAAAGCAGAAAAAGAACACTAAAAGAACTGTTGTGCCAAAATATGATTTAAACAACATTGCTGATGAAGTCCACATAAGGAATAAATAGATTTGCATTACTAAACTCAATTGATCATGACCCAGAAGACCTGTGGATTGAAACAAGAGATATTATTAGGGAGGAATGCAATAATACAATTCCTGCAGTGAAAAGAAAAACCTAGATGGATGACAGAAGAAACACTTTAAAATTGTACAGGACAGGCAAGAAGCAAAAAGAAAAGGTGACAGAAACAGGGTTAGAACCCTGAATGCCATTTTTCAGCAACTGTCACACAGAGAGAAAGAGAACTATCACAATATCCAGTGCAAAGAATTAGAGAAGGACAACAAAAGGGGAAAAACAAGAGATCTCTTCTAGAAGATCCATGAGATCAAAGGGAAATTTAAACTTAGATTAGGAATGCTGAAGGACCAAGAGGGAAGCACATCTGACCAAGATCAAATAAAGAGAAGGTGGAAATAGTATACTGAAGACCTGTACAGAAGAGATGTGTTTCTTGTGGAAATGTTGCTCCATTGTGTCCCCTGGTGAACTGGACTGTTCGGATCATCTTCCTTCGATACCAAAGTGTCTTAGATTATCCTTGTAAAGTGGGACTCCCAACCTCTGGTTGCGCAGCCGGGTAACAACCACTGAGCTATCCATCCAGCTTGTTTCATAAACACTAGAGGGAATTTTAAAAAGCTCTCCCTTCTTTTAGTGGTATTGGTGGTAAGCCAGTAGGGATGTATGAATGGGAGACTTTGGGATATCCAGGCCCTTGAAGGGTGGCCTACCTGTTGATGAGTGTTACCTGCAGATGGAGGGATTCCTAGTTGAGATGACTGAGCTACTGAAATCTATGGGTCTGAGCTAAAACTTAGCCAGCCTCAATGGTACAGTCAGGCATGGATACTTTACTGAACACCACAGAGTATTTTTGCCAGAAAGTAGACCTGATGCCATGGTGAGTTGCCCTTTTCTGCCTCTTTAAATAAGTTTTTGTAGTGACATTCATAATTCCTGTGCTTCCTTCTTTACCAGCCTGAAGGAATGCAGAGGAAGCTTGTGACAGTCATTGAACTGGATCCAGCTACACAAGAAAAAGGCAAGTAGTACCTTTACTCTTTATCCTTCTCCTGTGCTTCCCTTTGTTGCTCCCTGAGGAGTCTCCATGTTAGTCACTTGCAGGAAAAGCAACACAGAGTTCTGCAGCACCTCAAAGATTAACAGGTTTTATTTGGCATAAGCTTTCATGGACAGCAGGGCACGTCTTCTCCAGATATGGTCTGGTTCCTGTTTTCTGTATCTTTGTTGCAAGATCTGTAGTTGCTGGTGAGCATTCTTTTCAGTTCAGGGGTGGCGAGGGGAGGCTCTCCGTACAGCCAGGACAGGGAACAACAGAGTCCTACCAGTCGTAACCTATGTTTTGCAGCAAAACCCACTCCAATATATCACTGGCAATCTGGAGCTCATTCTGGGCAGTGACACTTCCCTTGCCTCTCTGGGTGGGAGGACTATTTCCAAAGACTGCCAATGATCTATTTCATTTCATTCCCATTGCCCCCACCACCCCCGGAATAAATAGGTGAGACACAAGTGTTGGGTTAACTAGGGCCACACTTTATTGAACAGGTATTTGAACTCTTGATGTTCCCAATCAAGGGGCCTGCAGTAGTGTGGAAATCGGGTTTGAGGCCGAAGGTCTCACCGGACCCCCTCCTCAACCACATTCGGGTGAGTCCCACGCCCCATTGTTGAGCAGTCCCTTGGACTGGCCAGCGCCTGAAGTGGCCACCCCCAGGCCTGCAAGCCCGCTCTCATTGGTGGCCCTCGGCCCAGGGAAGGCCCCAGCACGTCCTTCTCCGCAGCGCTGTAACATCACGATCCGCAGCGCAGTGAGGTCAGACGGGTTATAATTTCCCTTGAACTCACAGGGCACTCACCGATCCTTGTTCT
Organism: Intellagama lesueurii; assembly: GCA_037013535.1. Classification (NCBI taxonomy): domain Eukaryota; kingdom Metazoa; phylum Chordata; class Lepidosauria; order Squamata; family Agamidae; genus Intellagama; species Intellagama lesueurii. The sequence continues at coordinate 134,317,938 of JBAJHW010000002.1, forward strand.
TACTTCACTGCCCGCCACTGAAATGGGGCTAGATCAACTGTGCTCCATTTTCCCCACAAGACTCAGCATCACAGCTCACAGGCCCATCTGGACATCTCCCAAAAATATTTCAATGCCCTGCTCAGAGAAGTGCACCCCATCGCCTCTGTACAATTCTGGCCTATCCAAATGGATATCCGGATGGCCTATAACGGAACCAAGGCCCCTGCTCATTGCCCTGCAAACTTCCTTGTTAACTTTTCTCCTAGCCCTGTTTAAACACTGCGGATTACAATTCACCCTCCAAATGTAACATGGGGGTATGGTGGACCATACTAACCGAGACACAGGAAACCAGCCCTTCCAATCTTGGAAGTGTCTTAACACATCTAGGATAATGGCCTTGCCATAGCACCTGGCCAGATTGTTGCCACCCAAGTGAACCAGCAAGACATCAGGAGGCACACCAGAAGCTCCAGGGAAAGTTGCTTCTTTAAAATCTGACCACATCATTCCCCTCCGACCTTTCCACTCAAGCCAGGCAAGTTCTCCCAATCCTAGGTCATGGCCCCATGTTGTCCTGGAGGCATACTTAGCTGCCCAAAAAACAAAACTGTGGCCAGCTACTTGGATCCTCAAACGCCTCGTGGGCCCGCCAAGACCTGCAATAAAACAAAGAAAAAAACCAGACACCGATCTAGATTTCCAGCATGTCACATACATAAAGGCTGTACCTTCTTGACGACCATCGCCCTAGCTTCTTGATATCATCCAGGCTGTATTCCAATGAAGCTGCTGTTGATGCTGCCCCAATCCTAAATGAGTGTGTTCCAAAATGCCAGCCCCGCAAGCCCACGTGTGTCAAAGCCTGGTCAGTAAGCTTCCAAAGTTGATACCCTGTTAATGGGGAACCATTATTATGGCAAAACAAGTAACCTTGCATTTGCCCCCTGAACCTCAAGAATGACTCCATCTCCCTTACTGGGAAAATTTATGGCATGGAGCAGGGGCCTACGGTAATGTGTGCTCCCTTACCACCCTGATCCGACTTAGACTGCAGGATATGTAATTGGATCCACCCGTTCAAGACAGCTGCATCTGCCAACTGCAAAGCTGTTTGTGAGGTATCAGTCTTAGAAGCTGCCACCACCTCACTGATCCTTAACGCTCCAAAGAACGCTACCAACGTGGTAGCCTGAAACAGTGCAGCCTCATAATTGTCTCTACACAGAGTGCTCCCCAATCTGCCAAATTTCACCAAAATGTCAGGTGTCATAGGAGACCTATTGTCAGGCACTCTTGTTTCTTGCTCCACCCTTCAATCATCTTCCTAACCATAAAATTGCTTGTGTAAGCCAGAACATCAGTAGCCTTAGCTGAAAAGCCAATGCCAACATTTTACTCTGAGTTGAAATAGGAGCTAAACCCTTCCTGTGCAGATAAACTGCAAATTGCTGTAAGTGTTCCACAGGGACTGGCCAGGCTGGTTCCAGTCACTCAACCTCCTTGAATAACCTCAATTCCTCACTAGCTGCCGCATAGCCACAACGGGTACTTGGGGAGAGTGCCAGATTCATCGCTCTCATTGCTTCCCTTCTCCAATTCACCATACCTCTGTTGGAAGAGTCTTGGCAGCCTGCACACTCCCAGAGCCAACACCCTGAACCGCTCGATCTGTTGACAGGACAGGGCGTCAGCAATACTGTTATCCAAACCGGGAATGTGTTGTGCCTGCACCACAATGTTAGATTGTAGGGTGCGTAAAACAAATGCTCTAACTAGCCTCATAACCCATTCTGACTTGGAGGTAAGGTTATTGATGATGTGCACCTCTGCTAAATTATTGCACCAAAATTTTACCACGGAGTTGGCCCACTCATAGCCCCATAAATACAGGGCTTCTACTATATGGAAGAATTCCAGAAAGGTCAGATACCTTGTTAACCCTGCTTTCTGCCACATGTCCGGCCAAACCCCTGCACACCAGTGCCCATGAAAGTAGATACCAGAACTGAGGGAACCAGCTGTATAAGTATGTACTTGGAACTCTGCCCTCAAGCTAATTTCCATTCTCCAGAAGGACACACCATTAAAGCTGTCCAAAAATTGCAGCCATACTTCCATATCCTGCCTCATTTCCTGATTCATCCTCACTCTGTTAAAAGACTTACACAATCCTCTCATGGCCTCGCATAGCCTCCTAATGAATGTTCTGCTGGGTGCTACCACCTTACATGCAAATCTGAGATGGCCTGCCACTTCCTGCAGCTCTTTAAGGGTAACTTTCTTTTGGCCAATTAACCGATTCAGCCTTACCCTGAGTTCAGTGATTTTTGCTGCTGGGAGTCTGCATGCCTGCTGCTGGGTATCCAATTCAATACCCAAGAAAGTTAAAACTGATGCAGGCCCCCAGCTCATGTGCCATTGCCTGGAAGTTCTCGAGCAAGAACTCAAATTAGCCGGAATGCTGCAGCCGCTGGAGGGTCCATGGACCTCGAACAGCGAGGCTGGCTCTTTGCCTTCCACCCGGGATATCGTGAGACAGATCAGTCTCTCGTGACTTGCAAGTAGGTGGTGGAAAGCCAGGTTACTTAAGGGGCTTTCCACCCTAACACCACCCTCTTCTTTTTTGGGCACCCACCCACCCTCCCTATTTCTAGTGTGAGTTTTTCTGATCGCCTTTAAGGGGCCGGATAGGAATTTTTGACCTTCATCCTGATTGGCCTATGGATGGGGGGATTTCTTGCCTATCCCACACTGGAAAAGGGTTGCTGGCAATTTGGTGGAATAATTTTGGTCACACTGGCAGGTAGTGCGGAAAAAACAGGTATTTCCGGTGTGTCCCACTGTAATTTCAGGTAAGCCAACAGCGCATCCGACCTCCTGGCACTGCGGATCGTGCGATTACAGTGCCTGTGGCGGGAAGATGCACTGGGCCACTTCCGGATCAACAGTCATCAACTAAAGATGGCTTGAGGTCTGGGGATGTTTATTAGCAGCCGGCCGGGTTCCTGCTGTCTTTAAGACCGCTGGAACCTGGGGCCGGGGACTCGCCCATTTGTTGATCAAGGGGTATTTGGATACCCCTGCCATTTACCTGTTTCCGCACTACAGCATGCCCCCTCCTTTGACCAAAGAATGGCAAAATTTGAACCTGAATTTATTTTAATAAAGTGTGGCCCGTATTTAACCCATATTACTGTCTCGCGTCTTTATTCCGGGGTTGGGAGGGCAATCCCTTTTCCCACAAAAAAGGAAGTCATCTAAATTTGGGGTCCCCAACCCCCAGCCTGGTACCGGGCCGTGGCCTTGGCAAGACCAGGCTGCGGAGACAGAGCTCCTGCTCCCACGCACGTATGCCCACGACGTGCGCACGCACGCACAGTACCTCCACATGAATGCATGGGTGCCCCACCCACCTGCGCGCACGCACACACACATGCGCCCTGCACACATGCACACACGCACGGGTGCCTCGCCCACCCGAGCACGAACCCCATCCCCCCAACTGGTCCGCAGTTTGGAAAAGGTTGGGGAACACTGATCTAAATAATGGAAGGAGCTACTTAATCCCATCCTGTGCTGCAGTTCCAACTCCAAAAAGGAGCTGAAATACTCAAAGGCCACGCAAGAAATTGAACAACCCATTGGTAAAGCCCTGTCCATATAGCAGTGGTCCTCAACCTTTTCTGAACCACGGACTGGTTGGGGGGGCGGGGTCCGTGCGTGGGGACGGGGCACCTCCCTGCTCATGGGTGGGCATGGTGCACTCACGGGTGGGCGTGGTGCGCTCAAGTGCATGCTCAGATGGGCGTAGTGCACTTGCGGGAGAGCGGGGTGCGCTTGCGCGCAAGTGGGCAGGGCACCCGTGCATGCAGATGGGTGGGCCGTGCATGGGGGGAGTGTGGGGGTGACGGGAGATCTGTCTCCGCAGGCTGGTCCTGTGAAGGCCACGAACCGGCAGTGGGCTGCAGACCAGGGGTGGGGGACCCCTGAATATAGAACTCACCTTCAAAGGCAAAACCCAACAACTCAAAATCCTTGGGATGAACTGGGAGGAGACGAAATGCCGACTTTGACACCACATTTCTCCAACTCTGCCCCCAATCCACAGGACCATACCATGCATACTGACAAGTCAAAGGATGTATAACTGACTGTTCAAAGCTCCTGTGGAATACTGTCATTGACCAATCCACCCTCTGCGTAGGACAGGTGGTGGATCAGCCTTTTTAGGGACAAGCCCCAAAGGTGAAACCCTGAAACTGGGCTGTGGCGGGTGAGTGAGGACCCTACCCTCCCGCACTTCCTTGCCTATCTTAGCCCTCACCGCATCTTCCATTCCTCTAACTGATTTCAGATTGTTCACAAAGGCAGGCCTCCATTCACCTGCCACTGGTATCCGAAAACCTAACTGAAAATCATCAAAGGCATCCAGGTTCCTGCCTCCACTTGGCTCCTTACTGTTCCCTTTCTGTGACCGTGCTTTGAAATATCTCGAACTAGCATGATACACTCCACATATGGAGCATTCATGCTTGTATCGACACACCTTCCTGGCACACGATCCCTTGGAATTTAACTCTCAGCAAAGCAAGGGGGGGTTGAACTACCTGCCCCGCTACAGCACGGGGAGAATTAGCAAGACCTGCTTTTTGAATAAGATAGCCACTATCAAACCAGTCTCCTTGAGCTGGCCAGGCTGGCATCATCATCTGAAGCCACAGCTCAGGATGTGGTTCATCCCACCTCTTATTCGGGTGAATCGCCACTCTCCAACAAAAATTTTCATCATAGAACAGCCAAGTGTGTCCTGGTAAGTCTACATAGGCCCTCTAAATGAGATCTATCTACTGAATCAACGAAAGCACTCTCCAAGGCTGGGCCCTGACAATGACCCCATAGTAAATGAGAACACCTGGTAGCCAATTGGCCCAAGTTCTCTCTGGCTTCTGGCGGTGACACCTGTCTTTTCCAACTTTGTCCTCTTTCTCAATGGCCTTTGTGTCAACCTCTCTATTCAGTAGCTCAAAAAGATCTACAAACTCTCCCTTTCCAGATACGTTCCTTAGTATTAGGCATGAGATGATCGCCCAATGGAGGAGAATAATCTCCAAAAGGGAGAGGTCGACGAGGAACCAAATTATATCCTGTGTCAGGTACAGACGGATACGGCCAAACCCCGACACCTATCATCCCTGCCATAGAGGCAGTAAAAGACACCTGTGGGTAAAGTGCCTGCCAGGCATTGGAATGAGGCCCTACAAATGTTCCCTGTCCTGCTAAGTCACCTGGTCCTTGTTTTGCAGACTGAACAAAACTCTGCTGTTATGGGGCAGAGTCACTGTACCAAGGCCATACCATTATTGCCCTGTTTGTGTCCAGTGCGACGGTTAGCTCACCTGCTGTTCCTACTGTACTGACCACATGTCCAGATGGCCCTTCATCACACTCAAGGCTGGTATTGCCTCTTGCTTCTGACCTCTGAACCTCACTCTTGCAGGCTGCTTCTGGCTTCTGTTCCATTGATACTACCTCATCTTCCAGGACCATCATCCTCTCCTCATCAGCTGGCCTTGTGTCATCATGTCCCACCTCTTTCGATGTACTGGGTATATTTCCTTCTAGGGCAGCAAAACGGGATAACATGTCATCAGCCAATCCCTTCAACTTAGCACGCCTATGTGTTTTGGAGTCCCTGGTTGAATGACTAGCTTGGACTTCCTTAGCAACAACCGGGGCTCGTCTTGCCTTCTGCTCCTCAAGAGCAGTGATTTTTGCCCGAAGTACCTCCCAAACTGGCCAGCCCTTCTCATCAGAAGATTAAAGCTCAGGCGGGGGTGCCATGGGCACCCTGTGCTTTGCTGGTTGCTTGCTCTTACTCTTCCCTTGACCTTTCTTGGGTACCAAAGCTATGCCTACTACTTAAACCTCTCATACTAAAAGAATGATGGGAGTTCCCCAGCTACTGTTCCCAGCTGGGGACCTGCACCAGACATTCTGTATTTATTCTAACTGCTTGTATTGCTTTCTCTTCTCCTCCCCTCCCTGCACCTGCCAAGTACACATTTGCCAGTCTTTTCCTAGCATTTTACTCAATTTTCAGAGGTTCATACTTGTGCTGTGTTTAGCAGGTGACATTGGCTGGACTGTTCATACACCACTTACAATAGGTTAGACAAAAGTAGTCATTTTTCTTGGTAACCCTATCCTATTCACATCTCACTGAACACACTAGGACTTATTTCTGTGTTAGAAAATTAGAAAACCACAATACTTTTAGAAACAATTGTTTTTATGAGAAAACTCTCCACACTTACTCCAGATTTAAAAAATGTCTGCCATTTTCTAAACAGCTTGAATATGCTTTGCAGCATCGTGAAGGTTACAGTGTCATCTTACAGATTCTTTCAGATACGGGGATACTTTTTCATGGGTACAAGGATGCTTTCCTTCATGTACCCTTGTAAGAACTAATGTACACTCCATTCAGTGTGAAGAAGGGTATTGTCTACCGATCAATGATCCATGCAGCTATGTTTGCAGATCTAAGCATGGTGAAGGTAAAGTATGAACGGCCCTGATTTTGTATGAAGCGGCTGTGTGGAACATCTAAATCCACTCACAACTGATTGCAGATAAACAATGCCAAAGCAATGCTAAAGAGCTTTGGTATGGAAGTAATTGGTGCTTCTATTCCCTTTTTCTATCCTTCTACCCACTGTGTAATCTGCATAATCAATCTGCAACCCGCCCAGAGGGTGCTTTAAGTGGTATGGGGTGATATATAACCAGTGCACTTTGCTTTGCTATTGTTTTTTCAGGTGGAGTTCAGAAAACGAAAGTCACAGCCAGGGATTTAAGTGATATTGTTCCTGGCACAGAACCTGAGATCCAAATTCGTGTCCAAGGCAAGTGCTTGTTCCTTTCAAGTGCAGAACTCTAGGACTGTAAGTGCTAGGAGGATCAAAGAACACCTCCAGGTCAACTGGGACAGCAACCTTTGCTGCAGCTCAGTGCATTTCCATCCATTGCCTTCCTTGCTGATCCCACCGAGTGCAAGCATGTGCAAAGCCACTCCCACAGGGAGAGTGATGCCAGAGCCTGGGAAATTTACTTTTTTGGACCACTGCTCTCTAACTCTCCTAGCCCAGCTGGGGGGTTTGGGAAGACTGTAGTTAAAAAACAGAATCAGTTTTTTTCCAGAAAAGCCCAGCTCCCACGCAAGGCTCATAAGGGAAGAATTCAAAATGAAACCTTAAGTATAGCAGTTCTTGATGCCCAAAAGTGACTGCTGGGGTGGCAAGCAATCCTGCAAAGGGCTGTTGATATGCAAGGTCTTGCAAATGCATAAAGCACACAGTTCCTTTCTGCACCCAGATTGACATGTTAGCATCTCTGTGTGTGCATTTATGTGATCAGGTGACCCCGTGGCTCAGATTGTTGAAGACTCAATTAATGGAACCAATCTGAACCATCTCATCATAACCCCTTCTGGCTGTGGGGAGCAGAATATGATCACTATGACACCATCGGTTATCGCCACCCACTACCTTGACACCACAGGCCAATGGGAGAAGATTGGAGTGGATCGCAGAGCTGTTGCACTCAACCAGATCAGGCAAGGTAAGGCAAGCAGTCATTCAGGACCTGCTCTTCCACCAGCCAATGAAAAGTGTTCCATCTTGATTCTTTCATCCTATATTTTGGCTGAATTTAGGGCTAAGATGACAGATGCTGATCTGACTGGATGGACAACTTAAATTCTTTCATGATGGGCACTTGGTAATTCTGTTGCAGTGATGTGGTGACAAACTCTAAAGGACAAAACATGTAGTATTATTTAGAAAACGTGTAGTGTTATTTAAAAAGATTGCTCTCCCAAGTTATGAAAAATTTTCTCACATACATATTTTAGATTTAGTGGGCAATATGGTCTTATTTGTCTCTAAAAGATAAGAAGCATACAAGTACTTTCATGTTCTGTTTGTCAAGGCTCTATCTTTGATAAAATTCTTCAATTGTTGGGAAAACATGTGAGTTTCAGGGGGAATACACATTCTCCTTTGTTTCTACATTGGTTGGGAGAAATGCTGATTACAAGGTCAAAGGTATAACACTCAAACAAGACCCTCAGAGCAATATAGAACTTAATAACACCCCTTAGTAGTGTGTGGCTATGATGGTCCATCACAGCAAACATTTATCCCTGTAAGGCTTGGATACCAGTGTGAACCAGATGATCATGACAATCATATTAGTTTATCTTGGTATCAAGGTATAAGTCACATACTTGTTCCTGCCTTTCATGAGAAATGTAGCTGCCAAACTTGCTCTGCCCTTCATAGGATGAGAATAAATTTCTGTTCTCACTCATGGAGTAAGAAACAGGGAAAAAATGAGTCCAGGAAACTTTAGTCTAACGTTATTCATCCACATTGCTTTTATGCATATAAGCATAAAGATATTTCAAATTTGCTGAAAACATGTTATAGGCATGTTACTTCAAAAACTATTCTTACACCTCTGATGGAAGTTGTAGATATATATGCTTAAACTATATGGAGACTGAACCTAAGTTGTAGGCAAATACCTAAGTCAGAAAAATATATTTCCATTACAAATAAGAAGTTGTCAGTCCTAAAATATAAGAATTTATAGCCTTAAAAACAACATATTGTAAAAAAAGTTAAAATCAGTAAGAGCAGAAATACATTTCTTAGTCTTTTAGCATATTTGAACACACATGAAAAATATTAGGCTTTCTATGTGCTCACCCAGGCATCAGTCAGTTAAAATCTATGGAGGAAAATCCATGGTATCTGTGTATTGCCTCTATACCTCTGTGTTTCTGCAGTTGCTGTTATCTTTTTCCCACCCCTGGCTTCTTGGCTCAGCTTGGCTTGGCTCTGTTGTGGCTCAGCCAGTTATGTTGATTCCGTGCTGGCTAGCATCTTGCTTACATTAAATCAGTCCTTTTATAGGAATAGATATTTATATATTCTTGTCTTTTGTTTGTATTTTTCTCCTAATCTATCAGATTCCAATAATAGAAGTGAATGTTTGCTGATAGCAGGAGACAAAAACATTCTCCTTTATCTTCATTTTGTCCTAAACTGGCAGACTGAATGCATTTTGATGGTTGTTATAGGTTTTTCAGGCTGTTTGGCTGTGTTCTGAAGGTTTTTCTTCCTAACATTTCACCAGTTTCTGTGGCCGGCATCTTCAGAGGACAAGAGTTAGAACTGTCTGTGTTCTGGTGTACTGTGTGGCTTAGTTGAGTATTTGTAGCTGTGGGATCAGCTTTTTGTCTTTTTCAGGAGATTGGGTGATCAGGGTGTTTTTTGTTATGGGTGTATTGTTGTGATAAGGGGGGAGATGATCTGTCGCTGTGATTGATGGGTGTCGTTAGCTAGTCTTTTGTGTGCAGTGATCACCGGTCCTTGTGGCTGGGTAGGGTTAGTTGAAGCATTGTGTTTCGGAGCTACTGTGTTTTTTCCCATCATTCCTTCTATTTGTCTTGGACCTCCTTCGTGTTGCCCGGCTATTCTCTTGGCTCTGTGAGTTTACTTGGAAAGTGTAAAAACCATGTTTGTTTGGAGGCATTTATGGCCTCGTCGGGGCCTTTCAAATGTTGCTCATCCTGCAACGCAAAGGTTCCCCTTTCGGACGGACACTCTAAGTGCCTCTTTTGCTTGGGGGAGGAGCACCAGCCGGCCTCATGTGCTTTCTGTAAAGCATTCACCAAGCCCGCTTTAAAGCACAGGCTTGAGAGGCTGCGGGCGCATTTGTGGTCGAAGTACCTTTGCCCCCCTAGGCTGGAGATGGACCCTCTGTGAGCTCCGCCGTCTGAGACGTCTTCCATCACAGGGCGTTCTCCGCCCACCATGAAGAAGTCTGGGAAGTCGACATCCTCGGGCTCGAGGTCGATGGCTTCTGCTTCCACGTCGAAGCCTCCCTCGGGCTCGACCCCGAGTAGGAAGAAGAAGAAGACTTCTACTTTGGGCTTACCGTCAGCTTCGCCCAGACCTGATCCCCATGCCAGGCAACAAGCGGCTGGGGTCAAACTTTCTGAGGACGAGGAGATTCCACCCTCGGGGACGGTTTTGCCTACCTCCCCCTGTCTAAGTCTCTCCTCGGGTTCACCTTGGGACTCACCGGTCATTCGTTTGAAGACTCCAGCTCCTCCCTCTCCTCCTCCGGAGCCCGTTCCCGCTCCACCACAGAAGAAAAAGAGGAAGACCCGTCACATCGAGCCCGAGCCCAATCGGGCTCGACCTCGACCAACATTGTCAGAGCCGCCGCAGTACCCGGACTTCCACCATTCATCTTGGGAGGATCCGTGGGGCTTCTTTAGACCAAGAGGCTACGGTTTCGAGGGCCCTGCTTATCCGACGCCCTTCAACCCGGCCTCGTATTTCGGTTTCAGGCAGTTGCAGTCCTACTTTGACCAGTTTCCACCGCGATTTCCACCTTACATGGAAGGCTTTTTTTGTTGACCGGATAAACCCTCCCCGCAGCCTTCTCAGTCGAGGGTGAGGGAACAGCTGCTGGCCCCGGCGCCTACAGGACTCTCTTCGGGCTCAATGCCAGACTCTCGACGTCGAGTCGAACAGGCACTGCGGGCACCTCCCTCACCGGTCCCTTTGTCTCGGGCTCGAGAAGATAATTTCCTGGAGGCACTAACTCGATCGGAGTCAGAGTGGGACTACCCTCGGACCCGATCACCTGCTCGCTCCTTGGATCGGGATGTCGACATCGAGTCTGGTCCGAGTGCTGATGAGGGCGAGATCAGGGAAGATTCACCTGTCAACCTTCCCACTCTGGCTTCGGTGGTTATTGGGAGCCACCCCCTCCCCGTCGGAGGATTATACCTCATATGTTCAACTAATCAAGTGTATCGCTGATGTCCTCGACCTTGCTGTGGTCCAACTGCAGCTCGAACACCTGGACAAGGTCTTTGAGTACATCACAAAAGATCAGTTGCCTCCCCTACGCCTGGCCTTCATTCCGTCGTTGTTGAGTCTGGTTAAAGAGTCTTGGGACAAGCCCTCCACCTCCCAACAAATTCCACACAGGGTGGAGAACCTTTACAAGACTCATGGCTCGGGGACGGAATTTCTTTCAAAGCATCCACTACTCAATTCTTTGGTGGTGGATGCTACTCAATCGAAGAGCCACAGTAGGTCTACATCTACGCCTACTGATAGGGAAGGCTGGAAGATGGACTCTTTAGGAAGGAGATCTTACACGTTGGCCACCTTTGTTCTTAGGGTGGCTAATTACCTAGCGGCCATGGGTGCCTATCAAAAGCATCTATGGAACGCAGTCCTTCCTGCTTTGAATGCTGCCCTGGAGGACATTAGAAACACCTGCCTGGCTCATCATCAGGAGGCTATGTCCTTAGCTCACCAGGAAAGAATTGAGACTAGGCACATCGTAGATGCATCTTCCAAGCAGCTGGCCACAGCGATTGCCTTACGACGACATGCGTGGCTGTGTTCAGCTACCATTGCTGAGGATGTGAAAAACAGGATCGAGGATCTTCCCTTCGATGGGTTGGGTCTCTTTGATTCTAAAACAGACGAGATCTTGGAGAGTCTGTTGAAGCACCGGAAGACTGCGAGATCCTTCACTTCCCAGTCTGCATCTCGAGGGTCCTGGCGCCAGTCTTATTCTTCCAGGCCTTACTTCAACTGTATGAGGTCACAGTCCTCCTTTCCTCAAGGTCAGTCTCGTCAGCAAACCGGTAGGCAGCGGCCGTGACAGCAGCCCCGCCATCAGGACCGGAAGGCTAAACAGCCTGTTTAGTCTTGTACAGCCACCAGCACCACTTCTTGGCTTTGTTAGACTAGCCCAATTTTTTAACGTCTGGAGGTCTATCACCCCCGACTCCTGGGTTCTCACTATTATCACCACTGGTTATGCGATTGAGTTCGACTCCACACCTTGCATGGGTTTCATCAGGAACACGGACTCTTCTCCCGTTTTACGTGAAGAGGTGGACAAGTTACTTTCTAAGGATGCCATTACTTTGGTGGAAAATCCTGATACTTCATGTAGCTTTTTCTCTCGCTACTTTATTATTCCCAAAAAGGATGGTGGTCTCCGACCTACTCTTGACCTTAGACCCTTGAATTTCTACATTACGCCCCAGCGTTTTCGTATGGTCTCTCTGGACAGCACTATCCAGATGCTCAGACAGGGAGATTGGTTTGCATTTATTGATCTCAAGAATGCCTATTTTCACATTAGTATCCGACCTGGGTTTCGTCGTTTTCTAAGATTTTCGCTGGATGGTGTAATCTATGAATTCAAGGCTCTCCCATTTGGACTGTCCACCTCACCTAGAGTGTTTACAAATGCTTAGCCCCGGTGGCGGCTTACCTTCATTTGCAGGGCATCACTGTCTTCCCTTACCTTGATGACTGGTTGCTGGTGGCAACCTCCTCTGAGACACTGTCGCGTCACATAACATTTACTTTGTCTCTCCTGTCTGAACTTGGTCTCCTGGTCAATCACGAGAAGTCTACACTGACTCTGACCCAAAAGGTGACTTATATTGGGGGGGGGGGGGCTGGATGCTGTCTCAGACCATGCCTTCATCCGGGAGGGCCGTATTCTGAAGATACAAGACCTACTTCCTCACATCACTGCAGGGGCAAAGGTCCAAGCTTTGCTAGTTCAGCGTCTGCTAGGCCTCATGGCCTCCACTACTGCAGTCATTCAACATGCCAGGTTGAAGATGCGATCCCTCCAGGCATGGTACCTGGCGGCGTTCAACCCTCTAGTGGACCCCCCTTCCAAAACTCTTACAGTTTCGACGGAACTAGCGGAGCAACTAACTTTGTGGTCCCTCCGCTCCAATCTTCTAGTGGGCAGACCCTTTGGCCCTCTTTAGCCGTCAATTTAACTCACCACAGATGCCAGTCTGACTGGTTGGGGAGCACACGTCCAGGATTTGACAGCAAATGGCCACTGGACTACAGAGGATTCCCGCCTTCATATCAACCTCTTGCTGTTCGAACATCCAATGTTAAAACAGTTCCTTAAAGGCCTCCGCAATATGCGCCCGGCCTACAAACCACCCACACCTCAGTGGTCTCTTCAGCTGGTTCTGCGGAAATTGATGTCTCCACCCTTTGAACCTTTGGCTTCCACCTCTTTGAGACTACTTACCTTCAAGACAGCCTTTCTTCTTGCTATCACTTCAGCGAGATGTGCTAGTGAACTCACAGCCCTGCGGGTAGACCCACCTTTTCTGCAGTTTCACCCGGACAGGATCACTCTATTTCCAGATGTCTCCTTTCTCCCGAAGGTGGTGACATCCTTCCATCTCAATCAACCGGTGGTCCTTCCTGCCTTTTCCCCTAATCCCATGACTAACCTGGAAAAATCACTTCACTCTCTGGATGTCAAGAGAGCCCTAGCCTATTACATCTCCAGGACTGCACCTTTCCATTTCTCACAAAGACTCTTTGTCTCATTCCAGGGATGCTCTAAGGGATCCTCAGTTTCACCCCAAACCTTTTCCAGATGGGTGGTTTCAACGATCAAGTTGGCATATGAGCTAGCTCATAAACCTTTGCCCTCCACTGTTCAGGCCCATTCCACCAGAGCGGTCGCTTCCTCCACAGCTTTCCTTCGAGGAGTGGACCTGAATGATGTCTGCAAGGCTGTGACGTGGTCCACGCCCTTCACTTTTGCAGCGCACTATCGCCTCGACATTCGTGCCAAGGTGGAGGCTGCTGTGGGAAGAGCTGTTTTGGCTTCTGTTCTGACATGACACCCACCTCCTGGTAAGTCAGCTTGCTAGTCACCCATTAGTGTGCATTCATAGAGACCATGAAGGAGAAAAAGAAGTTACTTACCTGTAACTCTGGTTCTTCGAGTGGTCATCTGTGAATTCACACTCCCCGCCCTCCTCCCCGCTGTACATCACGTGAGCCATTTGACATACTATACAGCAGCGGACAGTTCTACGGAACTGAGGCATCCGGTGCTGGAGGTGGGGATATAGCCTAGGTGGGAGGTCCCAGCACCAGGTGCTTAGAGCTCTAGAAACTTCCGAGGCTGCTCTGCTCAGGCACAGATTAACCCATCAGTGTGAATTCACAGATGACCACTCGAAGAACCAGAGTTACAAGTAAGTAACGTCTTTTTTTAAAATAAGTTGACCTAGCATACTACGGCTTTCCTTATTCTCCTCCATTTTCTCCTTTTTAAGGTTATGCCCAGCAGTTGCCATTTAAGAAAAGAGATCATTCATATGCTGCATTTCCAGATCGCAAGTCTAGTACTTGGTAAGACCAGGATTGCTTTGAATGAGTCTGAATCAGGAGCCTCCCTTCACACCTTCTTACTCCCTATTCAGCATTACCCGTCATGAAGGTCCCATCTATGTGCACTATTGTGATTTGGTGCCCAGCACATACTATTCCTCAAAGCTGACCCACTAGTACTGTAGCGCTCTGGGTCATTCTCCATCTGCCTGAGCCTTTTCTCCCACTCACCCCAGCTTCATGCTAGTGAAGAGATGGGGGTGCTATTTTTATCTTGACTCTTCCCAGTCTTGTTGAAAACACTGGTGGCTTGAACCTAGAGGTTCTTCTCCTTTCTTTTGTGACTACAGAGAACCTCTCCTTGCTAACGATTGCCCTGCTATGTTTGGCTCATGAGTCAGCCAATTATATTTAGATCTTTCTTGAGATGGCTGGGCTGATCCTTGATGTTCTTTGCAGGCTGACAGCATACGTTGTAAAAGTTTTTGCCATGGCTTCCAGACTTGTTTCTACCATTAGCATTGAAGTCCTCTGTGGAGGGGTGAAGTGGTTGGTTCTGGAGAGGCAAAAACCAGATGGGGTTTTCCAAGAAGATGCCCCTGTGATCCATGGAGAGATGCTGGTATGTGTTTTTTCTGCTCTGAATGGCGTTTCTTGTGAACAGTCCAGAGATTTTCACAGTGAAGACCATAACACAAGAAATAAACTGCTTTATAGCCAGGTGGACACAAGGGGCAAACAAAGGTGAGGTGTGGCAATATGGATAGTAAGATTTTGCAGAGTTTGATTAAGATATTTTTTTAGACTACAATTCTCAGATTTTCCCAGCCAGCCTTGTCCAGAACCAAGCTGGCTGGGAGATTCTGACAAAAAAAGTAACTTTTCCATTCTCTGGGAGCTCCTAATGGCAAGGAGGAGGGGAAATGAAAGTGGTTTGAACAGGGTTTTTCTAAAAGAAAAAGACCGTAGATCTCAAGAGGTTTGAAGGAGGAGCATTTGATGATCAAAAGGGGAAAGGTGATTGTAGGGAATGGAATGACAGAAGACAAAGAGATGACAGTAGGGGGGACACTGGAAAATAGGTACAGGGGTGCTTCAGGAGAAGGGGGCACAGCTCAGTAGTGGGGTGACATCTGGGCTAGACGGAAGAAAGGTGTAAGGTATCTTGCTCTGTTCCTATGCTAAAGCGTATTTAAGGGGAGATGAAGGAGAGGAGGGGAGTGCTTTAGTAATGAGGATTAGGCCAGTGAAGTATGTGTGACATATCATAGGGATGGCTGCACAAGAGAGGCTTAAGTCCAGGAGGAAATTAGCAACGTGAGAATTTGCCTTATACTGAGCCAAACCATGGGTCCATCAGCTCAGTATTGTCCAGTCTGATTGGTAGCAGCTCTCCAGGGCTTTTAAGGCAGGATTTCTTCCTAGCCTTACCAGGAGATCCCCAGTATTCTCTGGTGCTGTCAAGGACTAAGAAGCCCATCCCCACCTAAGCTTCTCAATGTGTTCAGAGTGAAAGAGTAGTTACAGTACACAAAGTCTAATGGAAGCAAAAAGTAATGGTGCTCCACAGCCTTCCAAAGGAGCTTGTCTTTGAAAGACTCATTCCTCTCTTCCCTTTGCTGAGCCCCTTTCTTTTTGTTCCTGTTGCAGAGTTTTGAATTTCTGTTCAAATTCTCTTTTTTGCTACGCAGCAGAAGTACAGAGTTCCACAGTGGAGAACAGCTTCAAGTTTCTCAGAGTCCACCCCTTAAAGTCCCAATAACTCACTCAGACTTTTGTAGAAGAAAGAATATAATAAATTTCTTTATTTACAATCGCTTGAAATTACAGACTTGCATATGCTGCTTTCTTTACTGCACACATACTGGCAACCAACCAAACAGATGAGCAGCAAACAAACAACTGCTACCAATGGACTAAAAAGAGGGAGAAAACACTCAACAGAGACAAGTAATTCAAAGGCTAGAATTTAAAGACTGGAAGGGAAAAAAACATAACAGTTCCTTTGGGACTACAGGAAGAATCTATTCTAAAACTATATAGGTTTCAGAACCTATTTTTAAAAACCTAATTTAATTTTTTTAAGTCCTGTATCTTTGTCTTCTAAGTTTTCTAAGGTTTTTGACTGCTTGAGGCTTAAACACGGGAGCATGTATTCCCCATGTTTCACCCATTTTAGTTCCCACAATAGGATTTTCTCAAACATACGTGCCACAACAAGTCAGATGTGTAAATTAAGTATGTGTTTACATTCAAATGACCAATCTCAAAACAAAGCACAAGAAACACGTGATATGCGAGAGGACCATCATAAGCTGTGACAAACAGCTTTGTTTGTTCTGGACATGGCACTTTACGAAGGATGGCGACAAACTGCAGCAAGTTCAGAGGAGGGCAACAAGGACGATCAAGGGACTGGAAACTGAGTCCAGTGAGGAAAGACTGAAAGAACTGGACATGTTTAACTTTGAGAAAAGAAGACTGAGGGGAGCTATGAGAGCTCAACATCAAGATTTGAAATGCTTGAAAGCTAGTCATACAGAGGAGGGGTAGGATCTGCTCTTGATTATCCCAGAGTGCAGGACATATAATAATGGCTGAAGTTATAGGAAGTCAGCTTTAGGCTGAGTATTAGGAAAAATCTATTAACTGTTAGAGCAGTATGACAATGGAGGAAATTAGACAACCATTTGTCAGATCTACTTTGATTTAGATTCCTGCATTGAGCAAGGGGTTGGAGGCCTTATAGGCCCTTTCCGGCTCCATTCTTCTATGACTCTATGAAACAGAGGTCTTTCACAACAGGGGAGCACTCACGTAAATAAAAATATATGATAAATTCATCATCTTGTTTGACCTTTATATGCTCAGGCTATCTTTTTTCCGCACACCACCTCTTCTTACAGCATCAGAGCTGTGGCTCTCTTTGGATCTTTACAATTATGTATGTAAATGCTGCATTCATTTGCTGTTTTCTTCCTTGTTTGCTTCCTTATAGGGAGGCTATGAGGGTGCTGAACCAGAGGTGTCATTAACAGCTTTTGTCCTGGTTGCTCTGCTGGAGTCCAAAGAGATCTGTAGAAACCACATCGACGTAAGTATCTCCATGATGAGACATATTGTAAGAGACAGTCACCTCCGACAGGACAAACACGTTTGTTGAAACCAGGAGCTAGTGTCCTGGAATAGCGTGTCAAAGCTTTAATGCCAATAACCTTGACACGAGAGAGAGTTCAAATGGTTGCTGTTTTATTTAGCTAAATAAAAGGCATGACGGAAGCCATGCCTCCAAATATAGGCAAGAACAACCGTGTCATGCAAAGAAAGACCAGGACTTTTATAACATTGGTTACACAAGAGAATGGGAGGAGAAATGGGTGGTTCATGGTACAAAGAAATGGGAGGAGAAATGGAGAAATGGGTGGTTCATGACCTATTGGCAGAAGGGATGGGGTTACAAAGGAATCCAAAACTTTATCGGAGTGGGAATCACAGAAGGGATAGAATTTTACAACAGGGTGGATCAATAGGGTGGGTCTATAGACAGCAATTATGGAAATACATGGTTACATTGTTGTATTTTTCTGACAGGAAAGCAATTTAATATCTTGCAGAGAGGTTACAAGGTTGGGTGAAAAAGGAGGTTTCCATGGTGCAGTGAGACTGTTCAATTTGCATAAGATTGGTCCTGGTATTTGCCTTGGGGGAGGAGAGACAAACCTAGCTGTGTCTGTTGGTGGAAGGAGCGACCCCTGCTGTGTCTGTTTGCTTCTCCAATCTAGATTGGAAAGTGAGATAACCCACCCTGGCGAAGGAAACCTGGCCAGCCTTATTCCTTTACAGAGACTCTTTGAGGGAACGAAAAACATGTACATATATATGTATAGCTGGCTGTTTTTATCCTTCCAAACTGTATTCTGTGTGATCTGATCAAAGGTGTGTTCTTCTTGTGTGTGCTTGTGTGTACATGGTCCCTTCATGTTCTCAAATCTTTTCTGCATTGCCAATTTTCTGTTCCTTACTGGCCTAGCAGTAAGCTTAACTTGGGCCTTCAGGACTAAAGAGATCCCAACCCACTGCATCCTTCATTTTCCAAAGACATGAGTGGCTGATTTTTAACCTGTTACTTATACATTCTTAGCACAGAATGCCATATTTTTTTAATTGTTACTTTTTGTTATCCCTCCTCTGATTATTATTTCATTAGTCAATTTATCATTAATTGCCATATTCCACATTTCTCTACACCATTCCTCAACATTCTTTATGAATATAAACCTTGCCACAGTCACCATTATACTAATTAATTCCTTTTCTTTCTTTCTTTCTTCATTTCATTATCATTAACCATATTCAATAAGGTAATCATTGGAGACATTGGGATATTCAGTCCAATTATCTTCCTAATATCCTTAAGAACCATCATCCATTCTTTCCTCCTTATTTCACAGAACCACATGATATGTAAATACGTCCCTTTTTCTTTTTAACACTTCCAGCACAGAGATTCTATTTTTTATGTAATAAATTCAGTTTCACCAGTGTTAAGTATCATCTCCACACTACTTTATTACAATTTTCTTTAACACTTACAAACATATTCTTCATAATTCTTTTATTCCACATTTTACTCCAATCTTCCCCTTTAATTATTTTAAACATATCTTCCTGCACAAGTCTTTTAACACACATGGTTCATACCCCACCTGTTCTAACAATTGGTATATATCACTTATAGTCCCCGTTCTATTATTCATTGTTTCTAACGTTTGTCTTTTTTCAATTTGCTCCTCAAAATTTGACATTGTTCTGCCCACTCTTTCCTTTCTTATCCATTCTGTTGTCCATTTTTATAACTAAAGTATGTTTCAGCACGAAATCCTCTCTACTTCCACTAGCTCTCTTATTCACTCTCTATCTTGTATCTGTTTCATCCAGTTCTTTATCCTAATAAGTCCTTATCTTTCAATAGCCCTTTAAATTTCCTTTTAAGATTTTCTGAAAAATTTCTTAACACAACCACCGGGGTTAAGGGGGGAAATGGTGGACTTGGTACTCCTCTATGATTTTTCCAGCTTTCTCACATATTTTTTATGAAGGGGTTGTCAATCTTTTTGATCTATTCCCCAATTTGGGTTTGGCATTCACTTTAGGCATATGATCCAACAATTATAAACATTTAATCAGCAACTTTAATGTATCCCATTCCACCAAATCAAACAAATCCTTTCCTTAGTTTAGTTAATCTAGTTTGTACATTTGTCAAGAATTCTACCTGTTTCTTGTTTGGTGTACAAACCTTTAGTAGGGTACATTCTTCTCCTTTTAACTTGACTTGGATTATCAAGTATCTATCTTGTGTATCCTTTTTTAATTTTTCAATTTTTCATTCACATCTTTTAGATATTAGAGTTGTTACCCCATTAGATTTTGATGTACCAAACAATTTTTCATGTATTTCAATCCACTTACATCTAAGTTCATTTACTCCCCTTTTTAAAATCTGTTTCTTGTAAGAATAGAATATCTACTTTACTTTTATTCAACACATTCTGTATTTTAGCTCTTTTTCTGTTGGACCCCAGGCTTTTAACATTCCACCTTAATACCGTTAGTTACTTAACTGTTGCTTTCCTTTTGTGTATGTTTCCCTCGTCCCAAGTTACATGTGCACATCATTATTCCTAGACACAAAAAAAGAATTAACATACCCTCCACCTCCCTGTGAATTCCCACCACTCTCCTACACCCTTTGGAACAATTAGCTTTCCTCCTGCCCCATTCCTTTCTACTAAACTATTCTGGCCTCATCGTTCTCAGACCCTAGGAGTGGGGGAACAAGTCTAGTCTGATGACCAAGTTTCCTCCCCTTATCTTGCCCTATCCTTATGTATTTGAGCATATGTATAATATAATAACCCCCTTCATGGATTGCTGCCTTGTCATGGTGAAGGGGGTTGAGTAATTCAGAGAAGCTATGGGCTACGCCGTGCAGGGACACGCAAGATGGACAGGTCATAGTGGAGAGTTCTGACTAAACGCGATCCACCTGGAGCAGGAACTGGCAAGCCACTCCAGTTTCTTTGCCAAGAAAACTCCATGGACAGAAACAAAAGGCTAAAAGATATGACACTGGAAGATGAGCCCCTCAGGTTGGAAGGTGTCCAACATGCTACTAAGGAAGAGCGGAGGACAAGTGCAAGTAGCTCCAGAGCTAATGAAGTGGTTGGGCCAAAGCCGAAAGGATGCTCAGCTGCGGACGTGCCTTGAAGTGAAAGGAAAGTCTGATGCTGGAAAGAAAAATGCTGCATAGGAACCTGGAATGTAAGATCTATGAACCTTGGTAAGCTGGATGTGGTCAAACAGGAGATGGCAAGAATAAACATTGATATCTTGGGCATTAGTGAATGAAAATGGATGGGAATGGGTGAATTCAATTCAGACAATTATCATATCTACTAATGTAGGAAGAATCCCGTAGAAGAAATGGAGTAGCCCTCATAGTCAACAAAAGAGCAGGAAAAGCTGTACTCGGATACAATCTCAAAAATGATAGAATGATTTCAATATGAATCCAAGGCAGACCTTTCAACATCACAGTAATCCAAGTTTATGCACCAACCACCAATGCTGAAGAGGCTGAAACTGACCAATTCTATGAAGACCTACAACACCTTCTAGAACTGGTGGCAAGAATATACAGAGGAATTATACCAGAAAGATCTGGATGTCCCAGACAACCCAGATAGTGTGGTTGCTGACCTTGAGCCAGACATCCTAGAGAGTGAATTCAAGTGGGCCTTAGAACGCATGGCTAACAACAAGGCCAGTGGAGGTGATGGCATTCCAGTTGAACTATTTAAAATCTTAAAAGTTGACGCTGTTAAGGTGATACACTCAATATGCCAGCAAGTTTGGAAAATTCAGCAGTGGCCAGAGGATTGGAAAAGATCAGTCTACATGCCAATCCCAAAGAAGGGCAGTGCCAAAGAATGCTCCAACTACCATACAATTGCACTCATTTCACACTCTAGCAAGGTTATGCTCAAAATTCTACAAGGTAGGCTTCAGCAGTATGTGGACCGAGAACTCCCAGAATACAAGCTGGATTTCGAAGAGACAGAGGAATTAGAGACCAAATTGTTAACATGCACTGGATTATGGAGAAAGCTATGGAACAACTGATTGGTTCAAAATTGGGAAAGGAGTACGACAAGGCTGTATATTGTCTCCCTGCTTATTTATGCAGAATACATCATGCGAAAGGCAGGACTGGAGGAATCCCAAACCGGAATTAAGATTGCCGGAAGAAATATCAACAACCTCAGATATGCAGATGATACCACTCTGATGGCAGAAAGTGAGGAGGAATTAAAGAACCTCTTAATGAGGTTGAAAGAGGAGAGCGCCAAAAATGGTCTGAAGCTCAACAGCAAAAAAACTAAGATCATGGCCACTGGTCCCATCACCTCCTGGCAAATAGAAGGGGAAGATATGGAGGCAGTGACAGATTTTACTTTCTTGGGCTCCATGATCACTGCAGATGGTGACAGCAGCCACGAAATTAAAAGATGCCTGCTTCTTGGGAGGAAAGCGATGACAAACCTAGACAGCATCTTAAAAAGCAGAGACATCACCTTGCCGACAAAGGTCCGCATAGTCAAAGCTATGGTTTTTCCAGTAGCGATGTATGGAAGTGAGAGATGGACCATAAAGAAGGCTGACCGCCAGAGAATTGATGAGTTTGAATTGTGGTGCTGGAGGAGACTCTTGAGAGTCCCCTGGACTGCAAAGAGAACAAACCTATCCATTCTGAAGGAAATCAACCCTGAGTGCTCACTGGAAGGACAGATCCTGAAGCTGAGGCTGCAATACTTTGGCCATCTCATGAGAAGAGACGACTCCCTGGAAGAGACCCTGATGTTGGGAAAGTATGAAGGCAAGAGGAGAAGGGGATGACAGAGGACAAGATGGTTGGACAGTGTCAACGAAGCTACCAACATGAATTTGACCCAACTCCGGGAGGCAGTGGAAGACAGGAGGGCCTGGTGTGCTCTGGTCCATGGGGCCACGAAGAGTCAGACATGACTTAACAACTAAACAACAACAACAACAAGTTCTAAATATTGTCTTTTAATAATGTTAACCACTGTTGCATACTCATTGTTTTCAAATTTCAACTTTAAATACTGCCTTTCATTGTTGTAAGCCACCTTGGGCCCTTTTCAAGGAGAAAGGTGGAGTAAAAATTAATTAAAATATTATAATAATAAAACTGCCAGAAGCCTTCACCACTAGCTGTCCTGCCCAGGATTTCTGGGAGTTACAGTGCAAGAACATCTTCAGATCCAAGGTTGGGAACCACAGATATAAACGATAAAATACAATAAAACCTAGCAGCAACATCAGCATTGACATCTAAAAATGCATGTCACGTAAGTGGTGGAATAGCAGTTTATAGCCTCAAAAAAACAGGGGAAACAACTCCACATGAATCCCTGCAATGATGTTATACTTCACAGGGACTTAGGAAGAGAATTCCAGAGCATGGGGATAACGATAACACAAAAGGATATTTTTCGAATACATTCAAGCCGGGCTGCCTTGGTACCTTTAGAAGGGCAGTCCCAGATGACCTTAGTTGGTGCTGGGTCTCATATTGGTAGAGGTGGTCCAGTAGGTATTTGAATCCCAAGCCATATAGGACTTTAAAAACATAACCAACACCTTGAAAACTACTGTCAACCAATGCAGCTAGCCCAAAATAGGCATATCATAACAGCAAGCACCCATTAATAGTCTTGCTGCTGCACATTGTAGCAATTATAGCTTCTGAGTTGTTTTCAAAGTTAGCCCCAGATACAGTGAATTGCAGTCGTCTAATCTTGAGGTTATGAGTTGCATGGATCAGCATGGCCCCATCAGCCTTCTTTAAGGAAAGAGAAAGTTTCCAAACCAGAGAGAAATGATAAATTGCTCACCTGGCCATAATTTCCACCTGTTTCTCTAAGAGGAACATGAGGTCTGATAAGACACTCAAATTCCTTACTTGGTTCAGAACCCGGGGGGGGGGGAGTTTCTCCATCAAACATTAGACAAGTGACAGCTGAATTTGTCAGTTGGACCATAAAGAAGGCTGACCGCCAAAGAATTGATGCTTTTGAATTGTGGTGCTGGAGGAGACTCTTGAGAGTCCCCTGGACTGCAAGGAGATCAAACCTATCCATTCTGAAGGAAATCATCCCTGAGTGCTCACTGGAAGGACAGATCCTGAAGCTGAGGCTCCAATACTTTGGCCATCTCATAAGAAGGGAAGACTCCCTGGAAAAGACCCTGATGCTGGGAAAGTGTGAAGGCAAGTGGAGAAGGGGACAACAGAGGACGAGATGGTTGGACAGTGTTAACATGAATTTGACCAAACTCCGGGAGGCAGTGGAAGACAGGAGGACCTGGCATGCTCTGGTCCATGGGGTCACAAAGAGTCGGACACAACTTAATGACTAAACAACAACAACATAATATAATAAAGACAACAAGAGAAAAAGTTAAATAAATTTATAAATCTAAATATCTTTTCTATTAGCATCAACAGATTATAATTTCCTAGATAATACCCCTTATGTTCTGGATTTCATCAAGCTATAATATCCCCCATTCTCTCTATCCTTCTTACCAGATTTGCATAAATCTACTAGATAAATCCTTTCTATTTTTTTTAAATTCCCTCTTTACTCCCTTGGTATCTGACTCTCTCCTTTTTTTAACTATTTCTTTGATTGTTTATATAATTATTTTCTGCTGGTTCCCCCCTTTCAAAGTCTACTTCCTCTGTATCAGCAACAATTTCTGTTTCCCTTTACTAGATCTCACCTAGCTATCAAGCTTTTTTCTGCAATGTTTTTACCAGGATTCCCCTCCCTTTAAACTTTATCCTTAGATATTAGCTTTTATTTTTATAATTATTGGTGGTGACACTTATTGTCCAGTTTTCTTTTTTGGTTTTCCTTTCTTCCAAAGTTCGGAACTTTCTCCTTGTTGGTTGTAGGTTTTTCAGGCTGTTTGGCTGTGTTCTGAAGAACATGCCCCAAAAGCCCAAAAAGCCTACAACAACCATCGGATCCCGGCCATGAAAGCCTTCGCAAATACATTTCTCCGTGTTCATTTTCTTTATTTCCATCAATCGAGTCTCACTCCATCTGCTCGCCTTCCTTGACCTCCAAGTCCTGGTCCAGCTCCACCCCATCTTCATTTGATCATTCCCTTCCTCTTTAATGTATAATTCCGCTGTCTCTGAAAAAATCTAGGGCAGCCAAAAACAATGATACTGTACTAAAATTTCCTATTGTAGAATATTCTTGTAGGATATTCTTAGAAACACTGGGTAGCCCCAGCTGTACTTAAAGTTCTTTGTAATTGAAATAGCTGTGATAACCTACATTTAATATCTCAAAGCCATTGTTTTGTTACTATTATCATTAAACACTTGAATCTGTTCTCTGTTCAAATCAAATCAAATGCAAGTTTATTTGTGTGTCCTTTGCCATTACAAACACACATTACAAATAAATTAAAACAGAAGAATTAACCATCTAAATACAAGTCAAGACTAATATTAAAAGTAAGTTAGATCCAGTTAATCGATCAGGTCCTTATTGCTACAGTGTTTCCTTCTTTAAATTGATGATCTGAAGACGAAGCAGGCTGCTTTTTCTGTTGTACGTGGTACTCTATCCCCCAACAAAAAAATTATCAGATAAGCATCTGGTCTGTTGGTTACAAGGCCTATCTCTCTGAACAAGTTTGCTCTTAGGTCTTTGTATACGGGGCAATTAATTAAGTAGTGAATTAGATCTTCTACTTCCATGGTGCCACATGGGCAAGTTCTCTATTCCCAGGGAATCTGATGGTATCATCCTTCAGCCACTGCCAAGACCATAGATTGACATCTTAGAGCTCTTAGAGCATTTCTCCATATAAAGTTTGTTATGTTGCTAAGATATTGTGGGTACGGTGTTTGGA
The DNA here is from genome assembly GCA_037013535.1 of Intellagama lesueurii. NCBI lineage: Eukaryota > Metazoa > Chordata > Lepidosauria > Squamata > Agamidae > Intellagama > Intellagama lesueurii. Next base: position 134,343,218 of record JBAJHW010000002.1, read on the forward strand.
TAGGTAGCTTTGCGTACCAAGGGGCAGTTTTTGATGAGCAGACAGAAATACGGTCAGCTCTCAGGTCTTGTTTTAAGATATGGGTCTTCAAATAGCGTGCTGCCTCCTCAAAATTTAAAGAGTTCAAGAGATCCCCTGAAAGACAATATGTATTAATAATTTGGAGAATTTTTTGATTCCAGGATAGGGCTGTTCTGTGGCTAAAGTTCAACATCTCTCTAAAAGCTGTCAGCACTAATACCGAGCCAATTCCCTTTTTCAATTTCAGCCAGTACTTAATCACATGTATGTGTACTGGGGGCCTTCACCGACTGGAGGCCAGCTTCCAGCCGGGGAATGGAGGTATCTGTTCCATAAGGGAGGCCTAGAATGGTCCATAGATATTTGTTCTGGGGTGTTTCTAAATATGATTTCTGATCTGGACCCCATATTTCGGCACCATATCGAATTTGAGAGATGACTTTAGCCTCAAAAACTTTTAGGGCAGGAGGGATCTGTCTGCCACCTCTGCCCCAGTAAACCTTAGCAGGGAGTTGACTGTATTAGTGGCAGTTGTTTTGATATTTTCATTATGAATTTTCCAGGAGACAGATGAAGAAAAATTTAGGCCTAGATATTTTTAACTTGATCTATAGAATGTCCATCAATTTGCCAAGAATGTTTTTTAATTCTATTAGAGAATACTAATATTTTAGTCTTCTGATAATTAATTTTAAGCATTTCTTGAGTTGCCAAATTATTAAAAGCTTTCAGTAATCTCCTTAGCCCTTGTTGTGTTTGTGATAGAAGAATGGCATCATCGGCATACATGAGTATTGACAGTTTCTTAGCACCCAACATAGGGGGCACATAATTGTCATTGTTGCTTAAGTCAGTTATTAGTGAGTTAACTTAAAAGTTAAACAATGCTGGTGCTAACAGACATCCTTGACATACACCATGTGTAGTTGGTATTGGATTAGATAGTGAACCAGATTGATCCAATCTGACTTGGATCTTAGAGTCAGAGTGAAGCTCTCGTATTAACATTAGCAGTCTTTTATCTATAGAGCTTTCGCTTAATTTATCCCAAAGACCTTCCCTGCTAACAGAGTCAAAAGCTGCCAAAAATCGATAAAGGCTGCATATAAACATCTATGTTTCAGTTTGACATACTTATACACCAAGTGGGATAAAACAAAGTAGAGGTCCACTGTCGAGCGATTGCATTGGAAGCCTGCTTGTTCTTCTGCTATTATCTTGCTAGACTCAAGCCAGTAATTTAACTTTTTAAGCAAATAATTACTATAGATTTTTTATGAGATGTCCAGCAGGCTAATGTGGTGGTCTCTGTTGAAACTCAGGCTTTGTGGATTTTCTCTTACAACCTCAATCAATTCGTCCTTCTTCCCGAAGCTTGCAAATTTCTCTAAGACGTGTCTTGGCTCTCGTCTAAAGTGTTTCACACCCACTCTATTGACTTTGTCAAGATCTTAGACATTCCAGAAAGTTTGGGGGCCTCTTTTTTTTAGCCACTCGACAATTAATTTTGGCAGATCTTTCTCTGCCTGTCCCATCTCTTTAATGCCCTTGATTCCGATATTATAGTGTCTGGAGATGCTTGCTGCAGAATCATCTAAGTCTTTAGGTCAGTACTAGCCATTTCTTGATTCCTTAGTCTGCTTGAGTTGCATTTAATCTGGCTTTGTAATCCATTAAGTTTATCATCCATGGTTTTCAGTTGGCTTCCCACTTTGTCCCTTAATTTTTATAATCTTTTTCAATGCTTGTAATTTTATTATCCAAATCCAGCAACCGTGCTGTCCACTGTTTGGGTCAATTCTTTTATGTTTTGATCCAATGGTAGCACATTTACTTTCACCCTTCCTACGGCATCCAACAACTTTTCCATATCTATAGCTTGCAATTTTGAACCTCTTCTTGATGCCTGTGGGCCTTATTTTTGCAAACTAGTCACACCAACAAACGGTCACTTGGTCAAGGTTTTAACGGCCAATATCCTCTCTCATCAAAGCACTCTGCTTGCTTTTTCTTTTGATCTTCCTTGCCACCATAACCAAAGAGTTGGCTCTAAAATAAAGTTGAAAGCTTTCCCAATTAATTTTTTTCAGAATGCTATTATAGGAATTGCCAGTAGATGGTGATTAAAGCCAACTTCGCTGCAAGCCAGCAACCCAACATCCAAAAAGTTTAATTTAAGTTTTAAGTTTTGTTTTACAGGTTACACTTCCATGGGTGGGCAGATTGGTTTGCAGGACTTATTTGTTTAATATATATGCTCCTTGTCTTTTAAAGTACTAGACAGATCTTATGTGGCAGAAAGAAACATTTAATTTAGCCCTTTGACTCACCTCCAAATTTTACAACCCTGGCAACTAGATGGGAGGATTGCTTTCTTTTTTCACAGTTTCTGTTTACAACCCAGATAGATTAGCCAGGAATTTCCACACATAAATCACAGTTTGCTTTTCCATAGCATCTCACTCTAAAGAGGGGAAACACAGACAAGCTGCTTGGCAAAACAATTTTGTTTTCTGAGCTTGCTCCCTTGGCCAGGTTAGGTTAGGTTTTGTTTCACCCTCTCCTTTGCTGGAGGCACTGCTATTTCTGCCATCTAGCCCACAATTATTACATTAGTTTTGCCACTTTTGACTTCCCTCTTGTCGCCTTGGTGCATTATAAGTTAAAAAGCTAACTAGGTGTGGGCTGGATAGATCAAGTGTCAGGTGGATACACAATTGGCTACAGAATCGTACTCAGAGGGTGATGATTAATGGGTCCTTCTCTAACTGGGAGGAGGTAACTAGTGGGGTACCCCAAGGCTCAGTCCTGGGCCCGGTGCTCTTCAATATTTTTATTAATGACTTGGATGAGGGAGTGCAGGGAATGCTTGTCAAATTTGCAGATGATACCAAATTGGGCGGAAGAGCTAATACCCTAGAAGACAGAAACAAAATTGAAAATGACTTCAATAGGATGGCGCACTGGGCCAAAAGCAACAGAATGAAATTCAACACGGATAAGTGCAAAGTCCTGCACCTTGGAAAAAGAAACCAATTGCACAGTTACAAGATGGGAGATACCTGGCTCAGCAAAACTATGAGTGGGAAGGATCTTGGAATTGTCATAGATCACAAGCTAAATATGAGCCAACAGTGTGATGTGGCTACAAAAAAGGCAAATGCTATTTTAGGCTGCATTAATAGAAGTATAGTTTCCAAATCCCACGAGGTGCTAATCCCCCTCTATCCAGCACTGGTTAGGCCTCACCTTGAGTCTTGTGTCCAGTTCTGGACACCAGACTTCAAGAAGGATGCTAACAAATTGGAACCAGAGGAGGGTGACAAGGATGATCAGGGGGCTGGAAACCAAGCCTTATGAGGAAAGGCTGAAAGAATTGGGCATGTTTAGCCTTGAGAAAAGAAGGCTGAAGAGTGATATGATAGCATATATTTCAAATATATGCTATCATATAACTATATGGCTGTACAATATTGAAAATATTTGAAAGGCTCTATGACAGCCTGTTGCCTTCACCCTCGTGGCCCCTGTTTGTCTCACTAAACACAGAGCTCACAAAACCTCTTGACACGCTGCCACCAGTTGATCTCCTTATCAGCTTAGTTTACTCCGAAAAGACGAGGGTCCATTCAGTACTGCCTTTTTAATAAAACAGGTTTATTGATTACAGATAGGTTCTAGAATCATTCATAAGCATATTCTTTCAGTTTCACCAAGCATCAATATTAATCTTCTATATTAAATATCACAGGTTACTAATCACTCCTCAGACTAATCACTCCTCAGATCCCCAAACTATCTCTCTCTCCCTCAGATTCCTAACACAGACTCAGACTGACTTAACTTAGACTTAACTGACTCCTCCTCTCTCAGGCTACGCCTTTTAACATCTCTTTTGGCTCTGCCTCTCAAACACATTAGCATAGAACATGAATAATACATGACTTATATTGCCTAACAAGGGGTGAATGCTACATTCCTCCCCCCTTAAATATGTTTGTTTGGGAGGGGAACACGTTTTCCATCCCAAACAAACATGCATCATTGCATAAAAACTCTACTTACCCTCTGACAACATTCTGCAAGCAATAACAATATTTATTATAACAATCACAATATCTTACCACACTAAACATTCCAATACAGTTCAATTATATACTTCACCTTTTGATTTATACTTTCGACATTTAATATCACAACCTTACAGAAATACAACACAATCATGAAAATTTACATAGATAGTTGAATGATTACTCAATAGTCCATTCAGGTTCATTTTAAATGTCCTTGAATCATTTTCCCCGTCTCAGTTCAACAGTATTCAATTTTTCATCACTATACACAAAGAGAACATTTACTATACATTACCAATTTTGTTTATCCCCCCATTAGTCATTTGGCTTTCGAGGCAAGGTATCAGCATCCACGCTCTGAGTCCCTCTGACGCTGTGGATTACAAAGTCCAAGTCTTGCATGCTCCCGCTGTCATCTGCTTGGCACAGCACCTCTCCAAGTCCAATGCTCGATGTATCCGTGAAGATGGTGAACTCCCGGCTGTAGTCAGGTGCGCTGTAGACTGGTCCGGTCGTTGCCGCCTCCTTCAGCTGGTCACATGACTGCTGGCACTTGGGGGTACATCTGATGCTCTCTGGCTCCTTCTTCTGCGTTCTCTTCAGTTGGCTGGCAATCATTGGGCACTCAGAAGTACACTGGACGTTCTCTGCTTGCTGTTTCTTAGTGAAGCCTGCTTTCTTTCTGGCTCGGGGCTTCACTTTCTCAGCTGGGGAAAGGGTAGGCAGTTCCCTCTCCTCCTCCCGAACTTCTCTGGATGCGTCCTTCTTTAAGATGTCAGGGCTTACACCTTCCTCCTCACTCACAAATTCACCCACAGGTACTTTCATTGCAAAGTTTTCCCTATGTGGGGGACCACTATCACGGGTCACTTTAAGATTCTCAGGAGAATTTCTTTTAAGTGCAATCTCAAACGATTGGTTTGTTTTAGATGCACTGAGCGTGTTATCTGATTCTAGTTCTTTATTCATTGATAAGTTAGGTAGGGGTTTGCCTTGCAAGGTTTTAAGGCCTTTTCCAGCTGCAGAGCTACTAGACTCTCTAGCCCTCCCATGTTGGTGCAACACATCTACAGGTTCCGACCCTGCCAAAAGCAATTTACTCCCCTCTATAGATCTCATTTCCACTACTTGGTCCTCAGGGCAGAATGCTCTTTCCTGGGTCTCATACAAGCCTTTCTCCTTTCCAGGAGTACTTCCCAAGCTTGGTTCTGCCACTTCTAAGGACTTTTCCCTATATAAAAGATCCTTATCCAGGCAAGATCTCTCAGGGCACTCAGGAGACAATAAAGTAGGTGAACTGGCCGCTTCAAAGCAACCCACCAAGCTAATGTCTTCCTTCTGCTCCTGGGCAAAACTATTTTTATTTGGGTTTTTCAAAAGCATGAGATCAGCTTCTGCACAACTATTAAGCTGACTTTCTAAGGGACTTTCTCTCTCCAGGCTTCCCTCTGCTACAGTATCCATTTCTACTGCAGTGGGTGATTTCTGGCCCCTTGTGAGCGTGTAAGTACAAAAGCACTCTTAACATGCTCTATCAAGTCCCAACCTATTAGAAAAGCAACCGGTATTTCCTCCCTATGTTTCCCAGGGACAATTAGCTGTTGGTGGGGTCCTCCCCCTCTATGAGGTGCCTTTAAACCCTCTCTATATGTCAGGTCTTTATCAGTTATAGACCTCTCTGGGTGTTCAGGGGTCAGTGGAATGGGATTCTTTTAGGGTTTCTAATACCATCATTTAAAGTACAATCTTCTTTCTGTTCATCAATACAGGAAGTATCATTAAAGTTTTTCAATATGACCTCCTCAGCCATTGCTGCTACCTCAGGGTTTTCCTCTAAACTGGGGCATCCCTGGTTTGATACAGAGATTAGGGATTCCATTTTTCCCTCAGGGATTGTTAACTGCTCTCCCAGGGCACATGTTACCCCAAAAGCACTCTGCACATGCTTAGTTAGATCTAGCCCGATTAAACAAGGTGCTGGAATTTGATCAGAAATTGCCACATCCCAAATTCCAACCCAATCCCTATAGTTTATCTTTACTTTAGCCATAGGTAAAATCACTGGAGTAGAACTTATTCCCTTTATTGTAACAGTTAGGTTTGGAAGTATTTGTTCTTTAGGAACCACATCAGGATGACACAGGGTTATGTTGGAACAGGTCTCAACAACTCCCACATAAGACTTCTCATTAATAAGAATTTCCTCACCAGGGTTCTGTACTAAAATATTTTCTGTCTTTACAAGAAAACACTGACTGACCCTGGCTAGTGGCAGATCAGAATTCTCTGCCGTGCTAGTTGCCATGGAGACAGAACCACCATTGCTACAGCCTCCCTCAGTGGCTTCAACTGGTTTTAAACAGTACACTTTCTTGGTCTGATTATCATCTTTCCCATTTTTATTTCTGTTTTTCATACAATTCGACTGAATATGCACATACTCACCGCAGTTATAACACTGTCTGTAAGTCCTTCGATCATTCTGAGGCGATCTGTTAAACTTTTCATCAGAGTTCACTCGCTTCGGTGGACTAGGCCCTGGCAACTCAGGCGAGGCACTACGCTGGCCTTCTTTCCCTGATGTTTCACTGAGGTAAATTTTTTTTTGAAGGTTCTCTTATTGTTGTCCCAGTTTGGCCTGTTAAATTTTACCTCAGAGAACTTGTGGTTTTACATCTCCCCAATGTAATCAGCTGTTTCACCTGCTTCTAGTAGATTTTTAGGATTTTTGTCTTTGACTAAGTAACGCAATTCCCCAGGCAAAATAGAATAAAATTGTTCCAACCCAATCACATTTTTCATCTGCTCAAGAGAAGTGACATTTTCACGTTCCATCCATTTGTCCAAACTTTGCAGCAGTTTAGCCCCTAACAGAGAATAAGATTCTTCAGGCTTTTTGGTAAGGGATCGAAATTTTCTCCTCAGGTGTTCTGCATTTATGCCAAATCTAGCATATACCATCTTTCTATATGCTTCAAAATCTCTAGCCTGCTCAAGAGGCATCTGAGAATACAGTTCAACTAAATCTCCACTTATTTGTGATCTCAAAACTATCATCCTTTCATCATCCCTAATATCAAAGTCCCAACACGCCCTCTCAAATGAAATGAGGAAAGATTCAGGGCAATCTCCTTTCCTATATTGGGGAAATTTCTTTAGATCGATTTTTGAGAGATTTCCCTCACTAGAGCTGTTGTTATTGTTACTATTATTGTTTTGAGCAGAAAGTTCTAATTGTTTCATCTGTATTTGAAACTCCATTTCTCTTTGTCTTAATTCCATTTGTTTTAATTCCATTTGTCTGGCCTCAGCCTCAGCTTTTTCTCTCATCTCTAGCTCTCTAGCTTTCTCTTCAGGTCTGGCTTTTTCTTTCTCCAATTCTAATTGGTTTCTCATAGCTAGCTCCTCTAATTGGGTTTTCATAGCTAGCTCCTTCAATTTAAATTCTTGTTCTAGTTTCCATTTTTCAAAATCTTGGGAGCTTAGATCCCTTTGTCTCTCTCTCTGGCATTTTCCTCAATTTCCTCCTGTTCCATTGGAGTTAAAGGGTCTTTTCCCTCCATTTCTTGAGGTAAACTCTCTGCCTCATGACTCCCCTTTTGGCTATGTTTGGGGGGGGCATGTTTACTTCTGAGATACTTAGTCTTGAGTGTTTGTACTGATTTTAAAAAGGACCTGTCTTTCTGCTTCAATTCCAGTAACTATTGTTGTTGCACTTCCCTCCAGCTCTTTCTGGCTGTTCTCCAGCTAACAACCTTAAGTTACTGTGTCTCTCTATGTCTGAGCTATCCCTGCCCTCAGACACCAAAATAATTTTATTTCTCAAGCCTCTGTTTGGGTTTTTCTATCCCCTCAGATCTGCTCTGACCTCTGGCTTCCACTTTTATCCACAAGCGCTCCCTTAACTCTCAGAACCTTGGATCTTAAGCTAGCCCACTGGTCTTCCAAATCCTGAGGTAAATAAACAGGAATTTTTCCTTTAGAGTCGTTCCCTATCTTTAGTCCCCCCCCCCCCCCCAGATCAGGGATCAGAAGCCCTGCCACTAAGCTTTTCCACAAAAGCTCTAGCAGGTCACCCACTTCTTCACCACAGACCTCTGACTAAAAGGGTACCCACGACTCAAAAAAATTCACTTTCAAACTCTGGCTTGACTGGATTGTTTTGTATCCCACCGCTGGACACCAATTGTGGCATTTGCCCTCGTGGCCCCTGTTTGTCTCACTAAACACAGAGCTCACAAAGGCAAACCAAAACCTCTTGACATGCTGCCACCAGTTGATCTCCTTATCAACTTAGTTTACTCCGAAAAGACGAAGGTCCATTCAGTACTGTCTTTTTATACAGGTTTATTGATTACAGATGAGTTCTAGAATCATTCATAAGCATATTCTTTCAGTTTCACCAAGCATCAATATTAATCTTCTATATTAAAATATCACAGGTTACTAATCACTCCTCAGACTAATCACTCCTCAGATCCCCAAACTATCTCTCTCTCCCTCAGATTCCTAACACAGACTCAAACTGACTTAACTTAGACTTAACTGACTCCTCCTCTCTCAGGCTACACCTTTTAATATCTCTTTTGGCTCTGCCTCTCAAACACATTAGCATAGAACATGAATAATACATGACTTATATTACCTAACAAGGGGTGAACGCTACACAGCCTTTCAAATATTTTCAAATATTTGAAAGGCTGTCATACAGAGGAGGGGCAAGATCTGTTCTTGATCATCCCAGAGTGCAGGACACACAACAATGGGCTCAAGTTAAAGGAAGCCAGATTTCGGTTGAATATCAGGAAAAAAATTCTAACTGTTAGAGCAGTACGACAGTGGAACCAGTTACCTCGGGAGTTGGTGAGTGCTCCAACACTGGAGGCATTCAAGAAAAACTTAATCACCTGACAGATATGCTTTGATTGTATTCCTGCATTGAGCAGGGGGTTGGACTTGATGGCCTTGTAGGCCCCTTCCAACTTCACTTTTCTATGATTCTATGAAAAACACGTTACAAAATCCATGAGTCCATGGGGGTTTTCCCTTTCTTCTGCCCTGTTTAAATTTCTAAGGTGAGGAATTCAGCGTTATCCCACTGAGCCAGGCTCCAACCTCTGTGCAGCTTTCTTCAGGCCACAAAAGCTGGCTCTTCTAGGATGCATTTCGGGGACTTGGATTTCCAACCTCTGGCTCCATAGCCATATACCTAACTCACTGTGCTATCTATCCAGCAAAGGCATCTTTGGTTTTCAGGTATTTCATAAATGAAGAAAACTGAACCTAGAAGTGGGGCATCCAGGCACAACACAAATGAGCAATGTCTGAAAATTATTCTCAAACCACTCCTAATGTATAGGTACTTTATTCTTCTCCTCTTTTCAATCCAGGTTCTGGACAACAGCATCAGAAAAACTGTTACCTATTTATCCAGAAAGTATGACACACTGCAAAGACCCTACACTACAGCGCTTACAGCCTATGCTTTGGCCCTAGCAGGGCAGCTGAAAGATGACCAGATTCTCATGGAGGCATCAGCAGGTATATTTATAGCAAAGTTTTGGTTAACAAAACAGAAGGCTATTCATGTCAGAAAAAGAAGCGATGAGTAACGAGAACAAACTGGAGGAAGAAGAGTGGGTGCCTGCCTTAGTTACTACATGGGCACCAGGGATAATTTATGTATTTCTTTCTGTGTGCATTCTTATATCATGCAGTCAGCTGTAGTGGAAGACAGTGCAGTATTTTAATGCTGCTCTGAGCCTGACTGGTATGGATGGTTTTGCAATGTTGGAGCCCTCTGCCCTTTCAAATGTCACATGGAGGATTCTTCTGTTATGAATTTTTAAAATGCAAGTATCTGTGATCATTTATTTGATTGCTAGTTAGTTTGTTTATTGAATTTCTGCCACACCCATCTAGTGGCAAGCCACTACTCTGGGTGGCTTAAGACTGGAAATGGGCACAAATGGAAAAAATGATAATTCATCAGGATTCGTAAAATGTCAGGGTTGCCAAATCATGAATTTATTATTGCCAAATCATGAATTTATTATTGTTTAGCACTACAATGACCCACTGCCTGCTTCTGGCCTGCAAAGACTATGTGTCAGTGGTGCTGGTCTGGGAGAATGGAGGAAACAACTCTGGGGACAGGGGTGGGGGTGTTTGGGAAGCCTGCCCTGCCATTACTGGTTCTGAGGACTGGGAGATTTCTGGATCCTCTGGAACCAGTAATTCCTCAGATTCCTCCAGGAAGAGGAGCGGTAGTTCTTCGGGCTCCGGAGGAAGCTCTGCTTCCATGTCCACCTGCAAGGCCACCAGAGGAGGAACAGTGGTGGTGCCTGATCTAGTCAGGACCTTTTCCCCCTTTGAGACCCCATGGCCACTGCCCTTCATTTTCACCTGCTCTCTATATAACCCTGCCTGCCAAGCCACACTTTACAAATAAATAAGAGGTGAAGGAAAAAACTAAGTGGGGCAATATAGGAGAGAGATGGTGTAAATAAGGTAATATTTTTAAAAGGAGAAACAGGATGGTGGGGGAGGAATTGAATTTTTATATATATTTTGAAATATTTTTTTAAGAGTAATGGTGGGTAAGGATCAGGAAAACTAATAGTATTGTTCTAAATAACTAGACACCCAGTCTCCACCATACCCACCCTGCTCGAATGCATGCCTAAAAATAAATAAATCTTAATTTCTCAACTAAAATGTGACTAAAGAAAGCTCTCCCTAGTGTACCATTAATTAAAATGATAAACTGTAAGTGATTTGATGGTTGTTGTGGTTTTCTGGGCTGTTTGGCCGTGTTCTTAAGCATGTTGGGGAGAGACATAGGAAGCTCGTTTGTGATTCTGGAGTTTCTAAGTACCTGGGGGGAGCTTTCCTGGGGGGTCCTTTTGTGACTATATAACTTGGGGGTCTGTGATCCAATGTTCACTAAACTTTCAGAGTTTGTAGAAAAGCATCTGAGGAAGCGTCCCTGCAAATTTGGTGTCTCTAGGTCATCAGGGCCCAGTGTTATAGCCATTTAAAATGCAGATGAATCGACAGATTGATTCGTATATGTTGATCCGTTAACCTTGACGAATAACGAATCAAAATGAATCGCCATTTTTTTTATTTGTCCCCATCTCTATATAACCAATGGAAACAACTACTCACTGCAATATCCCTTAGAAAATCCAAACTATTTTGGGGCATAGTGGATAACACAAATCAATTTCTCAGATCCACCTAACATCGAACCAAATATTTGTTCCAGGCATTTCTCAACCTTGTTTTATAATATAGACAACTCCACCAGTGTCAAGGGTGAAGTCCTGCCTAAGGAAGTCCCAGACTGGCCTCCGGTCACCCCTACAGATAAAGGAACTAATTTCTCAGTCAAAACTAGGCAAATCACCAGGATCTGATATAATATCCCCAGAGCTATTAAAGTTCGATATGGATTGGTGGACCATTGGCTGCCCTTTTTACCATGGTAGACAAAACGGGCCTATTACCAGAAACCTGGACCAATGCAATAGTAGTTCCAATCTACAAATCAGATGACCCCCCCCAAACCCTAGTAATTATAGACCAATTACCAGAAGCCTGGACCAATGCAATAGTAGTTCCAATCTACAAATCAGATGACCCCTGTGGAGATCGCCCTTGTGGCTCTGTTTGTTGTGGCCCTCACAAAGGTTCTCTCCCTCTTAATTTCTCTCGCTGCCACCAGGTATTATTTACTTAATACCACCTATGTGTGTTAGACACATGTGCTGCCATATGCAAGGCTTATTGAACTTCAGAATCAGTTGGTTGGAATAACAGATAATCTTTTATTATTCATCAAATCACAAAGTAAATCACGTAATCACTGTATCAGGGGTTTGATTAGGTTTGGATAGGATGGGACATATATTCAGGCTTATTATATAATTTCAATCACTCAATATCTATCTTATTCTAGGTGTTCTCGTTCCTGCTTGTTCAATCTAATAACCTTGCTCTTAATTCACTTTCCTAACTCTCTATTCAGATCACTCTAACTCTTCACACACTTCAACTCCCCAACTGTCTAACTGTCCCCCTTGGTTCCGCCCCTCCTGCTCTATCCTTGGCTCCTCCCTCTAGAGCTCCTGTGACTGACAGGCAGGAATGACGTCACCTTTAGGCATTTCGTCACAACCCCGCTAAACCCTAGTAATTATAGACCAATCAGTCTTCTATCTATCATAGGAAAACTTTATGCTAAACATCTTTTAAATAAACTGGCAGCCTGGGAAGAGCAGGTGGCAATAATTGGACCAGAACAAGCGGGATTTAGGAAAGGGAAATCCACCCTTGATCATTGCTTCACCTTAGCACATTTGATAAATAAATATGTAAAGCAGGCCAAATCTAAACTATATGTAGCCTTTTTAGATCTAAGGGGAGCTTTTGATTCAGTTAACCGAGAAAAATTGTGGAACAAACTAGCCAACCTCTCAATTGACAGAAGGCTGATATTTCTTATTAAGAGACTGTATTCTACAACCTCCTGCCAAATCAAATGCTCAAACTGACTTAGCCCCTTTCCTATTGGAAACTGAGGACCATCTTCCTAAAATCAGCTCTACACAGGTCCCTTTACTTTTGTACACAGACGATGCAGTTATCTTATCTCGTACTAAACTTGGTTTAAAAAGTCTGGTGTACAAATGCCTCGAGTTTTTAGCCAATAATAACTTACAACTCAATTATGATAAGTCTAGAATTGTGGTATTCAAAAAATCATGGAAATTGCACAAGTGGATTTTTGAGGGAAGAAAGATTGAGCAGGTTAAACACCTCAGGTATCTGGGCATTACATTTCATTTCAAACACAACTGGGTCCTACATCGTAAAGCAGCAATACAATGGGCCAAAGGTACTACCCAGTCACTCCACAGATTCTTTTATAATACAGGAAATAGATATGTACCGCCTGCATTAAAAGTGTTTAATGCAAAGATTATTCCACAGTTGCTGTATGGCATACCTTTATGGATAAAGGCCTGGGATCATTCCCTAGAGCCAATCCGATCTATGTTCCTGCAGAAAATCCTGGAAGTACCAACTTGTGTGCCACATACGGCCCTCTGTTTAGAGATGGGCCAAAATATGATAGCAACTCAGGCATGGCTGAGATCAATCAAATATTGGTTGAAGATCCATTATAACTTCAAAGAGGGCAGGTTTTTACACCACATTTTCCGAGAACCAACCATCACTAGAGAGCTTGCCTATATTGAAAAGAAAATCTCACTAATAGGCCTGTCAGTGGAATCACTTGGCTCCCTGCCCCACAAGGAAGCATTTCAGCTGATTAAATGCGGGATATTAGATATCAAATTCCAGGATCTCCTAAGTGCAGCAAATAAGATTCCTGTTAGGCAGGGCCAGAGGGCCCTATACTATCATCTATTACAAGCGCCTCAAAAACACAGAGCCTATTCCCTGGCCAGATTTAATGTAATGCCTTCAGCAGTATTATCTAGCAGGTTTAGGGTATTCATCCTTACAATGAGAGGAACTGCTCTTGTAAACTGGGAGGAATTGAGTCGCTGGTACACATGTGTTTATATTGCCCTCGCTATTCTGAATCCCACTCAATATCTGGGCTCAATATTGCTTAAGGTAAGAGGGTGGTCAGATATAGACAGAATGCGTTTTCTGTTAAACGACAGGGTGGAAGACAGGGTGGAGAAAGTAGCATGCTTCTTAGCACACATAATGAACATGCCAAAAATAGCACAGTTTGAACCAGCACTCCCTCGTTGAGCCAGGTTTAAGGATCTTCTGATGTAATCACTGAGCTAATTACGACAAGAAATTTTTTAGTTATTATTATTATAAGGTACATAGGATTGGGTGGAGAGTGTGTCTTGTGGCATAAATAGTAAAACTACATTGAATCTGAACAAACTTTGATATTGTTCCAGAAAGTTGCAAACAAGTTTTACTGAATGTAGTTTTTGACTAGGTGTTTTGTGTATGCCAATAAAGGTTTATTTTTATTTTTTAATGATAAAGAAATAATTTTTTAAAATTGAATAGGTGCTTTTTCAGCACACAAGAGTAGTGGTTGCAGTACACAGCAACCAACCAATCACTCCCCAACCCACACAAGCACTCTGGAATAAATGGGGACAAAGGAGAAAATACACACACTCCAAGAGATCACCCACCCTGAGCAAACCTAAAAAAAATAACTAATTTTTCAAGTAAAATGTGCCTGACTAAAGAAAGCCCTCCCTGGTGTCCCACTGATGAAAATGATGAAGAAAAAAAGAGAGGGTTTTTTATAATTAAATATGTGCTTTTTCAGCACACAGCACTGGCAGGAGCCCACAGACAGTACACACACACACACACACACACACACACACACACACACACACACACACACACACACACACACACACCCTGGAATAAATGAGGTGCAAAGGGTAATACACAGACACACACACATCCACAGAGATCACTCACTCTACACTAACCCTAAACCTAAAAAAAAAAAAACTAGCTTCTAAAATAAAACGTACTGCTATAAAGCCCTCCCCAGATTTCCAGTATTTCAGATAAGAATGATGATGAAATAAATGAATCAAATGTAAAATAGAAAAATGTTTGCTTTGCTGCCACAAAAGTGAAAAGCTAGTGAACACAGTAAGACACAGCAGCGCAGTACCAACTGCCTGAGCCAAGACTCTGAGCAGGATGCAAAATGGCTGTAGGGAAAATGCTTATAAAGCTTCTGAAAAGGGTACACCCCCACAGCCCTTTCAGCAGCGCTATTGGCTTCCTGCCCTTCCAGTCCAGGAGTCTTTAGGTCCCTCCCAGGGTTGCCCAGAGCTTCTGACTGGCAGCAGCGGGCTTCAGATGGCACAGGAGGCCCAAAAAGGGGATGGACAAATCGACAAATAAAAAATGTGTGAAACTTCGTTGCTTCGTATTTGTTGGTGTCTCCACGTTGGCTATTTACAAAGCGACAAATACGCAGAGAATGATTTTTGACAAATATCGTGATTCATTTCTTGATTCATCCCCATCTCTACTTATGACAGCAAATGAACATAAGATAAAATACAACAATGAAAAAGGCAACCCACTGAGACAACTATACATATAAAAGCTTCAAATAGTGACAGTATTGCAAATTAAATAAATTAAGCAGTTAAACATTTAAATTGAATTAAATTAAATAGGGAGAACATTCTCAAAAGCCTGTCTGAAAAGCAATGTTTTTATTTGTCTTCTAAACATTAGGAGAGTGGGGGCCCGATGCACCTCCACTGGCAGTAAATTCCCTGAAGAGGGTGCCACCACGGAGAAGGTTCAGTTCCCTTGGACTGGCCACTCACAGCATTCGGGACTGGGAGGTGCAGGTGGAAAGTTTGGTAGATCTGAGGGAGAGATGCTCTGATAGGTAGCAAAGTCTCAATCCATTCAAGACTTTGTAGGTCAACATTAAAACCTTGAACATGGCCCAGAAGCATACTGGCAGCCAGTGCAAATAGGCCCGAACCAGGGAGATGTGATCATAGCTTGATGCTTCCAACACCAGCCTGGCCACTGCCTTTTGCACATGCTGCAGCTTTTAAACCGTCTTCAAGGGTAGCCCCACATGAAGAGCACGGTAATAGTCAGTCTTAGAGATTACCAGTGCATGAACCAGTGTAATGAAAGTCTACCTATCCAGGTAGGGCCAAAGGTGGACAATCTGCCTCAGCTGAAAAAAGGCAGATCTGGCCACAGCCAAGATCAGATTCTCCATCAAGATGTTTGGGTCCACCAGGAGCACACCCAGATTACAAACCTGGCCCTTCAGGTTATGTTATTCCCCTGATAAAACTCCTAGTAGATCAATTGATCATTATTCAAAACCTTGCTTACTATACAGTAAACTCATAGGCTTCTTTGGCTTTGCCAAGTTTTTAAAAATTAACTGAAAGGACTAGATAGGAAATTGTTGAAGTATGTTGGGTATCAAGAAATGGCAACCTAAGTCTTGTCCTCATTTACAATTGTTATCATTATAAATTCTCTCTCTCTGTGTGTGTGATTTAATTACATCCTATGGCATTACAGAAGCTTCTCCAGTGAAGGGTTTGTCGGGAGGAAGTAGCTGAGTCAGTTTTCAGTATTGTTATGCATTACAATACATTGACAATCTTTTAATAGAAATTAGGAATTACATGCCTTAAGATAATTAGCTCTTACGTCCTCAAGATCTCTATAGTCAAGATCTTTTTCTTTGCTGGTAATTAGGTGGGAATCGTTGGGAAGAAAATGGTGCTCATACCTACAACATCGAAGGTACCTCCTATGGCTTGCTGGCTTTGTTGCGAATGAAGAAATTCGAGGCTACTGGTCCCATAGTCAAATGGCTGGTAGCGCAGAAGTATTATGGGGGAACATATGGCCAAACTCAGGTGAGTGTTTCCTTTACCGTCCTGTTGCTACAGAATTCAGGCATTGGCTTCTGAAGAATTGTCTCTCAGGTCAGGCTACTGAAAAACGAACAGTTGTTTACGTTATTGCCTCGTTTTGGCTGTTTGAGGTGGTAAATTTGTGTCTGTCTGGCTGTTTCCCTTCAGCCTGATGGTGGGAACTATTAGAAGACAGAGATGAAAAAAGAGACAGGGTTCCTTTAGGTTTCATAGTGATGCAGAGGAAGCAATTTCATCAGGTTTTTATGCTGCCCCTCAGTGACAAAAGGCCATTCCAAATCATCCCACGTCTTCCTGTGTCATGCCATGTTGCGCCGACAGCCACAAATGCATGGATGTTTAAAGGCATATGAGACTACATACGTGTTATTCACCCACATTGTCTATGTTTCCTTCAGGGAGCACCAGATCTGTACTGGTGTCCATGTATTGAACATGCCTGCTGCCAAAATAAGGGGCCACACCATTTCTCTAGTAACCTCTTGTCACCAGATTTCCAGTTCCTAAGTCCCTATCTAGATCCCATTCAAGGCAAACTGACAGACTTCATCTTACTCTTCCTGTTCTAGGCGACCATCATGGTATTCCAAGCACTTGCTCAGTATGAAATCGACGTTCCTACTCATAAGGACCTGAACCTGGATGTTTCTATCCAGTTGCCAGAGCGCAGTGAACCAATTCTTTACAGGATTAACTACGGTTCTGCTCTCCTGGCCCGAACAACAGAGGTACAGCATTTCTTTGAGCATTTAAAAAGAAACCAAAAACCTGTTATTTTCCACTTTGGAAAAAACTAGATGCTCTATGTTTTTAGATCTCATTCACTAACTACAAGGACTGAAGATGGGTAAGACTTGACACAAGGCTCCGTGAAACCAACAATCAGAAACATGTGTGAAAGCCAAAACTGCTATATATCGTGTAAACACTTAGTAGTTCTGCTCAGGTGTTCAGGGACAGAGGGAATGGGAATGAATGGGGAAAAGGAGCAGGCTAGTCCTTCCCTTTTACTCATGGGTCTCTTCAGATGAAAAATAATAGTCTGAGAATGAACGGAACATCTTAATCAGGCTAGTGTCATGTTATAGCGCCTCCTTTTTTCCGTGCCACAGATCGGCAGCTGCTTTGCTTAACTATCAATGTATCCCATGTGTGTCCTATTGTGGCAGATCTGAGGGAGCAAGGGTAAAATAATATTTTTAACATCTAATGTGATCTGAACACTTTGAAACAGTTAAAACATTTTCAAAACAATGTGTTCTTGAAGGCTTTCACGGCTGGGATCTGATAGTTGTTGTAGGTTTTTCGGACTGTTTGGCTGTGTTCTGGAAGTTTTTTCTTCCTAACATTTTGCCAGTCTCTGTGGATGGCATCTTCAGAGGACAGGAGCTAAAACTCTGTCTGTGTTCCAGTGTAGTGTGTGGGATTGGTCCTCCAGAACACGGCCAAACAGCCCGAAAAACCTACAACAACCATTTTCAAAACACTTCAAAACAATCTAAGAATTAAAACCAGTAGGACAAAAAGCAGCCCACTGGAGGACAGAAGAAGCCATGAACTGAACCCGCTCTTAGCCATCCGGCCCACAAGCCCCAAAATGCCTTCCAGATCTTGCAAGAAAAGCTGCTGGGAGCATTGTTGCAGCCAGGTTTACCTTGCTTTCTTTCAGGAACTTCTGCCTGAGCTCTCTTTAGTTTCCTCGCCCAGCACCAGGTCTTTCTCCATGTTTATCACCTTCTTGGAGAAATCTGTTTCACTTATGCTTTTAAATCCATCTTCTCCTTATTTCTTATCTTTTGTGTTATTTCAAAGATTTTGGTCTTCCTTTTTTTTTAAAAAAATTATTTTGTGATTTAAAAAATAAGTTACAATCCTCTGATCACATAACAAAAAAGAAAAGAATATTAATTACCTATAAATACAGTTGCACTTCCAATAATTTTCTTATCTATAGTATACTAATAATGTTTCAACATTTATATATATTTTACTTCTAATCCTATAGTTATTCAATCTAGCCAGCATTTTAGCCCACTTCCCATTTGATTTCCTGCACCAGAGGCCAACAAGGGATACCATACTTCCATAAATTTATTCTGTTTTATTTCACCTATATAGAGTTTAATGCTATAAGTCAGTTTTTCCATTAGAGCCAGTCGCCATATTGTATTTTGAAATCTTTGCAAGGACAAGTCCTGAGCGTCCTTCCACAGATGAGCAATTTTGTTATGGGCTCCTTCTAATATAATCGCAATTAGTTCTTTATTCACAATTTTTTCATTCTCTCCCGTAAATAACGAAAAAAGTAGCAAAGTTTCATTTGAAATTATTTTTTCTTTTGTTATACTTTCCAACCACTTAATTACTTCAGACCAGAAAATTTCCACTCTTGGGCATGTTAACTACATATGTTCCAGAGTTCCTTTATTCCTACAATCCAACACAGGTCTGATATTCCTTTATTTATTGTGTGTAATTTTACAGGGTATAAGTACCATTTCTGCACTACTTTTAACACTGTTTCTTTAGCTTGAGATGATACTGATTTATAAGGTTGAGAGGTCCATATTCTTTTCAATGTGTTTTCTAATATTCCAGTTTTTAAATTTGTCTCCCAAACTATCTTGGATCCCATATTGTCTCCAAGTTATTTGTCTATAATGCTTTTATACATTTCTGAAAATAACCCTGTTTTCCTTTAGTCCCTATCTCTATACAATATTTCTCTATTTCTGTTAGTGGTCTATTTGAGCCCAATATTTTATATAACTGATTTGCCAATTTTCTAATTTGGGTTCTCTGGTACCAATTAGTTACTATATGTCTAGTTTTCTCCTGGAGCTGTCCAATTGTAATAGGTTTTCCTTGTGTAAACAAGTCTCTTATTCTGTATATTCCTCTCTCTTTCCATAGTTTAAATTGTGTGCATTTATCTTGAAATTTAAATTTAGGGTGTTCTAATAGAGGACATAATGGAGATATAGGGGGAGCAAAGATTTTCATATATTTCCTCCATATCTGGAGTAATTCTTTAGTAAAAGGGTTCCGTATTTGTTTCTCATTTGTCAAAATTCTTTCTTTATATAAATGTACATCCAATGACCTTCCTCTATATGAAAGTGCAAGGTCTTCAATATTAATAAATGAATTGAATCTGAAAAATTTGAATTATACAGAGGAACAAGACAAGGAGACTCCCTGTCCCCATTAATATTTGCACTGACTATAGAGCCACTCGCTGCACTTATTAGAAAAAAATATTAATATTAGAGGAATAATGGTTAGAAATAAACAACTTAAAATTAATTTATATGCTGACAATATATTTTTATTCCTAGAGTGCCCCAATGGAAAGTATAGAAACATGGAAACAAATATTGGAAAAATTCAAATATTATACAGGATTAAAAAATTAATTATGATACATCTAAATTGCTATGTATAAATACTCCACCCTAGAACAAAAAGAAATTCAAGAAAAGAACAGGTTTAGACCTATGTTATTCAAGTTTCAAATATTTGGGGATTTGGATAACAAAAAAATATAAGACAACTAGTCTATAGGAACTATAAAACAGTATGTAGTTTCTATAAAGGAAAAAATTAAGAAATGGAAAAAATTAAATCTAACATTATTAGGAAGAATTGCAATAGTAAAAGCTCATATCCTACCAAAACTTGTATTTCAATTTCAAAATTTCCCTCTACAATTGGAAACGAAAAAATAAAACAATGGCAAAACATATTGGAAAAATTTATTGCAGGGAAAAGTAAAATCCCTGAGATTTATAAACACAGTAAAATATGGCCCAAGTAGAAATGGGGGGCTAGCAATACCACATCTACTATTTAATCTATTATTCACTGGCTCTGCTGCTTTATGACACTGATAGCAAGAAAAGTGGCTTTTTTCTTCATGGTCTCTGTGATTCACACCAATGGGTTCCTTCTGTGCCTGTGTGGGCACCTTTGAAACATTCCAGATCCTTGAAAAATGTTCAGCCACAGTGTTTCCCACTGAGCGTATGACCCACCCTACCCTTAATCTCCATTTCCCTTTCAGCTGCCACTTGGATAGCATCTTCAGAGCTTCTGGAGCCCTTCTCATCAAAAATTTCCTGTAGTATATAGTTACCTATCCTTAATAGTTCTTTATCTCTTTGACCTGTTTGTTATCTTCTGTGAGTTGTTTGTTGTCTTATCCCTACACTAAATATATACACATATGAATAGTGTTTGTTATGTTTCAAAGGCCTTCCAGCCTTTTATGGCCCTTGTGGGCCCATTTAAGAAGTGTGTCAGTTGTACTAATAAAATACGGCTCACCAATGGGCATTCTTAAGACCCTTTATTGCTTGGGTGAAGGGCATCAAACTCAAAATTGGCACATTTCCCAAAAATGTACCAATCAATCAAGAACTAGCAGTCTAGATTAAAAGTTTACTTGTGGGGGAGATCTTTACTGGTGAGAACAACAGACAGCATTGGTTTTCAATGGTTTCAATCTTCAAAACATCATCAATATAATAAGTTCTTATTGTACAAGGTACAGGCTCTGTTAAACAGTTTGCCTGATGATAAAAGGATTCTAGCTTTAACTTTCCAACAGGAAGCTGTTTCACCTCACTACACAGCAGATGCATTCTGCCAGACATTCAACTGATTGTGCTGCAAAAAACATGTCAGCCTTAGCAGCACTTAGGCCCTATGCATGACTGCTGAAATATCTGATGACTCCAGGTCCAGAATAGAGAACTTCCCATTCAGTTGTGGAGACCTCTTCAATGAGAGAATCATGGACTATCTGTATAAGAAAAAAGACACAGCCAAGAAAAGTATTTTCTACTCACAATACCAACAAAAACACTACTGATCCTTTTGAAATGTTCATATCCATACTCAACAGCTAGACATTTTTCAAAGAGACAAAGACCCCCTCCAGCAACTTTGTCATAGTTTACAGACAATGTGGCCAAAGACAGAAGTATAGATCCACCAATACAACAAGGAGACAGGACAAGAAGTCAAAGCAGCACTTTTGACTTGTTTCACATTGATATCTACAGCCCTTTTCCTTTTTCAGCAACAGGGCAACATGCTACAACTAGTGCTATATCTGAATATCTGGCACACTGTCACCAATGATATATGGGTTTTAGTCATTATCGAGCATGGTTATGCAATAGAATTTGCATCTCTCCCTCCCAATGGGTCATTTCAGACCTACAACACCTTCTCAAGTCTTGGAAGATGAAATAATAGTGCTCCTCAAAAAAGGTGCAGTATAGGAGGTACCCTAGGAGGTACTGGGAAATGGTTTTTATTTATTATCTGAAATAATTGAAACCAGTTAGTTG
Source organism: Intellagama lesueurii (assembly GCA_037013535.1). Classification (NCBI taxonomy): domain Eukaryota; kingdom Metazoa; phylum Chordata; class Lepidosauria; order Squamata; family Agamidae; genus Intellagama; species Intellagama lesueurii. The sequence goes on from JBAJHW010000002.1 coordinate 134,365,136, forward strand.
CTATTTCAGTAGCTTTTTCTTGTAACTGATTAATTGTCATTGGTTTTTCCTTGTACAAACAGATCCTTTATTCTATAAATTCCTATTTCCTTCCAAAGTTTAAACCGAAGGGTTTTAGACTAAGATTGTAACTGTGGGTGCTCTAAACAAGGATTTAAGGGGGATATTAGAGGGACAAGAATTTTCATATTTTTTCTTCATGTTCTCATTGCTTTGATAGCAAAAGGGGTTCTGTAATTGAGTCCCATTTCTCAGCAACTAGACGTATATAATTAGAGGAAGTTTTCTTCCCCTTCCTTTTCCATTTGAACCCATTCAGGAGTCTCATTTTCCTTTATAAAGTTAACTACTTGAGCTATTTGAAAAGCTTCATATTTTATTTTATTTTATTTATAATTTTATTATATAACAAAAAAAACAGACAACAATCAAAGGAATACAAGTATGGGCGGGGGGGGGGGGGGGGGGGGGAGGAAGGAAAAATGTACCATACAAAACATACACACAGGGAAGTGTTTACAGTAGTACAATATCTAGTATAATCTTGACTCCATAACTGTGTTACAATACTAAAATCTATAACATATGTTATATTCTCTACTCATATTTGTTCTTCTGGGCTCAGTCATAAAACATTTTTTCAGCTTTCTTTAACATATCTTCTCGAATTCTCAGATAATGTTCTCGAATTCTCAGATAATGCCTCTGACAAGCTATCCCATTTATGCAAAAGAGAGTCCAAAGTTGATGACAGTATTTTTAACATGAATTTCTAAACTCTAACACCCATTTGCCAGTTTTAAAATGTCATCTATAAAACATCTTTAAAACATTTTCTCTCAAATTTACTGATTTAATCCATCTATAATTATCATTCCACCTTCGAATCAAATCATCTGTGTCTATATTATAGCCAAAGTTTTGTACCCCTTTCATCATCACTGCTTTCACCCTTTCATTCTCTGAATTCTCTTCTAACAAACAAATATGCATTTCCCCCCTTTGTATATAAACACCTAGATTCTCCCCAAGTGCCTCTGTTAAACACTCTCTTTAAGAACTCAAATCATCTTAATCATCTAATATTATGTGTCTATATGTGCCATCGAGGGAGAACAGGGGGATGAGAAAGTGATTTCCTCCGTGACTCTTAAGTTTCGTTTCTTTAAAGTGTAGCGCAGTTAAAAATTACCCTGTGTTTCAGGGATACAATAACGAAGCCATTTAGAAAATAAAGTTCTCCGGTACATTTCAAAGACAGATTAAGTAACAGCTAATTTGTCTCTTAATTGCCCCAATTTAGCTGGCTTTTGTTCTTTTTTTTTAGTCTTTTGTTCTCTTTATTGCTCCTCCGCTTTGTTTATTTCTTTCTGCTCTTAAGTCAGCAACTTCAGTTTGAGCTGTACTTGCTCATGAGAAATAAAAGGCCAGTTACTCACAGTCATGTAGTCAAGTAAAAATCTTCTTCAAACTTCCCACCTTGACAAAGTTAGGCAGCTAATTCACCAGGACATGGCATCTCCTGCGCCAGAAGCTTTGAGAAAGGAAATTCTCATGAAGACAGATTGCTGTCTGAATTCGGAGTTCTCCACCTTTCCTTCGCTGCAAGCCCTACTCTCCTGTAGAAACTTGTCCCCCCCTTTCACTGCTGGGGGGTCTGCTGACCCAGAGTTTACACAGGGGGTCCCAGAGCCCTGGGATTCCCTCTGCTCTCGCTGCTGTCGCTCCGCCTTCTTCCCATAATATTTTATTAAATGCGGTATTGCTAATCCTTCTTTTATGCATGGTCAACATTTTATAGAATTTATGAATCATACTGTTCTTCCTTTTCCTGCAATAAATTTTCCCAATATATTTCTTTTGCCATAGTTTTATCTTTTTCATTTCTGGTTGTAGGGGTATATTTTGAAACAGAAATAATAATTTTGGAAAAATATAGGCTTTTACTGTTGCTATTCTCCCTAACAAGGATAAATTTAGTTTTTCCCATTTCTTTATTTTTTATCTTATAGTTGCAAATACAGTGGTGCCTCGCTAGACGATTACCTCGCAGGACGAGGAAATCGCTAGACGATGCCTTTTTGCGATCGGTACTGCGCTTCGCAAAACGATGGTCTCCTATGGGGAATTTTCGCTAGACGATGAGGTTTCCCCATAGGAATGCGCCGACTAGTGGTCAAAAGCTGTCAGTGCATTCCGACGGGGACCCGCGCTCGCTAGACGATGTTTCCCTATGGGAGATTTTCGCTAGACGACTGAGTTTTCCCTTGGAACGCATTGAAGAGATTTCAATGCATTCCAATGGGAAAACGTGCTTCGCTAGACGATGTTTTCGCTAGACAGCGATCTTCGTGGAACGGATTAACATCGTCTAGCGAGGCACCACTGTAGTATAGCCTTATAATTCCTATATGCTAATTGATTTATGTTTTTTGTTAACCAGATCCCTAAATATCTAAAACTAGAATAACATGAATCTAAATTTGACATTACACTGATTTTATTTTGTTCTACTATAGGAAAGTTTATACATAACAATTTAGATTTTTGGTAATTAATGTTTTAGTCCTGTATGCTGATTAAGTCTTTACAGTATTTTACCATCATCTCCTTCACCCTCTCATCCTCCAAGTCATACTCCAATAAGTATGTATACATTTTTAAATTATTTTCTCATCAGTATATATCCACAGTTTATCCACCTGAACTTCACCCTCAAAGAAACCCACGATTTTATCTTTTTTGTATCTCGATTCCAGTTTCAACATTGACCACCAATCAGTGGCCACTCCTAATTCCTCTAGCTCTTGCTTATCTTTTATATTCTGTTCTTTAGTAAGTAATTATTTATATGTGAGTAACACTCCTTTCTGGTTCAACACTTTCAACGTAAATGCCTCTATAGGAGCTACCCATATTGGAGTTTTCCTATAAGTTTGTGTTTGGAATTTCTGCCATACTAAACATAATGCCTTCCTCAAAATATGTTCTGCAAAATGTGATTGTTCTTTGTATTTCTCATACCACACATATGCATGCCAACCCATTTTTAGATCATGCCCCTCCAGTTTCAATAGTCTTTGATTTTCGAGAGTTATCCATTCTTTTATCCAAATCATAGCACAAGCCTTATAGTAAGGCTTAAACCAATTCAGTAGTTCTTGAACCCCCTCTTTATTTTAGATCTTGTAATAATCTAAGTTTTATTCTTGGTTTCTTAGACTTCCATACAAATTTCGATGTCAAACTATCCAGATCCTTAAAATATTTAAAATTTAATAGTATTGGCAAGTTTTGAAATAAAAATAATACAGTCAACCCTCGACTTACGAACGGCCCTAGTTACGAACAGTTTGACTTATGAACGGCTCCGTTGGAAAAAATTGGCATTGACTTGCGAACGGAGCTTCTCCGCCGCCATCGGAGACCTCCTGGGGGTCCCCCGCCACTGCGATCGGCGCCTTCAGGCTTTCCTGGGGAGTAGACCGGGCCTACCAGGGGAGGGCTTCCCCCGGTAGGCCCGGTCTACTCCCCGGGAAAGCCTGAAGGCGCTGATCGCGGTGGCGGGGGACCCCCGGGAGGTCTAGGATGGCGGCGGAGAAGCCCTGGGAGCTTCCCCACCACCATCGGAGACCTCCCTGGGGTCCCCCGCCGCCACGATTGGAGGCAGCGCTCACCCAGCGCCGGGAAGCTAGAGCTGGCCGGGCGCTTGGCCGCTCGCCCTGGCCACGGCGGAGGCAGCGGAGCGCTGGGAGGCTAGAGCTGGCCGGGCGCTTGGCCGCTCGCCCCCGGCCGCACGGAGGCAGTGGAGCACCAGCAGGCTTCAGACTGGTAAGTCCTTTTTAAAAAACTTTTCTGTGTGGGTTTTGGAGGGTGGGTTTGGACTGGGGGGTTATGTTTCTGTGGGTTTTTTGTGTGTTTTTTTTTGCAGTCCCAGCGTGGGACTTGCTCTTTTTATTTTTATTTTGGTATTTTTTTGAAATGCTGGAACGGATTAATTCCATTCCCATGCATTTCAATGGGAAATGGTACTTCGACTTACAAACTTTTCGATGTACGAACGTCCTTCCGGAAAGGATTAAGTTCGTAAGTCGAGGGTTGACTGTAGTTTTGGTAATATCATCATTTTTATTGTGGAAATTCTTCCCATGAAAGAAAGTTGCAGCTTACTCCATTCTTCCACATTTTTCTGGATTTCCTTCTGTATTGTAAAATAATTTTCTTTCATTAAGTTACTTGGTTTTTTTGTGATGGTAACTCCTTAGTATTTGATTTTCTGTACCACCTCAAAGTTAGTTTTCCTTACCAATTTTTCCACATCTTTCTTTACGTTTTTAGTCATGAATTTTGTTTTTTAATAATTTATTTTGAGACCTGCCACCTGTCCAAATTCTTCTATGACTCTCAATAATTCTTCCAAATTTTCTAGAGGATTTTCCAGTATTATTGCCAGATCGTCCGCATATGCTTGCACCTTAAATTCTTCTCCTCTAATTTTAAGTCCTTTAATTTTCTCATTGTCCCTTATCTGTCTGTTCAGGATTTCTAATGTTAAAATAAATAGTATGGGGGATAGCAGACATTCCTGTCTTGTGCCTTGTTCAATCTGTATGTTCTCAGTTAGATTACCATTAATTTTAATCCTGGCTTTCTGTTTGATATATATTGCTTTAATTGTTTGTAGAAAGGTTCCTTCCACTCCCATTTTCTTTAACTGTAACAACATAAACTCCCAGTTGACGTTATCAAAGGCTTTCTCTGCATCTAAAAAAATTATCACCATCTGCTTTTCTGGATGTATTTCATAATATTCCAAAGTATCTATTATTGTCCTTATATTTGATGATAATTTCCTTTTAGGAATGAAACCTGTTTGGTCTTTGTGTATTATTTTTTCAAGTACCTCCTTTAGTCTTGTTGCCCAGATGGTTGCAAAGATCTTATAGTCAGCATTTAAGAGAGAAATTGGTCTATAATTCTTAATTTGATTTTTCTCCGTCCCCTCCTTATGTATTAAGGAAATATGTGCCTCTTTCCATGAGTTCGGGGTTTCCCCTCTAATCTCAATATCTTCAATTAGCTTCTTAAATTGTGGGCTTAAAGTTTCTTCAAATGCCTTATAGTATTCAGCTGGCAGTCCATCTGGGCCAGGGGCTTTCCCACTTTTCTGTTTTTTTCCACGCTTCTCCAATCTCATTCATTGTGATTGATTGATTTAGTTTCTCCAGTTGTTGAGAGTTAAGTCTCCATGCTGGAATTTTATTCAGGAATTCATTTGTTTCTCTTGTTCTGGTTCTCTCTTTTTGTAAAGTCCAGCATAGAATTTTTGAATTTCTTTTTCAATCTCCTTTTGTTTATATACTTCTGTGACGTTCACCTCCTTGAGGCACCTACGTTTTGTGCCCTCACAAAGGTTCCAGTCGTGTTTACCTATCACTGCCACCAGTGAAATTGTTGAATGCAAACATAACTTATTTATTAAAGTGAAGCCAATTTATTAATCACAGAAGTTCTTCAGATGTACGTACTATTATCTTGCCATGTAATTTCCACCTTTTCTATCTAATTATCTTAACCAGTCTCCAACTCTATCTGTTCCTCTTCTTACTCTCTCTCTCTCTGACTCTCTCCCTGACTCTGACTCACACCAACTCACTCTGACTGACTGACTGACTCTTGACTGACTGACTCCTCCTCTCAGGCTCCGCCTTTTAACCTCTCTCTCTGCTCTGCCTCTCAACAACATTAGCATACAACATGAATAATACATGACTTATACCTAACAAAGGGTGAACGCTACATACCTCCCCCCTTAAATATGTTTGTTTGGGAGGGGAAACACGTTTTCCATCCCAAACAAACATGCTTCCTTGCATAAAAACTACTTACCCTCTGGCAAAATTTTGCAAACAATACAACATCATATATATCTATAACACAATATCTTCTCACTTTACACATTCCAATACAATTCAATAATATACTTTACCTTTTGATGGACACTTACGACATTGAATTTTCAACCTTACAGAAATATACCACAATCAGGAAACTTTTACATAGATAATTAACCAGTAAATCAATAGTCCATTCCAGTTCGTTTTAGAAGTCCTTGAATCATTCTCCACGTTTCAGTTCATCAATATTCAGTTTTTCCACACTATACACAAAGAGAACATTTCTTATAACATTATCAGCTTGGTTTATCCCCCCCCCCATCAGTCATTTGGCTTTCGAGGCACGATCTGAGTCTCTTTTACTCTGTGGTTTGAAAAGTCCAAGTCTTTCACCTTCCTGTTGTAGTAAGGTGCACCGTGGACTGGTCCGGTCGTTACTGCCTCCTTCAGCTGGACACACGACTGCTGGCACTCAGGGGTCCCTCTGATGATCACTGGCTCCTTCTTCTGCGTTCTCTTCCATCGACTGGAGGTCATCAGCCACTCGGTTGTCCACTGGATGTCCTCTGCTTGTCGTTTGTTAGTGACGTCTGCTTTAAGTCTGGCTCGGGGCTTTACTTTCTCAGCTGGGGAAAGGGTAGGCAGTTCCCTCTCCTCCTCCCGAACATCTCTGGATGCATCCCTCTTTAAGACGTCAGGGCTTACGCCTTCCTCCTCACTCACACATTCACCCACAGGTACTTTCATTGAAACGTTTTCCCTATGTGGGGGACCACTATCATGGGTCACTTTAATATTCTCATGCAAGTTTCTCTTAAGTGCAATCAACGATTGGTTTGTTTTAGATGCACTGAGTATGTTAGCTGATTCTACTTCTTTATTCAGTGATACACTAGATAGGGGGTTGCCTTGCAAGGATTTAAGGACTACTTGTTCCGCCCCTGCCAAAAGCAAGTTTCTCCCCTCTATAGTTCTCAGTTCTACTACTTGGTCCTCAGGACAGAATACTCTTTCCTGGGCCTCATACAAGCCTTTCTCTTTTTCAGGAGTACTTCCCAAGCTTGGCTCTGCCACTTCTAAGGACTTTTTTCTATATAAAAGCTCCTTATCCAGTCAAGACCTTTCAGGGCATCCAGGAGATAATAAAGTGGGTGTACTGGTGGCTGCTTCAAAGCAACCTACCAAACTAATTTCCTCCTTCTGCTCCTGAGCCAAACTATTTTTATTTGGATTCTTTAGAAGCATAAGATCAGCTTCTGGATGATAATTAGGCTGACTTCCAAAGAGACTATTTCCCTCCAGGCTTCCCTCTGCTACTATATCCATTTCTGCTGCAGTGGGTGATTCCTGGCCCCCTTGTGAGCGTGTAAGTACAAAAGCACTCTTAACATGCTCTATCAGATGTAAACCCTCTCTATATGTCAGGTCTTTATCAGTCATAGACCTCTCTGGGTGTTCAGGGGTCAGTGGAATGGGATTCTCTCTAACTTTTGTAGTACAATCTTTCAAAGTACTATCTTCCATCTGTTCCTCAATACAGGAAGGATCATTAGGGGTTTTCAAAATAACCTCATCAGCCATTTTGGTTACCTCATGGTTCTTTTCTAACTTGGGGCATCCCTGGTTTGATTCCGAGGTTAGGGAATCCATTTTTCCTTCAGGGATTGTTAACTGCTCTCTCAGGGAACCTGTTACTTCACAAGCACTCTGCACATGCTTAGTGAGAACTAGCCCAATTAAACAAGGTGCAGGAATTTGATCAGAGATTGCCACGTCCCAATTTATGATCCAATCTCTATAGTTTATTTTCACTTTAGCCATGGGTAAAATCACTGGAGTAGAACTTATTCCCTTGATGGTAACAGTCTGGTTTGGGAGAATTTGTTCTTTAGGAATCACCTCAGGATGACACAGGGTTATGTTAGAACAAGTATCAACCACTCCTATATAAGACTTTCCATTAGTAAGAATCCTCTCACCAGGGTTATGTATTAAAATATCTTCTGCCTTTACTAGAAAACAATGAATGACCTGGGCTAGTGGCAGATCAGAATTTTCTGTGGTGCCAGTTGCCATGGAGACAGAACCACCATTGTTACAACCTTCAGTAGCTTCTGCAGTTTTCAAGCAGTATACTTTCTTGGTCTGACCATCATCCTTCCCAATTTTAAGTTTATTTTTCATACAATTGAACTGTAAATGACCGAACTCCCCGCAGTTATAACACTTGTAAGACCTTCTCTCATTCTGAGGAGATCTGTTCAACTTTAACTTTTCCTCAGGGTTCATTTGGGTCTGAGAACTAGGCCATGCTAATTTAGGTGAAGTACTACTCTGGCCTTCTTTTCCTGTTGTTTTGCTGAGGACATTTTTATTAAAGGGTTTTTTATGGTTGTCCCAGTTTTGCCTGTTAAAATTTACCTCAGAGAACCTGTGGTTTTGAATCTCCCCAATGTAATCAGCTGTTTCACCTGCTTCTAATAGATTTTTAGGATTTTTGTCCTTAACTAAATAACGCAATTCCCCAGGCAAAATAGAATAAAATCATTCCAACCCAATCACATTTTTCATCTGCTCAAGAGAAGTGACATTTTCACGTTCCATCCATTTCTCCAAACATTGCAGCCATTTAGCCCCTAGCTGAGAATAAGATTCCTCAGGCTTTTTGGTCAGGGAATGAAATTTTCGCCTCAGGTGTTCTGCATTGATACCAAATCTAGAAAATACCATTTTTCTATATGCATCAAAATCTCTAGCCTGATCTAGGGGAATCTGAGACTAAATCTCAAGCAAATCTCCACTTATTTGTGATCTCAAAACCATCATCCTTTCATCATCCTTAACATTAAAGTCCCAGCATGCCATTTCAAATGATATGAGGAAAGATTCAGGGCAGTCTCCTTTTCTATATTGGGGAAATTTCTTTAAGTTGAGTTTTGAGGGATTTCCCTCACTAGGGTAGTTATTGTTATTACTATTATTGTTTTGAGCAGCCAATTCTAATCTTTTCATTTCCATTTGAAATTCCATTTGTTTTAACTCCAACTCCATTTGTCTGTTTTCTTGCTCAGCTTTTTCTCTCATCTCTATTTGTCTTTTTTCCTGCTCATATGCCATTTGTCTGGCCTCTTGCTCAGCTCTGGATTTTTCTAATTCTAATTGGTTTTTCATAGCTAGCTCCTCAGCTCTGGCTCTGATTTCTAGTTCATTCAATTTAAATTCCTGTTCCAGCTTCCATTTTTCAAAATCTGGGGAGCTTAGAACACCTTCTCTCCCTGAGGCACCCTCATGAGTCTCCTCCTGTTCCATAGCTTAGAGGGTCTCCATTTCCCTCCACTTCCTAAGGTAAACTTTGTGCCTCTTGAGGATCAATTACCTCCATTCTTAGCTTTCTAATTCTTTTGGTTGGCATAGGTATGTGTACTTCTTTGATAAGAGCTGGTATCTATTGCAGAGTTAGTCAGGCCTCTTTTTAAAACACTTTTTACTGTTGTTTTCTTTTCCCAGTGTTTTTCTGGGGTACTATGTAGCGCTCACTTGGCAGCTAAAGATGGCTACACTTTTTCTGGCACCATGCCAGCCACGATGCTTCTTGGTCTGAGACAACCTTCTTGCCTCCAGACACAAAACAAATTCTGTTTTCAAGCCTCTGCTTTTTATGTTCCTTTCACCTCAGACCTGTTCTGACCCTGGCTTCTGCTTTTTATCCACAAGCGCTCCCTTAACTCTCAGAGCCTTGGATTTTAAGCTAGCCCACTGAGTCTGTTCAAATCCTGAGGTAACCTCAAAAGGAATTTTCCCTTCAGAGTCGTTCCCTATCTTAGTCCCCCCAGATCTGGGATCAGAAGCCCCACCACTAAGCTTTACCACTAAAGCTCTAGCAGGTAACCCACTTCTTTACCACAGACCCCTGACTAAAAGGTACCCTTGACTCCCGCCGCTGGACACCAATTGTGACGTTCACCTCCTTGAGGCACCTACGTTTTGTGCCCTCACAAAGATTCCAGTTGTGTTTACCTTTCACTGCCACCAGTGGATTACCTCAATCCACAAAATAAATGATGTTTGATCAGACACTTGTATTGTGAATGCAAATATAACTTATTTATTAAAGTGAAGCCAATTTATTAATCACAGAAGTTCTTCAGATGTACATACTATTATCTTGCCATATAATTTCCACCTTCTCTATCTAATTATCTTAACCAGTCTCCAACTCTATCTGTATCTCTTCTGACTCTCTCTCTCTGACTCTCTCCCTGACTCTGACTCTGACTCACACCAACTCACTCTGACTGACTGACTGACTCTTGACTGACTGAATCCTCCTCTCAGGCTCCGCCTTTTAACCTCTCTCTCGGCTCCGCCTCTCAACAACATTAGCATACAACATGAATAATACATGACTTATACCTAACAAAGGGTGAACACAACAAATTCCTTCCCTTGCTTGTCCAGTATTGCAGTAATCATTGCTTTCACACTCTCTTTTTTTATTCTATATGCTAACCATCTTCCTGGTTTATTTGCATTTTCAAAAAAGTTTTGCCTAGCAAATTTAATTTTTTCCATTTTCTTATCAGACGCCTCCTTTTTGCTCTCCAGCTCCTCCAATGTCCTGGTAGGATCCCTTTGATCCTCCTCATCTGTAGTGACTTCCAGCGTATTTACTTCTGGTGTCTTCTTTGGTTTTCCTATATCTATGCAGCTCAAAGTGTTTCCCTTTCCTGATTACAAATATTCACATTCATTTTGTCTGTTATTTTCGGGCTTAGAGCTGAGCTAACCTTCTATGCCGCCATCTTCACTGACAGCAAACCACTACTCTCCTAAAGAACAACTAAAAACAAAAACAAAAAAACCCAGAGTGGTATTAGTGGTAAATAGTGGCACTTTTAAAGTAAATAGTAATTTTAAAAAAATTAGAACAATAGTAACAATGAATAAGGCAAAGAAACAAAAAGAACATTCAAGCAAAGGGGGTGCACTGATTCTGTTTACTTTTCAGACTAAGCTCAATCACGATTTTACTGTGGAAGCATCAGGCCAAGGAAAAGCCACAATGACGGTTCTGACAGTGTACAATGCCAAGATGCAAGAAAATGCAGTTCCGTGCAAGAAATTCAATCTTAACATCACTGTTGAAACTCTTCAGTTGAGTAAGTCCGAGCAGTGACTTCCTAGGTTTCATAGAAATTCCAGGTTCTGACAGAAGGCCTGGATTTTATTCTCTTATGTAACCACAGCATAATTCCCAAGGATTGGCTACAGTGCTTTTAAAATTTTAGAGGTAGAGGTAGAGGATAGAGGTGGATATCTGCTATCTTGCAGAATTGTAGCTAGGATATAAAAACACCAGTCTGATAACAAAAAGGGAAGGGCATCTTGACATCCTGTCATGGAGTGGGTTTGTTTATTTTCTGTTTAAATAAATGAATATATGGAATTAACTGGGTGAACAGGTATGTTAGACTGGTGCAAACTCACTTTTTAAAAGCTAGTTGAGAATGGGCAGAAACAGAAGAGAAAGGAATGCTTAAAAGGCCGAGGAAACAAAAGAGGGAGCTAGGGGAATGGCGAGAAATATCGAAATGTCCATACTCCTTTTTCATGAGACAGAACAGGAAATAGAATGCAAAGGGTGTGACACCTTGTGAGAATCCACCAGTCTGGAAAGACACAGTAGCTGCCCAGGAAATGTGGCCATGCTGATGGATGGGGTCCTGGAGCTGTCATGAAAAAAGTACTGTTCCAGGCTCTTTCCACCATGCGGAAGTGCATCAATTCATGTGGCAGATTATGGTCAAATGTCTGAAGATCAACAAACTGGAGCTGAATTCAGACAAGATGGTAGTGATGCTATTCACTTGACAACTGACAATTTCAGCTGTCACTTGTCTAATGTTTGATGGAGAACCTCCCCCCCCCCCCAGTTGTGAACCAAGTAAGGAATTTGAGTGTCTTATCAGACCTCATGTTCCTCCTAGAGAAGCAGGTGGAAATTATGGCCAGGTGAGCAATTTATCATCTCTCTCTGGTTTGGAAACTTTCTCTTTCCTTAAAGAAGGCTGATGGGGCCATGCTGATCCATGCAACTCATAACTTCAAGATTAGATGACTGCAATTCACTGTATGTGGGGCTACCTTTGAAAACAACTCAGAAGCTATAATTGCTACAACGTGCAGCAGCAAGACTATTAATGGGTGCTTGCTGTTATGATACGCCTATTTTGGGCCAGCTGCATTGGTTGACAGTAGTTTTCAAGGTGTTGGTTATGTTTTTAAAGTCCTATATGGCTTGGGACTCAAATACCTACTGGGCCACCTCTACCCATATGGGACCCAGCACCAACTAAGGTCATCTGGGACTGCCCTTCTAAAGGTACCAAGGCAGCCCGGCTTGAGTTTGTTCAAAAAATATCCTTTTATCGAAGAGTTGCTAAAGAAGTTATGGGACATAGTAGAACTGGACACACTCTCAGAAGCATTGCGGGAACAACCAAGAGACTATGTAAAACAAAGCTGGAAACTAATATATTCTTGGGCCCAGAGGAAGACAGGAGTTTAGGGTGAACTTGATTATCTATGTATTCAGTTCACACTGGGAACCCAGCTGGAGAGAACCGAGAGTAAAACGAAGCTGGAGTCTCTGACTCCAAAGGGGGGAGGGCTTATTTTAGTAGGAGGGGGTTCATTTCTTGTTTGTTTGTGGTTTTTTCCCCCCGTCTGTTATAGAATTGTAGGGGGTGGGGGATTGATGATGTAAGTTTGTGTGTTTTGTAGTGTATTAATTCAAATAAAATGTTATTAAAAAAACAACCCCAACTCCACATTAAAAAAGTTGAATTTAAAAAAATATCCTTTTGTGTTGTCGTTATCCCCATGCTCTGGAATTCTTTTCCTAAGTCCCTGTGAAGTATAACATCATTGCAGGGATTCATGTGGAGTTGTTTCCCCTGGTTTTTTGAGGCTATGAACTGCTATTCCACCACTTACATGGCATGAATTTTTAGATGTCAATGCTGATGTTGCTGCTAGGTTTTATTGTATTTTATCATTTATATCTGTGGTTCCCAACCTTGGATCTGAAGATGTTCTTGAACTGTAACTCCCAGAAATCCTGGGCCAGGACAGCTAGTGGTGAAGGTTTCTGGCAGTTTTATTATTATAATATTTTAATTTATTTTTACTCCACCTTTCTCCTTGAGAAGGGCCCAAGGTGGCTTACAACAATGAAAGGCAATATTTAAAGATGAAATTTGAAAACAATGAGTATGCAACAGTGGTTAACATCAGTAAAAGACAATATTTAGAACTTGTTCTTGTTGTTGTTTAGTCGTTATGTCATGTCTGACTCTTCGTGACCCCATGGACCAGAGCACGCCAGGCCCTCCTGTCTTCCACTGCCTCCCGGAGTTTGGTCAAATTCATGTTGGTAGCTTTGATGCCACTGTCCAACCATCTTGTCCTCTGTTGTCCCCTTCTCCTCTTGCCCTAACACTTTCCCAACATCAGGGTCTTTTCCAGGGAGTCTTCTCTTCTCATGAGATGGCCAAGGTATTGGAGCCTCAGCTTCAGGGTCTGTCCTTCCAGGGAGCACTCAGGGTTGATTTCTTTCAAAATGGATAGGTTTGTTCTCTTTGCAGTCCAGGGGAATCTCAAGAGTCTCCTCCAGCACCACAATTTAAAAGCATCAATTCATCGGCGGTCAGCCTTCTTTATGGTCCAGCTCTCACTTCCATACATCGCTACTGGAAAAACCATCGCTTTGACTATGCGGACCTTTGTCGGCAAGGTGATGTCTCTGCTTTTTAAGATGCTGTCTAGGTTTGTCATCGCTTTCCTCCCAAGAAGCAGGCGTCTTTTAATTTCGTGGCTGCTGTCACCATCTGCAGTGATCATGGAGCCCAGGAAAGTAAAATCTGTCACTACCTCCATATCTTCCCCTTCTATTTGCCAGGAGGTGATGGGACCAGTGGCCATGATCTTAGTTTTTTTTAATGTTGAGCTTCAGACCATTTTTGGTGCTCTCCTCTTTCACCCTCATTAAGAGGTTCTTTAATTCCTCCTCACTTTCTGCCATCAGAGTGGTATCATCTGCATATCTGAGGTTGTTGATATTTCTTCTAGCAATTAATTCCGGCTTGGGATTCATCCAGTCCTGCCTTTCGCATGATATATTCTACATATAAGTTAAATAAGCAGGGAGACAATATACAGCCTTGTCATACTCCTTTCCCAATTTTGAACCAATCAGTTGTTCCATATCCAGTTCTAACTGTTGCTCCCTGTCCCACATATAGATTTCTCAGGGGATAGATAAGGTGGTCAGGCACTCCCATTTCTTTAAGAACTTGCCATAGTATATTGTGGTCCACACAGTCAAAGGCTTTTGCGTAGTCAATGAAGCAGAAGTAGATGTTTTTCTGGAAGTATCTGGCTTTTTCCATAATCCAGCGCATGTTAGCAATTTGGTCTCTAGTTCCTCTGCCCCTTCGAGATCCAGCTTGTACTTCTGGGAGTTCTCAGTCCACATACTGCTGAAGCCTACCTTATAGGATTTTGAGCATAACCTTGCTAGCGTGTGAAATGAGTGCAATTGTACGGTAGTTGGAGCATTCTTTGGCACTGCCCTTCTTTGGGATTGGGATGTAGACTGATCTTTTCCAATCCTCTGGCCACTGCTGAGTTTTCCAAACTCACTGGCATATTGAGTGTAGCACCTTAACAGCGTCATCTTTTAAGATTTTAAATAGTTCAACTGGAATGCCATCACCTCCACTGGCCTTGTTGTTAGCCATGCTTTCTAAGACCCACTTGACTTCACTTTCCAGGATGTTGTCCTTTATCATGTCCATCCTTGCACAAAATGTTCCTTTAATATCTCCAATTTTCTTGAACAGATCTCTGGTTTTTCCCTTTCTATTCTTTTCCTCTGTCTTTGCACTGTTCATTTAAGAAGGCCCTCTTGTCTCTCCTTGCTATTCTTTGGAAGTCTGCATTCAATTTTCTGTAACTTTCCCTATCTCCCTTGCATTTTGTTTCCCTTTTCTTCTCTGCTATTTGTAAGGCCTCATTGGACAGCCACTTTGCTTTCTTGCATTTCTTTTTCTTTGGGATGGTTTTTGTTGCTGTCTCCTGTACAATGTTACGAGCCTCCATCCATAGTTCTTCAGGCACTCTGTCCACCAAATCGAGTTCCTTAAATCTGTTCTTCACTTCCACTGTGTATTCATAAGGGATTTGGTTTAGATTATACCTGACTAGCCCAGTGGTTTTTCCTACTTTCTTCAGTTTAAGCTTTAGTTTTGCTATAAGAAGCTGATGGTCAGAGCCACATTCAGCTCCAGGTCTTGTTTTTGCTGACTGTATAGAGCTTCTCCATCTTTGGCTGCAGAGAACATAATCAATCTGATTTCGGTATTGCCCATCTGGTGATGTCCATGTGTAGAGTCACCTTTTGTGTTGTTGGAAAAGAGTGTTTGTGATGACCAGCTTGTTCTCTTGACAAAACTCTATTAGCCTTTGCCCTGCTTCATTTTGAATTCCAAGGCCAAACTTACCTGTTGTTCCTTATACCTCTTGACTCCCTACTTTAGCATTCCAGTCCCCTAGAATGACAAGAACATCTTTCTTTGGTGTCAGTTCTAGAAGATGTTGTAAGTCTTCATAGAATTGGTCAGTTTCAGCCTCTTCAGCATTGGTGGTTGGTGCATAAACTTGGATTACTGTGATGTTGAAAGGTCTGCCTTGGATTCATATTGAAATCACTCTATCATTTTTGAGATTGTATCCCAGTACAGCTTTTCCCACTCTTTTGTTGACTATGAGGCCTACTCAATTTCTTCTACAGGATTCTTGCCCACAATAGTAGATATGATAATCGTCTGAATTGAATTCACCCATTCCCCGTTCATTTTAGTTCACTGACACCCAGGATGTCAATGTTTATTCTTGCCATCTCCTGTTTGACCACATCCAGCTTACCAAGGTTCATAGATCTTACATTCCAGGTTCCTATGCAGCATTTTTCTTTCCAGCATCGGACTTTCCTTTCACTTCGAGGCACGTCCGCAGCTGAGCATCCTTTCGGCTTTGGCCCAAACACTTCATTAGCTCTGGAGCTACTTGTACTTGTCCTCCGCTCTTCCTCAGTATCATGTTGGACGCCTTCTGACTTGAGGGGCTCATCTTCCAGCGACTTACCTTTTAGCCTTTTGTTTCTGTCCATGGAGTTTTCTGTCATGAGTTCAGCCGAAGAAGATCTGGCATCTGAGGGGTTTATTTCAGATGAGGAATATCCTGGGCAATTAGAAGCACAGACAGCTGAATCACCACCAGATTCTCCTCCCCCAGTAGCCAGAGTGAGGGATAAGCTTCAGCAAAGACTCATGACACAAAGGTTCCACTGGTTCCACTGGCCACCTTGGCTGCAGCAGTTTCAACAGTCAGTCCCATGATACCTTCGGAATACAGGGACTTTGCTGACATTTTCGACAAAAAGGGGGGCGACCAGCTACCCCCGCATCTACCCTATGATTGTGCCATCGATTTGGTGCCTGGGGCACCCCTCCCTGTGGCACGGATCTACCCTATGTCCGAACCAGAACTTGCGGCCTTGCAGGCCTTTCTTGACAAAAACCTGAAACGGGGATTTATCCAGCCATCCACGTCACCCTTGTCTGCACCTGCTATCTTTGTAAAAAAAAAAGGACAGAGAGTTCCGCCCCTGGAATGATTATCGGGCCTTGAATAAAATAACCATTCAGGACCGCTACCCCCTGCCATTGATCGGTGAACTCCTGGATCGCCTTAAGGGGGCACAGGTCTATACCAAGCTGGACCTCCATGGCGCCTACAATTTGGTGAGAATCCGTGCAGGCGACGAGTGGAAGACGGCTTTCGGGACTCGCTATGGCCAGCATGAATACCTGGTCATGCCTTTCAGCTGACCAGCGCTCCGACCATATGCCAGCGGTTCATGAACGTCATCTTCCGAGACCTGCTTGATCGCTTTGTGATCATCTATTTGGATGACATTTTTATTTACTCTCAAAACCCCGCTTGGCACACAGAACACGTTCGTCAGGTCTTACAATGACTACGAGATCACCGACTCTATGCCAAGCTAGAGAAGTGTGAGTTCAACCTACAGGAAGTCGAGTTCCTAGGCCACATCATGTCACCCCACGGGATCCAGATGGACCCAAAGAAAGTAGAATCGGTTCTGACCTGGCAGAAGCCCCAGAACCGTAAAGATATGCAGCGGTTTCTCGGCTTCGCAAACTATTACCGCCAGTTTATACCAGCCTATGCGGACATAACCATGCCTCTGACCCATCTCCTCTGGTCCAAAGAGACATTTCTTTGGACTCCGGAGGCACACCATGCTTTCACCACCCTGAGTACTTGCTTTACAACCAAGCCAATCCTGCGTTATCCAGACCCCCGATTACCATTTACCGTGGAGATGGATGCCTCCAGTGTGGCCCTGGGTGCAGTGCTGTCCCAGCAGGAGGACCCCTCACAGCCACTGCAGCCCTGCGCTTTTTTACTCCCGGCAGTTCACACCTTCAGAACACAACTACACCATCTGGGAGCAGGAACTCCTGGCCATCAAAACCACTTTCGAGGTCTGGAGGCATTACCTTGAAGGGGCCCGTCACCCCATCCAAGTTTTGACTGACCACCGGAATCTGGAACACTTGCAGACAGCCCATTGCCTCAATCAACGCCAGATCAGGTGGTGCCTCTTCTTCTCCCGGTTTGACTTCCATATTACCTATATTCCGCAGACCCAGAATTGGAAAGCTGACGCCCTCTCCCACAAACCAGAATAATCTGTATCACCCTCTGAAGAGACTCCGACCGCACCTATCTTATCACCCTCGGTCTTCGCAGCCACTACAACCCGCTTGTCCCTGGCTAAGGAAATTCAGGTCAGCCAAGCTCAAGATCCCTGGGCCAAGCAACGCTTGCAGGAACTCCAAGAGGGCCCTGCTAGAGACTTCGCTAACCACCAGGGTCTCCTATCGCACCGAGGGCACCTGTATGTCCCTCCAGGGCCCCTCCGAGCCAACGTGGTCTATTTGACCCATGATTCCCCTCCTGCAGGACACTTTGGTCAGTATAAGACTCTGCATCTACTCACACGGGAGTTCTGGTGGCCTCGGGTTCGCGCTGACGTTGCTCGTTACATTGATTCCTGTGAGGTTTGTCGTCGAGCCAAGGACTTACCAGCCAAACCTCCAGGGCTCCTACATCCACTACCCATACCAGCCGGCCCTTGGGATACAGTATCTCTGGACTTCATTACTGACCTCCCACGGTCACAAGGGCACACCTGCATTCTGGTAATAGTGGACCTGTTTACCAAAATGGCTCATTTTGTCTTGTGTCCCAAACCTCCCACAGCTCCTGAAATAGCTCAACTCTACTTTCAACATGTTTTTCATCTACATGGGCTCCCGACACACTTAATTTCGGATTGTGGCTCCCAATTCACCTCCCGGTTCTGGCAAGCCTTGCACACCAGTTTAGGTACCCAGGTGCACTTATTGTCGGCATACCGCCCTCAAACAGATGGACAGACCGAGTGTACTAACGCCACCCTTGAACGGTACCTACATTGCTATACCTGCTATCAGCAGGATGATTGGGCTACTCTGCTATCCCTGGCTGAGTTCGCCTACAACAATGCCATACATTCGTCCACAAAACAGACCCCATTTGCAGCCACCTATGGATACCACCCTTGTTTTTTCCCAGCTGTCCTGCCGTCGACAATAGTTCCTGCTGCTGACGCTCACGTTCGCGAGTTGCAGGCTCTCCAAGATTTGCTCCGAGAGCAACTTCAGCAAGCTAAAGATGCCTACAAGACAGCGGCTGACAGAAAACGGCAAGAAGGGCCACCTCTGAAACCAGGGGACCAGGTCTGGCTCTCCACCCATTATCTACGCCAACCTGGCCGGTCGCACAAGTTGGACCCTCGGTTTGTGGGGCCTTATCTAATCACAGATCAAATCAACCCTGTCACTTTTCGGTTACAACTCCCAGCCACTCTCCATATTCACCCGGTTTTCCATCGGTCCCTCCTTGTCCCTATTGCGGCACCGGACCCTGCCCGACCTCCACCCCTGGCTCCACCTCCACCCGTTTTGGTCGATGGTGAGGAGGAATACGAGGTTTGTCAGATCCTAGACTCCCGAATCCACCGGGGGGGGGGCCTTCAGTACCTTGTGGACTGGGAGGGCCCTGAGGATCGATCATGGGAACCCGCAAGTAACTTACACCCCCCCAACCTTGTACAACAGTTCCATGCCACCTATCCTGATCGACCCGGCCCATCTGAAGGGGGGAGCCCTGGGAGGGGGGATAGTGTCATGAGTTCAGCCGAAGAAGATCTGGCATCTGAGGGGTTTATTTCACATGAGGAAAATGCTGGGCAATTAGAAGCACAGACAGCTGAATCACCACCAGATTCTCCTCTCCCAGTAGCCAGAGTGAGGGATAAGCTTCAGCAAAGACTCACGACACAAAGGTCTGAGGCTCGCACGGATGCTTTC
The DNA here is from genome assembly GCA_037013535.1 of Intellagama lesueurii. NCBI lineage: Eukaryota > Metazoa > Chordata > Lepidosauria > Squamata > Agamidae > Intellagama > Intellagama lesueurii. Next base: position 134,384,598 of record JBAJHW010000002.1, read on the forward strand.
CACAGGAACATCAGGTCGACCAGCCCTGAGTTTTAGCAGGATGAAATGTTTTCTAGGAATTAGATGACTGCTGCTGCTATAAAATCTGTACCCAGAGGCCTGGAAGCCTGTGGAAGCAACAAGTCAATTCCCTGGCTCGCATCCACACTCCTGCTTATCTTGGACCTTGCTCTCTGGACCCTTGGCTTTGGACTCTGACTTCTGACTATGGTTTGTGTTTTGTCTTTGGCAATTTGGCATCTGTTTTGTATCTTCTGGACTTCTGACTTTGGACTGGCTTATTGGACTTTCCCCTTCACGGATTGCTGCCTTGTCGTGGCGAAGGGGCTTGAGTAATTCAGAGAAGCTATGGGCTATGCTGTGCAGGGACACCCAAGACGGACAGGTCATAGTGGAGAGTTCTGACTAAACGCGATCCACCTGGAGCAGGAACTGGCAAACCACTCCAGTATCTTTGCCAAGAAAACCCCATGAACAGAAACACAGATCCTGAAGCTGAGGCTCCAATACTTTGGCCATCTCATGAGAAGAGAAGACTCCCTGGAAAAGACCCTGATGTTGGGAAAGTGTGAAGGCAAGAGGAGAAGGGGACGACAGAGGATGAGATGGTTGGACAGTGTCATCGAAGCAACCAACATGAATTTGACCCAACTTCGGGAGGCAGTGGAAGACAGGAGGGCCTGGCGTGCTCTGGTCCATGGGGTCATGAAGAGTCGGACACGACTAAACGACTAAACAACAACAATTGGACTTTTGCCTGCTGAATCCCCTAGGAACGTGACATTTTCTTGGCAAAGATACTGGAGTGGCTTGCCAGTTCCTGCTCCAGGTGGATCGCGTTTAGTCAGAACTCTCCACTATGACCTGTCCGTCTTGAACTCTCCACTATGACCTCTCCACTATGACCTGTCCATCCGTCTGTGCACGGCACAGCCCATAGCTTCTCTGAATTACTCAAGCCCCTTCGCCACGACAAGGCAGCAATCTGTGAAGGGGATTTAGAACTAAGAACAATGAATAAGGAGGCATCTTACATCAAAGCTCCCCCTACCCCGGAATAATGACGCGAGACAAGTATTATGGGATAAATGTGGGCCATGCTTTATTGAATAGACATTATAGTGAAACATAAAAGGAGGGTCTTGCAGTAGTGCAGAATCAGGTTTTGCATAGAGGTCTCACTGGACCCCTTACCAAACAAATGGGCGAGTCCCTAGCCCTGAGGTCTCACAGTCCTGAAGAGAGCAAGAGCCTGGCCGGCCCAAATTTGACCACCCCCTGGACCTTGAGCCACCTTCCCCTTGGTGACCATCAGTCTGAGTGTGGCCCCAGCGCTACTTCTCCCCCACACACTGTAATCTCACAATCAACAACGCTAGGAGGTTAGATGAGGTATACATTACTTGTGATTGCAAGGGGACTCACCAAAACCTGTTCCATCCATACTACCCACCATAGCATAGGGACTAGCTACGCTAAGTCCCATGCCTGCCAACCATCTTATCCAACTCCAAAAGCAGGCCTGCCTGGATGTCCTTAAGGAATATCTCCACGCCCCTATCCAAAAGGTGCACTCCATCGCTCCAAAAGAGCTCAGGCCTATCAATACGGATCTCCTGGTGACCAATCACTGATCCCAGACTGTTACATACTGCCTGACACATTTCTCTGTTAACACTCCTCCTTGCTGTGTTAACACGCTGTGCCTGGCAGGCCGCTCTCCACTCGAGCCGAGGGATGATCGTGGACCACATGATTTGCATCGGCAGGTATGCTGCTCTCAGCCATCAGAGGTCAAGCGTAATGTCCAATTTCAAGGCCTTACTGCTATACTTGGCCAAATCATTCCCTCCAAGATGTATTAACAATACATCTGGAGACCATGAGCCAAATGCAGTTGCCCTCCAAAACTGGCCCCATAGCGTTCCTCTATGCCCTTTCCATTCAATATGGGCTCTAGCTCTAAGGATCAGATTACTTCCCCAAGCCAAGTTTGCAGCGTAACGTGCCGCCCAAAATATATAGCTATGGCCGATTATCAGGATATGCAGCCACCTCATCACCACTGTCATACCTGTAACAACAGAAAAGAACCAGGCACCTACCTAGACGTGAGGAAGGGTTTGCACATATCTACGGTAATGGTTAGAAGCCCACCGTCCCAACCTTTTAATGTCCTCGGGGTCATAACCTAGGGCGGCTGCAGTTGAAGCTGCACCAATTCTAAAGGAATGTGTGCCAAACCTTAAACCTTGTATTCCCACCTATTGCAAGGCCAGGTCTGTCAGTTTCCAAAACTGGTATTTCATTAGGGGGGAGCCATCCTTGTGAACAAAAAAGTAGTCCTGTTCCTCTCCCCTAACACTCAAGTAGCACTCAACTGCCTTTACTGGGCATAAATTCCCTATTGGGCGTGGGGCTAATGTAATGTCAGCTCCTTTGCCACGCTGATCAGCCTTGGATCTACAGATGTGAATCCTAACGTTATTATCATCTCACCTAACATCATGCCTTTGTAAAGCAACCCTAGACGCATCACCCTTTCCTGCTGCCACCACTTCGCTCACTCTCAGTGCCCCAAAAAATGTCAGTAACGACACCGTCCTAAATAATGTTGCCTCACACTCATCCTTACACAGAAACTGTCATTGTTGGCAATTTTTTTCCAACAATGCTGGGAAAATGGGTGCCCTTGTATCTTGAACCCGACCCCTTTCTTTGTTCCATCCCTCAATCATCTTCCGAATGCAGAAGTCAGAGGTGTGGTCCTGATATCCCTGAACTTTGGCGTGAAAAGCTAACGCAGACAGTCTGCTCTGGATGGAACCTGGTGACAGCCCTTTCCTGTGCAGATAGACTATGAACTGTTGCAGGTGTTCAACTGGAGCGGGCCATATGAGCTCCAAGCCTTCTAGGCTTCTAAACTCCTGGAATTCTATACTCACTGCCGCATACCCTTTCCGTGTCCTCGGGGCCAATGCCAAACCCTATAGCTCTTTCTGTGTCATCCTGCCAATTTGCCAAACCTCTGGGGGGGGAGTGTCTCTGGATATTTGTTGGCTCCCGGGCCTAATTCCCTGAACCAACCAATCTGTGGCGGGATAGGGCATCTGCTAAGGTGTTGTCAAGGCCAGGGATATGCTTCGCTTGAACTAGAAAGTTGAATGTTAAAGCATGCAATGTAAATGTACGTACTAGGGTCATCACACGTTCAGAATACAAAGTGAGGTTATTTATGATGTAAACTACTGCCAAGTTGTCACACCAAAAGCACACGACGGAGTTAGCCCATTTTTGTGCCCACAACCATAATGCACCTACTATTGGGGAAAATTCCAGGAACGTTAGGTTCTGGGTAATCCCTTCCTCATGCCACTCTTCTGGCCATACTTCTGCATACCACCTTCCCATAAAATAAATTCCAAAGCCTAAAGAGCCTGCTGCATTGGTCTGGACCTGGAAATCAGCCCTGAGGTTCAACCCGGATCTCCAAAAGGAGACTCTATTAAACCCTTCCAAAAACTGGGTCCACACCTGCAAGTCCTGTTTCATGCCGGCTGTCACCCGAGTCCTATGAAATGGGTGATGGAGCTACCACATGGCATCACATAATCTTCTCAGGAAAGTGCAGCCAGGCACCACTACCCTACATGCAAAGTTCGGATGTCCTACTATTTCTTGCAGCTCCTTGAGTGAAATTTTCTTCTTACCTAACATACAACCAAGACAAATCTTAAGCTTGCCCAGTTTCTTGTCTGGTAGTCTGCAAGCTTGTATTTGTGTATCTAGTTCTATACCCAAAAAGGTCAAAGAAGTGGAGGGACCCTCAGTTTTCTCCTCTGCTAAGGGTAATCCCAGCTCTCCTGCCATCGCTTGAAATGATTCTAATATGAATCTACATCGCCCGGAGTTACTTTCCCCACAAAAAAGATAATCATCTAAATAATGGGCCGTGCTCCTAAGTCCTACCCTACATCTCAGCTTCCACCCTAAGAATGAGCTGAAATGCTCAAATGCAGCACAGGAGATGGAACAACCCATAGGCAGAGCTCTATCTATGTAGTAAAAACCTTGAAAATGAAAACCCAACAAGTCAAAATCTTGGGGATGAACTGGCAGAATACAAAAAGCTGATTTAATGTCACATTTCACAAGCTCTGCCCCAATGGTGCACCTACGACCCATGCACACTGCCTCGTTGAATGCAGTGTACCGCATTGTGCACAATTAAGTGGGAATGGCGTCATTTACTGACTCTCCCTCCTTATTCACAACAAATGGTGAATAAGTCTGAATTGGCCTTGACTCTTTTTGAGTACTACCCCTAATGGGAAAACCTATAAATTGTCCATGGGGGGGGGGTGCTTGAAAGGACCTAGCACCCGGCCTTCCCTGACTTCCTTGTCAAGTTTTTTCTTTAACTATGTCCTCCATCCCTGTTGGAGTCACGAAATGAGCAGGCTGATAGTTTATGTAGTCACAAGTAATTAGGATAGCAAATAGTCTTAGAGAATAGAAGTTAAAGAAGTCAGCCACACAGAAGGATGTCTGCCAGCAGTGCTCCTGATGGGCGACTAGTAGAAGAGGACCTCGAATAAGATGACTGCCCTGCCCCCAGGAGGACTGTGTTTATTAACCTTACAAGCTCACAGATAGTTGACAGTATACAGATAGTTGACAGAGTTCAGATAGGACAATGGTTACATTCAGCAGGGAAATAGCAGTGGAAGTGTGGTTAATGGTCTTAGCTAAGGTGCACGCAATGTTTGCAAGAGTACGAGCGTTATGAACAGCGAGGCCAGGAACACCAAACAGTGATGTGGCCAGTGAAACATATTCAGCTTTGGATAACAGAGTAACTTTACCATTACAGGTACTATCAAGAGATAAGCTTTCCCGTCTCAGCCGAGGCGAGGGGTTCTGCAAAGCAAAAGGTTGCATTAAGTTGATTGCTAATCTACTAAGGCAGCATTGTGTGTCTGACAGATTGGCTGGAATGTAACTAAACGTATGTTGACCACATGTCAAGAACCAGCCTGGGGGCAGTATGACATGTGCCCAGTTGTAGGAGATGTTTACTACATGTGAGCAGTTCCATGTGGCTTTTGGTGTTGTAACGCATTTGTCAGAAGAGCAGTTAACTACTCTAGCGCAAGTGGAGTTTTCATTAGTTGCGACAAAAGGAGTGTAAAGAGAGAAAGCATCAATGGGTAGCATTCTTGTTATTTGGCCCCATCCATGAGAATTAGAGTACTTAACGAGAGTAGCATTTTTCAAGAACTGTGTGCACATTCTGAGGAGGGAGAGGGAATAGATTTTCAACCTCTTCAGCTGTGATCAATTGGTGACCAGCAGGTTCAATAGCTGTTTGGATTCCTTGAATTTGGGTGCTGTTTACTGAGTTTCCCTCATGTGAATTCTCATGATTTCTGTTCCCTTCGTTAGGAACCACAGAAAACACATCAGTGAAAGTCGGAGCGCTGTTACTCATTTTAGTAGATATGAATTGTTTTGGTAGGCCAGAGAAGAAAGGAGGGGATGGGGGGAGACTTGCAGGTGTGTTATCTTGGCCAGAGAGGAGTGAAATGGGAGGGGGAAGAGCAGGAGGGAGTGTGGGAACATAAGCCAGAGGAGAGAGAAGGGAGAATGAATGAGACGCTGCTTAGCTGGGAAAAGTTTGATTATAGAAGCCATTTTGAGAGAGTGAGAGTTCAGGTGGTCGGGCAGGGGGGAGAATTTGTGGACTTGTTGCAATCAGATGATCTATAGACTGATTTAACAAGGGATTTTTAAGCTGTGAAATGGCATATCTGCATACATGCCACGAGTTAAGAATCTCATGTGAAATTCCCTTGATGTTGTGAAGTTATTTTGCAATTAAATCCCAGACTGACAAGTTAAGAGTGCCTTCCTCCGAGTAAAATGGACAGAGAGAAGATATCTCTGTCAACAAATTTTCCAGTAATTGTTCAGATTGACCATTAAATTTTTTTCTCTTTGCAGGAGATAAATCAGCTCCTGTTTATTTATTTTTTTGCAAAGGACATAAGGAAGGGGAAAAGACTTTCCCCATGTCGCTTCTAGTTTAAACAGAAAAAACTCACCCAGGGATCTCTTATCAGAGATTATAGGCGCCTTAGAAACCCGTGCACGGCGAGGTGAGATGTGGATCACCGTCAGGCAATGATTTTTCCCTTGTTTGAAGCCTCAGGTTGATGAATGAGCTGGAGGCTGTTCCTCAAGCCTTTTTTCCTCGGGAGCCGGTCTTTTTGTGCCTCTGATGAATAGCTTGCAAGGTCCTTGCTAATTGATGTCCTTGCTAATTGATGGTCCCTGTTAATTGATGTCCCTGTTCGGGCACCAATATATTGGAGTCACAAAATGAGCAGGCTGATAGTTTATGTAGTCACAAGTAATTAGGATAGCAAATAGTCTTAGAGAATAGAAGTTAAAGAAGTCAGCCACACACAAGGATGTCTGCCTGCAGTGCTCCTGATGGGCGACTAGTAGAAGAGGACCTTGAATAAGATGACTGCCCTGCCCCCAGGAGGACTGTGTTCATTAACCTTACAAGCTCACAGATAGTTGACAGTATACAGATAATTGACAGAGTTCAGATAGGACAATGGTTACATAATGCCATTACGATTGGCTCAAGGAAAGGCCTTTGAAGCTAGCTCCCTATCACTATGAGAAGCAGCTGTGACGTCATCCAGGAGAATTTGCTCTACTACTGTAGAATCAGCCAACATCTTAGCAACTTTGGGGAGGGGCATTCCCCCACACATCCCTTTGACCGACTTTAGGTTCTGGGCAAAGAACACCTTGCATTCTCCAACAGCTGGGATCCTAAAACAGTCCTTAAAAACCCCTAGCAGGTATGCCGCATCTATCTTTCTTGGATAATCCTGCAGCCAGGCTTCCGGCACCTCAACCTAATTGGGCTGGGTCCCTTTAGCAGAGTGGCCGCCTCCTCCATTTGTCTTTCTGTTGCCACTGGCCTCCTTATTGCCAGTCCTCTGTGTCCGTGCTCTAAAACACATTGTGCTGGGGTGCTGGCCCCCACACGCTGAGCATTCATGCCTGTATTTGCAGGCTTTACACGAGCATGTGCCTTTTGAATTGAAGTCCCACAGAGCAGGCAGGGTTGAACCGCCTGCCCCGTGCCTGCATGGGGAGTCAAATTCTGGCCAGTCTTGTGAATAAGATGCCCACTGTCAAACCTATCACCCGTATTTGGTGTGGCAGGTGTCATAAACTGTAGCCAAAGTCCTGGTGGGGGCTCATCCCAGTGCAAATTCAGGTGTATTGCACTTCTCATATGGAACGATTCATCGTAAAGAAGCCATGCATGCCCAGCAAAATCCACGTAAGCTCTTTAAATCAAGTCAAGGTATTGAACCAATGACTGTGCCCTCCAAGGCTGGGCCTTTACTACTAAACCGAAATAGATTAGAAAGTCCGGGAGCCAGTTGGCCCAGGTCCGCTCCGGTCTGTGCCTCCTATGCCTCTCTTTCTCCTTCTCATCCTCTTTTTCCAACTCCTTGCTATCCACATTTCTGTTAAGGAGCCTGAATAAATCTACGTAGTTCCCCCTTCATATTTTCTGCTTAGTGGCCGGAGTGAGATGGTCTCCCAATGGCATGGTGTAATCACCAAAAGGCAAAGCCTTTAAGGCAGGGGTCTCAAACTCAATTTACCTGGGGGCTGCTGGAGGCAGAGGCTGGGTGAGGCTGGGCCACATCAGATTTTCCGCCAAGCGGAGCAAGAGCCTGAGGAAGCCACCCAGGAGTTTCCTTAGCCCGGCTGGGGCTCCGAGGAGGAGGGGCGCGTGAGCCCTCGTCGCCGGCCACGACCCCCTCCGGCTCCTTCTTCACTTCCACCACCACCACCAGCAGCAGGACGAAGAAGCGGAGAAGGGAGGGAGCGCCCGCGACCGCCTAGCGGGGGGGAAGGAGGGCACGACATAAAATTTAAAAAAAAACCCTCACAGAATCGCCTTGCCAAAGGAGAAAAGCCCCCATTGGTACCCACGAAATTAAACAGAACGGGGTGGGCCCCCCACAGGTACGCGCGCGTGCACACACACACACGGAGGTCCAGCAACCTTCCTCTGAGGGCCCCCCTCAAAAAAAGGTGCACTCAGCAGCAGCAGCTACCCCCACCACAACAGAGGAGCAAACTTTGCGAGGCGAGTCCAGGCAGCCTCCAGAGCCGAGGCGGCTGAAGCAGGACGAGTAGTAGTAGGAGGAAGCACCGCCGGGCGCTGAGGCAGCCGCTGGCCGGGCTGGTGCTGGGGGTGCCGAGAGAGAAAGAGAGCCAGAGAGCCGCTTCCCTGGAAGAGGCGGCGGCAGCTGCTGTTGGTGGCTTGGAGGCGCTCTTCTTCGAGGACGGGCCGGGAGCAAACTCCGCTCTCAGGCATCGCTCGGCGGTGGCTCGGGCGCTCGGGGAAAAGGGCCAGCAGCGCGCCTCGCTCACCGGCTCCCCCCCAAGACAGCGCCTCTTGCACCCCCCATCCAGAACTGCAGCCTGCCAGCTGGCAGACAGGCGGGCTGGCTGGCAGGCTGCAGTTCCGGATGGAGGGTGCAAGAGGCGCTGTCTTGGGAGACAGCCGGCGAGTGACACGAGGCTTTAATTTTACTCTTGACAGCAGAGGACGCGTGGGCGCTTCAGGGGGGCAGGCAAGGCAGGGGCCACAAACTATCATCCGGCAGGCTGCAAATGGCCCCCGGGCCGCATGTTTGAGACCCCTGCTTTAAGGGGACTGAATTGTATCCCGTGTCAGGCACTGATGGGTAGGGCCAAACCCTGACCACAGCTGTGACACCAAGTGGTGCTGGGAATGTAACCTGTGGGTAGGGGGCCATCCAGCTTCCGGACGGTGTCCCTGGGTTAGGCTACTGGGTAGCCAGGGACCTATATCCTTGTAGCTCCTGCACTGTGTTATAGGGTGTACTTCCCTATCCACTGCTGGTCCAAGGCCAGGCAGCCAAGGTCTGGCAGGTGTCCGGTGCCATGGCTAGCTCACCTGATGCTGCCTCTGGAGATGTGTCTTGCCCTGCCCTGTTGAAACTATGTTGGTGGTCCTGACACCCATGATATGCTGCGGACGGACCTGCTGCCTCTGATATCACTGTCCCAAGGTCTTCCTCATCGCTTTGGCACTGAAGCGTTGCCATGACTGGATCTGGAGCTCTTTTTGATGTCCCTGGTGTAGCCTGCTGATCAGCCTCTAAAGAAGCAAAGCAAGACATTAAATCTTCTACCAGGGCTTTAAGCTTCGCCCTTTTATGGCTCTTAGTCTCCCTGGCTGAGCAGTGAGGCTCCTAAATGCTCACCTTTGGACCGCCCTGTCTCAAGGGCCATAATTTTTGCCTGCAATTGCTCCCATATTGGCCAGGTCTCCTCATCTGACGATGACTGTGGTGGTGAAACCTGGGGAGCTGCCTGCTTCTTGGCAGGCTGCTTGCCTTTGCTCCTTCCTTGGCCTTTTTTAGGCGCCATATTCACTACCCAAAAAAAGAACCCACTAAATATGTGCCCTTTGATCACGCAATCAAATAGGATCTCCTCCTGATCCAATTAACTTATCAGTTCTGTTAAAGGAGGTGTTTAAGCTTGCTGGAACCTTCCTTATAGCCTAGTCTAGGGCAGAAGAAGACTCAAACTCGGCACCCCGGGCCTTATTATTAAACGCTGCCCAGAGACTGCTGAATGCTGTTTCACTTTCTCTTCTGCTTTCCTGCCCAGCTAGCCCACTGGTTCTGCTTTCAGCCTATCCTCCTTTCTTTATATGCCTTCCCCTGTGCTCCTTTTATATATATGTATATGTATATGTATATGTATATATGTATATATATATGTATGTATGTATGTAAATGTCTCCAATAGGTTTCTGAATGGGGGGGAGTAAACAGCCACCTAAAGCTCTCCCCCGTCTTCCTGTTCAATTCCTTTTTCTCCTCTTTCTTTTTACTCACTCCTATCTATAATAATTTATTTATTTTATTGATTGATTAATTGATTGATTGATTTTGTATGTAATTTATAAAAAAATTGTATTTATTATCCTTACTGTTTATGGATATGTATATATATATTATTTAATTTATATATTTGTTTGTGTATATGTGTGTGTGTGTGTGTGTGTGTATACCTATATATATCTTTATTATTTATTAATACAAAGTATTAATAAGCAATGTAGTTATTGCTTATACAAAGGCCTTGCGATTTGTGCGTGAAAAGGCTTCGCACAGCTCTGACTGCCTGGGGCCACCACTCTATAACGCCCCTTATTTATTTATATCCAATATAAATTTTATAATTAATTATTAATGATTATTGAAACACGCTAATCAATCAATTCAAATTAAACACTAGAACATGGATTCCTTTAATGTGCCCAATGTCCTTTCCTTTTCTTTTTTTAAAATTTACAGTAAAAAATCTTTTTCCACACCCTTTTAATCAAACCGAATGATAAATACGCGATCTCTTCAAACTATGGGGACGCCGATGCAATCCCCCTTCCAAATCCAGAGCAGGCTTTGAAACGGCGTCACAGGGTCTCCTCGAAGCAGCACACCCTTCTATCTCACTTGCAAGCCTTGAAAGAGGCAGATGGAAGGGGGGGACACTCTTTAAATAGGGCACACCTTCCCCTCCCCTCCAGGGTCATGTCAGCGAGACTCCAGTATCTTGCAATATCCTGGGAGGGCAGCAATAGAGCTCCGCACTGCTGAAGCACGCTTGGCAGTGGAGCCGACATTAGCAAGCAATATTAAGGTAAAGATCAATAAGTATACAAAAATTTTCAAAACGTCACTCTGAGAAGCGGAAAACACAAAAATGGAAAGCACAAGTAGTACTAAAAATACAGTCAAGCAGTAATGCATAACAGTCTATTTAGAATTCACACACAGGCAGCTGGTTGCTGAGGGAAGGCTTACCTGAAGAGAAAGGTCTTCGCCTGCTTGTGGAAGGATAGCAAACATGAGGCCAGTCTGGCCTCCTGTGGGAGGGAGTTCCAAAGTCTGGGAGCAGCCACAGAGAAGGCTCTCTTCCATGTCCCCATCAGACACACCTATGAAGGTTGACGTTTCCTGATACTTTCCATCGGCAGCCCCACATAGAGCGCATTACAGTAATCCAGCCAGGAAGTAACTAGGGCATGTATCACAGTGGCCAGATCAGGTCTCTCAAGAAACAGACATAGCTGGTGCAGTAATTTTAATTGTCCTAATGCACTTCTGGCCACCCCTGAGACCTGGGCACCCAAGTTCAGGGATGCATCCCTGAACCTGGATCTTAGTCCAAGATCATTGGGGGAGCTAAGCTTGGGAACCACTGACTTATATGAAATATTTTACAGTTACATGTCATTGTATTGTGAACTATTCTGGATCTCTTTGGAGAGAAAATTATTGTTTTAGAAATAACAAAAAATAATGAATAAATAAATGGAGGGTATGGATCATGCATGAAGCCTGCAGGCTGATTTGCAGTTCCCTTTCTGTAGTGTGATGGGGTGGTGGTGAAATATAAATTAGTTCATAAAAACCCATAGTATTTCCCACATTTTCCCAGTGTAGTCACAGCTATACTGCATGGAATTTGTACAAAAACACTGATTTCTCTCTCTCCTTATGCTATAATTTCTAGATCAGAAGCAGCTCAAGGGAGCCTCAGAGGCTGTCAGAATCAAAATCTGCACCAGGTAAGAATGTTGAGCTTTAATGAGAAGGCAAGTCTAACAAAGGGCTAAATTCTGCAAATCAAGGCCAATGTAAAAATGGGTTGGGATCAGATATCCTAAGTATCAATTCAAAGCATAATATTACATTTTATCTGAAGATTTATTAAAGGACAGAAGTTAAAAACAAAGAATCAAATGACCATGAAATCGCTCGAGAGCGTTAAGATGAGCTTCAAAAACAATGCTATTTTACCTAAGTGAGGAAGACTAAATGAAGTGCAATATGCCTTTAACTCTTCCTTAGTAGACTCCAAACAGCCCCATTTTTAACCAAAACCAGTATCTCTAGTTCAAAACTACTTTCTAAAAAGTGTCCTGGTTATTTCCTTTGTACCCAGGACAAGTGTCAAAATTTAGCAGGTTAGTTGTTGGCTCTCCACTCAAGCGATAACTCATAATTTTTATGATAACATTTAATATTATGCGTCTAACTGATGCTCAACATACATGATCCAAAACTTGTTGCTATTTTTATGAAGGCTTTAGAGATAAATCTGGATTATAATGGGATTGCTTTTGGCTAAGATCAAGTGTAGTGTTGTGTAGATTTGCAGGTCAGTTGAGAATATTCTGCTCTCAAAGGACAATATTCGAAGAGCAACAGTTTCTTTGGAAGTTGATAAATGATCACCTTCATCCTATTTTTGGGTCTGTGTGCATTTTCTTGTTTTCTGGGTGTTCAGTTTGTGGATGTGTTTTTTGTGGGTGAGGCAAAGGCTTTCATCTGTTCCACCTAAGCCAGGAAAGGGCCTCAAGTCCACGTGTTTCTCCTCATTGCTGTAGGCTGGAGTGCAACTCTCATCTCTCCTTATCATTAGCTATGCTGTCTGGGGCCAGAGGGACTGCAGTTCAATATCATCTACGCCCTGGCCTAGGGGATCCTTATTTACAACATGCATGCTAATTAAGGGTGAAAGTGAAGGAGGGAGATGGGACTTTTAGCTGCAGAAGGTGTTTTTTTTTTTTAACTGTGATGCCAGATATCCTATTTGCATTATGCACCTACATAAAAGAAAACTATATGCTGGGTCTTCAGCTTGACTCCCCAGTCAAACTCTCTCCATACCTGAACACGAGGGCAAGTTGCCAACCTTAAAACAACAACAACACAATCCTGCCTCCAAACTTCATCTCCTCACCTTGATCCACAAGTTTTTTGTAAATGTATATAGAATTGCTCCGGGGTTTCAAATGTCGTAATGATACCATTTGCTGATAGCATCCTAGATGTCACTTTTCACCTTTGAAGCTAAAACACTTTGAAAACACAGAGAACCAAATTGAGAAAACTAAAACCGAATCCATTTCTAACCTGCTTCTTTTGCCACTTTTTCTCTCTGTCCCTGATTTTAGGTATACTGGTGAGGTTGATGCCACGATGACAATCATTGATGTTTCCATGCTCACTGGTTTTGCCCCTGATACTGATGACCTTAAGAAGGTAAGTGATGCTAGATTCTAGAGATGGCTGCTGATATTCTTCCTTGAGAATGCTGGATTAGAAAATTCTCTGCAATCAGTGAAAAGGCTTCGACCATAAAAATTAGAACTTCAGACAGAATGGATAACAATTAATTGTGAAAACCACCAGTTCCCCTGCTGTGATGTAGACACGCACTGGGATGGACACTAAAGAGAATGGCTGTTTTCAGGTTTCTTATTTACTGCTGGCATCTTTTATTATCTCTTATACTTATTTCTGTAGGCAAAAATAATGTGTCCCCTGCCTGAAGAAGCTTATAATGAAAAATAGCCTACAGGGGGGAAAGACAGTGAAGATGATGAACAAGAAATAAATGCAGTTAGATACAGTTAAAATTTGGTAACTATTGGAAATGTAGACTGAGGAACAATGCAAAAGCAAAGTGTACTGCTAAATACACCATCTCCATAGTCCTTAAAACATTCTCTGCATGGTCTACAATTTAAATTATGCAGGCTACACATTGCCCCGTCCCCGTTGCAAGCTGGATATACAATTTACTGACCTCAGAAGGGTGGAAGGTTGAGTCAACCTTGGGCAGCTACCTGAGCCTGGAATCAAACTCAGGTTAGGAGCAGACTCTTCCCTGCAATACAGCAGTTTAACCACTGCACCATGTGGAAGAAACTAAAGGCCACATGGGAAATATTATTTTTAAGGAGAGAGAGTAAGAAAGAGATGCTGCCCAAAGTGATCAAAGAAACTTTCCTTCACCTTTTGCAAATTAACTTGCTTTGTTTGGTGGTTGGCTATTGGGAGGAAAACATGAGCCTCATTAGCAAGCTTTGATAGCTCAAGGAACTACATCCCTAAAGGGGGGGAAATGCTATCAGCTTCTAAATGCAATCTTACCATCTAAAGTAATTTGAGCAGCCAGTCTTTTTGTGTGTGTTGTTTTGTCAAGGTAACCAGACAAAACAGGTTGTTCTCTTCTCTGCTTGTTAACCAAATCGTGAAAGAATGTTTTTTCTTTTCTATATAGAAAAGGATGTATATATTTTTATACAGAAATAGAGAAACTATTCTCTATCCAATGCAAAAGAAAGGGGTGGTTTCCTCCCGTCTTATTAAAGGTCACATTTCAAGTTCTGTGAAATTTCTTGGGTTAAAGTCATTGGCCTAAACCCAGCTGCAGGTCTCATGTATAGAAGGCCCGCTGATTCACCGGAATTTATATGTGTTGTCTTACTGTTCAGAAGTTATTTTAATTTGAACTAACAGTTGAACTGGTTTCTTACAAGTCCTAATGTTAACTTAATGCTTAGAGGGCAACTACATTAGCAAAAAAAAAGCAAAAGTACTACAGGTTTAGGGTGGGTTGATTTGCATTTTTCCATTTATCACATGACACAAGGGGAAAGGTAAATCAGTCCAGGATTCTGCCCTCACCCCCAATATCTGTAGTTATCTTCCCTACAAGGGAGCCTTCTGCTTTTAAAAAACAGGAATCCTTCAGATTGGTTCAGGTGTGCGATTGCTTGAACCAAAGCAGAATGGGAGGACGAGTTGAGTGTACACAAACACACACACGAAGCAGTGCTTTGCCAAAGCACCTTTTCCCTCACCTCTCGTCTTATGAGCCACGTACAAAAACACACACACACACACACACACACACACACACACACACACACACACACAGAAGCAGCACCAGCACACATAGGGACCAAAGCCTCTTAAGAAGTGTCTTAGGAACTCCTGTCTCTCTCTCTCTCTTTTTTTTGGGGGGGGGGTTGTTTAACAGGTTAAGAAGGAAGCTTGTCTCTGTTGGCAAGTGTTTTGTTTAGTGAAATAACTATGTGAAGAAATAGAAGTAGAAAGCCTTTTTTACTGTTTGCCAGGCAGTTCTTTGTAAGAGTTCCACCTGTACCGCTATAAGCAGAAATCTAAGCAAACAGCAAAAAAAAAAAAAAAGAAAAAAAAAAGGGGGGGTTTCCCCTGTTTTCTGTGCAGGCAGTTAAATCTCACAGACCAAATTCCATGGTGTGACTTCACAGCAGGTGAATGTGAGTTAATTCACATTTCCCTCACTGTGTAGTAACACCTTAGTAAGAATGTTGTTGACACCAGGTCACGTGTACAGCTCCCCGACAAATGCACCTGACGTTATAAAACGTCTTTTTGACTCTTCTGAAATCCCTGTGAGGCACAGCCTTGAGCAGGTGCCTCCCAAGGGGCTTTGAACTGCAATGCAGACAAAATGTAAAGACAACTCCGCTTCTCATTTCCTTTCAACATTTCAGCTTTCTGAGGGAGTTGACAGATACATCTCCAAGTTTGAAGTTGACAAAGTTATGACTGAAAGAGGGAACCTCATCATTTACTTGGACAAGGTAAGAGGGTTTTGGAGGGGTCCCATGTGCTTGCTCACAAAGTATTGTCTATTCCGGGTCCTTCTGATATTTTTTGTATTGAGGATTTGAAGAGACCAACCCAACATTTGCATCCACACACAGGGAGGGGTTTGTTGCTGGGTGAATTGGGATGCACTGGGACATCTTAATCTCGGCTGTCCACATATATCCGGAATTGCTCTCTGATATCTCACTAACAACACGGATTGCCTTCCCTTTTTGTCTATTTTTTCAGTCTTCCTCATTCTTTTACCTTCCCATGGTGTATGGAGGGGTGGGTAGTGATCAGCAGAAAAACACCCACAAGGAAAACATAATCAAAAACACATATCCCCAAAGTAAACAGGTCAGCACATTACTAGGATCTATTCTACATGATCACGCTCCCATGAGCAGATTCTGCACTGGAGCAAAGCAGAGCAAATCATGACAAAAACAAACACTGCCACCCTGAGGTCAAATAAATCATCCCCGAAAGCTGACTCTTTTGACACTAGTTTCAGCCCCCTGTTGTGTGAACACCAGGAGGCAGTATCAGTATCATGGATGCAAGGAAGGTTGAGCAGTATGAACAGGAGGCCTGGTTTCAGAGCCAGGGAGTCCCTAGTGTGCATTTGAGGCAAGGGTATCTATGAACTGAAGAACGTGCAACGAATGTTTATTTATTAAGAAACCATTTTCTTTTCTTGAGTCACCCAAAGACATATTTTATCTATGTCTCTAACTGCTTTAAGCCTTTTATAATTGAGAGCATGATGTTTCACTATTTTTTTCTTTGTAAGGTTGGCTTAAAGCCTGGGATTAGAGACACTTTTCTCAGTCTGTGTGTGAGATTGTGATCTCCATAATAATTACACACTGGTTTTCCCATTATAGAACAGCCCAGAAAGGAGAAGCCATAGCTGGTGGAACGTTCCTTTCCTTTGAACTCTTAGAATTTAACAGTGAGGGGCTGAGCTGGAGATTACAAGCACCCTCGTCATGCCCTTTTCCTCTTTCATGTAGTTTCTCTTCACCTTTATCTACTTGCTTTCAGCTCGGTGTGTGATGGTCAGCAGGTTGGTGAAAGTGAAGCCAGGTCTCTGCATCATGACCTCCCAGTTCAGGAGGGGAAATGACTGGCATCACCATTCAGGGATTGCTTTAGAACAATATATATTATCCTCTGCTTTAGTGGTGAGGCTTGCTTGGGGTTGTAGTGTTTTTCAAGCATGTGACACAACACAGGACTGGAATGTGCCTCTGTAAGTGTGACAGGTAAGCCTTGACTGGCAGACGATTTTAAGCTGCTGATTGTTGCCATACTTACACCATCCCTGCTATGCCCTTGAACCCCATGAACACTGGATCCCTTTGAACAGCTTCTCCTGAGAGAATGTCAGCGTGTTTCTGAAACAATAAAAACAAGACAAAGCTCTTGTGGCATCCTTGAGAACTCACAGATGCATTTCAGGCTGAGCTTTTGTAGATTTCAGTCAACTTCTGTGTCTGAGGAAGTGGATTGTGGCTCATGAAAGATCACAGTGAGATACATTTCTTAGTCTCAAAGGTGTCACAGAAGCTTTGATTTTGTTCTGATTGCGGCTTTAGAAGCTTGACTGAGCTGCCCTGCCCTGCCCTGCCAAGCCTGGACATCCACCCCGAACTGAACGATGGAGGGATTTCCTTAAGATCGCTCAGAGGAAGGAAAGACTCTCTCCACTGGAGGTCTGGAGGTCAAAGACTTATCTTCTCTTTTCTCTGATCTTCACAGGTCTCTCACAGGGAGGATGAATGCCTAGTATTTAAAGCTCTGAAGTATTTTGAAGTTGGTCTCGTACAGCCAGGATCGGTCAAGGTGTACAGCTATTATAATCTAGGTAAAGACTCTTGTGAATTCTCTACAATGCTGCTCCAATACTGAAAAGACCAGTTAGGATGTTTCAGAAATTTACTGAGTCCCCAGACCTCCTGTTACGAGTACAGAGCTGAGGAGGGAATGCCCTGAAAACATGGGATGGGATAAGGGACCAACTCTGCCCCAGTTTCCAAACAGCCGTCAGGTTCTAGGCTGTTTTGCCCTAACCCACCCAGGTGTAATTTTTCACCGAAGGGCAGGGAATTAGACCAGGAGGACCTGATCCCTGGGTTCCCTCACTCTTTAGCATAGGGTTTCTATGCCCAGCAGGCAGGAATGCAATTTAAATCTGGGTTGTTGTCTTGGTTTGTCTTTCCTGCAGCATGGAAAGTTAAATATTTATTTATTTATTTGTTTGTTTGTTTGTTTGTTTATTGGAGATGGATAGATGGGACCAATTTGTTTATATGTCAGTTTGTGCTTCAAAATAACATTTTTCTGCTCTCAGACCATTGCTTGGTGAATGAGTGAATCCCGTGGAACAGAGAAAGTGGCCATCCCTCTGGCAGCTGATCATGGGGTACCACTCTCCCCTTGAGTGTCTGCTTAAAGACCCTTGTTCAGCTAGCTGGCTGCCCTTTGGTTACACAAGGTCAGCTCGATGTCTTTCTAATATACTCCCTGGGAGAAACAGTCCATCTGCCTTACTTTGTGCCCTTTCAAGGGTTTTCCTTTTGAGATTTCCTACCAACGTACAAAACCGGCAACCTGTGCAGCCTTGTCAATGTGAGATAACAATGAATATTTTCTTTCCTCTTTTCAGATGAGCAGTGCACCAAATTCTACCATCCATCCAAAGGAAGTGCCTTGCTCAATAAAATATGCCACGGTGATGTTTGCCGCTGTGCAGAAGGTATGCAGTCATCTGAGATGTTACCAGTAGCAGTCTTCTACAGTCTGGCCCTAACCAGATGTTTGGACTAAAGTTAAAATCATCCTTGAGCATTGAGGCTGGGGGTGGGGTGGGGGGAGGGATGGGCCGTGTAGTTGAAAGCCTTTGGAGGGACCCAGGTAGAAGAAGGCTAATCCGTGGTATGGATTACGGAATAAGCACAGAGTTCCTATTACTTGGGTGAGGTAAAGGCTCAGCAAAATTACTACTACAGAATTTGATCTTTGTTGGAGCTCCTTGTTTGTCTCATATTATTTCATAAAAGTAGCAGTTGCTCCATTCCAGAGAGCCATGAAATCGTTCTGGTAAGATCGCACTACATTTTACAATCAGAAAAAGGGTGTATAAGAGTATTTCTCTTTCCATCTTTCCATCCAGTAATGTGAGAACAAGATTAATGTAGTGGCAAAATGGCTAGAAAGTACCCAATATGACTCCTAGCTCTTTCCCATATGCGCAAGTAAAACTGTGATCTCAGCCCATGTTTTAATCCGTCCCCGGATTTTTTGAAAAATTTAAACATTCTAAAAGGAAAGATCCAATTGGAAAAGGCTTTACAATTCTGGTACATTGGCATGTTAGTTATTAATTTCAATTAAAAAAATAGGGTGGGTGAAAATAATAAATTTTAATGGGGAAACATTAAAAGAAAATAATATATAATAATAGACATTTTGTATTGTGCCGCATTAATAAGAACTAGATCGAATTGCTCAAGGGAGCAAATTTTGCCCAAACCTTGAGATCCTCAGCATCTGAGCTTTGCACATCCTGCAATGGCCAGATGCCATGACTTTCAGCTGCTGAGAAACCGAGACGTTGAAAGGCCCTGACATTGACTAAAGTTGTTTTGACTATACCCCAAACCAAGAGTGTATAAATATAGGAGGATTGTACAATGTTTTGTAACAGAGAAAGACACAGCCTTTGTTACTCATTGAAAGAGGAAAAAATCTCTGCAGGGAGTGGGTAAGAATCACGTAATAAGATATGACTTTTTAAGAAATGCCGTATGCTCTGCTATGCCATGCTTTTATAATATGTGAAAATATCTAACCTAATAGATTTTAAGCAACTTTTTAAAGTGACTTGTATGAGAGTTTTATGTGGTTTTTTTTACATTAAGAATATATTTTGAGCATTGTGTCTTTTGAGTATGAAGTTTAAATTCTAAACTATAGTATAGAAAAACTAACAGGCAGCTGGCACAGATGATTATTCAGCTGGGAAGAACAATGTTTTTTTCTGAGGTTCTCTCCGAGGTAGCTCTCAAGCTGGACCACAGGCTGCTGGTTTGAACCGCCATAGTCCTGAGAGCCCTCCAAACTGGATGATAGAAGCCCACCATGTCTTTTTGCCCTTTGACTGATCAATGAAGTTGAGAGTACAGCAAAGCAAACATGGTGTTGCGCTCAGCATGTTTGTTTCCCCAGAGGGCCTCCAGGGTGCATCTGGAGCCAGAAGCACTCTAGGAAACTCAGTATGCTGAGAGCAATGGCAGCCTCATTCAAAAAAGGGGGCGCTGCTGCCTGGAAAGGAGTAGGCCATGAGCTGGGAGAAATGACTGTGAAAGGGGAGAAGAACAACAAGTGAGTCTGTGCTGTGAACATACAGATGAGACTCTTCACCAGACAGCACCGAGCTTCGATTCCTAGGAGGATGGTGGTGCCTTGGCAGTTACAATATACAACTGTGTAGTGTGGATATACTGTTACAGCTGTGGAAAACCACAATAAGGGAGGGTGGCTTCTGGCACCCCCCAGCTGTCTGTCTGTCTTTGCTCCCTGCCCCTCTGGAGGGCCTGTTGGAGCTAGCAACCACCGGGCCTCAGACTGTTTAAAGGAACTCAGGATGACCCTTGTGAAAATATGCACCCTCAGTAGTTTGGTATTGTTAATGGAAGTTCAGATTGATAACAGAATGACAGGAAGATTGAAAAAAATAAAAGCTCAATGTCCTCTTTTTCTTTCTTTCTTTCTTTCTTTTCTTTCTTTTCTTTTCTTTTTATGTGTTCTTCTTCCAAAGAAAGCTGCTCCTTGCTCAACAAGGTGAAGAAAGAATCTGAACTGCTAATGCGAGTTGATTTCGCCTGCACGTCAGGAGTAGATTATGGTAATTACTGTCCAGGTTGCAGAATCCTGTCAATAATAATAATACGATAATAATACATCTTAGAATTGTAGAGCTGAAAGGGACCCTATGGATCATAGAGTCCATCAGCTGTTAAGCAGGCACAGTGGGGAACTGAACTCCCAACCTCTGCCTAAACCACTGAGCTATTCAGCAGTTCAAGTCTCACCCTTTGTTAAAGAGGTGAGGTCTTCATGGCAAAAAACATGCAAACATTTTAACTTTTCTCTCTGTTTGCTCTTAAGTGTACAAAACCAAGCTGATTCGAACAAAAGAAGGAAATGGTTATGACAACTATTTCATGAAAATTCTCGAAGTTATTAAAGCAGGTAAGACTACGGGCTTTTGAAGGAAACTGCATCATGGATACCACAGAACAAATTGCTTTAATTAACAACTAATTTAAAACCACATATTAGTCTAGTTCAGTGGTCTCCAACCTATGGCCTGCGGGCCATATCCGGCCCGCATTGCCATTTTGTTCAGCCTGTTCCCTGCAGCCCATGCCAATGCGCCAGGATGCAGGGATGTGTCTGGTGATTGGGTATGCGTGTGTGCGTGCGGCCGTATATACACATGTGTGAGCGCACTTTCCTGTTCCTTCTGCCATCAAAAGAATTGAAAATATCTGGTGTGGCCCTCACTGTGAAAAGTTTGGAGACCCCTGTCTAGGTCCCTAATTTTTGGTTTTATGTTCTACAAAAGGATTGAGAAAACTTTGATCCTCCGGGTGTCTGAGCTACAGCTCTTAAAATGGCTTACCACTGGCTGTGCTAAATGGGGTTTCTGGAAGTTAAAATCAAAACAGCTGGAAAGTCAAGAGAGATGCCACCCCTGTTGCATGGATCCCTGGGGAAATAACTAACTTCTTCCCCTTCGCTCCTCCTCCATAGTTCATGTGAGATATTACTGTTTGTCATCATTGAAGCCCAATGCACATTTATCTGTATTAGGGCAGTGCAGGTGCATTGCATAACTTTTTAAAAAAGAAAGGCCTGGTTAACTACCTGCCCAATTCAGCTGTGGGTAGGCAATTTACAATGAGTAAAGAGGCATCTTACATGATTAAAATGCAATATAAAATCTAAGAACAATGTATACATTTTTTTAAATGCCACTCTGAGAAATGGAAAAAGACAAAAATGACCAGCTGACTTCTCTTTAAAACTTGAAGAAGAGAGAAGGCTGTGTATTTCAAGCAAATATAACAAGTGTGGGCATACAGTAACTTGATTATGTAAAATAAATAAATGTATATGGAGTTGAGGCAAAGTGGAGGAATTTGCCCAAGCACTTGAGGAAACCCTTCCAGGCCCAGCTGATGCAAATGCACCTGAACGATGGGAACACTTCAAGAACGCTGTTTATAACACTGCCTTGTCCACATTTGGCAAGAAGACCAAAAAGATGGCAGACTGGTTCGAAGCCCATTCGGAGGAGTTGATGCCGGCCATCGAGGAAAAGAGGAGAGCTCTAGCAGCATACAAAGCCTGTCCTAGTGAGTACAACTTGCAGGCTCTTCGAGTTGCTCGTAGCAAAGTCCAACAGGCTGCCAGGAGATGTTCTAACGATTATTGGCTTCAGCTCTGCTCTCAGATACAGATAGCAGCAGACACAGGTAACATCAAGGGAATGTATGATGGTATCAAGCAGGCTTTAGGTCCAATACAAAAGAAATCTGCTCCTTTGAAGTCTGCTACAGGTGTGGTCATCCAGGACCGAGCACAGCAGATGGAACGCTGGATGCAGCACTACTCTGAGCTATATTCCAGAGAAAACGTAGCAACCGAAGAGGCATTAAATAACATTGAGTGCCTGCCTGTCTTGGAAGAGTTGGACAGCGAACCAACTTTAGCAGAAATAAAAATGGCATTGGATTCCTTGGCCTCTGGCAAGGCACCTGAGAAGGATAACATCCCTGCTGAAGTGCTGTAAAGAGATCATCACCACCGAGCTGTATGAAATCTTTTGTCTTTGCTGGAGGGAAGGTGGAGTACCACAGGACATGAAGGATGCAAACATCATCACATTGTATAAGAACAAAGGAGACAGGGGCGACTGCAATAACTACCATGGCATTTCTCTTCTCAGCGTTGTAGGGAAGCTGCTTGCCCGTGTTGTGCTGAAGAGACTCCAGGTGCTTGCAGACACAGTCTATCCAGAATCAGTGTGGATTTCAAGCTAATAGATCCACCATTGACATGGTATTTTCCCTCAGACAGTTGCAGGAGAAATGTAGGGAACAATGACAGCCACTCTTTGTGGCCTTTATAGATCTTACAAAGGCCTTTGATTTGGTTAGCAGGGACGGCCTTTTTAAAATACTTCCCAAGATTGGATGTCCACCTCGACTCCTTAACATTATCAGGTCCTTTCATGAGGAAATGAAGGGCACTGTAGTTTTTGATGGCTCAACATCAGATCACTTTGATATATGAAGCGGAGTGAAACAGGGCTCTGTCTTTGCGCTGACGCTGTTTAGGATCTTTTTTGCTGTCATGCTGAAACACGCCTTTGGAACTGCAACAGAAGGTGTCTATCTCCAGACTAGATCAGATGGAAAACGCTTTAATCTCTCTAGATTGAGAGCGAAAACCAAAGTCCAGCTGAAATGCATGCGGGACTTCCTCTTCGCCGATGATGCAGCCATTGTTGCCCACTCTGCTGAAGACCTCCAACAACTCATGAATCGCTTTAGCAAGGCCTGCCAAGACTTTGTATTAACAATCAACCTGAAGAAAACACAAGTCATGGGCCAGGGCGTGGACTCATCTCCCTCTATTACTATCTCCACACAAGAATTGGAGGTTGTTCATGACTTTGTGTACCTTGGCTGAACGATTTCTGACACTCTCTCCCTAGATGTCAAGCTGGATAAACGCATTGGCAAAGCAGCTACCATGTTCTCTAGACTCACAAAGAGAGTATGGCTTAATAAGAAGCTGACGGCATATACCAAGATCCAGGTCTATAGCGCCTATGTCCTGAGTACACTCCTGTATTGCAGTGAGTCCTGGACCCTTTGTGCACAGCAGGAGAGGAAGCTGAACATGTTCCATATGCGCTGTCTCCGACGCAGTTTTTGTATTACCTGGCAGAACAAAGTTCCAAATAGAGTAGTCCTACAATGAACTGGAATTTTTAGTATGTATACATTACTGAAACAGCGACATCTACATTGGCTTGGGCGTGTCGTGAGAATGGCTGACGGTCGGATTCCAAAAGATCTCCTGTATGGAGAATTGGTGCAGGGAAATCGCCCCAGAGGGAGACCACAGCTGTGATACAAGGATATTTGCATGCGGGATCTGACGGCCCTAGGAATGGACCTCAACAGATGGGAAACCTTGATATCTG
Organism: Intellagama lesueurii; assembly: GCA_037013535.1. Classification (NCBI taxonomy): domain Eukaryota; kingdom Metazoa; phylum Chordata; class Lepidosauria; order Squamata; family Agamidae; genus Intellagama; species Intellagama lesueurii. Next base: position 134,408,469 of record JBAJHW010000002.1, read on the forward strand.
AACGTTCAGCCTGGAGGCAGGCGGTGCATCATGGCCTCTCCCAATTTGAAGAGACCCTTGTCCAGCAGGCCGAGGCAAAGAGGCAGTCCCGAAACCAGCAAAATCAGGGAGCTGGACAGGGGACAGATTGTATTTGTCTTCAGTGTGGAAGGGACTGTCACTCTCAAATTAGCCTTCTCAGCCACACTAGACACTGTTCCAAGTCCTCTATTCAGAGCATGTTACCATAGTATCTCGAGACTGAAGGATGCCTAATCATCAGAGGCAAAATCACACCTATACAAGGCTCCCGTTCTGTTTTCTTCCAACTCATTTCCCCCCATATTCCCTTTTACCAGCTACTAAACAGATCAGCCCATTATAATGATTTGTCTGATTCCTTTAGGGAGTGACCCAGATCCAGCAGCCAGTCCCCGCATGTTTATCAGTCCTATGAAATGCAGAGAATCCCTCCACCTGCAGAAGAACAAGGACTATCTGATCTGGGGTCTCAGCACTGATATGTGGCCAACAAAGGATACGTATGTATTTCATTTCATTGACTTATTGGGTGGATAGATTGCTTTTCCTTGGTTGGTTCCCTAGAGTGTCTAACAACGCGGGCCAAAATGGCATGAAGAGTTGCACTCCAGCTCTGAAAACCACAACCTTTAGCCAAGGAAACAAGCGACATAAAACTAAGGTACTTGCAGGATTCCTGGCTGCCTAGTGAGGTATTCTGCATTAAAGCTCCATTTAAAAGCCAGTTTATTCTTCTCAGCCAGGCTCTTTGAAAGTGACCATTCCTCAACTTTAGCCTCCAAATTAAGGAGGCCAAAAAAGAGCGATTTGACCAACAGATCCCGCAATTGTCCCAGTATTTTGAAGGTATATTATGGTTTTGTTATGGTTTTGACTCTTAGCCATCTTTTAAATCCATATTATGTAACAGTTTCTTAATCAGTTTTACTTGAGATTCAGCCCTATTGAACCCAGTGGGTCTTACTGATGATTAAACCTGCACAGGATTGCAAAGCATGGAATTATATTTCAAAGAAGTTTACTTCTACCATGTTTTGGGGAAGACCTCAACCCTGAACCTTTCAAATGAAATCAGCAATCCGTAAAAGTGTACATTTTTTTCTATAGCTCAAGGGAAATCTCTGTCCAGCCAGCAGATAAAACAGTAGATAAAAAGACTTTCACTGTGTGGGGAAAGTGAAATAGGACACTTGGGAGCAGGCATGGCCACAACTGCCGACATATGAAATCTACGAAACATGGTCATTGTCAATTTGCTCCAGTCCTACTAGGTGCTTCCACAACATCTCTGTAATCAGTTTGACCATACAACAAAGATACAAATATACCCCCCTCTCTTTTCCAGTGTCAACTACTTGATCAGCAAGGATACCTGGATCGAGAGATGGCCAGATGATGATGAATGCCAAGATGAAGAATTTGAGAACTTGTGTAATGACCTCATCCAGTTTTCCAATTTACTGACCATTTTGGGCTGCCAGACCTGATGGTGGAAGCATTGTCTGCAATGAGTTACTCACATCATGTGGGCTTTTAACCCATTGCTTGGAAGTTATCTTTTTTTCCTTAAGATCTAGCTTCCTGTATCTTTTGATCACCTGTTTTGTTCTTCAGATTGTTTGGAATAAAGAACTGATTTTTTACTGGGCTCTTGAGTTAATTATTAAGTTTACATTTTAATATTGTTTTAGTATAGTGTTTGGTAGATTTTTTAAACTGTTTGATTGACTGTTGTATCGACATAGAAGAACTTGAAGCTTCACATAGAACAGGCCCCTGACCCAAGGATTATGAAATCTAAAATTTGGCAGAAGAGAAGAACACACTTCAGCTTAGTTATAAGCTTTCACCTTGCTAAATCAATTGGGTTTTCCTCTGAGTGCAAGCTGAGCAAATTTCTCATCCTACACATGAATTAGAACACACATGTGTTACAACAGTCACACTTTTCTGAAGTTTGCAATACAGTTCACGCATCAGGAAATGTATAGAAAAGTATGTGGTGAAAGTTTCCACACAGCAATTTTTAAAAATATACATATTTGAAATATGTGCACACAAATGCATACATTTAGAAGAGTCTGCACAAAATTGTGTTATGTTCACAGCAAGAATGACAGGAGTGGCTTGGGCGTTTCTGCTAAGTAAAGCTACTAGAAAGAAAGATGGGAGGTGAAATTAATAAGGTAATTGACCTTCAGAAATGCCGAGTGTCTCTCAGTAGGCTCAGTATAAAAGAAAGGAGGCTGTGAGAAAACAGATAAATACTATTGAGAAATTTATAAGCTCTGAAATTCCAGAGACTTCAAGTAACTAAATTGCAACTGGAACAAGCAATGAGAAGCAGTTGTACTTTGGGACTATGTAAATATATATAATGCAAGTGTATTCCTTGAGAAAGGAATAATTGATTCACATGAATATAATGTGAATTGTGTTTTTGTAAATAAATAACTATTCAAGGCAAGATTCTGCTGTGCCATTCTGCATATATATATATATACACACCCACACCCACACACACACCTATACATATATATACATATATACATATATACATATATACATATATACATACATATATACATATATATACATACACACACACACACACACACATATATATACATACATATACATACATATACATACATATATACATATATATACGTGTGTGTGTATGTATGTATGTATGTGTGTATATGTGTATATATATATATATGTATATGTATAGGTGTGTGTGTGTGTGTATACATACATACATACATACATACATACATACATACGTGTGTGTGTGTGTGTATGGCACAGCAGAATCTTGCCTTGAATAGTTATTTATTTACAAAAACACAATTCACATTATATTCATGTGAATCAATATAGATCAAACCCCATCAGAGTTATAGGCCCAGTCTGGCCCAGTCTAGCTCAATCTAGCCCACAGCCTTGCCTTGAATAAACAAAAACACAAGTAAAATGAAATAAACTTAAATTTTAAAAAAAGAGGAAAGTATTGCTTCAGGAGGGGAGGCAGAAATCTAATGATGGTGATGTCTTTGAGCTCCAGTATGCCTGGAGAGGCTGAATGAAAGAAACTATGGCAGTTTGAGTGTGAAGATGGAAATGTTGCTCAGGAAGGATGATATTTGGGAACCTGTGATAAATGACTCACCCACAAACCCTCCTTCTCCTCTATGGCTGCGTAGAGAAGAAAAAGCCAGAGCTACAAAAAATTTTGGGTTGGAGGACAGCCAGTTATTAACTGTTAGAGGTCTGACAAAGTCAAAGGAGGTTTGGACTGCTTTAAAAAAACTGCATGTAAGGAAAACAGCCGGAAGTAAAGTTTATCTGGCAAGAAAGTTATATCAAACAAAGCTCAGTAAAGGAGGCTCAATGCATGAACATTTACAAACAATTAAAGGACTCTGCAGAATTACAAGAAAGAGAGATGATTTTCCCAGACTTACGCAAGGTTTATGTAATCCTCTCCTCTCTTGATGAATCCTGGGATGGATTAATTTGTGCTATGGAAGCTATGGCTGAAATTGATTTAACTTTGGAATTTGTTACTGGAAAACTGTTACAGGAATGGGAAAGAAGACAGGAGCAAGAAATAAAAGGAAAAAAAATAAACACAGATATACAGAAGAGAGAAGGTATAGTAATACTTTAAAGGTACATGAAATTAAAAAGTGCTACAATTGTGGTTCCGAAAAACACTTAAAAAGGAATTGTTCTAAGTTGTATAAGAACCGTAAGTCAAGAAGTAAAGAAGGAAATTACAGAAAAGAAAATGAACCATTTTCTGCACATATTGTAAAAGCATAAAATAATAATACAAGTAAAATAGCATGGATTATTGATTCTGGAGGAACTCATTTTATAGTAGATGTTAAAGGATTGTTTGATAACATGATAGTAAGAAAAGAGTTTGTAACTTTAGCAGATCAGTCTCAAAGGAAAGTAGAAGGAAAAGGAACAGTATATGTAAAATGTATAGATACTCTAGTAACAGATGTATTATATGTTCCTGAATTGAAAAACAACCTAATATCTGTTTCAAAATTAGATACTATGAATTACACTGTTATGTTTAAAAATGGGAAATATTTAAACAAGGAAGAGTATATACAAAAGGAAAAATATAAAATTCACTGTATACTATAAAAGAAAATCAATTGAAATGTTGTAATGGTGGTAAAACAAGAATTACAGTGTCAAATAATCCTCCACATGACAATTGTATGCATTTGTTCCATAGAAGATAAGGACATGCAAATTTTAAAACTATAAGTAAAATGCCAGAACTGTCTAAAGATATGAAACTAAACAAATGTAATTCGTACATGGACTGTAATACAGTATATCACAGAAATGAGTACACTCCCTCACATTTCATAAATATTTTAGTATAACTTTTCATGTGACAACATTGAAGAAATGACACTTGACTACAATGTAAAGCAGTGAGTATACAGCTTGTATAACAATGTAAATGTGCTGTCCCCTCAAAATAACGCAACACACACCCATTAATGTCTAAACCGCTGGCAACAAAAGTGAGTACACCCCTAAGTGACAATGTCCAAATTGGGCCTAATTAGCCGTTTTCCCTCCCTGTTGTCATGAGACCCATTAGTGTCACAAGTCTCAGGTGTGGAGGGGGAGCAGGTGTTATCACTCTCACTTTCTCAGACTCGTTGAAGGGGTGGGGGGTCAGCCTGTCAGTGCTCAGACCATATGCTGCACACTGCATCAAATTGGTCTCCATGGCTGTCGTCCCAGAAGGAAGCCTCTTCTAAAGATGATGCACAAGAAAGCCTGCATACGGTTTGCTGCAGACAAGCAGACTAAGGACATGGATTTCTGGAACCATGTCATGTGGTCCGATGAGGCCAAGATAAATTTATTTGGTTCAGATGGTGTCCAGCATGTGTGGTGGCAAAACCAGGTGAGGAGTACAAAGACAAGTGTGTCGTGCCTACAGTCAAGCATGGTGGTGGGAGTGTCATGGTCTGGGGCTGCATGAGTGCTGCCAGCACTGGGGAGCTACAGTTCATTGAGGGAACCATGAATGCCAACATGTACTGTGACATACTGAAGCAGAGCAAGATCCACTCCCTTCGGAGACTAGGCCGCAGGACAGTATTCCAACATGATAACGACCCCAAACACACTTCCAAAATGACCACTGCCTTGCTAAAGAAGCTGAGGGTAAAGGTGATGAACTGACCAAACATGTCTCCAGACCTAAACCCTATTGAACATCTGTGCGGCATCCTGAAATGGAAGGTGGAGATGCGCAAGGTCTCTAACATCCACCAGCTCTGTGATGTCGTCATGGAGGAGTGGAAGAGGACTCCAGTGGCAACCTGTGAAGCTCTGGTGAACTCTATGCCCAAGAGGGTTAAGGCAGTGCTGGAAAATAATGGTGGCCACACAAAATATTGACACTTTGTGCCCAATTTGGACATTGTCACTTAGGGATGTACTCACATTTGTTGCCAGCAGTTTAGACATTAATGGCTGTGTGTTGCATTATTTGAGGGGACAGCACATTTACCACCAAACATTGCTAGAAATTGGCAAAAAGCAATGCACGAGGAAATAGAAAGCATGAAAAAAAATCAACTTGGACTTTAACCACATTACCACCAGACAGAAAAGCAATAGGTTGTAAATGGGTTTATAAAATCAAAAGAAACGCTTCTTTTCTTTTTCCTTTCTTTCCTTCTTCCTTGCCCACTTTTTTATAATATTAAAATTCTTTTTTAATATTATTAATAAATTCTTTTTATTAAATTCTTTTTTTTTCTTTTTAATATTTTTTTTCTTTCATATTTTTTCTTTTTCTTTTTTTTCTTTGTTTTTTTTATTGTTGTTCTTTTGTATGTGGGTTTTTGATTCAAGATTTTTGTTTTTGTTTTTGTTTTCTTTATTATTGTTTTGGATTACCTGATTAGGCTGGGGTTGTAGAAAGAAGAAGAGATGTTAAAAGTTAGGAGGGAAGGCATTTGAGTATATATATAGATAAAAAAATGAGGTGGGGTGAAATAGGGATGAAGGTTTGGCTGGGGTCCAGACTGGTGGGGGTGACGTCTCCCCCCCCTCCCAGAGCTCATGCCAAACATTAGTGGGATGTGGGGAAACGGGAGGGAGGAAAAGAATTTATATGTAGGTAAGAAGGACAGGGATAGGAAATTAGAGGTAGGTGAATTTATTTTTTTTAGTTGTTTTTGTTTTTGTTATGTGAGATGCACAAAGGGACCGAATAAGAGGCAGAGGATGGAACGGATATGGGGAAAAACATAAGGGTAGCGACTTTAAATGTGAAAGGCCTAGGGTCTGTATTAAAGAGAAGGAGGATAGAATTATTATTAAAGAAAAGTAAAGTTGACATTATCTATTTACAAGAGACACATCAACTAAAGGATGGAGTCAATGAATTGAAATTACAAAACATTCATATATATGAAAAAGCATTTGGGACCTCTAAATCTAGAGGGGTAGCAATATTAATATCTAAACATTGTGAATTTGTGATAAAAGAAGTAATAAAAGATAGTAATGGTAGATATTTGATAATTCAAGGTCAAATGGGGGAGGAAGATTATACATTAGTAAATGTGTATGCACCGAACATGAATCAAGGAGAATTTTATAGAACTGCGATTAAAGAAATGGAAAAGGTTAGGAAAGGATATGTGATCATGGCAGGAGATTTCAATATGGTTCTGGATAAGGTGAAAGATAAATCCACATGTAAAAAAGATGAGTTGAATAAAAGAGGTACCCTCCTGAGTAAGATACTAAACACTACGGATTTGAAAGATATATGGAGAGAATTGAAGGGAGACGAAAGAAGGTTTACATATTATTCTTCTGTACATAATAGTTATTCTAGAATAGATTTTATGTTTATATCACAAAACTTAATTTCAAAAGTAGTAGATACGAATATTAATGTGATAAAAATAACAGACCACGCGTTGATGGTGTTGGAGATGAAAGTTAAGAAAGATTATAGAGAAGCCAGGAGATGGAGAATAGACTCCAATATTTTTCAACATACAGAGGTTGTAGATAAAGTTAAGAAAGAATGGCTGGAAATATGGTCATTTAATGAAGCAGGTGGGAATAAAATAGGAGTGTTATGGGACACTATGAAAGCAGTCATGAGAGGAATTGCCATAAGAGAATCCTGTAGATTAAAAAAAATTGAGAGAAGAAAATATAAAAAGAATTGAAGAATCATTAAAAGACTTAGAAAGCAAATATTTTATGGATAGAGATAACAAAAAATTAATTGAGATTCAAGCTAAAAGAAAGGAATTAGAAGGTTTAGAGTTAGAAAAGGTCCAGAGGGACTTGATATACGCTAGGAGGAATTTCTTTGAATACAGTAATAAAAATTCAAAACTTTTAGCTAGAATAGTTCAAACTAAAAGAGCAAAAAATATAATTGGAGTGATTAAAGATAAAACGGGAAAGAATTGTAGTTTAATGAAAGAAAAACTAAAGATAATACAGGAATTCTATCAAAATTTATATAAAGGTAATAGTGCATCGAAAGAAGATATAGAAAATTATATTAAAGAAAATGTTAAGAGTAAATTATCAGAGAATGATAAAAAGGATTTAGATAAAGAGATAAAAGAGGAAGAGATTATAGAGATTATTAATAAATTAAAAAATGGTAAAACTCCAGGTTTTGACGGATTAGGATCAGAATATTATAAAACTTTTAAACCAATATTGATCCCTAAGTTAAAAGTGCTCTATAATGAAATATTGGAAGGAGAGAGAATACCAGATTCTTGGAAACATTCATTAATAACTCTTATTCCAAAGCCTAATAAAGATTTAACAGACCCAAGTTCATATAGACCTATTTCACTATTAAATCAAGATGCAAAGATTTTTACTGCAATACTTGCAAATAGAATTAATAAATTTATTATAAAATATATTAAAGAGGATCAGAATGGTTTTTTAAAGGGTAGACAAATGGAGAATTTAACTAGGAGGGTATTGAATATTTTATACAATATAGAAAAAGACAAACTGAAGGCAGGTATTTTATCATTAGATATATTTAAGGCATTTGATTGCGTGGAATGGCCAACATTAAAGATTTTGTTAAAAGGTTGGGGTTTTGGAAAGAAATTTAGGGGGATAATAGATCAACTATATCTGGAGAATACCTCTGTAGTAATAGTTAATGATGGGATTACAGAACAAATAGCTCTAGGCCGAGGCACTAGACAAGGTTGCCCTCTTTCTCCAGTTCTGTTTTGCTTGATTATTGAAATGTTGGCAAATGTAATAAAGAATGATGATTTAATTGAAGGTATGGGGGGAAAGAGTAAAATAAAGATTAATCTATTTGCTGATGATTCCTTGTTGACAGTGAAAAATCCGTTAGAATGTGTAGATAAAATTAGAACTCATTTAGAAAAATTTGGAAGAATAACTGGATTATGTGTAAATTGGCAAAAATCTGAATTAATGTTATTTAATCATAATAGAGTAGAACAAGAAAGGTGTGTTGAAAAATATGATTTCAAATTATGTAAATCAATTAAATATTTAGGAATAGATCTAGCAAAAAATATTCAAAAAATAAAGGAATATAATTATAATAAACTAAAGGAAGTGATTAAAAAGAAATTACAGGAATACAGTAATTTTAAGATATCTTGGTTTGGAAGGATTGCATTGATAAAAATGAAAATCTTACCAAAAATTTATTTCTTATTTAGAATGTTACCAATACAGTTAACAGAGGATGATTTGAAATTTTGGCAAGGAATAATTAATAAGTACTGTAATGAAGGGAAGAGATCTAGAATAAATAAAAAGTATTGGTATAAAACAACAAAAAAAGGTGGTATAGGTTTACCAAATTTAAAAAATTATTATTTGGCTAACCAATTGAGGTTTATTGGGGAAATTATATATAATCCAGAAAGGCTAATTTGGTGGGAAATGGAATCATCAGAATTACAGGCAGATATAGAAAAATATTTATTCGGTATAGTTAAGAAATATAAAATAAGTGAAATTAATAACCCATTTTTAAAGACATTGTTAAATATATGGTATAAGTGTAAAAAGAATTTATGTTCATCATACTCCCCACTTGGATTAGTGACAGAAATAGAAAATTTTCCTACCAATATGAAAGTGTATGTGGATCTATTTAAAGAAAAGAAAGTGATTAGATTGAAAGATTGGTTGTATAAAATGAGATCGACAGATCAAATGAAACAAACTCTTCAGAATAGGAGCATTTCATGGTTGAATTATATACAATTAGAAAGATGGACTAATGAATGGGTAAATAAATATAATAAAGGTAGAGAATATACAAAGTATGAACAATTTTTATTGTCATATGAGGACATTCGGATGACTGACTCAGTGAAAGGTACTGTGAGTAAAATTTACTTACTTCTTCTTAATTTAGAGGAAGAGGAAAGTGAGAAAGAAGGATTGAAAATAGTGTGGGAGCAAGATATTGGAAAAAGAATAAATGAAGAAGAATGGAGGATGATATGGAAAATGAGGGTGTTAAGATTTATGTCAGTAAGAATAAGGGGGGAAAATTTTAAACTTAGTTTAAGATGGTATTTAACACCGTCAAAATTAAATAAAATTAATGTCAATCATCCAAATGTCTGTTGGAAATGTGGGAAGGAAATTGGTACATACTTTCATATGTGGTGGGAATGTGAAAAAGTGCAAAGATTTTGGAAACAAATTTTTAAAGAATTAAGCTACATATGTGAAAAAGATATAGAATTTAATGCTGAGATTGCTTTGTTATCAATATATGAGAATGTGGAATATGACAAAATGACTAAAGAATTGATAACCAATTTATTAACAGCAGCTAGATTGATTATAGCTAGGCAATGGAAATCAAAAGTCGAATTGCAAATTGAAGAATGGTATAAAGAAATATGGAATATAGCAATAAATGATAAATTAACTTGTAACTTAAAGGTTAAGAAAGGAGAGTTGAAAAAAAAAACTTTTATGATATATGGGGTAGATTTTTGGAAAATGTGCTAATAAGAGGAAAAGGGAAAGCTCCAAATCAAGAATCAATGCAGTTTTGGAGAAGAGGACAATAGAAGAAGAAGAAGAAGAACAATAAGGAAGAGGAAGATTATGGCAAGAGGTCCCGCATATGGTGGTGGGGAACACAGTTAAATTGTATTTTAGTTCGTATGTTATATGTTTTTGTTTATCTTATAGTTATATAATAATAATAATTTAAAAAAAATTAAAAAAAAGAAACGCTTCAGGAGATATTGAAAGATATAGAGCAAGGTTAGTAGCAAAAAGATACAATCAAAAACATGGCAAAGATTATGATGCAGTGTTTCCCCAGTAGTAAAGCATGAAATAATTAGATTATTGCTAAAATTAGCTGCAATAAATGGATTACATGTTTTACATTATGATATTAAAACTGCTTTTCTATATGGAGATTTAGAAGAAACATTGTATATGGAACAACCTCCTGGATTCATAGAAAATCCAAACCTAGTGTGTAAGCTAAGTAAATCTATCTATGCTTTAAAACAGAGTGCTAGATGCTGGAATGCAAAGATTGACCAAACTTTAAAAATACTAGGATTTAAACAAGCCATAGCTGATTCGTGTTTATATATAAAACAAAATGGTCAAAGCATTGTATATTGTCTAATTTATGTGGATGACATTCTTCTCATATGTAAAACTGAAAAGAAAAGAATTTGAAAAACACATAGAAAAATACTAAAAGTAAAAAAGTAAAAGTTTTGGGGAACGTAACTCAATTTTTAGGGTTTTAGGACTACAGGTCTGCTTTTGTCCAGTTCTGCAAGTGCTGCACACTCTTTGAGAAGAGCTGGGAGAATATCCCAGACCTTTTGCTTAGCAACTAGGGAATCTGCCCTATATTTTCCCAAAAATAATAAGATCAAAGGGAATTTCCCTCATCCACATTTCAGTTGCCCACCTCACTTTTTTTCAGAGCCATGATTAGATGTTTTCTGAAATAGCTACCCTGATGATCTATAATGTACAGGATGCAGCCAGTGAAGGACAGGAAAAGGAAAGGTGGCTACTTATGGGGAAATGGCACCCTACAGATGAAAGAGCTTCTGTAGCAACTTGCAGGAAGATCCTGGTTATTTATAATTCCCAGAAACCAGCGAAAGCTCCAGGTATCCCAGTTTTAGCAAATGATCCAAATCTGTCTTGCAAGATTATATGATCCAGCCTTCCTTCTAACAAAACGCCTCCTCAACAGAGAGAAAAGCTCCAAGATTTACTTCATACAGGTAAAAGTATGTGTGGATCTAGTGGGAAATCTTAATCTTGCCATTGTCTTTCCCTTCCAAACACATATAGAACATCATCAGACAGGATAATTGTTCCGTGCTGGTGCATGCTCCCTTTCACTTAGTCACATTTTCTTCCTTGTGGTCTTTGAATCACCCATATGGGTTACTTTCGCACCTGTGTGGATGTCCTCATAATCTTCTAGAGTGTAAAGAAGCGTTTGGACACATCCTCCCCTCCATTCATCTAGTTGTCAGTTCCCTTTCTGCCACCACTGAGAGAACACCTCAAGAGTTTTCTTAGAGCCTACCATTATTCAATTATTTTTCAAAACTGTCTGTATATAGTTATCTCTTACCTGTCCTTGACTGTCTTCTCTTCTTCTTTGATCCTGTTGTTCTGTTAGTTATTCATTGGCATTCAGTCATCATCTGTCGGTTAACAGCTGTTTCTGCCTCTTTATGGCCCCAATGGTCTGTTCAAAAAGTGCATCAGTTGCAGCAATAAAATCCCCCTTCTTGACAGACATTCAAAGTGCTTGTGTTGTCTCAGTGAGGGATATCAAATGCAGGTAGCTGTCAGGAACAACCAGTTTCATTTGAAGTTTTATCTGTAGGGAAAGCCCCTACAGAAAGTCAACAGCATCACCAAGGAGACCCAGGTTCCTACAGTCTTGGTCTGTAAAATGCCATTGAAGAAACCTGTTGTGGACTCTCTCCAGACCAACTTAACCTCCACTAAAACCACTGAGGAACAGGCTACTCAGATAACCATAGCCAGAAAACTCTGACTTCAAACCTCAATATGGAGGACAGGACCTCAACCTCAAAACTGTCAAAACTGCCACCACTGATGCAAAAGAAGAAGAAGAGAACTACTGATTCTGATTCCTAGAGCAGAAAGGCAAAACCTAAGAAATCAAAGGGTCAAACACCTGCTGCCAACCTCTTTACCTTGCTGTCATTCACCTATATTCAAGTCTTCAAATGAGAGTGATGAGGAGTGTGATGACCTAGTCTGTGTGAGCTTGGCTTCAAAGTCAGCGTGGAAGAGGCACCATGCTGACTGTTCACAATCGGCCTTGAAATTGCCTCTGAGGAGGGGACACCACCATCTCTCCCCCCTGCATGGCCACTCTAGTTCAGTATCAAGAGAGGATATCAGGAAGGCAGCTCACCACAGTGATTGTCCTGCATCTCAGTTGGTTTTCAGATCCCTGGTATCAACCTCTAAACAGCACCACAAGTCTACCTACCAGGCTCCACCACAGAGCAAAACAAATGGATGCAGCCCCATCAATTGGATCCCATCAGTTCTGGCAACTTCCCACCAATGCAATGTTGGCTTTTTCTTTAATAAATAACATATAACCTCTAACTCGCAGGGTCTGCACACAGCAGCTTCATGCATGTAGATTTAAAAAAAATTGTATAGTAAAATGTGATGTTCTCCCTTACATGTGTTTATGTTGGCAATTAATAGTAAAAAGTCACTTCTGCTTTTAGTTGAAACATTAAATACTGCTCATAAACATATTTTAAATATATCATACCTCATAGTGGTTAGACATTTGGTATTTGTCATATATGTTTTTGGCTTCCTGACAGACATATTTTCTCCAGTAAATAACTAATTCACTCATTGTTTTACGTGAGTAAGCACTATCTGGCCCTATCAAATCCTGTCAATTACATCTTTAACCCTATCATTGTCCCATATTGTCTGAGTCTCTGAGTTACATATTGTCTGATTCCTATCTTAGTCCCATATTGTTGTCTGTCTTAAAGACGTCTAAGTAATACCTGCCTTATATAGCTAGCTGACTAACTCTAGACACATTCTGATTGGTCAGAATTCTATGCTATGCAAATACACCTTTCTAGTCTTTCATAGCAAATACATTTTAACATACAGACACACACATACATACTATGTTGTATAATTATATATATATGCCAACATGCAACACCTTCGCCTCTTATGGGGAATTCCCCAGCACTGCAACCAGCAGGAGGTAAAGTATGGAGTTAATCTGTATCTGCTTCGCAACCATCTAAGCATTCCCAGAACTGAAGACGTCAGGACTGATCTTCGGCTTCAAACAAGGACTTTAGCACCCTGCTGGTACCGTCTAAGTCACCAAGTGCCAAACATTGGCACAATGTTCTGAAAGTGACACAGCATTGCAAACTTAATCTTTAAAAAAGCACTCTGCAGCTATACTTACTAGAGATGGGGACGAATATAAAAACAGATCGGTTTTTTTGATGAATATAGCCAATTCGTCAAATATTCATCAATCTGTATTCATAAAAATATAAATCTACACGAATATGGCTGGATGAATATTTCCTCAGTTTTATTCGTTGATCCATCGATCCGTTAATATTCGTATACTGTATATTCATTACCTTTTTGGGGGTCTCTCTGAGCTTGCTGGTGCCAATTAGAAGCTTTGGCGAATCAGGACAGAGATTGTGGATTGGCATGTTGGGCAGCCATTAGCGCTGCCGAAAGGTGCCGAGAGGCTGTATATAAGCTTTTCCCCTCCAGTCGTTGCACACTTCTGTTCATGCTCTCCGGAGTGAGAACAGTTGCTGTGGCTGGCTTGCTGTTGCTCTGGTGGTTTGGTTTCACTTTTGTGGCAGCAAAGCAAACGAACGTGTTGCTTATATTTTTCTTTTCCAAAATTATCATTCATCATCATCATCATCAGCTGTACTGGGAATTTTGGAAGGGATTTTCAGGTAGCTTAGGCTACTTGGAAGGGCTTTTTTCAAACTTTTTTTTTTCTGGAGGCTTGTGTCGTGTGTGTCGTCTTCAGGCAAGTGGAGGCTTGCATCTGAGGCACAGTGGTGTGTGTGTGTGAATTTGTTGGTGTGACTTTTGTGTGTGTGTGTGTGTTTAGCTTGGCAGGACTACATTATTCAATCAGTTTTCAAAAGTTTAGTTTTGGACTTGGGAGGCTTGCATCTCAGGCACAGTGGGTGTGGGGGGCATGTAGCTGGATCAATCCTTTTTTCTCCTTTTACCCAAAATGAAATTGGTGTGACTTTTTTGTGTGTGTGTGTGCGCGTGCGTGCGTGCGTACATGCATGTTTAGCTGGCAGGACTACATTATTCAATCAGTTTTCAAAAGTTTAGTTTGGGACTTGGAGGCTCGCATCTCAGGCACAGTGGGTGGGTGGGGGGTGTAGCTGGATCAATCCTTTTTTCTCCTTTTCCCTAAAATGAAATTGGTGTGACTTATTTATTTATTTATTTAACTTATATGCCACCCACACTATCCAAGGGTCTCTGGGCGGCTTACAACAATTAAAATACAATAAAAAAAGATAAAAATTAAAATACAATTAAAATATATACTCTAAAAATTGCCATCAGCACCCACAGTTGATATTATTTCAATTAAAAGCCTTCTGGCGCCGAAATGTCACCATGACGTGTGTGTGTGTGTGTGTGTGTGTGTGTGTGTGTGTGTGTGTGTGTGTGTGTGTGTGTGTGTGTGTGTGTGTGTGGTGTGGGTGTGGGTGTGGGTGTGGGTGTGGGTGTGTGGGTGTGTGTGGGTGTCTGACTGAGACTTAGCTGGCAGGGCTTTTCTTTTTGGATTTTTTTGGATTTTCATTCAGCCACAGTGGGTCGGGGGGGGGGTATTTTTACTAATTACATTATACTGGGGGGGGCTTTGTTTAGGTAGGGAGGTCACATTTTAGTAAAAGAATTAGTCCACCACCCCATCATTCAAAAAATAAAATTTGCACAGTCACTCCCTCTTTCCATTGTTTTATTAATTAGATTATTATTATTATTATTTGTTTAGTTGGTTTGGTAGGCAGGCAGTAGAAAATGAAAGGATTTCTTCACGGCCAATCCAAGGGGAAAAAGGCTATGAAGCCACGTAGGCTAGGCAGTGGCAGCATGTCCATCACCACCACGTGTACGTCTGCTACCACCACCATGACCACCACTGTTCCTCCTCCAGTGGCCTTGGAGGCAGGCACGGAAGCACAGCTTCCAGAGGTGCCTGAAGAACTGCCGCTCCTCTTCCTAGAGGAGTCTGAGGAGTTACTGGTTGTTTCTGAAGATCCCCAGTCTGATTTGGAACCAGTATCGGCAGGGCAGGCTTCACAGTTCCCCCCACCCCTGTCCCCAGAGTCATCTGTTCCCTCCTCCCAGACCAGCAGCACCCCTGGGACAGAGAGTTCTTCCCAGGCCAGCAGTGGGTCCTGTTTGGGCAAACATGGCAGAGAGGCCATGTGGGCTCATTTCACAATGCTCAATGACCCACAGCTGGCACGCTGCAATGCCTGCCTTGTGGTGGTCCGGAGGGGGCCAGACCCCAGGCATCTGTCCTCCACCGCCCTCTGCCAACATCTGGAGAGGCACCACCCAAGGCTCCTGTCCAGGGAAGGCACTTCGTCCGCGCCGTCTGGGAGAGGGAAAAGAGCAGCTCCAGGGGAGGCAGAAGGGAGGCAGGAGGAGGCACCTCCTTTCAAAAGGGCAGCCACAGGGGTTTCTGGGGCCGGGAGCATGAGGCAGGCCATGCTCCACAAAGTGGCACCCATTTGGATCCCGTTACTGTGGAGAGACTGTCATTCATCAAGGTGAACTTTCCCTTGTTGGGCTTCCCCTCATTGAACCCAAAGAGGTAGGGTTCCAATGACAGTCTCTCCCTTAACACACTGCCTGCCTCCCTGCGCCCGCCCCTCTGCCCGCCCACCCGCCTGCCTGCCCACCTGCCCACCCTCCAGTCCTCCTGAAAATAAAAGCCCTGCCTACTTGCCTGCCAGCCTGTAAACCTGCCCCTCAGTCAGAAGTCCAGCTGCTGATTCCAGTCGCCTCCTCAGGCCAAGTTCCAACCAAGTCGTGCCCGCCTGCCTGCCTGCTAGGTCATGTCGGCCCAGCGGGCCAAGCTTAGTCCTATTGTCTTCTTCCTGCCTGCTGGGTTAAGCCCTAGCGCGCCAAGTTTATATTAACGTCTGCCTGCCTGCCTGCCTGCCTGCCTGCCGGGTCACGTCGGCCCAGCGGGCCGATGATGGGGTGACATGCAGACAGGTTTTGGGTGGGGCAGAGCCCAGCTGGCCCTCCCGGCACGGGTTAAACCAGATCAGCTCAGCAATATGAAGCCAGGCGATTTGGTGATGTGGTGACGCGCAGACAAGCTGTGGGTGGGGCCGGCCCTCCTGGCACGGGTTAAACCAGATCAGCTCAGCAATCTGAAGCCAGGTGATTTGGTGATGGGGTGACACACAGAAAGGCTTTGGGTAGGGCAGAGCCCAGCCAGCCCTCCTGGCACGGGTTGAATGAGATCAGCTCAGCAATCTGAAGCCAGGCGAATTGGTGATGGGGTGACGCGCAGAAAGGCTTTGGGTAGGGCAGAGCCCGGCTGGCCCTCTTGGCACGGGTTAAACCAGACCAGCATGCCTGCCTCAGACAGACATCTCATCAAGCCCGGCACACCCAAATGTGCCAAGAGGGCCAGCCAGGCCTCTTGGCAGTTGGCACACCCAAGGCCGGTCCCGGCATCCCGAATGTGGCAAGAGGGTCAGCCAACCCTCTTGGCACACCCAAAGCTGGTCCCGGCATCCTGAACGTGCAAAGAGGGCCAGCCTTTCTCAGCCCCCCCCCCAAACCTCCGAGGGCTATCTTTATCATATCCAGCCAAGTTGCAATCCCCAGCTTTCTAGTTCTAAACGAGCATCTTTGTCGCCCCATCACCCCATCACCCGGCTTCAGATTGCAGAGCTGATCTGTTTCCGACAGCCCTGCGGCCCTGTGGATTAACCGCTGTTAGTAGCACCGACCCTGTTCATCTGATGGTGTTGCTGGTGCTGTTGGAAGTTGCAAGCAACCTCAGTTGCCTCCTGGGGGCAAAAACCTTTGCTTTGCAGGCAAATCTGATGTTGCTGAAGAAGACCAGAGTCTGTTCTGCTGCCTTTTGCCTCAGTGCCCCGATGGGGCCAAAAGAGTCTGCTTTCCTGCTGCCAACTTCCTCAGTGCCCAATGGGGCAGCACACGCCACTTTGCTGCTGCCAACTACCTCAGTGCCCGATGGGGCAAGACACAGTACTTTGCTGCTGCCTTTTCCCTCAGTGCCCGATGGGGCCAAAAGAGCCTGTTTTCCTGCTGCCAACTTCCTCAGTGCCCGACGGAGCCAAAAAGCCTGCTGTGCTGCCAAATACCTCCTTGCCTCCAGTCCTCCTGAGGGCAAACTGTACTTCACTGGCAAATGTAATGTTGTGCTGAGCTGAAGACAAACTGAATGCCTCATGCATACCTCTGCCAAAGGGACCTCTCATTCTGCTGAGGCCAGATATAACTCCCTCAATGCCACGGGCTTCTGTGCCGTGTGGTAAACTCTCCTGGGGGGACCCAATTTGTGGGTGATTAACTCAGAGTTCTGATATCCAATCTTGACCAAAGTTGGCAGGCGTGTTGGGGAAAGACACAGGAAGTTCCATTGTGATTCTGGATTCTCTAAGTACCTGGGGGGAGCTTTTCTGGGGGGTCCTCTTTGTGACTATATAACTCGGGGGTCTGTGATCCAATATTCACCAAACTTTCAGGGAGTTGTAGAAAAGCATCTGAGGAAGCTTCCCTGCAAATTTGGTGTCTCTAGGTCATTGGAGACCAGTGTTATAGCCATTTAAATTGCAGACAAATCGACAGATCGATCCATCAATTTGTCGAAGAATATTCATATATTCGTATTCATTGATCCGTTAACCTTGATGAATAATGGATCAAAATGAATCACCATTTTTTTATTTGTCCCCATCTCTAATACTTACCATACCATCTTCATCCCAGTGCAAATGTCACTCATCTGTGCAAAAAGAAAGAAAGACCATTAATGAGAGCTCAATCCATTCCAATTCATCTGACGGTGCCATCTCCAATGTGACAGCTCCTGAGTTTGATATAAGACAAACTAACTCCATATCTTGCTATTTGGTGGCATTTTTTTTGATGGTCCTAGAATACTGCTATTTTGAACAGTTCATAATAGATATTTAAATACAAAGTAACATTTAGAAAAGATAATCATGAGGCAACCACATACAAAGAGGAATGGGGTGGGTAGGAGAAACTCTACAGCTAGCCCCAGATCACAAAGCTGGCTGTTTTGTTACAAGGCATGGTGGGGAATTGAACTCCCAGTCTCTGGTTCTGCAGTCGGGTGCTCCAGCTCAATCAACTATTGTTTCAGCCATTAATTGGAAGACCAACCTCTACGTTTAGCAATAACCTATTGTTACAGCTGAAAGGGTATTAGTGTTCAAAAGATGTGAATGAGGTTGAAACCAGAACTCACACCGACCCATAATTAGAAGAGGAAAATGATTAACATCAGGAGCTTCTCTTATCTTCACAAAGTATGCAAATTAATCAGGCGATTATTGTTTAGGATTCATTATGCGTGGGATTCATCTGCAGTCTGATTTCAAAAGACAGAAAGACAACATCAATTACCTTTCTGTCCTTTCCGCTCTTTTTATAAGCTGTTTCTATTTATGGCCTGAGAAATTAGATTTACAAGAAAGAACGTGCTTATAGCTCAAAACCTGTCATAAACCAAAGCAAATCCTGCTATAATAATGATACATAGTCTGCTCTTAAGAACTGATGTCTCCAGGCTATGCTGTTGAGAGTTTCTGTGAGCTGTAGTCAAAATGTAGCTTTTTCCAAGTACTTTACAGAATGTATATGTCTGTTTTGCTCCAGTATATTCTGGTCATATGGAGAAGCTAACCTTATGGCTCTTTCTTGTGCCAGCTTTACTCTTGTTTCCAGGAACAGAAGGAATCACAGTACATCCTCCCATACGTCCTAGAGATGGGGAAAGTTATCATTTTGGACTGGAACTCCTAGAATTCCTGATCCAGCCTGACCAGTGGCCATGCTGGCTGGTGTATTCGGGAAGTTGTAGGCCCAAAAGGTAACTCTCTCCTTCTCTAATATGGTCCAGAATGTCCAGTGTTACCAGAATACTGCAGAAAGAGCATACTGTGTCAGGTCTCCTTTCCTCAAAATAGGGAGGAAACAGGTCCAGAGTTGAAGAAGGTGCTGGAATGATACTTTTAGATCGTGTACAACAATGCACCAACCTTAACTTCTGCCTTTAGTAGTTGAAGCGATCAGGCAGAGCACCTCTGAGTTCATGTGCTGCTGTTGCTGTTTGGAGGTGGAAAGGAAAATGTTTTCAGTGTAGGAGTTTTTGGTAATTGTGTCAGGTGAGTGCAGCAAAGGAGGCCTGAAGTTATGACCTGAGTTTGAGTACAGAAGGCCCAAGACCTGGTTTCAGTATGCAGAGCTAGTGTGATGAAGACCAGCATGGGGCACCCTGAATGACTCCATTGTGAACAAAGAAGAACAAAGAACAAAAAATTGTCATTGAAAAGTGGGAACTGGTCTGTAAGGAAATGACCTAAAAGCAACTATCTACCAATGTTTTTTTAATATTATTTATTGCTTCAACTTGCACCTTGGGGAAAAATTTCACGGACCTTGAAAACTTAGATCCTGTTTACATTTCTCAAAAACCCCACAATATGTAGCATTTTAATTTTAGCTGACTTAAGTCACATGGTTTTTGAGCCATTTCCTGCAATCCTTCTGAGTAATTGAAATGCTCCCTTTTAAAACCAGCTGTAAGGTTCACAGTAGGCTTAAGGGCCTGGTCACACAGCCAAAAAACCTGGGATTTGACCTGTATTAAAAACTATGCTGAGTTTCACGTTCACACAATGAATTTCAAAGTGTGTATTTATTTTCCCCTGACTTATATTATTTTTTTAGGAAGCAAATTAAAATAAACAGTTACCAGAGAGCTGTTTATTTTAGCACACTGTTTTCTCAATGGACTTAAGCCCATTTAGTCATATTCTAGATCTGTTTTTTTCAACGGGGCAGAGAGAGAGAGAGAGAGAGTGACCCAAGAGTGGCTGACTTTGTGTCGATCCCTCTGTCATGATCGGATCACCACCTGATCAAATGCAGCCTCTCAGTGGTGCTACCCCTCACTAGGAGATGGGACTCATTAAGATGGCCTGCCCACACAGGCTATTGGATCCAATGAGCTTCCAAGATGCAATGCATGGGATACCAGCTGATCTGCTTGGTGCTCCTGTTGAAGCCCAGATCGCTGCTTGGTATGACACTGTGACCTGGACAGTTGACAAGATCACACTCAAAGGCCCTCTCCACTGCCAAGCCTGCCCTGCCCCTTGGTATACCCAACAACTACAGGTGATGAAGCAAAATAGGAGGAGGCTGGAAGGCATATGGAGGGGGACCCTGATGGAATGGAATTTAAAAGTCACAAAAATTGCATCTAACATCTGCTTAAGAATAGTGAAGGCCACAAGAAGATCACATTACACTGACTGGATAAGCGAGGACCGAAATCACAAAGTTGAACTGTTTCGTATCATCCACGATTTATCCAGAATTGTTCACAGGGAAAGGCTTCTCAGGAGCATCACCTGTGACCAATTTACGGCATTCTTTAAAAACAAAGTGGAGGCCATCCACCGGAACCTTGACCACCATCTTATCTCAGTAGATCAAGCTGAGACATCTACTGCGCCACCTTGTACAATGGGTCTAACCCAATTTCAGCCCGTGACATCACCTCAAGTTGACAAGATAGTTGACTGCTGTAGGGCTACTGCAACATCCCTAGATGTTTCCCAGCCTGGCACATAAAAGCTGCCAGGCCAATAATGGCAGAATGGGCCACCTCCATCATCCATGCATTTTTCGTTGAGGGCTGGTTCCCCCAGGAGACACTCATTAGGCCCATTTGCAAAAAAAACCTAATTTGGCAGCGGATGATCATAACAGCTGTAGACCTGTTTCCTTTGGAGGGGCTACTCTCTCCTCTAAGGATGAGATGCACAGCTTGGGCATACTACTGGACCCAGCACTGTCAGTGGACACCCAGATAGTGTCTATAGTCCATTCCATCTATTTTCATCTTAGGCGGATCACCCAGCTGCGTCCCTACCTTAACACCCGGTCCATGCATTGGTAGTCTCAAGAATAGACTACTGTAATGTTCTCTGTGTGAGGCTACCAGTGAAGGTGATACAAAAACTTCAGCAGGTCCAGAACATGGCAGCCAGACTTTTGAGCAGATTAAATAGATACTGGCATATTTCTCCCACTCTGGCTGCCTTAGACGAGTTACCTGTTCATTTCCGTGCCAGCTTCAAGGAGATGACACTAACATACAAGGCCCTAAACGGTTTGGGGCCTTGATAGAACCCCTGCTTTTAATGAGTTCTGCCCACCCTACTCATTTGTCTCAGGTGGGGCGGCTGAGGAATCTGGCCCTGAGAGAGGCACGAAAGAAAAGACCAAAAATTGGGCCTCCTCAGCAGTCACACAGCATTTATGGAACCAGCTCCCACCTGATATCCTTCTGGCCCCTTCCCTGGCTCTTTTTAAAGAGATCATTAAAAACCTGGCTATTTGGACAGGCCTTTGAGAGTATACCACCAACAGAACACAGAGCATCTATCAACTCTGAAGCTAGTGATTCTGCCATCTTGACTGTTGTTATTAATTGTTGTTTCTATGGGTTATTTTAAAACTTATAATGTTTATAAGCAACTTATAATGTTTAGTATATGTTTATTTTTCTTTATTTTGACGTTATATTTCGGTTTGTTGATGTTGATTATTGTTGTATTTTCTGTTGTGAACTGTGCAGAGTTGCCAGATGGGCGGTATAGAAATCAAATCAAATCCAATCCAATCAATCAATCAATCAATCAATCAATCAATCAATCAATCAATCAATGTAAACCTTATAGGAAAAGGTAAAGGTTCCCCTTGACATTTAGTCCAGTAGTGTCCGACTCTAGGGAGTGGTGATCATCCCCGTCTCCAAGCTGTAGAGCCAGCGTTTGTCCATAGACAGTTTCCGTGGTCACGTGGCCAGCGTGACTAGAGTAAACCTTATACCCGGGTATTAAAGAGAACATTTCAATTACTCAGTAGGAACACAGGAAATGACTCAAAAAAAGTAAAGTTTTGCAGCATTTGGATTGTGGCACAAAGTTCAAAAATTGGCCTCAAGGAATTTATAAGAAACAACATTTTAAAAAATCAATGTTGTTGTTGTTTAGTCATTAAGTCGTGTCCGACTCTTTGTGACCCCGTGGACCAGAGCACGCCAGGCCCTCCTGTCTTCCACTGCCTCCCGGAGTTTGGTCAAATTCATGTTGATAGATTCAATGACAGTGTCCAACCATTTCGTCCTCTGTCGTCCCCTTCTCCTCTTGCCTTCACACTTTCCCAACATCAGGGGCTTTTCCAGGGAGTCTTCTCTTCTCATGAGATGGCCAAAGTATTGGAGCCTCAGCTTCAGGATCTGTCCTTCCAGTGAGCACTCAGGGTTGATTTCCTTCAGAATGGATAGGTTTGTTCTCTTTGCAGTCCAGGGGACTCTCAAGAGTCTCCTCCAGCACCACAATTCAAAAGCATCAATTCTTTGGAAGTCAGCCTTCTTTATGGTCCAGCTCTCACTTCCATACATCACTACTGGAAAAACCATAGCTTTGACCAGCGATGGCGAACCTATGGCATGTGTGCCACAGCTGGCACGCGGAGCCCTTTCTGCCGGCATGCAAGCCATAGGTCGCCAGATCGCTACTCCCCCCCCCACGCAGCCAAACCTCAGGAGGCGGCTGCAGCCGCAGTGCTGGCGCTTCGGCAGGCGGATCCAGAGCAGCTGGTGCTGGCAGCGGATCTGGAGTGGGGTCTCGAGGCACCTCCGTGCCAGGATTCCCCCTTCTGCGGCCACTTCTGGTTCCGCCACCGCCGCCACAAGGTATTTACTCTTCTACTAAAGGGCCGGTTATTTTAACTGAGATTTCAAATTGATTTATTTTGAATTCTTCTGGCATGTGTGAATGCCTCTGTCAATGTAAATTGTGCATGTGGGTATGTCCCTCCTTCCCAAGCCTTGCTTCCCTCTGTCTCCCCCCCCCTCTCTCTCTTTCTCCAGTGAGCAGCCTCTGTCCGACATAGCAATATGTAACAGTTTGAAATAAATAAATACATTTTTTAAAAAAACTCAGCAGCCAGCAAGAGAGGGAAAAGTGCTCCCTCCTTCACAAGTCTCTGGTTAATTTATCTTGCCTTCCCTCTTTCCAGTGTTGGCTGCTGTTCTCTCACTCTGGTGCTGGCAGCGGATCCGGAGTGGGGTCTTGAGGCACCTCCGTGCCAGGATTCCCCCTTCCGCCACCACTTCCAGTTCCACCACCGCCACTTCCAGTTCCGGTTCCTCCGCCCGCTGTTTTCTTTCCCCCAGTTTGGGCACGCGAGCCCAAAAAGGTTCACCACCACTGGCTTTGACTATGCGGACCTTTGTCAGCAAGGTGATATCTCTGCTTTTTCAGATGCTGTCTAGGTTTGTCATCGCTTTCCTCCCAAGAAGCAGGCGTCTTTTAATTTTTTGGCTGCTGTCACCATCGGCAGTAATCATGGAGCCCAAGAAAGTAAAATCTGTCACTGCCTCCATATCTTCCCCTTTGATTTGCCAGGAGGTGATGGGACCAGTGGCCATGATCTTAATTTTTTAGATGTTGAGCTTCAGACCATTTTTGGTGCTCTCCTCTTTCACCCCCATTAAGAGGTTCTTTAATTCCTCCTCACTTTCTGCCATCAGAGTAGTATCATCTGCATATCTGAGGTTGTTGATATTTCTTCCGGCAATCTTTATTCCGGCTTGGGAAAAAATCAATAAATGGGGTCTTAACTGATGGGTTTATTATTGAGAAGGGAACCAGGCAAGGCTACCCCTTGTCATCACTCTTGTCTATTTTAGCAATGGAGATCTTTGCAACCAAGATTAGACAAGACGGCCAAATTGAAGGATCAAAAACAGACAGAGAGGAGTTGAAGCTAAGACGTTATGCAGATGATGTTGTTTTCATGATCTCCAATCCATTATATTCAATACAACAGGTAATGGAACAAATAGCAAAGTTTGGACTCCAAGTTTTAAAATCAATGGAGAAAAAGCCAAAATTATAACAAAATTTCTTACAAAACAACAAGATGTTAACATTATAAATAAATATAGGGTGTGAATTAACGGATAAACCAATAAAATATCTATGTATTTATTTAACAGGAAATAATAAAACACTATACAGGCGTACCTCGGTTTACGAAATTAATGCGTCCTCCGGGATGTTATGTAATGTGGAAATTTCATAAACCGATACGCGGATTGCGCTAGGAACAGGGAAGCTTCCAGGTGCAATGTGTCCTGGGCAAACCTTTTCGTACAGTGGGGAAAAAAAGAGAAACAACATAAACTGGGGCATTATTTTCTATGGATTTCGGTTCGTAAACCGACAATTACGTAAACCGAGGCTTTCGTAAACTGAGGTACCGCTATATAAGGATAATTATGAAAGCATATGGGAAATAATGCAGAAAGATCTAAGAGAATGGGCTAACCTAAAACTCTCCTGGCTGGAAAGAATATCAGCAATAAAAATAAATATATTGCCAAAAATTATTTTCTTGTTTCAAATTATTCTAATTACACTTCAGGATTTTTTTTTAAAAGACTGTCAAAGATAAATAAATACATTCATATGGAGTGGCAAAAAACCAAGGGTAACGTTATTACAAGATGATAAGAAAAGGGGAGGACTGGCTGTGCCTAATGTTAAATTATACTGTCAAGCAGCAGGTTTAGTGTGGATTGTAGATTGGATCAAAATACCTAAATGACAGGCTAAAGAAGTTGAAATCCACTGATCAATGTGAAGGTCTACACAACCTGTTAGGCATACAAAAAAAAGAACTAAATCCCACTATAAAGACATAATCAGGGACGGCCTGTTAAAAACATGGGATTCCTTAAAATTGAAGATCAGTCCAACAACATCGCCGATAAGGGCTCTTACAGATGCATATTTCAACAAGCAAGAGGGAATGATACATGACCTTATAACCTTTCAGGAGATGAGAGTCACAGGGAGGAATCAAATCTTGGCAAGGAATAAAAGAGGAAGGAAAAAAGATAAATTGACCATCTTAAATTAATTAAGCTATAAAGAGGCTACACAAGTTAATAAAGGAAGATTAAGAACATAGTGGTGCCTTGAGTTGCGAACTTAATTCGTTCTGGATGATGGTTGTAACTCAAGTTGGTCATAACTCAAAGCACCATTTCCCATTGGAATACATTAAAAAGCGATTAATCCGTTCCGGTCATTTTTAGGTTGTATCGCAAGGCGCTGGTTGTATCTCAAAGCATTAGTACCCATAGGAACTAATGCAAAAGCAGTTAATCCATCCACTAGGGGGAGACTTTTTTTTTAACCTAAGATGACCTCTAAGGTTAAAAAAAGGGCAGGAAAGGAGGGAGGGAGGGAACAATGGGGAAAAGAGGCTTTTTTTCCAGTTGTATCTCAAAGCGCCAGTTGCAAGTCAAAGCAAAATGTTGCGACCAGAGCTGGTTGTAACGCAATCTGGTTGCAAGTCAAGACGGTTGTAAGTCGAGGCACCACTGTGTTTGAGAGAATAATTATGCAAAAACCAAACAGATATTAGGCCAAATATACAAACTATTCCTTCAATTTGAAAGAGAAATGGAGCCAGTTAAAATCAGTATGCTAACGTGGATGCAGAATCTAGGGAAAGTGATAATCTTCCGTCAATGGGAGGGGCTATGGACAACAAATATAACACTCACTGCAAGTCAAACTTTGAGAGAAAACTGGTTTAAAATGTATCATCGATGGTATATAACTTCAAAGACATAAAAAATATGGGCAACATATATTCGGGTCTCTGTTGGAAGTGCCCAGAAGCTGAAGGCTCATACTACCACATGTGGTGGACTTGCAAAAAGAGAAAGAAATTCGAGAAAGACATTCATTCAAAAATGCAAAAGATTCTGAAAGTTGAATTTGAAATGAAACCAGAGACCATGCGCTTGGGAATAACACCCGATAATTTGGGAAAATCTTCACAAGAACATTTCAATTACCTCTGGACGGCAGCTAGGGTAATAATGGCAATGAAGTGGAAAACGAAGACATGACTGACAAAAGAAGATTGGAGAGATAAAATGCTTGAACATGCCACCATGCAAAAACCACAAATTATGTAAACAGAAGGTCAGTTAGAGCAGCGATCCTCAACCCCCGGTCCCCAGCCCGGTGCCGGTCCCTGGCCTGGGCCAGACCGGGCTGGCGAGAGAGACCTCCCCCCGCCCCCCCCGCGCACTCACCCCCACACCGCCCGTTTGCGCCTCCACGCGCGCTCCAGCATGCCCGCATGAGCGCCGCGCCGCCATTTGTGCGGGCCCGCACAAGCACGTGCTGCCGTTTGCGCATGCGCACGAGCGGTCGTGCGCATGCGCAAAATGGCGGCGCGCACATGCGTGCGCACGGGGGGGTGCCCCACCTTCCCCAGCTGGTCCATGGACCGAAAAAGGTTGGGGAACACTGAGTTAGAGAATTTGAAAAAGAGTGGGAAAACTATTTTGACCATTACAAATAATTAGAAGGCGTATAGAACCAACTTTGCAAAAGGTACTATGTAAAACGAGTAGTGTTCACATTCTAAAATTACTCTGGTTTCTCTTCAGATCATATAAATCTTTCACCTTTTTAAAAAAAATTATAAAATTATAATGCTATAATAGGTATAATTCTCTACATATTATTCTAAATTATTTTGAATAATATGTAGTATATAGTTGTTAAAATAAGAAGGGTATATAAACTATGTAAACTATGTAAATGGACTCACAGTTGTCCTTGATGTATGTGAAATGTATGAAAATTTTTCTTCATCTGTAGTTTTCCTTTAGTACTTCTACATATTTCTAAATTTAAAATAATAATAATAAAAAAGAAGTGTGCAGGTTCTTCTTGGGTGGATATTGCAAAAAGTCCTGCTAAATGCATTTTTTGTTCTACAGAATGGGTCACAAGTTTAGAAACATAATGATTTTTAAAGTTTTGCAAACTGTACTGAGCTCTGTGCTTAATTCTAGGAGCTGCACACAACGTAAATCTGTACAAAGAGCAATCACTTAATGTCAAAAATTCTTCACACATCTCTGATTGGAATGTGTGTATGGGTGTAATTCAAAATAAATGAATGAATGAATCAGCTTTATTCAGGAAAAATATTTTTAAAAACAAATCTGACATTACAGAAAGAAAGTGGGCATAGCTACAGCAAATATACAGGGACAGGGGGGAAATGTCCATTTAAAAGGAAAGGTTTTAGTTAAAGCTATGATTGAATATTGATGCTTTTGAATTGTGGTGCTGGAGGAGACTCTTGAGAGTCCCCTGGACTGCAAGGAGATCAAACCTATCCATTCTAAAGGAAATCAACCCTGAGTGCTTACTGGAAGGACAGATCCTGAAGCTGAGGCTCCAATAGTTTGGCCATCTCATGAGAAGAGAAGACTCCCTGAAAAAGCCCCTGATGTTGGGAAAGTGTGAAGGCAAGAGGAGAAGGGGACGACAGAGGACGAGATGGTTGGACAGTGTCATCGAAGCTATCAACATGAATTTGACCAAACTCCGGGAAGCAGTGGAAGACAGGAGGGTCTGGCGTGCTCTGGTCCATGGGGTCACAAAGAGTCAGACATGACTTAACGACTAAACAACAACAATGCTTGAATATGCCACAATGGGATTGTGTTGTACCATCTACTTGGCTGGACACTGAGGTACAAGAACAGTACATCAACATGTCCATATTTTGTGAGAGGAGGGAGAAAGAAGGTTGCTCAACATTCAAATGTCTTGATTCCCCCCTTCTTTTGGGAATTTCCCTGCTTTTTTAAAAATAGGAACACATCAACACCACTTTCAGGAAAAGAAAGTCTGTCTTTACTGAACAACTACAGTTGAGAGGATTTTCTAACCACTGTATAAATGAAGAAAGGAAACAGTCAACAGAATTTAGGATTTAGACAGTTGAACAAAATGGCCAACTTCCCCCAACCACTTCTTGTTTAACAAGAAAACTGCACCCACTCAGAATGGAGAGGACATGTAAGCCTGCCTCTTAAACAAACAGGTCCTGTATATTACAAAATAGAACTCATATAGCTGACCTTCAGAAGATGTTGTGTTGGTCAGAGTTCTCCCAGGGAAGTATATTTTAGGGCCAGAAGCTTTCCACCCACACTAGCTGTATCTGGAGATCGAAAACCACACTCCTCAGCTCACCACTATCACTTTACATGACTTGACTTGAGTAAAAGGCAAAAGTAGAGACTAAACACTTTCAGAAGGCAGAAGACTAAGAAGTTTGCAAGAAAATGTTTGCAAGAAAAAGAGAAAAAAAGCACCTCTACCACTCAGCTCCACAGAGGAGATAGAGCTATTTCATAATATTATAAAATTATTGAGAGCCATTTTATAATATGAAAAAATTGTAGGTTAGGGAAGTAAGCGAAGCAAAGATACAGTTTTAGGCCAAAGCTAGAAGATACAGTTAGAATATAATTAGAAGCAGAGCTCTCTGAAATGATAATAACAAATTGAAAAATCTGATTTTTCTATCAAGATCGTGTGCCACTCCACATTTTGCAAACTGATTGGTCAGTGGGAAGCAAACTCAGACTTCCTCTGCAAGTGTGATTGTGCCTCAAAGAACTGTGTTCCTGGAGAGGGGAAAACAACAGTAAGAAATATGCACTTCTCTTTATGTGTGATTTGCTCGCTAAAGCCAGAAAGCCTTCCTTTTCATCTTTAGATTGTTTGGAAATGGCCTCATAACCCTTCCCAGGTTGATTGGCACCAACAATTGCTTCTCTACAACCATTGCTGATGTGTTTCCTCCCTTGGCTTTGTGTTAACAGACACCTGAATTATCCAGACCAGCAAACTGCTAAAACTTCAACTTTTATAGAGGTGGTCACACTTGCTGATGATCAATTACTCAAGGGCATTTGGATAGCAGCACCTGACTGCTACTCTGCCTTTTAATTCCTATGGAAGCTGTAAGGGCCTACTTAGTTTTTCACACATGGCTTATCAATTTGGCTGGCACTGCTTATACAAAGCATGTGGGACTCATCTGCTTGCCAGGGCAGTTTAATGTGTGCCCAGAGCTAGACACAGTTACTCCTCTGGACCATTTCTCCCTCTGGACCCTTTCAGTCAGCATGGTTCTGCTGTCTGGGAGATTCTGGGGAAACAGTTTGTTCCAGGCTCTGTGAAGATGAGCAGAAGATGGCAGTTGCTAATTCTATCAGCAAAGCAGTTGCAAGTTGGTTTGTAGAAGCAGAAGGAGTTGCTTCCTCCAGTCTTCTGTGACTTTCCAAATCATACCACACAGAGAGCTTAAATTGCATGTAATGTTTTTGTGCTGCCTCACAATCTGGGGTTCTAGGGAACACCTGAAACTTTCAAGCGCTCACCAGCCCTACATTTTGCTGCTCTGGAAGCAAATGTGTAGTTGTGGGTGTGTTTTTCTCTGACAAATGGCATTCAGTCACTCAAAATTTGCTCATTGTGGCAATAATGGCAATTAACCATAGAGAGAATGGGAGCAAACTACAACTACATAGTTGTACGGTTGGTGCTACACAACTGAGTCTCTCAGATGCGGTTAATATTATTATTTTTTCTTTTCTTCTTCTTCTTCTTCTCTCTCTCTCTCTCACTCTGATTTTGGTATGATTTTTAAAATCACCATATTGTTCTAGATTTTTGTATTTAGAGTCTGTGGGATTTGTAAGTTTCAATTTGTAAATCTCCCAGAGGAGTGCATGCAATATACAGATCGCCTGCTTACCTACCTACCTACCTACCTACCTACCTACCTACCTACCTACCTACCTACCTACCTACCTACCTACCTACCTACCTACCTGACTAACTAACTAACTAACTAACTAACTAACTAACTAACTAAATAAATAAATAAATAAATAAATACTGTACTTCTGCGTATCAGAGATGGTGCCATTATTCTTTGGAAAAATTGGAATTCTCCTTTGTTAAAATCCATTGTGTGGCTTCTTTCATAGATATAGATTGCATGCGGAAAGTTGTATTGCAAACAAGACTAAGCAAACCCTCCAGTTATGTGTTTGTGTGTGTGTATCTATCTCTCTGTGCATGAGTGTGAGTTTTCAGTTTTGCATTTGTGCTTCTCTAGATTTAGCCAGGTTAAAATAGACCCAGATCAAGTAATGTTTGCATATTGCATCATCTCTTTGTACAATTTTCAAGACTGCACAAAGATACTGTGTTACTGAGGCTCTTAAAAGCACAAAGAAACCTCTGTGAGTTTTAACAGCTTTGATGGTTGCTTCAGATATTCCTAGATTCCACAACTCCTCCCCGTGTACTGATTAAACACGGATTTATTGCCCTTGAAGAGCGCTCTTTGAATAAATACTGAAGTCCTGCCTGCTTCTGCTGACCCTCCACATCACGATGGAGGGGATGGCTCTCTACCTGGTAGCTGCTCTCCTGGTCTGTTTCTCGACTCCATCTCACAGCCAGCTGTAAGTAGAAGATACACGTCAGTGGCCCACCCTGTTTTTCTGTTTCTTTACCCAGAAAAATGTTTTCTTCGGGAAAATGTTCTCTGCATTTTCTCCTCTGAAGTTCTGTGCTGCAGAGATCCATCAAATGGAAGATTCTGCTCCTTTTAGCAGGGATTTGGGAAAGGCTCAAAGGTAATGAATTTCTCCTTAGGTGTCTAAACATTTTGGCACACAAGGCAGAAAAATCAAAATAGTCACGAATAAAATCCCCAGTTGGCAGCTTTTCAGGTGAAAAGCCAAATTTATGGCACGAAGTGGGGCACTTCACTGCCTAATGGCAGGGCCAGCCCAGAACTTCTGAGGTGAAGCACAATTATTTCTTTCTTTGTTTTAGAAAAGGTGGAAACTGCACTTCTGAAAGAAGAACAGCAACCCTGTATTAACATCTTATATATGATGCTTATTATCCCCTTTCCATTTTTATTAATTTCTCTCTTTTTTCAATAATTTCCTCAAATGTCATCATTAATCTGTCCTCTTCTTCATTCCTTGCTCCAGTTTTCAGTTAGAAGTGTATTCAACTGTGCAAGTCTCTCATCCCCCAGTATTTCTCTTATTCACCCTCTATTATACATCTTCCATAACCAGTCTTTTATTCTAATAACTCACTGCTCGTTTAATACCTTTTTAAAGCTTCCTCTTAAGATTTTCTGGGAAATTTCTTAATTCTACTGCCAGATTCAAAGGAGAAATTGATGGGCTCAGTATTCCCCTATAACTTTTCTAACTTAACAACATGGGTTATCAATACTTTAAACCACATATCTAATATTTTCTTTAAATACCTCTACGTACGGCTGCTTCCTGTGGATACCTTGATATAGCTGTTGATTGGGAGTCAATAAGAATTTGACTGGGGTGAATGTAGAGCTAAGGCTGAAACGCCGTTGACAGGCTTCTGAGAGCAACAGTTTCTCTCTTTAGAAATGGTCACCGAGATGTCTTTGGAAAATCTCAAAATTGACTAACAATACTCCCTTCTGTAAAAATAAATAAATAAAATGAATCAATAAATACCTGCAGTAAATAGTTTATAGTGCCTAGGAGGGTTAGGTTACATCCCACACCTCAGTCAAGGGTTATCAGGTTACCAGGAAGAGTCATATTACAGAATCCATGAACTCACAGGCGAAAAAAATGAAGTTGTTGTGAAAGTAAAACCAAGGGAAGCGGTTTCCTCATTGAAGAACACACAAACAACCAGGCAAATTGCATATCTCTCTCTCTCTCTCTCTCTCTCTCTCTCTCTCTCTCACACACACACACACACACACACACACACACACACTACGTTAAATATGCATGACATGCACACTCCAGACCCCCTCCCACTTCCTCCACCCCGTCGCCTCAGAGGTGCTGCTCTTCCTTACTAAAATGTTCCCCACAGAAGTTCCTTTTGTTTCTGAACACCCTGTAAAATGCTGAGCTGTGGTCACCTCCCATTTTTCTTTTCAAAGAATGAGGTTGAAGTTGGGCATTCCTGGAAATAGAGAAGTTACTGAAGGAGAGGAGTTCTTTATATCGTGCTGTTACAAAAACTGGGTTCAGTTCATAGGTAGGTTAGCCAAATATCTGACTAAGGTGGAGAGAAAAGCAAACTGACACCCAGAAGTTTGCACACCGAAAGCCAATAGACACACTGACATGCAGGTAGCTTTGTTACATCGACCATGGATTTCCTTGGAGGGTGGTGGACTCTCTTTCATTGCAGGTCTTTAACCAGAGGATGGATGGCCATTTCTCGGGGGGGGGGGCTTTAGGTGCTCTTGTCCTGCTTCTGTGGGGAGTGGCACTCACTGATTTTTGGAGTCCCTTCCAACTTTGTGATTCATCTTTTTCAAATTTTATGAGGCAATACTCCAGTCAAAAATGTGTACAAAATGCATGTACTAGGGGAAGATGTATCTAATAGGAAAATATGTAAAAGAGTGCACATATATTAGGAGGAATGCACAGAACAATGCATGTAACTTTTCATGTAGATTGTTTAAAAATGGTGACTTTTGTGGGAATGGAGCAAAGTATAAGTAAGTCTGCAAAAATGAGAAACTGGTTAGAAATTGAGAGGGTTATCCTTCCTTTCTTTACAAGGGTGACTCTTTTTGGTTATTTTTATTGAATGATTTTACTGATGAGTTTTATTCTACAAGGAGATCTTACTTTTTACTTGGAGAAAAAATGTCTGTTTTCTGTAGAGGGAAAAAACACACATTTGTGCCATAGTTAGTCAATGAGGTTTGATCCATCACGTACATTTTTTTGCCAATCTATTCTTTGCTCACTTCAGTGGGGCCACCAGGATGAACTGACATTTTGCAATACAGTGGCCCAAATCCTGTTGCTTAGTGTAATAAATTCCACTAGAGTAGGCCCATTGAATCATTGGGGATTTGGTGAGTCAAATCTTCCATAAGATGCATTGAATCAAATAGGTCTACTCTAGTTGTGACTTACTTTACCACAGTAAGTTGCAGTTACAGTAGGCCTATTTGAACATATGAAGGAGTTGACTCATCAAATCCTGATTGATTCAACTAAGTCTACTTTGTTGCAATGTACTATGCTAAGCAACAGGATTTTTGGGCAATGTTTGATCAGAGTGTTTGCTGAAAGGGAGCAAGCAAGATAGCCCATTATTTGACTTTCTAGGCATACCTTTTGATTATTATTATTCAAATTATTATTTTATTACTGTTCAAAGAACCAAATTATCCCCTACCCCACTCCAAAATGGGATAGTGTAGAACCTAATACTTCTGTTTCACATTGGCACAATTCTCAGTTAGCTAGTAATAATATTTTGTTTTACTATAGCATTTTATTTATGTATTTACTTGAAAGCTACCTCTTAGGGCAAACGATCTCCCAGCTCCCAATTATTTCCTGTAATTGTTCAAAGCACATCATCTACATTGTTCCAGTGTAGCTCACCACAGTCATGTAAGCAAAGCTAACCCATCTGACAGTTTGCTAACATAGGCAGAACAGCAAACAGTAGCCATACCAACTCAAGATACATAAGACACCAGTTAAGCTACTTTGACCAGGAAACTTGTCAGAGATTTAGAAATTCTTCACTTCTTGTGAGCTTGTACTTCACTCACGTTATTGAATTTATTTATTTTTTGGTGCCATTTATATTCCAGCAAGGTGAAAGTCTCTTGAACACTTCTGGATTGTGTGGGGTTACCAAAAGAACTTAAGGTTTCTGTTAAAAATAAAGAATAAAATCTGTAGAGTTCAGACTTAGACATGTTTTCAATGTCATGTTGAGAGCACCAAAGTGTGGGTCTATCTAGGAATCAGACTTGCATCCCAGCCACCTTTGGTAGTTTCTTTCATGTCCAAACATTCCCCACCCATTTGGTTTCATGAAGGGTGAATACAGTTACAACAACACAACTATTAAGAACAATATACTATTGTTCTTAATAGTTCAAAATAAAGCCCACCCACAGCATCACAAGAAATGATAGACTGCATGTTAGGCAATATGGTAGTCTCCAAGCAGGGAAGCCTTGTGGGAAGATGAGTTGCTGGGGAGAGGCTAAAGACAGGAGAGCTGATTGGGGCAGGGTATCAAATTAGATGTTAACGGGAAAATATATTCTTTCTGACTGACTCATTTGTGCTTTCAGTGTGAGATTTCTTCAAAATTAGCCTCAGCAATCAGACTTGTAAGTTAAACAGTTTAACTTACCTTCCAGTTTACCTTCCAGTGGCTAATCATAAAACAGAGTATGCTAAACACAAGACATGGAGTGAAGAAAACTGCATGCTATGGCAAAGAGATGTTGTTCACCACTTGGAAGAGCACCTCTTCTGAAACAATGCTACGTGTATCTGGCCCTAGAGAAAGCCAGTGTGACAGAAAAAAAGCAACAGAGTATTCAGGTCACCATGAAGAAATCTGTATTTATAGTTTTAATGCTTAATTAAAACATTGATTTCTTGACTTTTCTAAAACAAGAGGACCAAAAGGTGTAGCATGGAATTGTAATCTAATATTATTAACACAAACCTCAACACATCAATTATTTCTCTTTATAGCTGCTCCCTCATCACCCCCAGTGTCTTGAGGATAGACAGCGAAGAGCAGGTTGTAGTGGAGGCTCATGGACTCAGCATTACAACAGAGATCACAGTCACTGTCCTAGATTTCCCTCAGAAGAGGAACAACTTCTACTGGATCAAAGCTAACTTGACAGAAAAAAATGGCATGATGGCAACTCCATCCATAAAGGTATGATTGGTATGGTTATAAATGGTGCTGCTGTCTTCAGAACTGTAGCGAGCAATTTTGAAGTGTGCCCTCAGATCAACTTTGTAATATTGAAAGTCATGTTACAATAACATTACAGCAAACAAGTGCTTAGAAAGCCAACTTCTCCATGTAACAGAAAGGGAAAAAATGGAAACAAGTCTTGTAAGAAACTCAAACTTGGTAATTCCCCCAAGCTTGTCTGCCAGCCAGCCGAGTCTTGTCCCTAGACCTCCCAATAAAATGCATGCTCCTTTCCCCAACCTGATTGTTGAAGCAAATGGGAGACCTGTCAGCCACCTTCTCACTCCTCTGCTTTGCCCTAGACCAATCTGGGCGTGTGCGTTTTTGCACTGTTCTTGCAAATATAGTTCCTTAACTTTGGTCCTGAGGGAGGAAGGGGCTGTGCTGAAAGTCAAGTGCTAAAAACAAGTGAATGTTTTTCCATGTAGTCTCTGTATTTTACTCATATGTCTGAAGAAGTGGCCAATGTTCAATAAAAGCTTACATGAAAACATAGCAATTAGTTTTTAAAGTGCCACAATGTCTTTTTCTGCTTTTGTTTTGTTTTGTGTTTTTTGCTTTTTGTTTTGTTTTCTCTTTCTTGTTGAAACACTTGCACAGACTAATATCGCCACAAGTCCTAAAACTCCTCTAAAATGCACCCTTAGAAAATACCAATATACAATTTCTGTAACATTGTTAGTTATGCTGGTAGAGGCCAGAATAAATTACTTCTCTTGTTCCTGATCTTTCCACACAGCTTTCTGCAAAAGACCTCAAGAAGGATTCCAGGAAAAAAACGTACGTTGTTGTCCAGACCATCTGTGCTCAATTCATTCTGGAGAAGGTGGTTCTAGTCTCCTTCCAGAGTGGATATATCTTCACCCAGACAGATAAAACCATCTATACTCCTGGATCGCCAGGTAAGAGCCTCCTGTTGATTCCACCTGTAGACATACGTGGGAATGGGTAACCTCTGTAAGAACCTCTGCTGGATCTTTACTGATATGAAGTGCCTGATTTGCAGTTGGAAATAGATTTTTTTTTTAAAGAAAAAATTCACAGACAGCTGAAGTTGGTTTCAAAGGATGGCCCAACTTAGAGCCTACGAGGTAAACCAGCTCAGGGCAGTTTGCTTCATCAACAGCTATGAGGTCACTTTTTCAATGTACACTGATGGCATCAGAAATGCCATTAAGAATAAATCAATGATGAGAGCAAGGTTCTTTGGGGTAGAAGGGTTTCATTGTGAGGAAAAGGAAAAATAATATTTAGAAGGACCTCTTGCATAGGGAACAGAGATCCCATCAGGCAGAGGATATGCATGTGTGTCAGCCTACATACGGGGGCTTTTAATAGCAGGGAATTCAGTAGGAATAGAAAGTGAGAAGGTTTTCTAACAGGTATGTTCATTACATGATAACGTGTCAGTCTGATGCAAAATGATTACTTGGGTAGACACTGATCATTGGACAGAGAGATTAATAGATGATGTAGGAAAAGATTCACTGGTCATGGTTGGCATTGGCATCAGTGACATTGGGAAATAATGCCATCAAGTCCTAGAACTCAAATTTAGGTTGTTACCCAGAATGCACTAAGTGTTCAACCATAAGAGTTTAATTTCTGAAGTGAAAACAAGAAAAAAAATTGGATTGCTTAAAAGAAAGTTCAAATAGAGAGTCAAGACGGTCAAATCTCTCTAGTATGCTTAGCAATTCATTCATTCATTCATTTCTATTTCTATACTGCTCCATTAATGTTGCCACTCTCTTGGTTTTTCACAGTATAAAGTAAAATCATTAAAATATTATGTAATAATAGCAAAATACAATAACATGCAATAAACCCTGTTGCTAGCTAAAAATTACCTTTAAATAAAAATGCACAAATTAATACCCATTGAAAAATTAAATAACTGATGTGCTGCTGGAATGTGTATCACAGATTATGAAGGGAAAAAATAAGTCCAAGAGGATGCTGTGGCCAATGAGTAAAGTCAAGGTAGTTATAAAATTCAAGGAAGGTGGTTTGTGCGTTATTTTGTTGGGGGAGTTTGTGAGGATGAGAGTAACACTAGGGATACTCTCCAAGGTGTACCGTCTGTCTCCCATATCAGAAAGGCAGAAAAGGAGGTAGAAACCATTGAAAGAGGGTTAAAGCAATTGGAAATAAGTACAGAGACACTAAGGTAAAGGTAAAGGTTCCCCTTGACAATTTGTCCAGTTGTGTCCGACTCTAGGTGGCGGTGCTCATCTCTGTTTCCAACCCATAGAGCTAGCGTTTGTCCGCAGACAATCCTCCGTGGTCACGTGGCCAGCGTGACTAGACACAGAACGCCGTTTACCTTCCCACCGAGGTGGTACCTATTTATCTACTCACATTTTTGCATTTTGCATGCTTTCGAACCGCTAGGTTGGCGGGAGCTGGGACAAGCGACGGGGGCTCACTCCGTCGTGTGGATTCGATCTTACAACTGCAGGTCTTCTGACCTTGCAGCACAGAGGCTTCAGCGGTTTAACCCGCAGCGCCACCACGTCCCCTCTACAGAGACACTAGAGGGCGCCAATTTGGTGGGAAAAGAAGAGGATAAAAAAGAGGGAGAGAAGGAAGGGGGCAGTTTGAATGAGGAAAATAAAGAGGTGTGTTGGGCAGAAGAGGATATTTCAGAAGCAAGTAAAGACTTAGTAGAGTTAGTACAGGAAGACGGGGGAATGGGTAGAGTTTCGATTACCCAGAGAATATGCTGAGAAGGAGTGGAAAAGACAGACATATAGGAAGCCACCATATTGGGGCGAGACAGAGGAAAGGAAAAGAAAGAAAGAATATAAAGCTTGGCTAAAGAGGGAAGAACAAGCAAGAGAACAGAGGAGATGTATGGTGCCAATTGGGAGATCCCGTGGACCCAGTCCTTTCAGACCCCCGGTGAGACAGAACAAGGGGAAGAAAGTCTGGGAGCTGCAGGTGGGCTGGGTGTACCATCCACAACCATAGCCTATTTAGACAATATGCCGGATACCTCGGGCACCAGACAGAAATGGACAAACGGAGTTAAGAGTTCATCTCCTCTTTCGTTCCAAGGAGAGTTACCTGGTTTAACAAAAGTTAAGACATATGATTTCTTATTAAAAGCAGAAATGAATAATATGAACATGATTGAGACTGATGACTTGTTGGACAATAAACCTGTTTTATTAGAAGATTTTGGGCTGCCGTCATCTTCTTTACAGAAAAATGCATTGAGAGAGGTAAAGGACACCAAACACAATCACAGAGTTGAATTCTTTGTCTACCGTGTTGTGTTTCCAAAGGGTCTAGTCTAGTCCCACTGGTTGGTTCTTCAAGAGTTTTGAGGGCAATATAGGCAGGGCACATCCAGTGAATAGATAAACCAGGCAAGGGAAGTCTAAAAACAGAGTCAGAGTATGGTTACATTGACAAATAATACAAGAAATGCTCTGGGATTGGGATGGTCTGATTTGCAGTGTTTCCCATTGTCTAAATAATGTAAAAGTTAATGCAAATCATGTAGGAGTTACCCTACCCCACCTTGTAGTTTTTTCCTCCATTACTGGGGCTTCTACTTTTTGGAATTGAATTCATTTGGTTTGGGCAGCATGATTGCTTGAGGTGCTATTGGAGGGATTTGTAGCTGTTGTATTCCACTTGCCGACAGCAGCAGTGAGAGAGGCAGTGCATCAAGGAAAGTGGTTGCCTTCAACCCTCTCCTCCCCAAGCCTGGTGCTGGTTTCACCTTCCCTTCCCATTTAGTATATTTGCTTTTCCTTTTCCTTTCCAAGGCTTGCTAATCCAGTGTAAGGCAGCTAGGCAACTGAAACATACACACACACAAAGACATACAGAGAGAGGAGAAAGTTTTAAGGTAGCTCTGCTTTAACCTTGCGTCCTGCAAATCTGGGTGATCCGAGCAGAATTACCTTAAAATATCCTTCTTCCCTCTTTTCCCCCCCTCAACAAGCTGAAAACAAAGCTGATGTGAAAAATTCCTCCTGCTTTTCTACTAATTGCCTGGGTTCCCCCCCCCCCCCCTTTGACAATTTACCTGTCCTAGAGCTAAGACAGCAAACATTTAAAACAGCACTTCCCAACCTTGGGTAACCCTGGTATTCTTAGACTGCAACTCCCAGAAATCCTGATCATCGCTGCTTGTGGTGAAGTTGCAGTCCAAGAACATTTGGGGACCCAACAGTCGGAACTACCGCTTTTAAAAAAGAGAAAGGAAGGGAAGAGGGAAACAAGCAGACCCAGGCAGCAGGTGTGGGGAGTAGTAGATTCAAATGATTAACAAACTGTAAATAAGACTGATTTCCATCTCTCTCTCTCTCTGCTGACTTCTCTGTGGTTGGCTGAAACTAATTGACCCAGGGAAACACAACTTCCCAGGTGCAGCTTTGCAGCTGATCCATTTCTATTCCCCTCCCATGCTGTTGCATCCTCAAAAGGCAAGGCAGAGATCAAACAGACAGAGTTCTCTCAGTAAGTCAGATAAACCAGGTGAAGGTGATCTGGAGATGAAGAAAATGTGTTGTTGAAAGTGACATGGATCTCTTCTCTGAAGCCCTGGGGATTGCTGCTGTTTGGGAAGCAAAAGGATGCGCATGAACGTTTGACCTTTGCAGATAAATTTCCAGTGCTTAACTTTTGAGACTCAGTGAGACATCAAACAGCTGCAGAGAGTAGAAGATACATTTTTCCACCTTGTGAAGTCATCTCCATGATGTCACCATGTTTCCTTAACATTTGTCACAAATAAATAATGTCCTCTTGTCTCTTTCTCAGTGCGCTACCGTATCTTTTCTGTGGGTCACAGCATGGAACGTTTGGACAAACATGTGGTTGTTGAGATTGTGGTAAGTATTGTGTGTTCAATAAAAAAAGGAAAAAGAAAAAAAGCAGTTGTATCTTTCATTGTGTATTCAAGTGTGTGCCATAGATGTCATCACGTGCATAATCAGTGACTGTTGGTCTTCTTGCATATTTTTGTGGAAATGTGTTTATAACTGAGGAAGACCTTAATAGCATTTTTGGCAGGGATATCTTCTGTGTGCATTTATTAAATCTTCAATTTCATGTCACAGGATTTTTTAAAAAGGAAATGCTGCCCAATTCCACCAAAAACCTAGAATTAGCACTGTTTCACTAAGGGCCAAAGCACAGAGAAATCCCATTCTAGAAGGCATGCTCCCTCATGAAGCTAAAAGGAGCAAATGTGAAAACATGTTCAAAGGGAAGCATATGTTCCCCTGGGATTATTTTGGAAATGTATGAAGTGGCTTCCTTTGCATGTCTAATTATGGAGCCACGCATGACAAAGCAGTTCACATGGCTGGGAGGAAATGATGTAAGAGCGGGAAAGTTGCATTTCTCTGAAAGGTTGCTTTTGCCATATTAATATATGTCTTACATATTCATGATATGCTTGAAGTGGACATGGCCACTTTTATCCTCAAGGCAGTTCAGAGTTATGGCTTAGCCCAGGGCCAGCCAGTGTGTTTTGTGGCTGTATTGGGATTTGGATCTAGGTCTTGAGAGTCTGGATTCAGGAAACATGCAGCACCTCTGGTGCCACACATGCGAACCAGCATGAACCTCTAAACAAAGATTTGAGGCCATCTTTAGATGTGAGATATAAATAATATGTTCAGGCATTTTTCACACATTCAGACATTTTAAACAACTTGCTTTTTTCCCATCCAGACACCTGACGACATTATTGTCAGCCAGAACACGATTAATTCAGCAGTCGCCCAGATTTACAACATACCAGAACTTGTCAGGTAGTTTACCACATATTGCCATACTGCAAACCTGCACAGAATCTGAGCTGCAACAGCAATTATAAAAAAAGAACAAAATGCATTTAATATTAAGCTAAGAATAATCTGAGCACTCACACACATTGTATTGTTGTAGTAGTTGCTATTGCTAGCCAGCTACACTGTGATTTCTCCCCTGTTTTGATCTGCTTACTGCACAGTGAAGTGTGGTCTATTTCTATGCGCCTGCCTGGCCCATTTGAGTGTGAAAACAGTCCTTTTTGAATAATCTGCAGGGGCTACTGTTTTTTTGGTGTGAGGTGGGGTGCTCCTTTTAGTTGATTCCTAGCATGTGTGATCACAGGTATAGTAAGATCTTAATATATGCAGGATTGTTATCCATGGTTTCAGTTATCTATGGTCTGAAAATATTAAAAATATTAAAAGAAAAAATCCCAGAAATACGTATTTCCACAATGTAGTTACCAGACGTGGCGACTAGAGGGAGCCAGAGACCATGCTATGTATAGCATTTGTTATTATCCACAGATTTTGGTATCCATGTGGGGATATGGGGTTCCTACTGTATTGCTCCGAAGGGGCAGGTATGTATGTGCACATATCTCCCCTTCTTCTGTCTCTGCTCCGGATCCTTTTTTTTTTTTGGTATTTATTATCCAAATCAGTACCATCCCATTTCCAAAGGGAGGGAGGGGGAGAAAGGCTATTTTTTTCTCAGGACTCTTTTTAGGCTGCAAAAGGGCATGGCTTTTCTACTTGTGAGAACTGGAGTGATTTCAGGTGCAGCGTGGTCTCTTGTCCCAAAACTACCTGGGAAAAGTCCACATTTGTGTCTGAACAGAAGGATCCATTTAAATGCCATAACACACTTCAAGCAACCCTTTTGAACCTTCTTTGGTACAAGCCAAGCCGGCATAAGTTCCCCTCGCTGGACACATCCTTGGTACTACCTGTTTATTCCCTTCTGTCCTTCAAGGAAAGTGGGGAAGCACGAATCCAAACGATTCTCCCAACAACCCTGGGAGGTAGATAGGTGGGCATTAGATGCTCTGAGCTTTCCACAAGACTGCTCATGAGGTCCATGGGTAAATGGGAAGAGAAGGAGGAGAACCCAGATTTCAGCCTCTTCATGTCCAGGTTGTATGACTTTGTGGTCAGCCATTCTATCAAAGTTTGAGCCTGTCTTCCATGGATGGACATAGAAGATCATAAAATATATTCAACTCAACAGTCATCCCAAACGTGTTGAGAAGAGCAGCCATGCTCATTTCATGCATGTTCTCATGTGTGCATAAAACAGAAACAATGAAGAACTTCTTCATTTTCTTTTTCTAGTTTGGGGACCTGGAAGGTTGTAGCCAAGTATCAAGACTCCCCAGAGGAGAGCTTCAGCACACCGTTTGAAGTCAAGGAATATGGTAGGAAGAAAAGCCATCCTTGTGCTGGGCTTTCCCCAATTCCCAACCTCATTCTTTTTAATCCTCAGACTCTTCCTCAGGCAAGATGCCTTGTTTTCTCCCTTTATTTTTTCACTGGAAAATTACTGATACACTTTCCCCTACAAGACTGTGAATATAGTTTCTCCTGCAAGATGGTAGTTTTATATGATTATTACAGATAAAAAGATGTTTGATAATCTCCTCAAATTGTCTGAAAAAGACAGAAGTCAGAAGCAATGAAAACAGAAAGGGGACCACAAGTAGAATATACAAATTGTTAGTAAAGGCAGAATGTGAACCATGTGTTTTGAAAGGTCGGTGACAGGAAGATTTGGTTAAAGAAATTAAAGGGGAAGATTGGAGTGGAATATGGAATAAAATAATTATGAAGAATATGTCTGTAAGGGTTAAAGAGAATTGTTATAAAGTAGTATGGAGATGGCACTTAACATTGGTGAAACTGAATTTATTAAATAAAAATTATCATCTCTGTGCTGGCGGTGTAAAAAAGAAAAAGGAAGGTATTTACATATGTGGCGGTTCTGTGAAATAAGGAGGAAAGAATGGATGACGGTTTTTAAGGAGATTAGGGAAATACCTGGATTGAATATTCAAATATCTCCAATGATTGCCTTATTGAATATGGTTAATGATCAGGAAATGAAGAGAGAAGAAAAGGAATTAATTATTATTTCTTTATTATTTTATTTAAAATATTTTTACCCCGCCTTTCTCCTTGAAAAGGACCCGAGGCAGCTTACAATGAAGAAAGACAACATTTAAAGTTGAAAACAATGGTGGTTAACATCATTAAAAGACAATATTTGAAACAACAAACAATGAATAAGGAGGTATCTGCCAACATTAACAGGCAATATTAAGGCAATCTATCTAAAAATCACACATAGGGGAAGGCTTGTCTGAAGAAAAAGGTCTTTGCTTGCTTGTGGAAGGACAGCAAAATGGGCCAGTCTGGTCTGTCTGGGAGCAACTACAGAGAAGGCTCTCTCCCGTGTCCCCATCAGATACACCTGTGAAGGTGGCGGGACTGAGAGAAAGGCCTCTCCTGATGATCTTAATATCCGAGCTGGCTCATAATTGGAGATATGGTCTTTGAGGCAGCTTGGACCCAGATCATTTAGGGCTTCGTAGGTTAAAACCAGCACTTTAAACGGTGCCCGGTAGCTGATGGGCAAGCAGTGGAGCTGCTGTAACAGGGGGGTTATGTGATCCCTGTAACCAGCCCCAGTTCGCCATTT
Organism: Intellagama lesueurii; assembly: GCA_037013535.1. Lineage (NCBI taxonomy): Eukaryota > Metazoa > Chordata > Lepidosauria > Squamata > Agamidae > Intellagama > Intellagama lesueurii. The sequence goes on from JBAJHW010000002.1 coordinate 134,452,154, forward strand.
GACTGCCACATTTTGGACCCATTGAAGTTTCCTGACACTTTCCATTGGCAGCCCCACATAGAGCGCATTACAGTAATCCAGACTTTGACAAGGTTAATATTCACAAATTATTGGAAAAGTGATAACCAAATTGACATTGAGGAATGATATAGAGAAATGTGGAATATGGGAATTAATTTATAAGTAGAGAAATGAAAATTAGAAGAGAATTACCCAAAAGTAATGATTTTAAAGAAATATGGAATGTATTTCTAGAGAAAGGGAAGGGGTATACACCGGGAGAAGAATCAATGTGTCTCTGGAGAGCAATGGAGTGATACGAAATGTAAGAACACAGAACATGAACCAGGTCCCAAGGGAGCAAATGGCACAGTTAGAGAAATGTGGCTATGAGTAAAGCAGTTTAATTTTAGCCGAAATAATGTTGTGTATTGTAAATTTGTGGTTTTGTTTATATCTTTTTCTAAAAAAAGATTTAATTTAAAAAGACAGATAAGAAAGGATGCTTGAGAAGAAAAGCCCATATGAGAAACTCTGCTGTCAGCCTTTCACAAGTGTTTATGTTCTCTTACTCCCCCATCACTTTTTTCAGTGTTGCCAAGCTTTGAAGTTGTTCTGGAACCAGCAGAGAAGTTTTATTACGTTGACAGCAACAGAGATTTCAAAGTGTCTATCACTGCAACGTAAGTGTGCGCCAAACTATGGGGAAGGTATGGGAGAATAAATCTGAGCCCTGCTTAGCTTCATCGATTCATCACAGAAGAATTGCAGTGTGGTGTTTGATGGAGTGCTTCTAGCTTGAGCTCTTGCCACAAAATCATCCTGCTTGAACACTGCGGGAACTGTACAGGGATTGAGGGCAGATGAGAGTGTCTTCAACTTGTAATTTGTCCATGTTTCCCAATTCTTTTTCCTTTTTTATTTTCACACACACATACACATACGATTTAGAGATGGGTACACCAACCACCAACATGGTGGTTTGTCTTGGTTCATGGTTTGTGGATGTCCATGAACTGCGATTTTAGGAATTATTCCGGAACGAACCACAAATTGAGTCTTTGATTTGTTTGGGAATATTTTTAGACAGCTCAGTGGCTGTCTTAAAAAAAAGAAAGAAAAGAAAGCCTGGCTGCTTCCCCACCTCCATAGCTTGCCCCTCCCAACTGACCCATGGCCTCCCTACCTTTTTCTCCTGCCACCGCCGCCGCCACCATCTTGAGAGGGCTCTGGCACCCACGGACTAGCGGCCTTTGCACACATCCCTGCCTCTCAGCTTATAGGTGGGGACATAAACAGAAAACAAAAAAGAAAACATGTAATGTTTTGTTAGCTGGCATGTCAGCCCATTAGGGGGCCTCTGTACAGCAGTTGAGAGGCGGGCACCTGTGCAGATAGAGATAGCAGGCCTGGCTCCTGGAAGGCAACTGGGCGCTATCTCTCTGTATGGTGGCGAAGGAGGCAGCAGGACAAGGTAGGGAGGCAACGGGGGGCAGTGGGAAGGGAGCAGGAGCAGTTTGTGTCGGGGGGGGGGGGAATTGAACCAGGAAATTTGTTCAATCAGGGAAAAATTCATTCTTTCAGGAAAGTTCAAGCTCTCTGGTTTGGATGAACCTACACCAACCCGAATCAACGAATCAGCTATTTATGATGAATTTCCTTGTTCGTTTTTTTTTTATTCAGGCCCATCTCTTAATACAATTCATTAAGTAAGAAAAGATGGACTAGCTACACAATGTATTTCAGTTCCCAGTGTTAGGAATTTTAGTCTGGAACGAATCTCAAATATGTTTACTAGGAAATTTTAACATTTTCATCACCATCATTATTCAAAAATACTAGACACATTCAATTTATTCGTTTCCCAGATAGTTGCAATACGGAGTTCTTCTGTCCAATTTATTTTAAAGAATCATTTCAGATCTTTTTTGCATTTTAAAAGAATATCTTCTTGTATCAACAAGTTAACATTTAGTCTCCATCTTCTTCTCATAATTCCTTCCCTTCTCCAAGTCATTTTTAAGGGGTTATGGTCTCCCATTATTTTTGGTAAGATTTCACTGTTTTCTAAGTTCTTAATACTAGTTTTCAATAACCAACACATGTAAATCCTGGAGTATGTTTGGTGTGTGTCTGAAAACAAAAGTGTAGTCTCTTTTAGTTGGATTAATCTTTCTCCATCCATCTATCAATTGCAGTTGTCCCATATATTTGAATACATTCTTAGAGAGTTTCCCTCCTTTCATTTTCTTAGATTTGTCTTTTTAAGGGTCCATTATTCCATTCATCTCTCCAAATATCGTATTCTCACCTTCTTGAAAATCTAAAAGCAACGGAAAAAACTTTTCATAAAACTTTTCTTTGGCATTGTTTGGGGCGTACAGCGATATTATTATGTTAATTTTCCCATCAGAGAATTTGACTTTCAGCATAATGAATCTTCCCTCTGGGTCTTTGTATTCTTCTATCAAATTGATTTTTTGTTTTTTAAATGTATATTGCAATGCCTTTTTTCTTCTCTTCAGCTGATGCCCGTTGATGTTAGCTTGCTTCAGCAGAACATACACTAAAATTGGAACGAAACATTATTATTGAATTAATAACAATGCAAAACAGGAATGAGGAATGAAGATAAAAAAACAGAGAAAAGGAGTAATATTCAAGATGTTTCCATTATATTATAATAAATAAAATTTAACAATTTCATCCTGTCTTTTTTTCCATGCAATTAATTATGGGCTGCAACCCTGTAGCTTTGTTATGCATTGAAAGGGCATACACCATAACATCTTATCATTTAAATTATCAAGTAGCTGCTAGGATTCTCAGTGACTCACGTACACACTATCTTGGTGACTGACAATTTTTTAAAATTTTGTTTTGAGAAGCAGGTTGGTGCTGCCTCTGTGCATGCGCCCACCTGTCAGCTAAGAAGCAGGTGCCTACACAGAAGAAGTTGGCCACAAGCCATCTGGGCTACCTCTCAGTTGAGGCAGCCAGGCTTTTTTTTTTTAATGGCAACCAGACTGGCTCCTGGCTGGCTCCCTCTGCACACAGGCCCGCCTCTCAGCTGCAGGAACCAGCAGACTGTCTTTCAAGATGACAGCAACAGTGGTGGAGAAGGCAGTGGCAGCAAAATGTATGGAGGTGGCGGGGCAGTGGGTGTCTCTAGGTGCCTGGGGGCCCTTCACATAGGGCTAATGAACCAACAAACCGATTAATGGTTTGTCGGGAAGAAAATTGGAAATTTGTGCTTTGTGACTTTGACAAGTTACGAACCAAAACAAGCCACAGTTTTGCTGGTTCGTGCCCATCTCTAGTTCGAATCAACAGAAAAAAGAAAATCAAAATTAAAAAAAAAAACAGTATAAAGGTGACTGTGAGACATGGTTAAGCTACCCTCATTCTTCCAACCCTTGTGATGTTGACATTAAACCTCTCCCCTCCCACATTATGTGTGAGCAGGACACATGAGGAAACAAGGAGGTCTACTTTGGCCCTTAATTTCATTTTGATCTTCTAGATTCCTCTATGGTGAAAAAGTAGAAGGCGTAGCCTTTGTCCTCTTTGGAGTGAAAACTGATAATGACAAGAAGAGCATTCCAGACTCACTCAGGAGAATTCAGGTAAGGCTACTGGTGTTTGTGATTGTGTGTAGAACTACGTTTCATACAACCCACAGTATGCTTTTGATTGTGGATTACCTGAAAACAGGCATGAAGTTTTACATATTCAGCTTTAATGTGATTCCATGCATTAAAGCAGATACGGAGCAGCTGCCAAGTGGCCAGTGCTGGGAGCTGCCGGAGCTGCCTCCCTCCCCTGCTGGCAAGAACAATGTCAGCCAGCCAGTGTTGAGGAAGCCAAGAAGCCGCCTAGCACTGGCCAGATGGCAATGTTGTTCTCGCCTGAGAGGCAGCTCCATTTTTGCTGGATCTTGAGTCCCTGACCCCAGTCCTGTCAGCAGCTGGGAAGCCTCCTAGAACTGGCCCGCTGGTGATGGAAGCCCTGGTGCGATTTAAGAATGGGGCCAAGGTATGCTTTTAATAACTGTACCTGGGCTCATGCCATGTGCAGTGATTGAAACTGTGGAGAACTAATTTTGCAATGTCTGGTACATGTAGTTGTAACTTTTGTGTGTATGTGTACATGTGTATCTATATCTGTATTTATAACTATAACTATATCTGACTGCATGTATATACGTTTGATTTTCTCCTTTGTCTGGCGTTTCCCTTTCAGATTGTTAAAGGGAAAGGGGAAGCGGTGCTTACAAGAGATATGCTCCAGTCCAGATTTCGTAACCCCAATGAGCTCATTGGGCACTCCCTTTATGTCTCCATAACAGTGATGACAGATTCAGGTAAGTGCTGAGTTTAAGGCAACAGGAAATCACAAAAGGTTCATCAATGGTGCACCAATACTGGAGTCTGCCTTGCCTGGTATAGGTAAAAATGTTGTATTAGTCCTTTCAAACATTTCTGTTCTAGATTCTTCAGTTTTCTGCTTCTTTCATTTTAATTCCTCTACATCAGACTCAGCACATGGAAGCCCTTGTTCACGAGACTTAGAATTGGTTCATTCCCCTGTTGGTGCAGAGAAAAAACATGGAGAGGTCTTCCTAGTCTGTCTCTTCCCTTGCCAAAGGAGGGGGGAAAGGACCAATCTGGATGCTTCTTGGTTAGTGGAATCAAAAACGTTTAATTACAGTACATGCTTTTTTCAATAGTGTGGAGCTACATCTCCACACATCTATATTTGGGGAGCAGAAAATGGAGTAGAGAGGAAAGCTGGCACACAAAGTGAGCACAGAAAAAAAGAGGCAGTCTCAGGGACTCTTGACCCTTATAGTTAAGTTAGTCTCGGTTGGCACCTGGGAACTAAAAACAAAGCATGATGCTCCTCACGGACACCCAGTGTTAAAGAAAAGCCTGCAAGACTCTTTTTACGATCAGCCTCCGGATGAAATCCTACCTTCGGAGGGCTTCTGTTTTGACCAACATTACCCCGACTGCAATCAGGAGAAGCATGGAGAACATGACTTTGTAACAATTCTACAGACACTTGAAGGGATGGAGTTTAAGGTGCTGGCCCATTATTCTTCATTTGCTTCTCAAAATGGCCTTTTATTAAAACTTACATGCCACAAAAAGGCAACCTGCAGCCTTGGTAGTCTTTCCATGGCTTATTGTGATAATAAGCCATGGAAAGACAACCAAATTAGAGATGGACATGAACCAAACTATGAACTGGAAAAAAACATGAACTGAGCTGATTTGTGGTTTGGTTTGTGGAACCCATTTTGCCAAATTGAAACAAAGCGCCAACTTTTTTGGCTCAGCCCTTCATTTTGCTTTGACAAAAGGGATACCCCCCACCTCTTCTCCCTCCCTCCCTCCCTAGACCTGCCGCCACCTCCTGCTCCTCCTCCTCCTCTTCTGCAGTCATCTTCAGAGACAGCGGCCCGGCTTCCCTGCCAGGAGTTCCTCTCAGCCTGTTGTCTCTGCTCATTCATCTGCCTGTCAGCTGATAGGTGTGGTCTATGCACAGAGACAGCCAGTCTGGCTCCTGGATGAGAAGCCGGATCACTGTCTCGGAAGATGGTGGTGGTGGCGGCGGAGGAAACAGCAGGACCAGGTAGGGAGGCAACGGGGGCAGCAAGAAGTGGGAGAGGGGATGGCAGGGGGGTGAAGACAGGAGGTTCCCAAAGTCTTCCCAGGCATGAACCAGAAAAACAACTTGCGGACTGGTTCATTTTCCCAGGGGGTTCCTGGTGATCTGTGGTTCATGGGTAGCCAGTTCACAGGTTTTCTAGATTGTGCCCATCTCTAGCCCTAATGCTTCCTGTGATCTTTCCTGCTATAGCCAGGAGCAATTATTTTTTCTGCTTTTTTGCTGAGCCAGGAAGGATTCCCTCTCCTGTTCAGAGAGTGAGAGAGGAGACATCCAGCCCACTTTACTCTATGCATTTGCTCTCAAATATCTCAGATATCAAGAACAAAAAGCTTGAGATTGATATTGTAGAATCCAATGGTCACAAAGTGGTGAAAGCAACTTCAGCCCTATTACCCCTGCCCTGAGGTTTCTTTCTTTCATGCTAAGAGGTGAAGTTTATTTTTAAAAAGTACTTGAAGGCAACAAGCAGGCAGAGAGGGTGAAAGTAAAGCAAATCCCTTTTTTTTTCTTTTTTTCTTTTTGGCTTTCTGCACTGGCCTAATGCCTTAGTATCTAATTTAATTTTTATTCATTTTCAATAGGGATAGGATTTGGGAATAGAGGGGCTGGGGGAGTGGACATGGATAAGGGAAGGGTAAAATTCCAGAGAGTGCGAGGGTACTTTTACATCCACTTATACAATTCTACTAGAATGAAAAAAATAACAGAAAAGAACAACTTAACAGGTTTTACCAGAATTACTATAGTTACTAATCTCTTCCTTCCCTGATTGGACCTTCACGTTTTTCTTTTCTTTTTGCTTTCCAGTCCATATTTCGTGTCCTACTATAAAATCATTCCAGATTTTTGCATCCTTTTTAAGATCCTGTTTTCTTCCAACGTTTCCCATATTATAGCTACAGTAATTACGTGTATTATCAAATGTTTCATTTCTTTATCTACAATCTCAGACATAATAGTCAGTTAACACAATTCCAGTTTAAATGATATCTCACAAAATACAATTCCCCCCCCAACATTTCAACATTTCATATAATAATCTGCAATAATCTCCAATAATTTTCTGCTTCCCTACGTGTCCACCCAATACAGTTGAAAGTACCCTCCTGTATTTTACATTTCCAACACTTATTAAAAAAAATTTCATAAAGCAGTTCTTAATTTTCATACTATAAATTTTGAAGACAGGTAGTGTCCAATTTTAATTTCTATATTTGTTCATAAATTATTTTACATCTGATGTTACTCTATCCTTTTCTTGGAGTCTCATTTTATCCATCTTTGTTAAGGTTTTCTTTCCTCTTCTTAGATCCTCTTTTTTCCATGGTGGGCTTTCCTTTGGCACTTCCCATTTGATTTTCTAGCTGAAATTCTGAACTTCCTTCTCAGTTTGGTCCTAATGATCCACTTGATTGCTCCTCTTCCTGTTTCTCATCTGTCTTTTTTTCTTCTTTCCTACCCTACCATTTCCCCTTTTTCCCCCATAATGTCTTCTGCCTTCATTGTTGAATTAATAGAATAATTCTGCACCTGTAATTGGAAAGAGACACCTCCAGGTATCAACCACTTATATGTAATTGAGTTTGTTCTCAGGAAATATGTCAGCTCTGCGTATTGTCTCTTTTTCTTTCTTATTTGCCACAGAATATGTTTCAAAATCTTAATTTCTTTTCCTTTTATAGTGGATCTTTTATCTTGCATATTTCTTAGAACCTTTTCTCGAAATACAATTCTTGTGAATTTAACATGAATTTCTCTGGGGAGTTTATTATTCCTGGTGTATGCTGTATTAATTCATTGTGCTGTATCTATATCTTCTTCTGGTCACATCTCCATAAGTGGGGCTAAAAAGTTAGTTACCAATTGTACTGTGTCTTCACCTTTTTGTTCTGAAAGATTCTGGAATCTGAGTATGAGGTTGGCTCTCTCCATTTGTAACTTTAGCAGGTTGATTTCATCTTGTTTTCTTTCATGTTTCATCACTACCAGCTCTGCATTCATAATCTCCATTTTTTTCTGTGTTTTTTTAAGGTTTCTTTTATTTTGGCTATTTCTTTTTTATTTTCTATAATTTGGTGTTTCCTATCAGTCATTTGCAACCCTGAATCTTTAATTTTTTCAGATAGCTGAGCCATTCCTCCTTGTATCTGCTGTAATCCTGTGGATAACACATTTTGAATGTTCTGTTGCCAATCTTTAAGTGTCTCTTGCCCCAATAATTTCAGATTTTGTTCCTGTGCAGGTAAGCCTCTTGGGGCCTTTTCCTTTCCTTCTTTCCTCCCTTTGCTGTAATCTTCCAAATTTCTTAAAGATGCTATCTGGTTTCTTTCCCAGCAGGTGTCATTGCTGCCCCACCTTTCATTCAAACAACACTGTTTACCTAGCCCATCCAAAACATAGGTCAGCACCTCTCTCTCATCAAAATGTTCTCACAGCCACTAGTCAAAATAATGAGTGTTTAAGGTAACAAACAATACATTGAGGCAAGTAACATTAGCAGTTCAATCTTTCTAACCAGCCTCAGTAATTAGGGGTAGGTCCTCCAATCAAAGCTGCTCCAGGCTACTGGAGGCAGGTTCGCCTCTACCGTGGTGCCAAAGGAAACCAAGGAAACAAAGGTGCCTCTGATCCAGTGATGTTACACAATCTAAGACTATTCTTAGGTTCCAAAGTTCAAAAGTTATATTTTCTTATTCTAGTTTCCTCCATCAGCATTGTAATTAGACAGTTTATGATTAATTTATTTCATGGGAGCAAGTCTTTGCCATTGATTAAACTGTTCATTCACCAAATAACTTTCTCCCCTCCTCCCTCTTTGTGTTTCTTCTCCTTTTCCCAATCAGACCTGAGGGATGTGGGGTGGGGAGGCTCGCTTCTACAACGGCTCAGAGTTACAGGATCTAATCCGCTCTCATTAACTCATTCAGCCCAGCTTTCTTCTGTGTTATTGTTTTAGGTCCATAAAGGTTTCTTTATATAAAGCACATATCTTGAGTTACTTAGAGACCTGGTCAGGATATTTTCCAAAATCCTTCTCCGCTCTCTGCAAGGGGTGTTCCCAGCTCTTTGCCCAACATGGCTTCCACCTCAGTCTATGCACTCAGAAAGACTTTCGAACATACAAACAAGCACATGGGCAGATCATAATCCACTTAAAATCGTTTGGAAAGAAAGGAGAAAACAAAAGGGAAGGTGGACCCTTAACATGGCAATTTTGAAAGAACAAGAATTCATAGATAAAGCTAAAAAAGAAATGCAATATTACTTTAAAGAAAACAAAATACAGCATTCTTCGTTACAGGTGATATGGGATGCAGCTAAGGCGGTATTCCGTGGCTTTGCAATTTCATATATAATTAAAAGAAATAAAAAGAGAAAACAAGGATATGACAACATGAAAGAAGAACATAAAAGATTGGAATTAGAACTTCAAAATAACCCTAATAACAAAGTGGTGAAAAAAGAAATGGACTTGTTGAAACATAAATTGAACCTTATGGATACAGAAGAAATGGCACAACAGATAAAAGCTACAAAACAAATTTTTTTTGAAAATGCAAACAAGCCAGGAAGATGGCTAGCTTATAAACTAAAGAAACAGAGAGAAAAAAGACAATTAAATAGATTAAAAGATATAAAGGGTACTTTACAAACTCAAAAAAGTCAAATACATAGTATAATAGTGGACGTTTACACTAACCTCTATAAAGCACAAGCAACAGACAGGAAGAAGATAAAGGACTATTTGGAAAAAGCAAACCTTCCCAAACTACCTGCAGAAGCTAAAAAGACAATAAATGCAGAAATAACATTGCTGGAAATTATGGAAAGTATAAATCAACAAAAAAAATTGAGAAAACCCCAGGCCCAGATGGACTCCCCGCCGAATATTATAAAGCATTTCGAGAGGAATTAGCGGGACCTCTGAAAAATGTTTGCAACCAAACACTTAAAGAAGCAAAGATTCCAAAATCTTGGTCAGAGGCAAATATTACACTAATACCTAAGGAAGAAGCGGATTTGACTCAAATAGGGAATTATAGGCCAATTTCTCTTCTTAATGTGGATTATAAAATATTTGCATCCATTATGGCGGAAAGACTTTAAAAATATCTTATGCAATTTATACATGTAGATCAAAATGGCTTTCTCCCAAAAAGGCAATTGAAGAACAATATAAGAACTATAGTAGGCATTTTAGAATATTATGAAGCACACCTGGAAAAACAAATGGCTCTCCTATTTTTGGACACGCAAAAAGCTTTTGACAACTTAAACTGGGAATATATGAAGAAACACCTTGAGATGATGGACTTTGGAGAAAACTTCTTGAACATGATAGGGGCAATTTATACAAATCAATCAGCAAAAATAATCGTTAATGGAGAAGTATCAGGAAATATAGAAATTGCTAAAGGAACAGGGCAAGGATGTCCACTTTCCCCGTTGCTATTCATCATTTCATTGGAAATATTAAACAGAGAAATTAGACAGAATCAAGGAATACAAGGAACAAGGATTAAATACGAAGTTTATAAACTTCAAGCTTTCGCAGATGACCTGGTCTTTATTTTAGAAGACCCATTAAAATCAGCCCCAATTTTACTTCAGCAAATTGAAGAATTTGGCGAGGTAGCTGGATTGAGAATCAACAGGGAAAAGACGAAATTCTTAACTAAAAATTTAACACAAAAACAAAAAAGTCAGCTCATCTTAAATGCAAACATTCAAATAGCAAAGAAAGTAAAGTATTTGGGAATTTGCTTGTCAGCTAGATGCTCTTCATTGAAAGAAGATAACTATGTGAAATTGCTTTCACAGATTAAGCAAGACTTGGAAAGGTGGGAGAAACTACTACTCTCCTTTCTAGGAAGAATCACAAAGGTTAAAATGAATATCCTCCCCAAACTACTCTTTCTCTTCCAGAATTTACCAATTAAGCTACAACAAAAGTTTTTTTAAGAATTAAACAACCTAGTCTCGAAGTTCATATGGCAGAAGAAGAAACCGAGAATTAAACACAAATTACTACAAGACGCCAAAGAAAGAGGAGGATTTGGCCTGCCAAATTGGAACTTATATTATCAGGCAAGCGCATTAATGTGGATTAAGGAATGGATAAAGCTAAAAAATAAGAGAGTACTATACTTAGAGGGGCATGATCTGCAAGTAGGATGGCATGCATTTTTATGGTACGGAAGGACTAAAACTCATAAATATTTTGAAAGAAATATAATAAGAAATTCTCTTTTAAAGATTTGGGGGAAAGTTAAATCTAAAATATATGTGAAAATACCTAGATGGGTCTCACCAGTGGAAGCATTCACATACCCAAATTTGCTAAACTTCGAAAAAATAATTGCTTATAATGAGCTTTTGAATTCTGAGGGACTTTTGAAGACAAAAATTCAATTAGAGAACCAAGAACTAATTTTTTCATGGTGGCCTCAAATGCAAATACAATCAATTTATAATCAAGATAAGAAGACACAAGGTTTTTATAAAGAACATACAACATTTGACAAAATATTACTTACTATAGAAGAAAAACAAATTCAAAAATTGTATACATTTTTACTGCAATGGGATACACAAGATGAAGAAGTTAAGGATACAATGTTAAAATGGTCTAAAAACTTTGGCTATAATATAGAATTAGAAAAATGGCAACAACTTTGGATAAAAAACTATAAATTAACATTAGCAACTTCTTACAAAGAAAATTTATATAAAATGTTTTATAGATGGCACTTGTCACCAGCTAGACTTGCAAAAATGTTCCCAAATATGTCAAACAAGTGTTGGAAATGTAAAAATCATGAAGGAAGTTATTACCATGTATGGTGGACTTGTGATAAAGCAAAAAAATTATTGGGCTAAAATCCACATGTAGATTAAGCAAATGTCAAAACAGGAAATAGTATTTAAACCAGAAATATTTTTGTTAGGATTACTACCAAATACTGTAGATATACAAAGCTACGATTTAATACTACATGTTTTGACAGCAGCTCGGTTATTATGGGCACAGGTTTGGAAAGATGAAAATCCACCAAATGATGATATGATCATCAAAAAAACATTAGAAAGTGCAGAAATGGATAGATTAACTAAGAGGTTAAAGGGACAAGAAGAATAATCTTTTTATCTAAGCTGGAATTTATTTTATAATTGGTGGAAAGTAAAAATCCCGCAGTAAAGGAACAGAAAATCAATAAAAAATGGGATGTCATGAATAGGATCTCATCAGAAGAATTACTCAAATATACAAGATTGCTTTTATGTTGAGCCTTAGATTTTGTTCTTTTTTATATTTAGATTATTTTTGTTTATTGTTTGACCATAAGGGATTCTTACACTTTATGACTATTGTTTAAATGCGTAATATGCTATATATCTATGTTTTTAAATTGTCTGTTAGAAAATTTAAATAATAATAATAATAATAATAATAATAATAATAATAATAATAATAATAATAATAATAATAATAATAATAATAATAAAAAGAAAGACTTTGGGGGGGGAGCAGCTTCCACCAATTTCTCTCCCCTTTCTGTCACCTCTGCTGCTTCAGATCCTGCTTTCCTAGTGGACTGTCCTTTTGCTCCCTACGTTGGGGGCCTCAAAATCGAGGGGTCCTGGTCAGTTTCAGGAGCTTTCCAAAACCCGACTGGTCTCACCGCAATGAAACCCCACCTCCTCCTCAAGTAAAGCAAACCCTAATGTAGATGACAAGACTCATCTTCTGGGAATCCTGTAGCAAAAAACAATGTAAAGCTTCTATGCACACAGCACCTTCCCAGGCATTGGTCTGCACCTTGGTTCATTGCTTGGGAATATTCCTGGGACCTATACATCCTAATGCCTAAATTGATCATACCTAGCCTTAATGAGTTGAGTCCCTTTCTCATCATCACATGATCATCCTTAATGAGTGATCTTGACAGTTTTCATAATCACATGCCAGGTGGCCAATCTTCAGATTATTCCCAGGCTGTGCAAATTGAGAGTGGGATCTCAAACAAGCAATTAAGTCTCAGAAAAGGAAGACCAAAAACCAAAAGGAAGACATTGGCTAAAATCCTGTTGTTTTCCAAAATCCTTCTGTACTCTCTGCAAGGGGTGTTTCCAGAACAACTTGCAGAACAGTGATGACACCACCAGAAGTGGCAAATTGCTGCTGATCAAAGGGTTCCTTTGGCAATTCAGGGTGCATGCATCTTTGTCGCATTTTATATCAGTTGTGCATTGTATATCTTTGCCCTCCCCACCCCGGAATTAACTACCTCACTAATCCTGAGGGCACCGAAAAAAGTCAACAAGGGCGCCACTGTAAATAAAGTAATTTTGTATTGGTCCCTACACAGAAGCTCCCACTGCTTGCAAATGCGCTCTAACAGCACAGGTGATATGGGAGCCCTGGAATCCTTAGCCCTACCCCTTTCCTTAAACCATCCCTCTATCATTTTCTTAATGTGGTAATCAGAGGAATGATCCTGATAGCCATTGACCCTAGCATAGAAGGCAAGCGCCGACAACCTACCTTGTATAGTTCCCGGCGCCAAACCCTTCCTATTCAAATGCACTATAAATTGCTGAAGGTGTTCCACTGGTGCAGGCCAAACTGGCTCCAAATTGACCAGCTCCCTAAAGTCCTGAAACTCTATACTCACAGCCGAGTGCGCTTTTCATGTCCTCGGTGCCAGAGCCAAACCTATTGCTCTGTCCGCATCTTCGCACCAATTTGCCAGACCTCTGGGGGCAGAATCTCTGGGAATTCATTGGCTCCTGGGTCTAGCTCCCTGAACAGCTCAATCTGTCGGCTTGACAATGCATCAGCTAATCTATTGTCTATACCTGGTACATGCCGGGCCTGTACCAGAACATTAAACTGCGAGGCCCGCAGTGTAAATGCCCTGACTAAGGTCACAATCCATTCTGAGTGTGACGTAAGGTTGTTTATGATGTAAACAACCGCTTGATTGTCGCACCAAAGCCGAACCACAGAGTTGGACCACTCTTCAGCCCATAGCCATAGTGCACCAACTATTGGGAAGAATTCTAAAAATGTTAAATACCTAGTAATGCCATTCCAATGCCAATCTTCTGGCCACGTGCTGACACACCATCTACCCCTGAAATAAATTCCAACCCCCAAAAAACCTGCTGCATCTGAATGGACCTGAAAGTCCGCCTTCAGCCCAATTTCACCTCTCCAGAAATATACTCCCTTGAACTCTGCTAGGAACCGACTCCAAACTAGTAAATCTTCCCTCATACCGAGTGTGACAGTAGTCCTATATAAAGGGCAATGCAAACCTTTCATCGCAAAGGCAATGCAAAAATGCGCACCTAGGTGCCACAACTCTGCAAGCAAAGTTTAAGTGGCTCACGATCTCCTGAAGCTCCCTCAGAGAGACCTTTTTCTTTTGTAATCAAGGCAGCCTTGATGTCTGCTGTACAGTGTCGAGCTCAATGCCGAGGAAGGTCAGGGACATGGCTGGTCCCTCCATTTTTTCCTCTGCCAGGGGTAAGCCTAGCTCCCCTGCAATTGATTGAAAAGTGTCTAGAATAAATCTACACCTCCCTGTATTCCTTTCACCACAGAAAAGGTAATCATCTAAATAATGGGCTGTAAACTTACAGCCCACCCTACACCTGAGCTTCCATTCGAGAAACAAGCTGAGACACTTGAAAGTAGCGCATGACACAGAGGAGCCCATAGGCAGGGCTCTGTCAATGTAAAAGGATCCCTGAAAATGAAATCCCAGCAAATCAAAATCCTGCGGGTAAACTGGGAAAACCCGGAAAGCTGATTTAATATCACATTTCGCCAGCTCTGCCCCCACCACGCACTTTCCCAGTACTCTCCCTTCCTTTACTTCCTTGGCAATCTTTTCCTGGACAACCTCCTCCATTCCACGGACTGATTTCAGGTTTTGAGCAAAGTATGCTTTGTGTTCACCTACCACCGGGATTCTAAAGCCATATGTAAAACCATCTAACAAGTAGCAAGCGTCCTCTCTATGAGGGTAATCACGCAGCCACACATCTAAAACTGCAATCCTAATTGGGCTGGGGCCCTTTGCCAGGGTTATCCCTGCCACTATTGGGTTTTTTATTTTCCCCTTATCCCTTATTCTGTCGCTGAGCCCCCGCTCTGAAGCAGGACACATTGGGGTGTTGTCCCCCACATGCTGAACACTCATGCCTGAAACAGCATGGCTTCCTATTGTACATGCCCTTGGCATTGTAGTCCCAGCAGAGCAGGTGGGGTTGAACCACCTGCCCCGTGCCTACATGGGGTTTTTGGCTCAGAGCAGTCTTCCTGTTTAAATGTCCGCTATCAAACCTATCTCCCAGATTAGGTCTAGCCGGTGTCATGGACTGCAGCCACAGCCCGGGCAGGGGCTCGTCCCATCTAAGATTTGAGTGAATTGCGCTCCGCATATGGAACGATTCATCATAGTTAAGCCACGCCTGCCTAGCGAAATCTACATATGATCTGTAGGTCAGATCGAGATATTGAAAAAGAGATTGCGCCCGCCACGGTTGGGCCTTTACAACTACCCTGGCACAGATTAAAAACCCAGGTAGCCAATTGGACCATGTCCTATCAGGCTTCTTCTTTCTACACCTCTCCCTGTCCTTGTCATCCTCCTTGTCTAAATCTTTTTTCTCTACGTTTCTATTTAGCAACTCAAACAAATCTACATATTCACCTTTTCATATTTTTTTCTTGAGTTGCCGGGGTGAGATGATCACCCAATGGCATTGAATAGTCACCAAATGGCAATGCTTGTAAAGGAACGGTGTTGTAACCCGTGTCAGAAACGGATGGATAAGGCCAAACGCCTACACCAGCCGTAGTGTTCAACGGGGTTGGAAATGCCACCTGGGGATATGGCGCAGCCCATCCACCAAATTGTGGGCTTGAACAGGGCCACTGAGTGCTCGGGGCCCTGACACTCTGTGTGTCAAAATGTGTATAAAAGGGGGGACTGAACTGTCCACCGCCAGCCCAAGGCCAAGCAGGGATTGGTGAAGGAGTGCCCGGTACTACGGCAGACTCACCTGATGAAGGCGTTGCCAGACTTGTTTCGTCCCTGCTATAAAGCCGTTCAGGGCTGGCCTCATCCTCATCATTGTGCCTGTTGGAAACTGTAGCCGCTGATTCAGCTCCCGCCGGGGCCGACAACCTTCTACCCTTGTCAGTATGCTGCAACCTCCATGTTGTAGTCGTCCCATCTGCATCACATCTGGCTGCCATGTCCGGCTGCTGTTCAGCTTCGAGAATAACAAACCGAGATATTACGTCATCCGCTATAGCTTTCAGCTTGGCCCTACGATGGCTCTTGGCTTCCCTAGATGATCTGTGTGGCTGAGTCTCGCATTGCTGTGGAGCCTGCCTAGCCAGCTGTTCAGCCTCCAGCGCAGATTTTTTTTCCTGCAACTGCTGCCATACAGGCCAAGATTCCTCATCTGACGAAGACTGAGGCGGAGACACCTGAGGAACTGGTCATTTCTTGGCTGGCTGTTTTCCTTTCTTATTGCCCTGGCTCTTCCAGGAGGCCATCGTGAATCTCATGTTCAACTACCAGACCAAGGGTGCACCCCACGCCTCAACAACTCAAGAGCTGATTCAGTTGTAAATCCCAGCTATAACTATAGAGAATGGGCCAGCTGATCACTCTCAGCTATGACCTGATGTAGAGCAACTCAATCCTGCGTAATATTAATAAGCGCCTATATCAGCCCAGCTAATTGCTGTTGATTGCTCTTAATTAGATATTATGCTTACAATGAACTTAATTCCTATTGTAATTTCCCTTGATAATAAGTTTTTTTAACACCCAATTAATTCAATTAATTCACTTGATCCAAATATACCCTATATTAATTATATATTTATTCCTAATCAAAATATGCTATTTATAATACTTAAATTTATTTATTACTTATTTATTTATTTATATTATTTATTTATTTATTTATTTAAATTTTATATCCCCACTCCAAAAATGAGATAATTACAAGGCAAACGCAAGTTCAGTGCCTCACTTCACCCCTTAATCCTCTGACCACCAAACACGTGGTGCTATTCGAACCCAAGTGCC
Source organism: Intellagama lesueurii (assembly GCA_037013535.1). Classification (NCBI taxonomy): domain Eukaryota; kingdom Metazoa; phylum Chordata; class Lepidosauria; order Squamata; family Agamidae; genus Intellagama; species Intellagama lesueurii. Next base: position 134,468,950 of record JBAJHW010000002.1, read on the forward strand.
ACCTGGACGTGCTGAAAAACTGGTCCCTATGAAGAGACAGTAGTGAGGAGGGGGGAGATAGAATCACCAATGGCCCAAGGTTCAAGCGTTAGGTGCGCGCGCCTAAAAGGCTGGTGGTCAGCAATCAACTGCTACGCATCTACTTGGCCCTATGAGCTATCGGCAGCTGCGGCAAGCGCAGCAGTCCTTGCCGTGCCGTTCAATCTGGCTAGTTTGTCTTACTTTCATCCCCCTTTATCATTTTATTTCCCCTCTTTTTTATATAAAGGCTAGCTGGCTTCCAAGCTCCTATTGTGCCTCTACGCAATCCTCGCAAAGTGCGCGGTCGCAACCCCCCTTCCTAATAACCCAGGGCCCCCAACAATTTAATTAATTTAATTAGACAATCAATTTATATAAACTTAATTCAAACAAGTAAATGAATCCAATAACGAAAATGATTTTTTAAAGCAAACAAAATGGACAATCAAACCACGGAAGGGAGCTGATGCTACCCCCCCCCCCCAGACTCCCGAGAGTTGTTCCACAGGCCTCAATCGATGACGCAGCAACCAAAGAGCCAAGCAGCAGAGCTCTGTCCTTTGCCAATGCCAAGCAAGGAAGGGGGCGGGGAGAGGGGGGAACATCCCTTAAATAATCTAGTGTTCCCCCCTCTCCTCCTACATCATTCTCATAAGCCGAATGAAGTCTCACACTATCCAAGGGGGGGAGGCAAAGGCGAGCCTCCTGCTGAAGCTTGGCTCAGCAGTGGCACGAGCATTGCCACACTGTATATCATTTTTGCAATTTTCAAACTTACGAGACTCCAGTAAGGTGACTGATCTCTGTGCATAGAAGTATCACCTATTTCTGTGACAGAGAGTATGTCATCTTGCATGTACTTTGGACGTCTAATGGAGCATGTTTCACATTCTATAATTCACTAAACAGATTTTTGTGCATGTATCAGAGTCTCTGTGAGTTCATTATAGTAGCGAATTGGGTTTTTAAGAGTTGTGGGTCCTCAGTGTGGGACAAGATCCCAAGAAAGAACTTATCCTCTGGCAAGGGGAGTATTAGCTGTTTCTTAGCTCACATGGGGCAGCAAAAAGTCCCAGCATTTTGGCCTTTGCTGTGTATGAGGTAGATGTGTACCATAGAACATGTAGTAGTAGTAGTAGTAGTAGTAGTAGTAGTAGTAGTAGTAGTAGTAGTAGTAGTAGTAGTAGTAGTAGTAGTAGTAGTAGTAGTAGTAGTAGTAGTAATTGTTGCTATGTACCATAAAATCATCTCCAGCTTACGGTGACCCTGTGAAGGACCCACCAAAATGTTCTACCACTAACAGACCAGCACAACTCTTGCAAAATCAGGGTTGTGGCTTCCTTTATGGAGTCAGTCTATCCTTTAGAATCTGGCATTGTGTTTTCAGTTTCATTTCGATCCTGGCAGCAGGAATGTGCTGCACTGCTTTTTCTGCACCCTTGTTGTCAAAGTTCAGCATTGGTTGATATGACCTCTCTGCGTGGTTTTCTCTTCAAAAGACTTAATAGATTTTGTATATCCAACACATAGGGTTTCTTCAGAAGACAAGCAGAGGTGAAGTGTAATTCCGTAAGAAACAGAATGTTTGGAATTTATTGGATCTCAAGAGGCTGATTCTGAAATAATTTGGGAGAGAAATGTCCTCCCCCTCGAACAATTTGACTTCATATTTTAGCCTGCCTTTCCTGTGTTCTTTCTGCAGGCAGCGACATGGTGGTGGCAGAGAAAAGTGACATTAGCATTGTGACATCTCCCTATCAGATCCACTTCACCAAAACCCCCAAGTACTTCAAGCCAACGATGCCCTATGAACTGATGGTAATCTTATTTGCAGTCTCTTTTCCTCTCATGGTGTGTTTGTGCTATCTCAAATCCAGATAGAAACACATAAACAGCAGTAGAACTCTCATGTTGCAGATGTGCCAGCAGTAGTGGTCTAGGCTCAGGAGGCACCTCTTGATTTCACGCTCAGTCACTTGTTCTGAACTGCTCCAGGTGTATGTCACCAATCCTGATGGCTCCCCAGCTGCCCGTGTCCCTGTGGTGTCCGAGCCCCTTGCAGCAGAAGCAATAACACAGAATGACGGGACTGCCAAGCTGATCCTGAACACGCCAGGAAATGTGCAACAGATAAATATCACTGTAAGTTGCCCTGAGTTTATTCTAAGTTCATTCTAATGCACTGTACTTGATTGTTATCCTACTGCTTACACAAAGAATTAAAATTGTGGTTTGTAGCTAAAATGTATGAACTTTCAGGGCTCACTGGTGTGGTTGAGCACGTTTGGCTTGTAGAATATAGGTGGGCAATTTGTAACCCTAAGATGGTATTTTCTCATGACTTAATTCTATACAGCACTTGGCCTCATTTCAAAATCCTTCTGCAAGTCATTATTTCTGACCCACAACAAAAGGTGCAGACCAGAAAGAAAAATAATCAGAGAGAGGGGGAGAGAGATGAAGCACCCACAGTCCCACTGACTTTTGTCTCTATCCCAACCACAACTGGTTTCATCTTCTATATGTGTATACACATTTATTTGCGCTTCTCATGATTCTTCTCATCTATGAAGTCAAGTGGTTGGTCAAAGGAGTCGCGGTTTCTATCAGACTTGGTTAACCTTCTTTCCCTCTCAAGGTAAAAACCAACCATGAACGACTCTCAAAAGAACGCCAGGCAACCAAGAGCATGGTGGCTAGAGCTTACCAAACCCAGCCAGGATCTAAAAACTACCTGCATTTAACAGTCTCAGCTACAGAGCTCAAAGCTTGGGATGACTTACATATCAATTTCAATTTGAGAAGCAAAGACCAAGTGCTGAAAGGAGTCACATATTTCACCTACATAGTAAGTGCTATCGATGTGGACAGAGTGGATCTCCAAGCTCCTATATAATGCTGAAATTATGGTGGGGGAGGGGACCATGAGTCCAGTCACTGTTGGGAAAAGTGCCTGGGAAGAAAATAATCTCAGGTCTTAAAGAATATTGCAGCGTTAATCGAAAGCAGTGATGTCAATAGGGATGTAGTAGGTAATTGATACAAAGGAAGCCTACATGTTCCTCCAAGATCTTTATGAGCTTCCACAGTCCCAGAGGATGCCATTCGTTGGGGTGAAAGGCTCCCAGGCACTATAGTACACTCCTTGTGTGTATGTTTTAGACCACTGGACTATAAGGTGCACTGATTTTATTCTTCTCATTTTGTAGAGTGCTTTGGACTTTTCTTGGTATATTTTAGCTGCCATTGTATCTTAGATGTTAGCACTCCCTGGGTTGGATGTTTGTTTGTTTTGTAAAATAAAATCTACTGTGCTAGGCATGTGTAGGTAGGACTAGAATCTTGTTTTAAAATACAAGAAGGCAGTAAACTCTTCCATATTACAGCACTGCATGAGAAGGTGAAGAACTGTTTTATCCTATTGTGACGTTTACCCATGTGGCCCCTGCTTGTTTCCCCCAACACAGAGCTCACACAAGTATCCCAACACGTCCTTTACCTCGCTGCCACCAGTTGACCTCTGTCAACACCCTTTAATTAGAAAGATTGAGGTCCAAGCCGAGTATAAAGTTGAATAACACAGGTTTATTGATTACAGTTTGCTTAAGCAGGTTCTTCACAGACTTTAATGTATTCATTAGATTAGTAATAACTTGTTTCACCCTTAACTCTCTTAGTTCTCTATAAGTTCCACACTCTTAACTCCTAACTCTGCTACTCTCTCTAACTACCACAGACTAACTTCTACTTCAGACCATCATCTCTGACTCTCAGTCCCTTCTCACGTCAGACTCTCCTCTCTGACTTTTTCTCTCTTTGACTCACCACTCCCTCCTGGTTTCTCTGGCTCTGCCTCCCAACAGCTCCCATTGGTGCAGGCCAATACTATTATATATATAGGAAGATAGGGTGTTCTCTACACCTATTAACTGTATGAGTTGAGTCATGTAATTCCTCCTTATCAGCATCACATTCTTCAAGCCAATTCAAGGTCTTATTCCTAATATTATGTCTTGTTTATCATTAGATCTTAACTAAAGGGAAGATACTGAGGGCTGGGAGGCAGCTGAGGCTAGATGGACAGAATCTGGTCACCATGTCTCTGCGCATCACCCCAAATCTTATCCCTTCCTTCCGTATTGTGGCTTATTACTTAGTGGAGAACAGTGAGATCGTGGCCGACTCTGTCTGGGTGGACGTGAAGGACACCTGTATGGGAACGGTAGGTCAGTCTTTCTGCTGATTTATGTAGCAATGTCAGTGGATAGCACTCTCTTACAGATGCTGCAGTGAAAGTGTGGGAACTCTATACTTGCTTTTTCCCGGACAGTTTCTGTGTCTTCAGTTGTGTGTTGTAAATTAAGCCATATACTTGCTCTGTTCTTTGATTTTGAAAGAGAGAAACATATAGAAGACTTCAGAGTCATATTCACAACTTTATCTAACAGCTTGTGATAGAAAAATAGCAGGATTTCAATTTTCCCTGTCACAAAACTGAATCTTTTGGTTGCCTTTGTTCAAACAGCTGATTGTGAAAGGAGCAACTGAGGCTGACGATCAAATCCAGGAGCCAAGAGCGCCAATGGAAATCAAAGTGGAAGGAGATGCAAATGCTCGGGTTGGTCTTGTGGCTGTGGACAAAGGGGTTTACGTCCTAAACAAAAAGTACAAACTTACCCAAAGTAAGGTAAGGCAGGCAATTCTTTGGATGTGGGACACCAAGCTCAGATGTTTGTTCACCTTGAACCTTGATTAATCTATGCACCGTTCCCCCCACTTTTATTCTGTTGCAGATCTGGAACATAATAGAAAAGAATGATATTGGCTGCACAGCTGGCAGTGGCATGAATAATCTGGGTGTGTTTGAAGATGCTGGGCTCACCCTGGAGACCAGCAATAAGGTCTCCACAAAACTAAGATCAGGTATGATGATCCTCTGTGATCTGACAGAGGATTTGCAATGTGAAAAGTGTCCTTCACCTGACAGCCAGCCCTTATTGGTCTGTTGCCTCCAGTACCAAGGTCTTGAACAGACAATGTAAGATCTTGGTGATGACATGCTAATCATCGCCATCATAATCTTAGAACTGCAGACCTAGAAGGGACCCAATAGATCATCGAGTCCAGCCCTTATCCATATCCCAGTTACATCCACAACATGGTTTGCAAAGATGTGCTGTAAGCCCCAGAAGATTGGTATTTCTCAAGAAAAGAAGCATCAGGAATTGGAATGGAGCAGTGTTGGGTTAAGCATGTGCTGTCACTGATAAATGCCTTCGTTGCCCCACATTACCTCCTCTGTACACTGTTTTGCACAGAAATGGTGAGTGTGTGCATGTGTGTTAGTATGTATACCTCTGACATGTACGTCCTTGAACGTTAAGGCTATAGCCCTGTTCTCACTGCCATGGAAGTAAGGCCCATTCATCTCTGAGTAAACATAGAATTAGAGACAGACTATAGAGCAGTCTTCTTGTTCCTCCTCTTGGTATTAATTCCTTGTTCCTCCCTCTCTTGTTATTCCCAGATGCCAAATGCCCCCAAGCTGCGAGGCGGAGACGTCGGCGCTCTGTCCAACTCATTGAGTCGAAGGCAAGCAAAGGTATGTGCAAAGCATCAAACTTTGCTGTTCTCTAAAGCAGCCATTCTCAACCTTTTTTTGGCCAAGGCCTGTTTAAGGGTTTTTCTCAGCTTACAGGGCCCCCTGTCAAACAAGGAAACAGCACAAGCAGATGAAATAAAAACCCCTTTCTCACATGTTTCAGTCGTGACCCCCTTTGGCCGTGCCAGGTCCCCCTAGAGGGACATAGGACCCCCATTGAAAATGGCTGCTCTAAAGGATCGAGGCACTTTTGTAACATCAAGCGTAACAGGATTATAAAATGGACATGTGATTGGACAAAAAGTGGACACTTAGCAAGGTTGTGGAAGGACTTTTCTCGAGAGCCACCATGCATCCGAGTAGGTAATACTAGCTGGACTAGACCAACTGGCCATCTAAGCCAGGACATAAGGCAGCTTAATGTGAGGACATTGCTCAGTGAAACAGCCTGTACAGTCCTGGACAGCACCATCTCCAAGCTTGGCAGCACTGCTAGCCAATTAGGAGCCTAATTACACGGTAGGTCTGCTTGTGGTTCAGTGCGAAGCAGCTCCGTATGCAAGAGGGAGGGTCGTCCCTTCATGACTGAGCATAGAACATCTTGGGTCTCGTCTTTAAAAGGAGGTGAAACAGCACTGCTGGGAAAGACCTCTCCCTAAGAGCTTGGAGTATCTGCCAGCCAGAAAGGGAAAGCTGGGCTGATGTGGACCACTGGCCTGCCTCCATATCCTTCCTCTCTCTAGAATCGACCTTGGGTGGTCCACGGCCTCTCAGTCTGGAAGCAAAATGAGCAACTAGCACAGGGCTGCAGCTTCTCCTCAGTCATGGGATTCCTTGGACATGCAGGCAAAGTGTGCATCAGTTTGTACATTAAAAGAAGCAGCAAAATTTAATCCCTAAATGGCTAAACAAGCAGTATGCTCTGCAACTTCCATACCTCCAGGCCATTGAGGTCATTTGAGTTAAAGAATGTTGAGGGTGTTGGTTGGAGGAAAAGGGGAAATGGAGGAGAAGGGAGCTCATCAGATTGTAACATTCCACCCAAGCAGGGGTGGAAAGTGGCCCTCTCTAGGTGGGATTGGATTGCAACTCCCATGAGGCCTAAGAGGTATTGCCAGTGGTAAGGAATGCTAGGAGCTGCTACGGCTGGTTAACTGAGTGTCAAAACATATGATCTAAGTGTCAGCCAAGGCTTCTGATGTAGTAGTTAACAATAAAGATAAGGGCAATGTGTTAAAAATGAACAGAAAGTCCAAACGTTTGTATATTCTTTGGAGCTGGCTAGGACAGAGGCTAGTCAACATTTCATTCACAAAGCCTTTACCTGCATATCAGTTCTCCTCTGTCTCCTGCTATGAGTAATAGGCAAGACTAGTTTAGGGGACAGATGTTTTCTGATATTTTATGTGGCTTGGATGTTTCAGTGGCTCAATATCAGAACCAGAGGCTAAGAAAGTGCTGTGAAGATGGCATGCATGAGAATCCCATGGGACACACCTGTGAAAAGCGTGCAGAATACATTGAGGATCAGAATGAGTGCCGGGCTGCCTTCCTTGAATGTTGCCACTACATCAAAGGCATACGGGATGCGAATCAACGGGAGGATGAACTTATCTTGGCCAGAAGCAAGTAGATCTCTGTTTGTTGTTTGCTTGTTTGTCTTCTTTCTTCATAAAATGCTTTGGAATGCCTGATCATGATCAACTTTAGTCCATTTGTTCTTGCCTTAAGGAGGAACTTCACAGAAACTGAGCTTTGCGTCATTTTCCTAATCTCTTCTGAGGAGTAATAAATTAATTTCCAGTTTATGGCCAGCTTACACTTCACAATAACTGTGTCATAAACTGTGTTCTAAAACAAAAGGAGTTATAATCTCATGATGGTCACATGGTGTTTGGCTCACTCCCTGGGCTTCCTTTATAATGCAGCATATTGCGTGGTAAGAAGCCACAGCACCAAACCCTTCAGCTTTTGAGGTGGCTTCCTCCGATCTCTGCAACAACCGGCTACCCCCTGGGAAGAAGCCGGCTTAAGCAGCGGCCAGGCGCCCATCAGCTGGTTTGAGCATTGCCTGGGAGCCCCGCACCTGCATCCCATGGTAGAGGAAGTGGCAACGCAAGGGCAATGAGGGCACCTCCATCCTCTCCCCAGGGACACCCAGCTGCCCCATCTCCATCCCTCCTCCTCCTCCCAGCAGCCCAGCGGCTGGCCTGTTGTCAGACGGATTGCAGCGGGGTCTGCCTCCCAGCTGAGGGATTGTGCAAAACGGCTGATCGGGGCAACGCTCTGTGGCTTTTTAAAAATTGTTGTTATCTAGTATATTGCTGCACTCGTTTGCAACAATTTTTCAAAAATTAAAAAATACCACCACCACAGCAGGGAACAAATGGCACTGTCAGCCATCCAGTGGGAGCTTCGTTCACACAGGTGGAATCGATTTCAATGAATCAATTCCACATCCACCATAAAATAAATGGATCTCTGGCAAAGGGTCAAAAAAACTTTTAAAAGCTGCCTACAGAAAACAAAACAAAACATTCTGTGTCAAATTAATCCGTGCTTGTGAATATGTCATGTAACCACTCAAATTTAAATTGAGTTAAAACATACTAAACTTGCTTGAAATAGAGGGTTTTTACTAGTGAGACCAGGCTCTTAGTCTGTCATCCATTTCCCCAGGTGCCTTTGAGGATGAATTCTTATCCGATGAAGACATTGTCTCCAGGACTGAGTTTCCAGAGAGCTGGTTGTGGGAAACAAAAGTGCTGGATGAGACACCAAATGATGAAGGGTATAAGGCTTCTGTTCTCTACGTTGCCCTGCTTTTCACTCTGAAGGCAGACTTGCCTTTCCCACAGATCACACAGGATTGTGGACTCAAAATCTTCTCTTTGGGTCTGAGGGAGTCTCTGCTCTAGAGTTTCCCATTCCGGGCCATCCTCGAACAAAGGAAATGGGGAGATCCTTAGTGGCGCCAAGGGTTTTCTCTTCATGGTCCATGGGAAATGGAATGCATTTGCTCAGTTATAATGCACCACCTGCCTACTCTTCCTCTTTGTGCAAAGAAAAGGAAAACAGCAAGTAAGATCGGGAAATTGCAGGCTGGGGATATGATGCTGCTCTTTGCTTTCACCCCTTGGACTTGGCTGGGTAATGGGCTTGGCACTAAGAGGGAGATTCTTTATGTAGGTTTTTTTAAAAAAAACACTTGCCCTCCTTTCCTTCACCGGTTTGTTGTTGTCAAATGAAAATGGTGCCTGGATCGTTGTTATGGAATTAAAGTGGGTGAACTCGAGACACAAACATGTGTAAAAAATGAAGAGAAGATGGTCTTTTCAATAGCAGTTAGAAGAAGATAAACTGCTTTCCAAAGTTAGTTGCACAACCAAAATGCAAACAAAGCCCTTCGTTTACCTCTCAATGACCCATCACCCAACAAAAGCAAGCTAATTTGCAATTTGTAGAGCTGGGAAACCTCTTGGGGGAGAATGCCCTCTGCTTCTCTTTGTCAAACTGCTATCTCAACTCGTTTGGCTCTGAGCCAGGAACTTGGCAGCCTCTGACAGGAGGAAAAATGTACAAACAAAGCTTTAACATCAGGACATGGAGAGTTATCGTTTGAGTTATGAAGAGAGAGTTACATATTAAGCAGCAGCCTCATGAATGTAATTAAATCTAGATCCCATCTTCAATTTTCTACTGTAAACAGTCTCCCTTATACATGATGTGATACCTTTCTCATTGTACTTAGGATCTCATCCAAGATAGTGTCTTTTTACCTGAAAGATTCCATCACAACCTGGGAGGTGCTGGCTGTGAGCATTTCTGAAACAAAAGGTAAAACTGCAGGTGTGTGTGTGTGTGTGTGTGTGTGTGTGTGAGAGAGAGAGAGAGAGAGAGAGAGAGAGAGAAGACACAACTAGGGAACGAATGCTGGACTACACTGAGGAGAATTTCTAAGCAAGAAAGTCTGATGTGCAAATGCCGTGGATTCTTCTGATCCTGCTTCCTTCCCTGTTGATCTCCTGGACAGGTATCTGTGTGGCTGACCCTTATGAAATAAAGGTAATGAAGAAATTCTTTATTGATCTGCGGGTGCCTTACTCAGTGGTGAGGAATGAGCAGGTGGAGATTCGGGCTGTTCTCTACAACTATGGGAATCAGGATATCAGGGTAAGCTTTGAGATTCTGATTCGGTTCCATACTTGGAACTGAGGAAAAGTCATAACACTGGGGATTCCACTGGATTCTGGGAAACAATCATCTGAGAGGTCATAGGGACAGATCTTGGAAGCAGACAGTTATATATAATGCAGTTATGTGTGACTAATATCTCTTTTGGGCAAGGAAGATGTAACTAAGCTTCATTTCATAAATAACATAGCAAGTGTTCATATACTTAACTTTTGATGCAATGAGTAACATTTTTGGACTACTGTGAGAGAGGAAGTTTAAAGCATTTTAGGGGCATTTTGACAGGCCTTTTCCAGATGTTGTGCTATCCTCATGTCACTCATTTGCGGCAAGGGGGGTGGCATGTTGTTTTATTTGTCTATTGTCTTTTGAAAGATATTTTCAAAGGGTGATGTGTGAACTGGTTGCTAGAGGGAACCAGAGAGTATTTTCCTTTATTTTTCCGGCATACTTGGGTATGTGCAATGGTGTAAGTAAATAATTCATAACACAATCAAATACTAAGTGTTTCTCTGTGTGTTCTGTGCCATTAAGTCACAACTCACTTATAGCAACCCTCATAGAGCTTTCACGGTAAGTGAGATATTTAAGGAGTGGCTTTACCAGTTCCACTCCCCCAGTGAGTCTCCATAGCCAAGTGGGATTCGAACCCTGTTCTCCAAATTCCTAATGTGGCACTCTGGGAAGCCCTAATTTATCACACTGGGAATCCAAAATACTAAGTAGCATTGGTTATTTCTTTTTTTTTCTTTAAGAAAATAAATGTCTTAAGTTCTACATAGGTATGTCACCTAAAACTTGTAAGAGTTTTTAAAAGTGAACATCCTTCAGAGACAGTGAACTGAGAGCAAAAGTCAGAAGGTTTCTTGAAATAGAAAAGCTGTTTATTTGAGCTCAGCGGATATGTGCACATATGGGTGCCCTCAAAGCGAACGCTGAATAAAGGCGCATAACATCTTTTTATACCTTTGGCTGGAGTGTTACTTTACATTGGCAGGCTCCACAAAGCCTCCTCCTATTTTGCTATTCACTAAAAGAAAAGAAAAGGCCCCAAAGGGATGTGCATACAATACATATAGCAGACATATAGCATTAAGCAATGTAACTAAAAACTAGAGTAGCCCTTATCAGTAGACATTGTTCAGCGCAGCTTTTCTCTCACTCTCTCTTCTCTCCCGAGAAGCTGGAGATAGGTACGATCTGTGGGCTAGGAGCCGAGGAATGCAAAGTGTCAGGATGTCAGAGACCAATGTGAATGTCTGCTTCGCTTCAAGTTAATGGCTGCTTTTCTCTATTTTGTGTATCTTGTTATTCAACTCACCAGTAGATTCAAGTATTGAGACACAGCTTTCTTCTGAGCTCTTACAAACTGCTCAGGAGTGCATTGTGTATCTTTTTATGGTCGTAAAAATGAGCCTGTCCCCTCCTTTTTCCTGACCCAAAGAAAGGAGCTCTATTCTTCCTTGTTCACAATTTTTCACATTGGCAAGACAATGTTCCTAATCACCCCTTTCTCTTTTTCTCCTCAGGTGCGGGTGGAGCTGATACACAACCCCGCCTTCTGCAGTGCTTCCACTGCCAAGCAACGCTACCGACAGGAGATTCGAATGACAAAGCAATCATCTTGGGCGGTGCCGTTAGTGATTGTCCCACTGGAATTAGGGATCCATGACATTGAGGTCAAAGCAGCTGTCTGGGGTGCGATGGTATCTGATGGTGTAAAGAAGAAGCTGAAGGTTGTGGTATGTAACCAGCCAGGCCCTCGGAGGAAACCTGGAGCAACAGAGGCTCCATACGCCAATCCCGTTAATGAGTGCATGCACTCTGCCTCCCTTCATGACAGGAGCAGGATAGAAAGGGGGCCTAATTTTGAAGTCTAACCATAGCAAGACAGCACTTGGTGTATATCATAGTGACTAAAATCAATAGGTGCTTGTGAAGGGGGCAAAGGGGGTGGTTTCCCACCAGATCGTAAATGTATTTATTTATTCATTCCAAATATTTTACCCCACCTTTCTCCTTAAGAAGGACCCAAGGTGACTTACATCATTGAAAGGCAATATTCAAAGCTGAAAACAATGAGTGTACAATGGTGGTTTACATCATTAAAAGACAATATTAAAGCTGAAACAGTAAGCATACAAATATTAAAAAGGAACAAACAAAATACCGCTCTGAGAGATGGTAGATACAAGTAGTACTAAGGAGCTACTCAGAGCAGTAAGGCAGTAACAATCCATCTGAAAGCTGCCCTCATGTAGCCAATCACTCTGGGAAAGCTTGGCTGAAGAAAAAGGTATTTGTCTGCACACATTAAAATAATGTATTTATTATTTTAATGTATAAGCAGCCTGAATGATGTTGTCATACAGCGAACGGTGTCTCGAATTGATTTAAAGCTTCCAAAGCCTTCTCTTCAGGTTCTGAGGCTCCCTGGGGGTCCCTTCTGCCCTTGGAAAGTCTTTGGGAGCCTAAAGATGAGAGAGGGAGCCTTTAATATTGGAAAGCCACTGGCGGCAATTGTACGACTCGATTTGCACCACCGACGGTGATTCAGTGGTGATTTTCCAATATTAAAGGTGTCTCCTCCAACCCGAGGCTTGCAAAGGCTTCCCAAAGGCAAAAGGGGTCTCTAGGGAGCCTTGAAAATGGAAGGAGGGTGTTTGGAGACTTTTAAATGTCATTAAATTAAATATATCTATCGCTGGATGATGACATCATCCACCTTGCATTGTGTACATTTATGGCAACAGGATTGCAGCCATTGCCTTGTTGTGGGGCACTAACATACCACATGCAATTTCTTATCTCCAAAAACATTCCTGCAGACATTTTTGGAATGAACAGCACATTATCTAACTGAGCCTGTGCTATGTACTATTTGTCCTTAAGAAACAAACAAACAACCAAAAAGCGGCGGCGGGGGGGGGGGGAGTTCCAGTTTCCTAAATGTACAGAATTGTGCTGGAATTCTGCTTGTGAGCTTTGAGACTGAAGACCAGCTTCTGTTGCTGGTTTGGCTTTTTCCAGTGGAGTTGCCTCCTTGAGCCCATATAAGAGGACAAGACATACCTACATGAGTGCCAGAATTAGTGCTGGTTGAAACCAGAGATGGCTTTTAGGGCCAAACTCGGGCAAGACAGTTTCCATAAAAGCAATAAAAAGACACTTCTAGCCATGGCCACAGATTGTGATATCTGGGATATCTTAGGAGTTCTAGTCCAAAAGAAAATTACTTCCATCTCAAGTCTAAGACGCTGTCAGGTTGAGATAGCATAAAACCACAGCAGAAGCATTTCAAAAGGCCAATGCCGCACTCACATAAGATGAATTTAAACAGCATAAGGGAGGAGTATAAAGACACTCACTCAACAACAGGTTCAAGAATATCCATTGCCTGTAAGCTGGTTCTATGAGCAATTGAATCTAGACATTGCAACACTCTTAGGCTTGTTTTTTTTAAATCTCTAGTCCATCATTTGACCACATGAGGGTGCAGTAGCCTCTGTTTTTCCTCTGAGGAAGAATGGTTATTGAGAATGATTAGAAAAGAGAACTCAAGGGATGGATGCCATTAACCTCTCCAGTCCTGTAGTGCCTTTTGTCAGAACAATGGGAGGGGTGTTTACTTCTCCCTCGGTGTCTACTTCTCCCTCTTATACTTTCCCCCACACGTAGTGTACATTCAGCTTTGGTTGCTGGAATTGAACTTTCATGAAATGGGACTTTTTAAAATGAACTTTATACCCATTTCCAGTGTCCAAATTGATCTTCCATGGCTTCAGGTTTGGCACCTCTGATACCCATGGATGATGGGAGCTGTGATTCACGACCCAAAACAAACTGCTACTCCCAACTAGACCAGACCTATCGAATGCCTCTGAGATTTGCATACCTGTTGACTCACACTTCTGGAATTGATGCAGCCACAGTACTTTAGCTGGGACCAGCATTTGGAATTAGGCTCAATGCATCCAGAAGGTGGGAATACAGAACTAAACAAATAGGAGCTGATGGCAGACACTTCACTTTGGACATTCCGGTTACTGAATGGTAGATGTAGTCTCCTATGCCTGAATTACAGGAGTGTAACCTAATGTTTGCAAATGTTGTGTAGTCATTATTAGCTGAAACAATCATATGAATGGTTGTACACTGGAAATTAGTATAAAATCTGGAAGAAGATTGTGCTGTGTGTAATCAAATAAATTTATTGTCATTGTAAGTCTATACATAGTATACACATACAACGAAATTCACACAGACACCCAGAGGCCAGGCCCACATGCACACACATAAAAAATCCCCAAACACTCCCCACCCACTAAAAATCCCCCCCTAAAAATACAAACATCTACACCGCAGGCTAAGTAACACTGTCCAACTATTCACTACTGGTGGTCTTTAAATTCATTATTAAGTGCAATTATAGCTCTGGGATAAAAACTATTCAGAAAATGTGTGGTCCAAGTCTTAATTGTTCTGTATCTTCTGCCAGACGGCAACAGTTCAAAGAAGTTGTAAGCAGGATGGGAAAAGTCTCTAAGGATGTTGTGTGACTTCCCCAGACAGCGGGATGTGAAGATGTCATCCAGGGTTGATAGCTGGAGCCCGATGATATTCTGGGCAATTTTAATGATTCTCTGTAGAGCTTTTTTGTCCGCTACAGAGCTACTCCCAAACCATACAAGAATGCCATAGGTTAGGACACTCTAACCTATGGCAGTAATTAAATACTATTAATGAAGAAAATGAAAAAGAAGTCTCGGCAGTACTCTAGTACAATTCCCAATTAATACTTGCTCAGGAGAAACTGCTGCTGAATTTTGTTCCCTGGTAAATTGGATGTGTGATGGTGGGGTGAGATGCACTGTTTGGTTCATCTCCCTTCAATACAAAAGTGTTTTAGGTCATCCTTGCTGCTAATGACACAACTAATGGCTGACACACACAGAGAAATGAAAGGAAAGTCCAATGCCGCACAACGCATACAATTGGGACATGGACCATGAAAAATATGAATTGAGGTAAACGGGAAACTGTAAAGCAAGAAACGGAACACATAAATATTGCCGTGCTTGATATCAGTAAACTAAGGGGGACTGGAACAGGATATTTACAGTTAGACAAATGCAGAATGTTCTACTCTGGAAATGACAAACTCACAGGGAATGGAGTGGCTCTAATGAGGCAAGATGTAGCACAGACAGTTAGGGGCTATAATGTAAGGTCTGACTGAATAACATCGATCAGACTCCATGGGAAACCTGTCAACAGAACCATAATTTGAATCTATGCTCCAACTAGAAATGTTTAAGATGAAATAGAAAGCTTTTATACAAGCATTCAGGAGGAAATTGATCAAACACCAAGACAAGACATGCTTAGAATCATAGGTAACTGGAACACAAAAGTAGGGAACAAGGCAGAACCAAATGGCATTCAAAATTTGACCTACGAGACAGAAATGAAGCAGAAGAATGAGTCATAGAGTTCTGTGAAGCCAACAATCTGTTTATCGCAAATACATGCTTCAAGGAAACAGACAGACAACTGTACACGTGGATATTACCAGACGGTCAATATAGAAATCAAATAGACTGAGTAATTGGAAGCAGGAGATGCAGAAGCTGGATTCTCTCTGCCAGAACAAGACCAGGAGGGAACTGTGGTACCAATCATGAACTATTAATATCCAACATTAAAGCAGAAAAAGAACACTAAAAGAACTGTTGTGCCAAAATATGATTTAAACAACATTGCTGATGAAGTCCACATAAGGAATAAATAGATTTGCATTACTAAACTCAATTGACCATGACCCAGAAGACCTGTGGATTGAAACAAGAGATATTATTAGGAAGGAATGCAATAATACAATTCCTGCAGTGAAAAGAAAAGAAAAACCTAGATGGATGACAGAAGAAACACTTTAAAATTGTACAGGACAGGCAAGAAGCAAAAAGAAAAGGTGACAGAAACAGGGTTAGAACCCTGAATGCCATTTTTCAGCGACTGTCACACACAGAGAAAGAGAACTATTACAATATCCAGTGCAAAGAATTAGAGAAGGACAACAAAAGGGGAAAAACAAGAGATCCCTTCTAGAAGATCCATGAAATCAAAGGGAAATTTAAACTTAGATTAGGAATGCTGAAGGACCAAGAGGGAAGCACATCTGACCAAGATCAAATAAAGAGAAGGTGGAAATAGTATACTGAAGACCTGTACAGAACAGATGTGTTTCTTGTGGGAATGTTGCTCCATTGTGTCCCCTGGTGAACTGGACTGTTCGGATCATCTTCCTTCGATACCAAAGTGTCTTAGATCATCCTTGTAAAGTGGGACTCCCAACCTCTGGTTGCGCAGCCGGGTAACAAGCATTGAGCTATCCATCCGGCTTGTTTCATAAACACTAGAGGGAATTTTAAAAAGCTCTTCCTTCTTTTAGTGGTATTGGTGGTAAACCGGTAGGGATGTATGAATGGGAGACTTTGGGATATCCAGGCCCTTGAAGGGTGGCCTACCTGTTGATGAGTGTTACCTGCAGATGGAGGGATTCCTAGTTGAGATGACTGAGCTACTGAAATCTATGGGTCTGAGCTAAAACTTAGCCAGCCTCAATGGTACAGTCAGGCATGGATACTTTACTGAACACCACAGAGTATTTTTGACAGAAAGTAGACCTGATGCCATTGTGAGTTGCCCTTTTCTGCCTCTTTAAATAAGTTTTTGTAGTGACATTCATAATTCCTGTGCTTCCTTCTTTACCAGCCTGAAGGAATGCAGAGGAAGCTTGTGACTGTTGTTGAACTGGATCCAGCAACACAAGGAAAAGGTAAGTAACACTTAACTCTTTATTCTTCTCCTGTGCTTCCCTTCTTTGCTTCTTGAGGAGTCGCCATCTTAGTCTGTTGCAGCAAAAGCAACACAGAGTTCTGCAGCACCTTAAAGACTAACAGGGTTTTTTTTGGCATAAGCTTTCATGGACAGCAGGGCACGTCTTCTCCAGATATGGTCTGGTTCCTGTTTTCTGTATCTTTGTTGCAAGATCTGTAGTTGCTGGTGAGCATTCTTTTCAGTTCAGGGGTGGCGAGGGGAGGCTCTCCGTACAGCCAGGACAGGGAACAGCAGAGTCCTACCAGTCGTAACCTATGTTTTGCAGCAAAACCCACTCCAATATATCACTGGCAATCTGGAGCTCATTCTGGACAGTGACACTTCCCTTGCCTCTCTGGGTGGGAGGACTATTTCCAAAGACTGCCAATGATCTATTTCATTTCATTCCCATTGCCCCCACCACCCCTGGAATAAAGAGGTGAGACACAAGTGTTGGGTTAAGTAGGGCCACACTTTATTGAACAGGTATTTGAACTCTTGATGTTCCCAATCAAGGGGCCTGCGGTAGTGTAGAAATTGGGTTTGAGGCCGATGGTCTCACCGGACCCTCTCCTCAACCACATTCGGGTGAGTCCCACGCCCCATTGTTGAGCACTCCCTTGGACTGGCCAGCGCCTGAAGTGACCACCCCCAGGCCTGCAAGCCCGCTCTCATTGGTGGCCCTCGGCCCAGGGAAGGCCCCAGCATGTCCTTCTCTGCTGCGCTGTAACCTCACGATCCGCAGCGCAGTGAGGTCAGACGGACTATAATTTCCCTTGAACTCACAGGGCACTCACCGATCCTTGTTCTTACTTCACTGCCCGCCACTGAAATGGGGCTAGATCAACTGTGCTCCATTTTCCCCACAAGACTCAGAATTACAGCTCACAGGCCCATCTGGACATCTCCCAAAAATATTTCAATGCCCTGCTCAGAGAAGTGCACCCCATCGCCTCTGTACAATTCTGGCCTATCCAAATGGATATCCAAATCTGCAAATTTCTGTAAGTGTTCCACAGGGACTGGCCAGGCTGGTTCCAGTCACTCAACCTCCTTGAATAACCTCAATTCCTCACTAGCTGCCGCATAGCCACAACGGGTACTTGGGGCGAGTGCCAGATTCATCGCTCTCATTGCTTCCTTCTCCAATTCGCCATAACTCTGTTGGAAGAGTCTTGGCAACCTGCACACTCCCAGAGCCAACACCCTGAACCGCTCGATCTGTTGACAGGACAGGGCGTCAGCAATACTGTTATCCAAACCGGGAATGTGTTGTGCCTGCACCACAATGTTAAATTGTAGGGTGCGTAAAACAAATGCTCTAACTAGCCTCATAACCCACTCTGACTTGGAGGTAAGGTTATTGATGATGTGCACCTCTGCTAAGTTATTGCACCAAATTTTTACCACGGAGTTGGCCCACTCATAGCCCCATAAATACAGGGCTTCTACTATAGGGAAGAATTCCAGAAAGGTCAGATCCCTTGTTAACCCTGCTCTCTGCCACCTGTCCGGCCAAACCCCTGCACACCAGCGCCCATGAAAGTAGATACCAAAACTGAGGGAACCAGCTGCACAAGTATGAACTTGGAACTCTGCCCTCAAGCTAATTTCCATTCTCCAGAAGGACACACCATTAAAGCTGTCCAAAAATTGCAGCCATACTTCCATAACCTGCCTCATTTCCTGTTTCATCCTCACTCTGTTAAAAGACTTACACAATCCTCTCATGGCCTTGCATAGCCTCCTAATGAATGTTCTGCTGGGTGCTACCGCCTTACATGCAAAATTGAGATGGCCTACCACTTACTGCAGCTCTTTAAGGGTAACTTTCTTTGGCCAATTAACCGATTCAGCCTTACCCTGAGTTCAGTGATTTTTGCTGCTGGGAGTCTGCACGCCTGCTGCTGGGTATCCAATTCAATACCCAAGAAAGTTAAAATTGATGCAGGCCCCTCAGTCTTCTCATTGGCTAATGGCAGCCCCAGCTCATGAGTCATTGCCTGGAAGTTCTCAAGCAAGAACTCAAATTGGCCGGAATCCCTTTTCCCACAAAAGAGGAAGTCATCTAAATTTGGGGTCCCCAACCCCCAGCCCACGGCCTGGTACCGGGCCGTGGCCTTGGCAAGACCGGGCTGTGGATACAGATCTCCTGCCCTCATGCACGTATGCCCCCCACGTGCACACACACATGCACAGCACTTCCACATGAATGCACGGGTGCCACGCCCACCCGCGCGCACACACACACATGCACCCTGCCCACGTGCACACATGCACGGGTGCCTCGTCCACCTGAGCACGAACCCCATCCCCCCAACTGGTCCACAGTTCAGAAAAGGTTGGGGACCACTGATCTAAATAATGGAAGGAGCTACTTAATCCCATCCTGTGCTGCAGTTCCAACTCCAAAAAGGAGCTGAAATACTCAAAGGCCACGCAAGAAATTGAACAACCCATTGGTAAAGCCCTGTGCATATAGCAGTGGTCCTCAACCTTTTCTGAACCACGGACTGGTTGGGGGGGCACCTCCCTGCTCATGGGTGGGCATGGTGCACTTGCTGGTGGGCGTGGTGCGCTCATGTGCATGTGCGGATGGGCGTGGTGTGCTCGCGGGAGAGTGGAGTGCGCTCACAAGCATGTGCAGGTGGGCAGGGCACTCGTGTATGCAGGTGGGTGGGCCATACGTGCATGTGGGCGTGCGTGGGGGCAGGAGATCTGTCTCTGCAGACCGGTCCTGCGAAGGCCACGGACCAGCAGCGGGTGGCAGACCAGGGGTGGGGGACCCCTGAATATAGAACTCACCTTCAAAGTCAAAACCCAACAATTCAAAATCCTTGGGATGAACTGGGAGGAGACGAAATGCCGACTTTGACACCACATTTCTCCAACTCCGCCCCCAATCCACAGGACCATACCATGCATACTGCCAAGTCAAAGGATGTATAACTGACTGTTCAAAGCTCCTGTGGAATACTGTCATTGACCAATCCACCCTCCGGGTAGGACAGGTGGTGGATCAGCCTTTTTAGGGACAAGCCCCAAAGGTGAAACCCTGAAACTGGGCAGTGGCGGGTGAGTGAGGACCCTACCCTCCCGCACTTCCTTGTCTATCTTAGCCCTCACCACATCTTCCATTCCTGTAACTGATTTCAAATTGTTCACAAAGGCAGGCCTCCGTTCACCTGCCACTGGTATCGTAAAACGTAACTGAAAATCATCAAACAAATAGGCGGCACCATCCTTCCTTGGATATCTTGCCGGCCATTGCCCCAAAATGTGAATTTTAATAGGGCTGGGCCCCTTTAGCGGTAGGGAGGGCATCCAGTTTCCTGCCTCCACTTGGCTCCTTACTGTTCCCTTTCTGTGACCTTGATTTGAAACATCTCGAACTAGCACGATACACTCCGCATATGGAGCATTCATGCTTGTATCGACACACCTTCCTGGCACATGATCCCTTGGAATTTAACTCTCAGCAAAGCAAGTGGGGTTGAACTACCTGCCCCGCTACAGCACGGGGAGAATTAGCAAGACCTGCTTTTTGAATAAGATGGCCACTATCAAACCTGTCTCCTTGAGCTGGCCGGGCTGGCATCATCATCTGAAGCCACAGCTCAGGATGTGGCTCATCCCACCTCTTATTCGGGTGAATCGCCACTCTCCAACAAAAATTTTCATCATAGAGCACCCAATTGTGTCCTGCTAAGTCTACATAGGCCCTCTAAATGAGATCTATCTACTGAATCAACGAAAGCACTCTCCAAGGCTGGGCCTTGATAATGACCCCGTAGTAAATGAGAAAACCTGGTAGCCAATTGGCCCAAGTTCTCTCTGGCTTCTCGCGACGACACCTATCTTTTCCAACTTTGTCCTCTTTCTCAATGGCCTTTGTGTCAACCTCTCTATTCAGTAGCTCAAAAAGATCTACAAACTCTCCCTTTCCAGATATGTTCCTTAGTTTTAGGCATGAGATGATCGCCCAATGGAGGAGAATAATCTCCAAAAGGGAGAGCTCGACGAGGAACCAAATTATACCCTGTGTCAGGTACAGACGGATACGGCCAAACCTCAACACCTATCATCCCTGCCATAGAGGCAGTAAAAGACACCTGTGGGTAAAGTGCCTGCCAGGCATTGGAATGAGGCCCTACAAATGTTCCCTGTCCTGCTAAGTCACCTAGTCCTTGTATTGCAGACTGAACAAAACCCTGCTGTTCTGGGGCGCAGTCACTGTACCAAGGCCATACCATTATTGCCCTGTTTGTGTCCCGTGCAACGGTTAGCTCACCTGCTGTTCCTACTGTACTGACCACATGTCCAGACGGCCCTTCATCACACTCAAGGCTGGTATTGCCTCTTGCTTCTGACTTCTGAACCTCACTCTCGCGGGTTGCTCCTGGCCTCTGTTTCATTGATACTACCTCATCTTCCAGGACCATCACCCTCTCCTCATCAGCTGGCCTTGTGTCATCATGTCCCACCTCTTTCGATGTACTGGGTATATTTCCTTCTAGGGCAGCAAAACGGGATAATATGTCATCAGCCAATCCCTTCAACTTAGCATGCCTATGTGCTTTGACTTCCTTAGCAACAACCGGGGCTTGTCTTGCCTTCTGCTCCTCAAGAGCAGTGATTTTTGCCCGAAGTACCTCCCAAACTGGCCAGCCCTTCTCATCAGAAGATGAAAGCTCAGGTGGGGGTGCTGTGGGCACCCTGCGCTTTGCTGGCTGCTTGCTCTTAGTCTTCCCTTGACCTTTCTTGGGTACCATAGCTATGCCTACTACTTAAACCTCTCATACTAAAAGAATGGTGGGAGTTCCCCAGCTACTGTTCCCAGCTGGGGACCTGCACCAGACATTCTGTATTTATTCTAACTGCTTGTATTTGTCATGAGTTCAGCCGAAGAAGATCTGGAATCTGAGGGGTTAATTACAGCTGAGGAAAATGCTGGGCAATCAGAATCGCAGACAGCTGAATCACCACCAGATTCTCCTCCCCCAGTAGCCAGAGCGAGGGATAAGCTTTGGCAAGGACTCATAACATGAAGGTCTGAGACTTGCATGAATGCTTCCCACAGGAACATCAGGTCAACCAGTCCTGAGTTTTAACAGGATGAAAGGCTTCTAGGAGTTTGATGACTGCTCCTGCTATATAATCTGCACCCAGAAGGATTGGAAGCTTGTGAAAGCAACAAGTCAATACTCTGGCTTGCATCCACACTCCTGCTTATCTTGGACCTTGCTTTCTTGACCCTTGGCTTTGGACTCTGGCTTCTGACTATGGTTTGTGTTTTTGGCTTTGGCAATTTGGCATCTGTTTGTATCTTCTGGACTTCTGATATTGAACTGGCTTGTTGGACTTTTGCCTTCTGGAACCCCTAGGAACGTGACAGTATTGCTGTCTCTTCTCCTCCCCTCCCTGCACCTGCCAAGTACACATTTGCCAATCTTTTCCTAGCATTTTACTCAATTTTCAGAGGTTCATACTTGTGCTGTGTTTAGCAGGTGACATTGGCTGGACTGTTCATACACCACTGGACCACTTACAATAGGTTAGACAAAAGTAGTCATTTTTCTCGGTAACCCTATCCTATTCACATCTCACTGAACACACTAGGACTTATTTCTGTGTTAGAAAATTAAAAAACCAGCAGTACTTTTAGAACCAATTGTTTTATGAGAAAACTCCCCACACTTACTCGAGATTTTTTAAATGTCTGCCATTTTCTAAACAGCTTGAATATGCTTTGCAGCATTGTGAAGGTTACAGTGTCGTCTTACAGATTCTTTCAGATACAGGAATACTTTTTCATGGGTACAAGGATGCTTTCCTTCATGTACCCTTGTAAGAACTAATGTACACTCCATTCATTGTCAAGAAGGGTATTGTCTACCGATCAATGATCCATGCAGCTATGTTTGCAGATCTAAGCATGGTGAAGGTAAAGTATGAACGGCCCTGATTTTGTATGAAGCAGCTGTGTGGAACATCTAAATCCACTCACAACTGATTGCAGATAAACAATGCCAAAGCAATGCTAAAGAGCTTTGGTGTGGAAGTAATTGGTGCTTCTATTCCCTTTTTCTATCCTACCCACTGTGTAACCTGCATAATCAATCTGCAACCCACCCAGAGGGCGCTTTAAGTGGTAGGGGGTGATATATAACCAGTGCACTTTGCTTTGCTATTGTTTTTTCAGGTGGAGTTCAGAAAACGAAAGTCACAGCCAAGGATTTAAATGATATTGTTCCTGGCACAGAACCTGAGATCCAAATTCGTGTCCAAGGCAAGTGCTTGTTCCTTTCAAGTGAAGAACTCTAGGATTGTAAGTGCTAGGAAGATCAAAGAACACCTCCAGGTCAACTGGGACAGCAACCTTTGCTGCAGCTCAGTGCATTTCCATCCATTGCCTTCCTTGCTGATCCCACTGAGTGCAAGCATGTGCAAAGCCACTCCCACAGGGAGAGTGATGCCAGAGCCTGGGAAATTTACTTTTTTGGACCACTGCTCTCTAAATCTCCTAGCCCGGCTGGGGGGTTTGGGAAGACTGTAGTTAAAAAACAGAATCAGTTTTTTTCCAGAAAGGCCCAGCTCCCACGCAAGGCTCATAAGGGAAGAATTCAAAATGAAACCTTAAGTATAGCAGTTCTTGATGCCCAAAAGTGACTGCTGGGGTGGCAAGCAATTCTGCAAAGAGCTGTTGATATGCAAGGTCTTGCAAAAGCATAAAGCACACAGTTCCTTTCTGCACCCAGAATGACATGTTAGCATCTCTGTGTGTGCATTTATGTGATCAGGTGACCCCGTGGCTCAGATTGTTGAAGACTCAATTGATGGAACCAATCTGAGACATCTCATCATAACCCCTTCTGGCTGTGGGGAGCAGAATATGATCACCATGACACCATCGGTTATCGCCACCCACTACCTTGACACCACAGGCCAATGGGAGAAGATTGGGGTGGATCGCAGAGCTGTTGCACTCAACCAGATCAGGGAAGGTAAGGCAAGCAGTCATTCAGGACCTGCTCTTCCACCAGCCAATGAAAAGTGTCTGTTCCATCTTGATTCTTTCATCCTATATTTTGGCTAAATTTAGGGCCAAGATGACGGATACTGAAACAGTCTGACTGGATGGAGCAGCTCAAATTCTTTCATGATGGGCACTTGGTAATTCTGTTGCAGTGATGTGGTGACAAACTCTAAAAGACAAAACATGTAGTATTATTTAGAAAACATGTGTTATTTAAAAAGATTACTCTCCCAAGTTATGAAAAAATTGTTTTCTCACATACATATTTTAGATTTAGTGGGCAATATGGTCTTATTTGTCTCTAAAAGATAAGAAGCATACAAGTACTTTCATGTTCTGTTTGTCAAGGCTCTATCTTTGATAAAATTCTTCAATTGTTGGGAAAACATGTGAGTTTCAGGGGGAATACACATTCTCCTTTGTTTCTACATTGGTTGGGAGAAATGCTGATTACAAGGTCAAAGGTATAACACTTGAACAAGACCCTCAGAGCAATATAGAACTTAATAACACCCCTTAGTAGTGTGTGGCTGTGGTGGTCCATCACAGCAAACATTTATCCCTGTAAGGCTTAGATACCAGTGTGAACCAGATGATCATGACAATCATATTAGTTTATCTTGGTATCAAGGTATAAGTCACATACTTGTTCCTGCCTTTCATGAGAAATGTAGCTGCCAAACTTGCTCTGCCCTTCACAGGATGAGAATAAATTTCTGTTCTCACTCATGAAGTAATAAACAGGAAAAAAATGAGTCCAGGAAACTTTAGTCTAATTCTACAAACTTTATTCATCCACATTGCTTTTATGCATATAAGCATAAAGATATTTCAAATTTGCTGAAAACATGTTATAGGCATGTTACTTCAAAAATTATTCTTACACCTCTGATGGAAGTTGTAGATATATATGCTTAAACTATATGGAGACTGAACCTAAGCTGTAGGCAAATACCTAAGTCAGAAAAATATATTTCCATTACAAATAAGAAGTTGAATTTAAATTCAGTCCTAAAATATAAGAATTTATAGCCTTAAAAACCACATATTGTAAAAAAAAGTTAAAATCAGTAAGAGCAGAAATACATTTCTTAGCCTTTTAGCATATTTGAACACACACATGAAAAATACTAGGCTTTCTATGTGCTCACCCAGGCATCAGTCAGTTAAAATCTATGGAGGAAAATCCATGGTATCTGTGTATTGCCTCTATACTTCTGTGTTTCTGCAGTTGCTGTTATCTTTTTCCCACCCCTGGCTTCTTGGCTCAGCTTGGCTTGGCTCTGTTGTGGCTCAGCCAGTTATGTTGATTCTGTGCTGGCTAGCATCTTGCTTACATTAAATCAGTCCTTTTATAGGAATGGATATATATATATATTCTTGTCTTTTGTTTGTATTTTTCTCCTAATCTATCAGATTCCAATAACAGAAGTGAATGTTTGCTGATAGCAGGAGACAAAAACATTCTCCTTTATCTTCATTTTGTCCTAAACTGGCAGACTGAATGCATTTTGATGGTTGTTGTAGGTTTTTCGGGCTGTTTGGCCGTGTTCTGAAGGTTTTTCTTCCTAACATTTCACCAGTTTCTGTGGCCGGCATCTTCAGAGGACAAGAGTTAGAACTGTCTGTGTTCTGGTGTACTGTGTGGGTTAGTTGAGTATTTGTAGCTGTGGGATCAGCTTTTTCAGACCACAAAATGCAACATTCACTCAAGAATCAAAGAACATGAAAGACACTGCAGACTAAAACAACCGGAAAAATAAGCAGTAGCTGAACATGCCCTGAAACAAACTGGACATGAAATCCTATTTCAAAATACAGAAGTATTTTGACAACACCAGCAATCATTATGTTAGACTACAGAGGGAAGCCATTGAAATCCACAAACACCAGCAGAGCTTCAACAAAAATGAAGGAAGTATAAAACTCAACAAAGCCTGGCTCCCAGCACTGAAAAATACAGCCTGCAAAAGGTCAACGAACCCTACCCAGCCACAAGGACCGGTGATCACTGCACACAAAAGACTACCTAACGACACCCATCAATCACAGCGACAGATCATCTTCCCCCCTTATCACAACACCCATAACAAAAAACACCCTGATCACCCAATCTCCTGAAAAGGACAAAAAGCTGATCCCACAGCCACAAATACTCAACTATCCCACACACTACACCAGAACACAGACAGAGTTCTAACTCCTGTCTGTGTAGATGCCAGCCACAGAGACTGGCGAAACGTTAGGAAGAAAAACCTTCAGAACATTGCCAAACAGCCCGAAAAACCTACAACAACCATTGGATCCCAGCCATGAAAGCCTCCGAGCATACATTGAATGCATTTTCTCATTTAATCTGATTTGGTAGCAAACTATATGTGTTCTTTATGAGAGCTTCAGATGCAGATCTAATACACTTTTCCATAGATTTTGCTACTTAGGGAGATTGAATGGGAGGCTTGTAATTATTCTGCAACAACATCTAATGAGCAATCAGTGCATTGCTACTTAGGTACATTTCCTCTTTTTTTAATTTCAAAGGTTACATATAGGGATGGGATCAAATTAATTTGGTCCCTGATGACAAAATTCATTGTTGCTGTAGGAATATGTGTTTTTTAATAAGTTGACCTAGCATACTATGGTTTTCCTTATTCTCCTCCGTTTTCTCCTTCGTGGTCTCTGTGAATGCACACTAATGGGTTAATCTGCGCCTGAGCAGAGCAGCCTCGGAAGTTTCTAAAGCTCTAGCACCTGGTGCTGGGACCTCCCACCTAGGCTATATCCCCGCCTCCGGCACTGGGTGCCTCAGTTCCGTTTCCTGCCACCGCTGTAGCAGCATCGTGTTTCGGAGCTACTGTGTTTTTTTCCTTCATTCCTTCTATTTGTCTTGGACCTCATTCGTGTTGAACCCTTGGCTTGCCCGACTATTCTCTTGGATCTGTGAGTTTACTTGGAAAGCGTAAAAACCGTGCTTGTTTGGAGGCGTTTATGGCCTCGTTGGGGCCTTTCAAACGTTGCTCGGCCTGCAACGCAAAGGTTCCCCTTTCGGACGGACACTAAGTGCCTCTTTTGCTTGGGGGAGGAGCACCAGCCGGCCTTGTGTGCTTTCTGTAAAGCGTTCACAAAGCCCGCTTTAAAGCACAGGCTTGAGAGGCTGCGGGCGCATTTGTGGTCGAAGTCCCTTTGCCCCCCTAGGCCAGAAATGGACCCTCCGTGAGCTCCGCCGTCTGAGACATCTTCCGTCATGGGGCATTCTCTGCCTGCCATGAAGAAGTCTGGGAAGTCAACATCCTCGGGCTCAAGGTCAATGGCTTCTGCTTCTGCGTCAAAGCCTCCCTCGGGCTTGACCCCGAGTAGGAAGAGGAAGAAGACTTCTTCTACTTTGGGCTTAACGTCAGCTTCACCCAGACCTGATCCCCATGCCAGGCAACAAGCGGCTGGGGTTGAACTTTCTGAGGACGAGGAGATTCCACCCTCGGGGATGGTTTTGCCTACCTCCCCCTGTCTAAGTCTCTCCTCGGGTTCACCTCGGGACTCGCCGGTCCTTCGTTCGGAGACTCCAGCTCCTCCCTCTCCTCCTCCGGAGCCCGTTCCCGCTCCGCCACAGAAGAAAAAGAGGAAGAACCGTCACATCGAGCCCAAGCCCAATCGGGCTCGACCTCGACCAACATCGTCAGAGCCGCCGCAGTACCCAGA
The DNA here is from genome assembly GCA_037013535.1 of Intellagama lesueurii. NCBI lineage: Eukaryota > Metazoa > Chordata > Lepidosauria > Squamata > Agamidae > Intellagama > Intellagama lesueurii. Next base: position 134,496,381 of record JBAJHW010000002.1, read on the forward strand.
CTTCCACCATTCATCTTGGGAGGATCTGTGGGGCTTCTTTAGACCAAGAGGCTACGGTTTCGAGGACCCTGCTTATCCAACACCCTTCAACCCGGCCTCGTATTTTGGTTTCAGGCAGTGGCAGTCCTACTTTGACCAGTTTCCACCACGATTTCCACCTTACACGGAAGGCTTTTTTTGTCGACTGGATAAACCCTCCCCGCAGCCTTCTCAGTCGAGGGCGAGGGAACAGCCGCTGGCCCCAGTGCCTACAGGACTCTCTTTGGGCTCGATGCCAGACTCTCGGCGGCAAGTCAAACAGGCACCGCGGGCGCCTCCCTCGCCGGTCCCTTCGTATCAGGCTTGAGAAGACGATTTCCTGGAGGCACTAACTTGACCGGAGTCAGAGTTGGACTACCCTCGGACCCGATCACCTGCTCGCTCCTTGGATCGGGATGTCGATGTTGAGTCCGGTTCGAGCGCTGACTAGGGCAAGATCAGGGAAGATTCACCTGTCAACCTTCCCACTCTGGCCTCGGTGGTTGTTGGGCGCCACCACCCCTCCCCATCAGAGGATTATACCTCATATGCTCAACTAATCAAGCGTATCGCTGATGTCCTCGACCTTGCTGTGGTCCAACCGCAGCTCGAACACCTGGACAAGGTCTTTGAGGACATCACGAAAGATCAGTTGCCTCCCCTACGCCTGGCCTTCATTCCGTCGTTGTTGAGTCTGGTTAAAGAGTCTTGGGACAAGCCCTCCACCTCCCAACAAATTCCACACGGGGTGGAGAACCTTTACAAGACTCATGGCTCGGGGATGGAATTTCTTTCAAAGCATCCACTACCCAATTCTTGGGTGGTGGATGCTATGCAATCGAAGAGCCGCAGTAGGTCTACATCTACGCCTACTGATAGGGAAGGCCAGAAGATGAACTCTTTAGGAAGGAGATCTTACATGTTCACCACCTTTGTTCTTAGGGTGGCTAATTACCTAGCGGCCATGGGTGCCTATCAAAGGCATCTATGGAACACAGTCCTTCCTGCTTTGAATGCTGCCCCGGAGGACATTAGAAACACCTGCCTGGCTCATCATCAGGAGGCTATGTCCTTAGCCCGCCAGGAAAGAATTGCAGCTAGGCACGTCGTAGATGCATCTTCCAAGCAGCTGGCCACAGTGATTGCCTTACGATGACATGCGTGGTTGCATTCAGCTACCATTGCTGAGGATGTGAAAAACAGGATCGAGGATCTTCCCTTCGATGGGTTGGGTCTCTTTGATCCTAAAACAGACGAGATCTTGGAGAGTCTGTTGAAGCACCGGAAGACTGCGAGATCCTTCACTTCCCAGTCTGCATCTCGAGGGTCCTGGTGCCGGTCTTATTCTTCAAAGCCTTACTTCAACTGTACAAGGTCACAGTCCTCCTTTCCTCAAGGTCAGTCTCATCAGCAGACCGGTAGGCAGCGGCCGCGATAGCAGCCCCGCCGTCAGGACCAGAAGACTAAACAGCCTCTTTAGTCTTGTACAGCCACCAGCACCACTTCTTGGCTTGGTTAGACTAGCCCAATTTTTTAACGTCTGGAGGTCTATCACCCCCGACTCCTGGGTTCTCACTATTATCGCCACTGGTTATGCGATTGAGTTCGACTCCACACCTTGCACGGGTTTCATCAGGAACACGGACTCTTCTCCCGTTTTACGTGAAGAGGTGGACAAGTTACTTTCTAAGGATGCCATTACTTTGGTGGAAAATCCTGATACTTCACGTAGCTTTTTCTCTCGCTACTTTATTATTCCCAAAAAGGATGGTGGTATCCGACCTATTCTTGATTTTAGACCCTTGAATTTCTACATTACGCCCTGACATTTTCGTATGGTCTCTCTGGACAGCACTATCCAGATGCTCAGACACGGAGATTGGTTTGCACTTATTGATCTCAAGGATGCCTATTTTCTCATTAGTATCCGACCTGAGTTTCGTCGTTTTCTAAGACTGTCACTGGATGGTGTAATCTATGAATTCAAGGCTCTCCCATTTGGACTGTCCACCTCACCTAGAGTGTTTACAAATGCTTAGCCCCGGTGGCGGCTTACCTTCGTTTGCAGGGCATCACTGTCTTCCCTTACCTTGATGACTGGTTGCTGGTGGTAACCTCCTCTGAGACACTGTCGTGTCACATAACATTTACTTTGTCTCTCCTGTCTGAACTTGGTCTCCTGGTCAATCACGAGAAGTCTACACTGACTCTGACCCAAAAGGTGACTTATATTGGAGGGGTCCTGGATGCTGTCTCAGGCCATGCCTTCATCCCGGAGGGCCGTATTCTGAAGATACAAGACCTACTTCCTCACTTCGCTGCAGGGGCAAAGGTCCAAGCTTTGCTAGTTCAGCGTCTGCTAGGCCTCATGGCCTCCACTACTGCGGTCATTCAACATGCAAGGTTGAAGATGCGATCCCTCCAGGCACGGTACCTGGCGGCATTCAACCCTCTAGTGGACCCCCCTTCCAAAACTTTTACAGTTTGGACAGAACTAGTGGAGCAATTAACTTGGTGGTCCCTCCACTCCAATCTTCTAGTGGGCAGACCCTTTGGCCCTCTTCAGCCATCAATTCAACTCACCACAGATGCCAGTCTGACTGGTTGGGGAGCACACGTCCAGGATTTGACAGCAAATGGCCACTGGACTCCAGAGGAATCCCGCCTTCATATCAACCTCTTGGAACTCTTGGCTGTCTTCAAAGTGCTCTGAGCATTCGAACGCCTTCTCTCTGGATGAGTTGTGCAACTGGCAACCGACAACACCACTGTGGTGTATTATCTGAACAAACACATACCCAACGACTCCTTTATCTCACTGTCCAGGTCTGGGAGTGGTGCTACGAACGCCACATTTTTCTTATTGCGGTACATGTGGCTTCCACCAGCAACCTCCTTGCAGACCGTCTGAGCCAGTTTGCAGGACTGCACTCATGAGTGGTCCCTGGACAATGCAGTTTTCCATTCCCTTTGCCTGAGGTGGGGCACTCCATGCATGGATGTTTTTGTGTCTGCCATCAACAAGAAGTGCGACCGGTACTGCTCCTGGGCAGGAGCAGGCCTCAATTCGGAGGGAGATGCGTTTATGATACCTTGGACAGAGGGTCTACTGTACTTGTTTTCTCCCATCCCACTGATCCAGAAAGCAATCATCAAATCTCGGCAGGAACGAGTGGATGTCATCCTCATTGCTCCCTGGTGGCCTTGCCAACCCTGTTCACCCCTCTACATCAGATTTCCGTCGATCACTTCCGACTTCCAAACCTTCCTCACCTGCTCTCTCTCCACGACGGCAGGACATTGCATTCTGATCTCGACTCACTACACCTCACGGCTTGGAGGCTGGTCCTTCAATAGCGGATGTTCTCAATCGAGCTCGGAGGCCTTCCACTACTGCTACCTATGCACGGAAGTGGAAGATATTCTCCGACTTTGCTACTAAACACAACTTACCTGTTTGCCCTACCTCATTGGACACTCTATTGAAGTTCATCCTCCTCCTCTTCCAGCGTGGGCTTTCTCACTCCACCTTTAGAGTTTATATTTCCGCAATTGTTGCCCATCAGCCTCCCCTCTCTGATGCGGCCAAGCTGTTCCAACATCCGACATTAAAACAGTTCCTTAAAGGCCTCCGCAATATGCGCCCGGCCTACAAACCACCCACACCTCAGTGGTCTCTTCAGCTGGTTCTGCGAAAATTGATGTCTCCACCCTTTGAACCTTTGGCTTCCACCTCTTTGAGACTACTTACCTTCAAGACAGTCTTCTTGCTGTCACTTCAGCGAGACGTGCTAGTGAACTCACGGCCCTGCGGGTAGACCCACCTTTTCTGCAGTTTCACCCGGACAAGGTCACTCTATTTCCAGATGTCTCCTTTCTCCCGAAGGTGGCGACATCCTTCCATCTCAATCAACCGGTGGTCCTTCCTACCTTTTTTCCTAATCCCATGACTAACCTGGAAAAATCACTTCACTCTCTGGATGTCAAGAAAGCCCTGGCCTATTACATCTCCAGGACTGCGCCTTTCCGTTCCTCGCAAAGACTCTTTGTGTCATTCCAGGGACACTCTAAGGGATCCCCGGTTTCACCCCAAACCTTTTCCAGATGGGTGGTTTCAACGATCAAGTTGGCATATGAGCTAGCTCATAAACCTTTGCCCTCCGCTGTTCGGGCCCATTCCACCAGAGCGGTCGCTTCCTCCATGGCTTTCCTTCGAGGATGGACCTGAATGATGTCTGCAAGGCTGCGACGTGGTCCACGCCCTTCACTTTTGCAGCACACTATCGCCTCGACGTTCGTGCCAAGGCGGAGGCTGCTGTGGGAAGAGCTGTTTTGGCTTCTGTTCTAACGTGATGCCCACCTCCTGGTAAGTCGGCTCGCTAGTCACCCATTAGTGTGCATTCACAGAGACCACGAAGGAGAAAAAGAAGTTACTTACCTGTAACTCTGGTTCTTCGAGTGGTCATCTGTGAATTCACACTCCCCGCCCTCCTCCCCGCTGTATGTCACATGAGCGATTTGACATACTATACAGCAGTGGACAGTTCTATGGAACTGAGGCACCCGGTGCTGGAGGCGGGGATATAGCCTAGGTGGGAGGTCCCAGCACCAGGTGCTTAGAGCTCTAGAAACTTCCGAGGCTGCTCTGCTCAGGCGCAGATTAACCCATTAGTGTGAATTCACAGATGACCACTCGAAGAACCAGAGTTACAAGTAAGTAACTTCTTTTTTTTAATAAGTTGACCTAGCATACTATGGCTTTCCTTATTCTCCTCCGTTTTCTCCTTTTTAAGGTTATACCCAGCAGTTGCCATTTAAGAAAAGCGATCATTCATATGCTGCATTTCCAGATCGCAAATCTAGTACTTGGTAAGCCCAGGATTGCTTTGAATGAGTCTGAATCAGGAGCCTCCCTTCACACCTTCTTACTCCCTATTCAGCATCACCCCTCATGAAGGTCCCATCTATGTGCACTATTGTAATTTGGTGCCCAGCACATGCTACTCCTCAAAGCTGACCCATGAGTACTGTAGTGCTCTGGGTCATTCTCCATCTGCCTGAGCCTTTTCCCCCACTCACCCCAGCTCCGTGCTAGTGAAGAGATGGGGGTGCTATTTTCATCTTGACTCTTCCCAGTCTTGTTGAAAACACTGGTGGCTTGAACCTAGAGGTTCTTCTCCTTTCTTTTGTGACTACAGAGAACCTCTCCTTGCTAACAATCGCCCTGCCATGTTTGGCTCATGAGTCAGGTGTATAGCCAATTATATTTAGATCTTTCTTGAGATGGCTGGGCTGATCCTTGATGTTCTTTGCAGGCTGACAGCATACGTTGTAAAAGTTTTTGCCATGGCTTCCAGACTTGTTTCTACCATTAACACTGAAGTCCTCTGTGGAGGGGTGAAGTGGTTGGTTCTGGAGAGGCAAAAACCAGATGGGGTTTTCCAAGAAGATGCCCCTGTGATCCACGGAGAGATGCTGGTATGTGTTTTTTCTGCTCTGAATGGCGTTTCTTGTGAACAGTCCAGAGATTTTCACAATGAAGAAGACCATAACACAAGAAATAAACTGCATTATAGCCAGGTGGACACAAGGGGCAATATGGATAGTAAGATTTTGCAGAGTTTAAATAAGATACTTTTTTAGACTACAGTTCTCAGATTTTTCCAGCCAGCCTTGACCAGAGCCAAGTTGGCTGGGAGATTCTGACAAAAAAAGTAACTTTTCCATTCTCTGGGAGCTCCTAATAGCAAGGAGGAGAGAAAGTGAAAGTGGTTTGAACAGGGTTTTTCTAAAAGAAAAAGACCGTAGATCTCAAGAGGTTTGAAGGAGGAGCATTTGATGACCAAAAGGGGAAAGGTGATTGTAGGGAATGGAATGACAGAAGACAAAGAGATGACAGTAGGTGGGACACTGGAAAATAGGTACAGGGGTGCTTCAGGAGGAGGGGGCACAGCTCAGTAGTGGGGTGACATCTGGGCTAGATGGAAGAAAGGTGTAAGGTATCTTGCTCTGTTCCTATGCTAAGGCATATTTAAGGGGAGATGAAGGAGAGGAGGGGAGTGCTTTAGTAATGAGGATTAGGCCAGTGAGGTATGTGTGACATATCATAGGGATGGCTGCACAAGAGAGGCTTAAGTCCAGGAGGAAATTAGCAACGTGAGAATTTGCCTTATACTGAGCCAAACCATGGGTCCATCAGCTCAATATTGTCCAGTCTGGTTGGTAGCAGCTCTCCAGGGCTTTTAAGGCAGGATTTCTTCCTAGCCTTACCAGGAGATTCCCAGTATTCTCTGGTGCTGTCAAAGACTAAGAAGCCCATCCCCACATACGCTTCTCAATGTGTTCAGAGTGAAAGAGTAGTTACATTACACAAAGTCTAATGGAAGCAAAAAGTAATGGTGCTCCACAGCCTTCCAAAGGAGCTTGTCTTTGAAAGATTCATTCCTCTTTTTCCTTTGCTGAGCCCAATTATTTTTGTTCCTGTTGCAGAGTTTTGAATTTCTGTTAAAATTATCTTTTTTGCTACGCAGCAGAAGTACAGAGTTCCACAGTGGAGAACAGCTTCAAGTTTCCCAGAGTCCACCCCTTTTTCACTAGCTGGCACTTAAAGGCTCAATACAGTGGTGCCTCCACTTACGAACGCCCCTACCTACGAACATTTCGACTTACGAACAGCTCCGCTCGCAAAATTTTGCTTCCACTTGCAAACGGAGCTTCCACTTACGAACAAAATAAGGCAGGGGAAAAAGGCGGGAAATTCAAACCGTTGGTGGCGAAGAGGCTGCTTCTTGTACAGCTCTTTCGCCCCAACGGTTAGGAAAAGGGATATAGCGGCAGCGGTGGCAGCAGCAGGAACCCAGCGCTGGGTCCGTCCCCGCTGCTGCCGCCGCTGCCGGGAGGCAAGCCGCTGGACCATCCCAGCTGGGCTCTGCCTCCCGGTGCTGGGTCGGTCCCCGCTGCTCGCCTCCCGACTGGCTGCTCACAGCGGGGACAGACCCAGTGCCGGGAGGTAGAGCCCGGCCGGAAGGCGAGCAGTGGGGACGGACCCAGCGCTGGGAGGTAGAGCCCGGCCAGGAGGCGAGCAGTGGGGACGGACCCATCCCGGCTGGGCTCTGCCTCCCGGCGCTGGGTCAGTCCCCGCTGCTCGCCTCCCAGCCGGGCTCTGCCTTCCGGCGCTGGGTCCATCCCTGCTGCGAGCAGCCGGCCAGGAGGCGAGCAGCGGGGACTGACCCAGCGCCGAGAGGCAGAGCCCAGCCGGGATGGTCCGGCAGCTCGCCTCCCGGCAGTAGCAGCAGCAGAGGCAGCAGCGGGGACCGACCCAGCGCTGGGAGGTAGAGCCCGGCCAGGAGGCGAACAGTGGGGACGGACCCATCCCAGCCGGGCTCTGCCTCCCGGCGCTGGGTCCGTCCCCGCTGCTCGCCTCCCAGCCGGGCTCTGCCTCCCGGCGCTGGGTCTGTCCCCGCTGCGAGCAGCCGGCCGGGAGGCGAGCAGCGGGGACTGACCCAGTGCCGGGAGGCAGAGCCCAGCTGGGATGGTCCGGCGGCTCACCTCCCGGCAGATGCAGCAGCGGCAGCGGGGTAAGGTGCTGCTTTTTGCTTTTTAAAAACTTTTTTTAAAACTTTGCTTTTTAAAAACTGTTCTGTTTTTACTTTATTTTATTTGGTATTTTTTTGAAATGCTGGAATGGATTAACCCCGTTCCCATGCATTTCAATGGGAAATGGTGCTTCAGATGAGCAGCAAACAAACAACTGCTACCAATGGACTAAAAAGAGGGGGAAAACAGTCAACAGATAGGCGTAATTGAAAGGCTAGAATTTAAAGACTGGAAGGGAAAAAAACATAACAGTTCCTTTGGGGGCACAGGAGGAATCTATTCTGAAACTATTTGTATTTCCTTTTAAAAACCTAATTTAATTTTTTAAAGCCCTCTATCTTTGTCTTCTAAGTTTTCTAAGGTTTTTGACTGCTTGAGGCTTAAACATGGGAGCATGTATTCCCTATGTTTCACCCATTTTAGTTCCCACAATAGGATTTTCTCAAACATACGTGCCTCAACAAGTCAGATGTGTAAATTAAGTATGTGTTTACATTCAAATGACCAATCTCAAAACAAAGCACAAGAAACACGTGATATGCGAGAGGACCATCATAAGCTGTGACAAACAGCTTTGTTTGTTCTGGATATTGCACTTTATGAAGGATGGCGACAAACTGCAGCAAGTTCGGAGGAGGGCAACAAGCGTGATCAAGGGACTGGAAACTGAGTCCAGTGAGGAAAAACTGAAAGACTGAAAGAACTGGACATGTTTAGCTTTGAGAAAAGAAGCCTGAGGGGAGCCATGAGAGCACGACAGCAAGATTTGAAATTCTTGAAAGCTAGTCGTACAGAAGAAGGGTAGGATCTGCTCTTGATTATCCCAGAGTGCAGGACATATAATAATGGCTGAAGTTATAGGAAGTCAGCTTTAGGCTGAGTATTAGGAAAAATCTATTGACTGTTAGAGCAGTATGACAATGGAGGAAATTAGACAACCATTTGTCAGATCTACTTTGATTTAGATTCCTGCATTGAGCAAGGGGTTGGAGGCCTTATAGGCCCCTTCGAGCTCCATTCTTCTATGACTCTATGAAACAGAGGTCTTTCACAACAGGGGAGCACTCATGTAAATAAAAAAATATGATAAATTCATCATCTTGTTTGACCTTTATATGCTCAGGCTATCTTTTTTCCGCACACCACCTCTTCTTACAGCATCAGAGCTGTGGCTCTCTTTGGGACTTTACAATTACATATGTAAATGCTGCATTCATTTGCTGTTTTCTTCCTTGTTTGCTTCCTTATAGGGAGGCTATGAGGGTGCTGAACCAGAGGTGTCATTAACAGCTTTTGTCCTGGTTGCTCTGCTGGAGTCCAAAGAGATCTGCAGAAACCACATTGATGTAAGTATCTCCATGATGAGACATATTGTAAGAGACAGTCACCTCTGACAGGACACACACATTCTCAGATCTTTTCTGCATTGCCAAGTTTCTGTTCCTTCCTGGCCTAGCAGTGAACCTAACTTGGGCCTTCGGACTGAAGAGATCCCAACCCACTGCACCCTTCATTTTCCAAAGACATGAGTAGCTGATTCTTCTTTGTGGTCTCTGTGAATGCACACTATAGGGTTTTAGTGGGGAGTGTTTGGGGATTTTTTATGTGTGTGCATGTGGGTCTGGTCTCTGGGTGTCTGTGTGAATTTCGTTGTATGTGTATACTATGTATATACTTACAACGACAATAAATTTATTTGTATTTATTCTGCGCTTGCGCAGAGGTTTCCAGAATATTCTAGAGCTTTAGCACATATTTGCCAGGACTGCCCCCCTAGTACATGTGGTCCACCCGTCCTGGCGATTGCCTCAGTTCTTTTTGCTGCCGCTGAGGTTTCATCTCTTGACAAGCAGAGCTCCATTCACTTCTTTCTTATTCTCTTCATGAGTTTAAATGGGGAAGAAAGTAGAACAGTTGAAAAACAAGATCCTCCTCCTTCTTTCCCCCATTCCATCCCCTTTCCCTTTCCCACCATTTTATGGCCCCAGCAGGCCCATTCAAGTGGTGTGACTCTTACCCCAACAAGATTCGCCTCTCTGATGGACACCATTCGTGCCTTTTCTGTGCCCATAAGGTGTCAGGCCTGCAAAAACCTTACCAAACAGGCACTCAAACTCAGACAACAGTGTATCCGGTCTTTTATTTGGGAACACTCTCTACAACCTCCTCAACCATCCACTATGGACTCCACACAGATCCCTCCATCCCATGGCCTGACTCCCATTGGCCAAAATACCATCTGCCTCACCTGCATCAAGGCCGCAACCAGCCAAGTCCAAATCCAAATCAACCTCCAAGTCCAAGCCTTCGGGATTGACATAGAAACCAGCCTCGGCACCTGACCACTCCGAGCCACCTAAAAAAAAGAAGTCATCTGAGGACTCACCTAGCCATAAATTTAAGCACACCTCATCTCGATTTGTGATTGAGAAGGCTACTCTGCCACCACCGATATCGGAACAGACAACTGTCTCCCTTGACTCCCCTTTGGGAGAGGATGACTCCAATCTCCTACCATCGGGCCACCCGCCATCCCCAGTCTTCAGCCAATTGGCTGAATGGGGAAACACCTTGGCCATCATTCATCCATTACAGCGATCATCCATTCGGCACACTCAAGCCCCAAGTCTATGGGATGCTCTCTCTCCACTCAAGACTTGGATTCAGCCTCTACCTTAGCTGATCCCATACTGCCCCGTAAGCAAGCTTGAAAAATCTATCATGTAGCAGAGACCTGTTGACCAATGCCAAGCATTTGCAAGCTTCCCTAACACCATGGTTAATGGCATTGCACAACACTCGGGCTTGATACTGCTATCCTAAGCCAGTTACCCTCTATGAGCACCCTGCCTACTATGAGCCCCAACCTAAGCGATACCGAGACCAACCATACAGGCACTAGTTGTCTGATCCACGGCTCTATACTGAGTCTAAACACCACCAGTATGCCTACTACTACCCCTCTGATTCATTGGGATTGCCATCCCCTCTTCGGTACCATACAAGGTGGAAGCTTCTTCCAGAATTTTGTTCCGATGATGACTTACCAACTCACCCTCTGGTGCCAAAGCCAATTAAGTATTATCTCAAATGACCTCATACTATTGAGCCACACACCTTGCACTTGGCCATGGCACCAAAGTGACCCCTAACCTCAGTACCAAACCAGACTCATGCTACTGAACCAACCACACTCTCTCAGGTTTGATCATGTTCGTTACAAGTTGCATACGTAAAGTTTGTATCTATTAGATGACCATCTCCCAACCCTCTTGAGCTCTTCAGGACTGCATCTCAGATTAGCCACAGTTGACGCTGCACCAATACAGAAGTAATGGGTTCCAAAACGCCAGCCTACCAAACCCACCTGTCCCAAAGCAGCTCCAGTGACCTTCCAAAACTGATACTTTGTCAGCGGTGCACCATCACTGTGGCAGAATAGATAACCTTGTGCATCTCCCCACTGCCTCAGGAACTGTTCCAGGGACTGAACTGGACATATCTCCTTGATGGAACAAGTTCCCAATGTGATGTAAGTTCCTTTCCCTAGCTGGTCTGTTTTAGACCTTCGGATATGCACTTGTATCTTACCTGAAGCCATCACAATGTCTGAAAGCTGTAACGCTACTTGCGATGTGTCGCTCCTACCCGCTGCAACCACCTCACTAACCCTTAAGGCTCCGAAAAATGTCAATAGTGTGGCAGCTGGAAAATGGAAGCTTCATATCCGTCCCTGCATAGGCTACCCCATGTTTGGCTGAACTTTATCAGAATGGCAGGAGTAAAAGGGCACCTATCATCTGGCATCCTCACCCTTTCTTTGCTCCATCCTTCAATCATCTTACATATTCTAAAGTCTCCTGTCATATCAGCCACCCCAAGGGCCTTGGCTTGGAATGCCAAAGCCAACATTTTACCCTGAATGGAACTGGGCGCCAATCCCTTCCTAAACAAAGAAACTCTGAACTGTTACAAATGCTCCACCGGTATAGGCCATACGAGGTCCAACCTACTGTCAACTCTGAATTCCCTAAATTCTTCACATACTGCTAAATAACCCCGAAGGGTACGTGGGGCCAGTACTAGCCTTATCGCTTGCAGTGCTTCCCTCCTCCAATCCGCCATACCTCTTGTGGAAGGACCTCAGACCACCTGCAAACTCCTGGCTCCAATGCCCTGAACCGCATGATCTGTTGATGGGACAGAGCATCAGCTATGCTATTGTCTAAACCAGGGATGTGCCATGCATGGACCACTATGTTAAATTTCAAGCTGTGTAAAACAAATGCCTGCACTAGTCTCATCACCCTTTCGGATTTTGAAGACATGTTATTGATGATGTGCACCACTGCCAAATTGTCACACCAGAATCTAACTACTGAATTGGGCCATTCATCAGCCCACAACCAAAGGGCTCCTAAAATAGGGAAAAAACTCAAGGAATGTAAGGTCCCTAGTCAGACTTAAGGTCTGCCAGTCCTCTGGCCATGTTCCTGCACACCAACGACCCTGAAAATAAATGCCAAAGCCCATTGACCCAGTTGCATCCGTCTGGACTTGGAATTCATTCCATAGGCATAACTCTGGCCTCCAAAAGGAAATTCCATTAAAATTTCCTAAAAATTGCTGCCATACAGTCAAATCTTGCCTCATGCCTGATGTGACCCTGGTTCTATGAAACAGTCTGCACAGACCACTCGTGGCTGTGCAAAAACACCCGCCCTGGAGCTACCACCCAGAAGCAAAGTTTAAGTGCCCAACTACTTCTTTCAACTTTCTCGGAGTGACTTTCTTCAAACTCAATAAATGTACCAACTTCACCCACAACTCAGCCAGCTTGGTAGGCAGAAGCCAGCAACATTGCTGCTGGGTGTCCAGTTCTATACCTAAGAATGTGATCTCTGATGGCCCTTCCATTTTTTCCTCCGCCAATGGGAGTCCCAGCTCCTGTGCTAAATTCTGGAAAGTTTCCATCAAAAGCCTACAATACCCAGAATCCTTTTCACCACAGAAAAAAAATCATCTAAATAATGGGCCGTGCTCTGTAGCTTCACCCTACGCCTGAGCTCCTATTCCAAAAAGGAGCTGAAGTGCTCAAATGCAGCACAGGACACTGAGCAGCCCATGGGTAATGCTCTATTCATATAAAAGTCTCCCTCGAATGAAAAACCCAACAGTTCAAGGTCATCTGGGTGGATTGGGAGGAGACGAAATACTGATTTTACATCACATTTAGCCATCTCAGCACCTACGCCACAGGCCCAAATCATGCTCACTGCATCATCAAAAGATGTGTAATGCACCATGCAGAGCTCCTGAGGTATTCCATCATTCACTGAGTCACCCTCTGGGTAAGAGAGGTGACGAATAAGTCTGAATTCGCCCAGGACCTTCTTGGGTACTATACCTAATGGTGACACCCAAAGATGTGGCACCGGTGGCCGGGAAAAGGGGCCTAAAACTCTACCGTCTCTAACTTCTTTATCAATTTTATTCCTAACAATGTCCTCCATTCCCTGAACCAACTTCAAGTTCTTGGCAAACGCCACCTTCCAGTCGCCCACTACAGGAATATGAAAACCTAACTGAAAACCTTCAGACGAACATGCTGCATCTTCTCTTTTTGGGTATCTTGCCAACAAGGCTGCAAGCACCTTTAATTTAATGGGGCTGGGACTCTTTTGCCACACCTGCGGATCCCTCAGGCTTCTTACTGTTATTTTGGTCCCTGCCACCCCCTTTAGGAAGTCACCCTTTGAAGCATCTCGAGATAGCGTGGTATCCTCCACAGACAGAACACTCATGTCTGTAACGGCATGCTTCCCTAGAACAGGAACCTTGTGCGTTGAAATCCTGGCAGAGCAGTTAGGGTTGAACCGCCTGCCCTGCTACTGCACGGGGACTGTTAGCCTGCCTGGCCTTCCTAATAAGGTGACCGCTGTCAAATCTATCACCCTGTGCCGGGCGGGCGGGTGTCATGGTTTGAAGCCATAGCCCCGGGTAAGGTTCATCCCATCGCATGTTTACATGAATTGACACTCTCATACGAAAATCTTCATCATAAACCAGCCATGTATGCCCTGGAAAATCAAGATAAGTCCTGTAGATAAGGTCCAAATACTGGACTAAGGACAGAGCATGCCAGGGTTCTGCCTTAACTACGACTCTGAAGTAAATTAGGAAGCCTGGCAGCCCACGAGTGCTCCGGCTTTTTGCGTCACCATCTTTCTTTCTCCACCTCATCCTTCTTCTCTAGTTCCTTGGCATCTACATCTCTGTTCAACAACTCAAATATGTCTACGTAGTTACCCTTTCAAATTGGCTCCTTCATGGCTGGTGTTAGGTGGTCACATAATGGGAGGGAATAGTCCCCAAAGGGCAAAGACCTAAGGGGAACCGAATTATATCCAGTGTCTGGTACTGAAGGTTATGGCCATACTCCTACTCCAGCAGACACCCCCAAAGGGGTTGGGAAGGGAGTTGAGGGGTAAGGTGCCATCCAAATGTTGGGGAATGGTCTCTGGATAGGCATCTGACCTGCTGGCCCTCCCTGTATACCTGTAACTCCCTGTAATCTCTGTTGGTCCTGCACCTGTGCTCCTAATCCCCAAGGCCAAACCACCATCGCCCTACTAGCATCTGGTGCGATGGCAAGCTCACCTGGCACTTGATTCCCTGTTATGTCCCAGCTTGTTGAGGCCACCTCTCTGTCCAGTCTGACATCAGCCAACACCACTTGTATTTGGGTTTCTTTCCATGCCAAAAGTTCTGACAAGCATTCTGCAACTCTGTCCACACTTGAGCCCCCTGGTTCTTTTGGTGGCCGGTCCGCTGTGGTTCCCATCACTCCGATGGACCCTGAGTATTGGCCTCTAAAGCTGCAAAGCGAGATAAAAGGTTGTCAGCCAGAGCTTTTAAGTTTTGCCCTCCTGTGCGCCTTAAACTCTCCTGCTGATCGCCTGGGCTGTTTGTCCCTAGTCCCCCTTCCTACTTAACCTGCCCTTTGCTCCACCAAAGCAGCTATTTTAGAATGCAGCTCCTCCCAAACTGGCCAGTCTTCCTCATCTGATGATGATGATAATGCTGGTGGGGATGCTCTAGGTGTCTTGCGCTTTGCAAGCTGCTTTCCCTTGCTCTTGCCTTGATCTTTCTTGGGTCCCATGACTCTTGCTATGTGTCACAGACTTATAAATGGCCAATACCTGCAAGTCTTTAGTGGAAACGCCCCTTGTGTGAGAGTCTGAGTCTGTAGGTATGAGACATTGGAAGAGATAGTTACTGCTTATTTCTTACTAACTTAGTGTGTGTGTGTGCGTGTGTGCGTGTGTGTGTATGTGTGTGTGTGTAACTTATTACTAAGTTAGTAATAAATAAGTATACTAAGTTAGTAATAAATAAATAAATAAGTATTATACGTATCTGATCTATTCTTCTATTTTATTTTATCCTATTTGTGTGTGTGTGTGTGTGTGTGTGTGTGTGTGTGTCTAAATAACAAACCCAATTCAACCTCACCTTTACCAATCCAATCTGACCTGATTGATTTGAATTTATGTACAGTATATCACAGAAGTGAGTACACCCCCTCACATTTTAGTATATCTTTTCATGTGTCAACACTGAAGAAATGACACTTGGCTACAATGTAAAGCAGTGAGTATACAGCTTGTATAACAGTGTAGATGTGCTGTCTCCTCAAAATAATGCAACACACAGTCATTAATGTCTAAACCACTCTGTGAGCCCATGGGAGTTTGGTAGGGTTTCGTTTCACCCCCTCCTTTGCCAGAGGCACTGCTGTTTCTGCCATCTAGCCCACATTTATTACATTAGTTTTGCCAGTTTTGACATCCCTCTTGTCTCCTTGAGGCATTATAAGTTAAAAACACCTTACAAAATCCATGAGTCCATGGGAGTTTTCCCTTTCTTCTGCCCTGTTTAAATTTCTAAGGTGAGGAATTCAACTTTATGCCATTGAGCCAGTCTCCGCCCCCTGTGCAGCTTGCTTAAGGCCATAAAAGCTGGCTCTTCTAGGATGCATTTTGGGGAATTGGATTTCCAACCTCTGGCTCCATAGTCATATACCTAATTCACTGAGCTATCTATCCAGCAAAGGCATCTTTGGTTTTCAGGTATTTCATAAATGAAGGAAACTGAACCCAGAAGTGGGGCATCCAGGCACAACACAAATGGGCAATGTCTCAAATGGGCAATGTCTGAAAATTATTCTCGAACCACTCCTAATGTATAGGTACTTTATTCTTCTCCTCTTTTCAATCCAGGTTCTGGACAGCAGCATCAGAAAAACTGTTACCTATTTATCCAGAAAGTATGACACATTGCAAAGACCTTACACTACAGCGCTTACAGCCTATGCTTTGGCCCTAGCAGGGCAGCTGAAAGATGACCAGATTCTCATGGAGGCATCAACAGGTACATTTATAGCAAAGTTTTGGTTAACAAAACAGTAGGCTATTCATGTCAGAAAAAGAAGCGATGAGTAACGAGAACAAACTGGAGGAAGAAAAGTGGGTGCCTGCCTTAGTTACTACATGGGCACCAGGGATAATTCATGTATTTCTTTCTGTGTGCATTCTTACATCATGCAGTCAGCTGTACTGGAAGACAGTGCAGTATTTTTATGCTGCTTTGAGCCTGACTGGTATGGATGGTTTCACAATGTTGGAGCCCTCTGCCCTTTCAAGTGTCACATGGAGGATTCTTCTGTTATGAATTTTTAAAATGCAAGTATCTGTGATAATTTATTTGATTGCTAGTTAGTTTGTTTATTGAATTTCTGCCACACCCATCTAGTGGCAAGCCACTACTCTGAAATGGGCACAAATGGAAAAAATGGTAATTCATCAGGATTCTTAAAATGTCAGGGTTGCCAAATCCTGTTGAATTTATTATTGTTTAGCACTACAGTGACCCACTGCCTGCTGCTGGCCTGCAAAGACTATGTGCCAGTGGTGCTGGTCTGGGAGAATGGAGGAGACGACTCTGGGGACAGGGGCGGGGGTGTTTGGGAAGCCTGCCCTGCCATTACTGGTTCTGAGGACTGGGAGATTTCTGGATCCTCTGGAACCAGTAATTCCTCAGATTCCTCCAGGAAGAGGAGCGGCAGTTCTTTGGGCTCTGGAGGAAGCTCTGCTTCGATGTCCACCTGCGAGACCACCAGAGGAGGAACAGTGGTGGTGCCTGGCCTAGTCAGGACCTTTTCCCCCTTTGAGACCCCATGGCCACTGCCCTTCATTTTCACCTGCTCTCTATATAACCCTGCCTGCCAAACCACACTTTACAAATAAATAAGAGGTGAAGGAAAAAAACTAAGTGGGGCAATATAGGAGAGAGATGGTGTAAATAAGGTAATATTTTTAAAAGGAGAAACAGGATGGTGGGGGAGGAATTGAATTTTTAAAAATATTTTTAAATATTTTTTAAGAGTAACGGTGGGTAAGGAGCAGGAAAACTAATAATATTTTCCTAAATAACTAAATAGACACACAGTCCCCACCACACACACTCTGCCCGAACGAACACCTAAAAAAATAACTGATTTCTCAACAACAAATGTGACCTGACTAAAGAAAGCTCTCCCTGGTGTACCATTAATGAAAATGATAAAGAAAGAAAGTTCTTTAAATTGAATATGTTCTTTTTTCAGCACACAGGAGTAGTGGCTGCGGCACACAGATAGACAGGAACCAGACAGCACACACACGCAAGCACTCTGGAATAAGGCAGCAAAGTCTCAATTCATTCAAGACTTTGTAGGTCAACATTAAAACATTGAACATGGCCCAGAAGCATACTGGCAGCCAATGCAAATAGGCCCGAACCAGGGAGATGTGATCATATCTTGATGTTTCCAACACCAGCCTGGCCAGTGCCTTTTGCACATGCTGAAGCTTTTAAACCATCTTCAAGGGTAGCCCCACATAAAGAGCACGGTAATAGTCAGTCTTAGAGATTACCAGTGCGTGAACCAGTGTAATGAAAGTCTACCTATCCAGGTAGGGCCAAAGATGGATAATCTGCCTCAGCTGAAAAAAGGCAGATCTGGCCACAGCCAAGATCAGATTCTCCATCAAGATGGTTGGGTCCACCAGGAGCACACCCAGATTACAAACCTGGCCCTTCAGGTTATGTTATTCCCCTGATTAAACTCCTAGTAGATCAATTGATCATTATTCAAAACCTTGCTTACTATACAGTAAACTCATAGGCTTCTTTGGCTTTGCCAATTTTTAAAAGATTAACTGAAAGGACTAGATAGGAACTTGTTGAAGTATGTTCTCCTTGGGTATCAAGAAATGGCAACCTAAGTGTTGTCCTCATTTACAATTGTTATTATTATAAATTCTGTCTCTCTCTCTCTCTCTCTCTCTCTCTCTCTGTGTGTGTGTGTGTGTGTGTGAGTGAAGCTTTCCCAGTGAAGGGTTTGTAGGGAGGAAGTAGCTGAGTCAGTTTTCAGTATTGTTATGCATTACAATCTTATAATAGAAATTGGGAATTAATTAGGAATTACATGGCTTAAGATAATGACCTCTTACGCCCGCAAGATCTCTACAGTCAAGATCTGTTTCTTTGCTGGTATTTAGGTGGAAATCGTTGGGAAGAATATAATGCTCGCACCTACAACATCGAAGGTACCTCCTATGGCTTGCTGGCTTTGTTGCGAATGAAGAAATATGAGGCTACTGGTCCCATAGTCAAATGGCTGGTAGCACAGAAGTATTATGGGGGAACATATGGACAAACTCAAGTGAGTGTTTCCTTTACTGTCTCGTTTCTACAGAATTCACACATTGGCTTCTGAAGAGTTGTCTCTCAGGTCAGGCTACTGAAAAACAAACAGTTGTTTACGTTATTGCCTCCTTTTGGCTGTCTGAGGTGGTAAATTTGTGTCTGTCTGGCTGTTCCTCTTCAGCCTGATGGTGGGAACTATTAGAAGACAGAGAGGAGAAAGAAGACAAAGTTCCTTTATGTTTCATAGTGATGCAGAGGAAGCAATTTCAGCAGGTTTTTATGCTGTCTCTCAGTGACAAAAGGCCATTTTAAATCATCCCACAA
This sequence comes from Intellagama lesueurii, assembly GCA_037013535.1. NCBI lineage: Eukaryota > Metazoa > Chordata > Lepidosauria > Squamata > Agamidae > Intellagama > Intellagama lesueurii. The sequence goes on from JBAJHW010000002.1 coordinate 134,515,071, forward strand.
CATCTTCCTGTGTCATGCCATGTTGTGCCGACAGCTACAAATGCATGGATGTTTAAAGGCATATGAGACTACATACGTGTCATTCACCCACATTGTCTATGTTTCCTTCAGGGAGCTCCAGATTTGTCCTGGTGTACATGTATTGAACATGCCTGCTGCCAAAATAAGGGGCCACACCATTTCTCTAGTAACCTCTTGCCACCAGATTTCCAGTTCCTAAGTCCCTATCTAGATCTCCCGTTCAAGACAAACTGACAGACTTCATCTTACTCTTCCCGTTCTAGGCGACCATCATGGTATTCCAAGCACTTGCTCAGTATGAAATCGACGTTCCTACTCATAAGGACCTGAACTTGGATGTTTCTATCCAGTTGTCAGAGCGCAGTGAACCAATTCGTTATAGGATTAACTACAGTTCTGCTCTCCTGGCCCGAACAACAGAGGTACAGCATTTCTTTGAGCATTTAAAAAGAAAACAAAACCCTGTTATTTCCCACTTTGGAAAAAACTAGATGTTCTATGTTTTTAGATCTCATTCACTAACTACAAGGACTGAAGATGGGTAAGACTTGACACAAGGCTCCGTGAAACCAACAATCAGAAACATGCGTGAAAGCCAAAACTGCTATATATCGTGTGAACACTTAGTAGTTCTGCTCAGGTGTTCAGGGACAGAGGGAACGGGAATGAATGGGGGAAAGGGGCAGGCTAGTCCCTCCCTCTTACTCATGGGTCTCTTCACATGAAAAATAATAGTCTGAGAATGAACGGAACATCTTAATCAGGCTAGTGTCATGTTATAGCGCCTCCTCTTTTCCGTGCCACAGATCGGCAGCTGCTTTGCTTAACTATCGATGTATCCCATGTATGTCCTATTGTGGCAAATCTGAGGGGGCAAGGGTAAAATAATATTTTTAACATCTAATGTGATCTGAACACTTTAAAACATTTTCAAAACAATGTGTTCTCAAAGGCTTTCACGGCCGGGATCTGATAGTTGTTGTAGGTTTTTCGGTCTGTTTGGCCATGTTCTGGAGGTTTTTTCTTCCTAACATTTTGCCAGTCTCTGTGGCCGGCATTTTCAGAGGACAGGAGCTAAGACTCTGTCTGTGTTCCAGTGTAGTGTGTGGGATTGGTCCTCCAGAACACGGCCAAACAGCCCGAAAAACCTACAACAACCATTTTCAAAACACTTCAAAACAGTCTAAGAATTAAAACCAGTAGGACAAAAACCAGCCCACTGGAGGATAGAAGAAGCAATGAATTGAACCCGCTCTTAGCCATCCGGCCCACAAGCCCCAAAATGCCTTCCAGATCTTGCAAGAAAAGCTGCTGAGAGCATTGTTGCAGCCAGGTTTACCTTGCTTTCTTTCAGGAACTTCTGCCTGAGCTCTCTTTAGTTTCCTCGCCCAGTACCAGGTCTTTCTCCATGTTTATCACCTTCTTGGAGAAATCTGTTTCACTTATGCTTTTAAATCTATCTTTTTATTTCTTATCTTTTGTGTTATTTCAAAGATTTTGGTCTTTCTGACAGCCTCTTCTTCTATGTAATTCTTAATTCTGTCTACTGCTTCATGACACTGATAGGAAGAAAAGTGGCTTTTTCTTCATGGTCTCTGTGATTCACACCAATGGGTTCCTTCTGTGCCTGTGGGGGCATCTTTGAAACATTCCAGATGCTTGAAAAATGGTTAAGCCACAGCGTTTCCACTGTGCATATAACTCACCCTACCATTAATCTTCATTTCCCTTTCAGCCGCTACTTGGATAGCATCTTCAGAGCTTCTGGAGCCCTTCTCATCAAAAATTTCCTTTATATAGTTACTTCTTAATAGTTCTTATCCCTTTGACCTGTTTGTTATCGTCTGAGTTGTTTGTTGTCTTATCCCTACACTAAATATATACACATATAAATAGTGTTTATTATGTTTCAAGGCCTTCCAGCCTTTTATGACCCCTGTGGGCCCATTTAAGAAGTGTGTTAGTTGCACTAATAAAGTACTTCTCACCAATGGGCATTCTTCAGACCCTTTTTTGCTTGGGTGAAGGGAATCAAACTCAAAATTGGCACATTTCCCCAAAATGTACCAATCAATCAAGAACTAGCAGTCTAGATTAAAAGTTTACTTGTGGGAGAGATCTTTACCGGCGAGAACAACAAACATCATTGGTTTCAATGGTTTCAATCTGCAAAACATCATCAAAGCCAATCTTGATGGAAGACATTCAGTCTGAAACAAGATTGACGAAGGCCTTGGATGATCCAACCCACAAGAAATGGAACCTCCACAACAAACTGCAGCGAATGATATTGAGGACAGACTGTTCACATCTGTATCAGCCACAAAACTGAGTTCAGTTTTGGCACCCAAGAAAAGGAAGAAATCCACAGGCAGGCAAAGAAAAGAAATACTAAACAGAACCCAAACAAAACTAAGGGCCATCAGTCACCAGCACCTCACAGTTCACCACCCGCAATCCAATGCCATCATTGTGGAGCCTTCCCAAACTAGAACAAAATAGACCTCTTCAGTGAGAGAACAATGAGACAAGAAGACAATCATGGACAATCTGTATAAGAAAAAGATACAGCAAAGAGAAGAATTTTCTACTCACAATACCAACAAAAACACTACTGATCCTTTTGAGATGTTCATATCCATACTCAACAGCTAGACATTTTTCAAAGAGACAAAGACACCACCCCCCCAGCAACTTTGTCATAGTTTACAGACAGCCTGGTTAAAGACAGAAGTATAGACCCACCAATGCAACATATTGATATATGGGTTTTAGTCATTATTGAGCATGGTTATGCAATAGAGTTAGCATCTCTCCCTCCAACGCGTCATGTCAGACCTACAACACCTTCTCAAGTCTTGTAAGATGAAATAATAGTGCTCCTCAAAAAAGGTGCAGTGCAGAAGGTACCCTGGGAGGTACTGGGGAATGACTTTTATTTCTGATACTTCACTGTTCCCAAAAAGGGATGGAGGCTTGAGACCAATTTTGGACCTGAGAAATAGAAACCAAACAGTTTAGATAGATGGCATTACCAGCAATATTTTGATTCCTCAAGAAAGAGGACTAGTTTGCTGTGACAGACCTGAAGGATGTATATTTCATATTACCTTCTGTTCACAATATCAACATTTTCTACATTTTGCTATGGGTGACAAGATATTCAAGTTCAATTTGCTCCCTTTTGGTCTCTCTATAGCGACTGGAGTCTTCACAAAGTGCATGGCACCAGTTGCGGCATACCTCAGAATCTGTGGTGTGACTGTTTTTCCATACACAGACAATTAGTTAATTGTGGCAGGTTCAAAAGGCAAGGCACAGAAATATGTTCTACACTTCAAGGATGAAGCGATTCTGAACGTCTTCTAAATTATTTGTGAGTTTGCAGCAATCAAAGAAGGGCAAAACTATTATGCTTCGACATCAGTCAAAATAGACAGTGGACACTATTATCCTATTGCTGTAGTTAATGAAAAAAACAATATCTCTCTGAAGGGTTATTCTACTACAGCAGTTGCTTCTTCTACTACATTTCTAATGGAATTCAAACAATGGATAGCAGCAAAACAGCAACATGATCCGAAAATTATAAATTGGATGTCAGGGAGAAAGTTGATGCTTGAGATTCCTATTTCTTTCCAAAGATTAAACCGAAGGGTTTTAGACTAAGATTGTAACTGTGGGTGCTCTAAACAAGGACATAAAGGGGAAATTAGAGGGACAAGAATTTTCATATTTTTTTTCTTCATGTTCTCATTGCTTTGATAGCAATTTAGATATTTGGGAATTAATTTTTTAGTCCTGTATGCTGATTAAGTCTTTCCAGTATTTGTCTCAGTACTTCTATGCTTTTCAATGGATTTTCCAAAAATAGAAGCACATAATCAGTGTATAAATTAATTTTATGCTGTGATTTGCTGGTTGTCATGCCAGAAATGTTATCATTTTCTCTAATCTTTACTGCCAGTTTTATCTTGTTCCTCTATGTGATTCAAATTCATCTGATTCTACTCCACTTATCATCCTTGGGGCCCTCACCCCTTCATATAGATTTCTTAACATCTTAATAAATTTTCCTCCCATATTCATTTTCTCTAATAAATTAAAGGCTTTGAAAGCATCTAATGAAATAATTGCCACTTTCCTTTTTTTTAAAAAAATTCACTATATTTATGATGTTTAGAACACTACGAATCACATTTGACTTTTGCCTGCCTGGTATAAAACCATATTGATCGGTGTGAATATAATTTGTGATAAAACTATTCAGTCCTTGTGCTAAAATAAAAGAGAAAACATTTTGATCTTGGTTTTGTCGTGTACTTGGTCTATATGCAGAGAGGAGTATTCTTGCTACTTTCCAGGATTCTGGTACCTTTTCACCAATCAGTATTGAATTGTATAGTTTCAAAAGATGTATAGAGACATCTTCTACCTACGTTTTATAAAAATCTGCTGTGAAACTGTCACAACCTGGTGCTTTTCTTTTTTTAAACCTTTTAATAGCTAATTTTATTTCTTCAAGTGTTATTAGTGAGCTGAGTTGATTTGTATGCTCTTCAAAATTTGGGTTAATTGATAATGAATTTACAAATGTTTTAATCTCTGCCTCTGGTGCTATTTCTGTTTCATACATCGTATTAGGCATCCTTCAGTCTCGAAAGACTATGGTAACGTGCTCTGTATGGAGGACTTGGAACAGCGTCTAGTGTGGCTGAGAAGGCCAATTCGAGAGTGACAATCCCTTCCACACTGAAGACAAATACAATCTGTCCCCTGTCCAGCTCCCTGATTTTGCTGCTTCCGTGACTGCCTCTTTGCCTCGGTCTGCTGGACAAGGGTCTCTTCAAAATGGGAGAGGCCATGATGCAACGCCTGCCTCCAGGCTGAACGCTCAGATGTCAGGGTTTCCCATCTGTTGAGGTCCATTCCTAAGGCCTTCAGATCCCGCTTGCAGATGTCCTTGTATCGCAGCTGTGGTCTCCCTCTGGGGCGATTTCCCTCCACTAATTCTCCATACAGGAGATCTTTTGGAATCCGACCATCAGCCATTCTCACAACATGCCCAAGCCAACGTAGACGTCGCTGTTTCAGTAATGTATACATGCTAAAGATTCCAGCTCGTTCTAGGACTACTCTATTTGGAACTTTGTCCTGCCAGGTGATACCAAAAATGCGTCGGAGGCAATGCATATGGAAGGTGTTCAGCTTCCTCTCCTGCCGTGCACAAAGGGTCCAGGACTCACTGCAGTACAGGAGTGTGCTCAGGACGCAGGCTCTATATACCTGGATCTTGGTATATGTCGTCAGCTTCTTATTGAGCCATACTCTCTTCGTGAGTCTAGAGAACATGGTAGCTGCTTTGCCAATGCGTTTATCCAGCTCGACATCTAGAGAGAGAGTGTCAGAGATCGTTGAGCCAAGGTACACAAAGTCATGAACAACCTCCAATTCTTGTGTGGAGATGGTAATAGAGGGAGGTGAGTCCACGCCCTGGCCCATGACTTGTGTTTTCTTCAGGCTGATTGTTAGTCCAAAGTCTTGGCAGGCCTTGCTAAAACAATTCATGAGTTGTTGGAGGTCTTGAGCAGAGTGGGCAACAATGGCTGCATCATCGGCGAAGAGGAAATCCCGCATGCATTTCAGCTGGACTTTGGTCTTCGCTCTCAATCTAGAGAGATTAAAGAGCTTTCCGTCTGATCTAGTCCGGAGATAGACACCTTCTGTTCCAGTTCCAAAGGCGTGCTTCAGCATGACAGCAAAAAAGATCCCAAAAAGGGTTGGTGCGAGGACACAGCCCTGTTTCACTCCGCTTCGGATGTCAAAGGGATCTGATGTTGAACCATCAAAAACTACAGTGCCTTTCATTCCCTCATGGAAGGACCTGATGATTTTAAGGAGTCGAGGTGGACATCCAATCTTGGGAAGGATTTTAAAAAGGCCATCCCTGCTAACCAAATCAAAGGCCTTTGTGAGATCTATGAAGGCGACAAAGAGTGGCTGTTGTTGTTCCCTGCATTTCTCCTGCAACTGTCTGAGTGAGAATACCATGTCAGTGGTGGATCTATTAGCTCGAAATCCACACTGTGATTCTGGATAGACTCTGTCTGCGAGCACCTGGAGCCTCTTCAGCACAACACGGGCAAGCAGCTTCCCTACAACGCTGAGAAGAGAGATGCCACGGTAGTTATTGCAGTCGCCCCTGTCTCCTTTGTTCTTGTACAATGTGACGATGTTTGCATCCTTCATGTCCTGTGGTACTCCACCTTCCCTCCAGCAAAGACAAAAGATTTCATACAGCTCGGTAGTGATGGTCTCTTTACAGCACTTCAGCACTTCAACAGGGATGTTATCCTTTCCAGGTGCCTTGCCAGAGGCGAGGGAATCCAAGGCCGCTTTTATTTCTGCTAAGGTTGGTTCGCTGTCCAACTCTTCCAAGACAGGCAGGCACTCAATGTTATTTAATGCTTCTTCGGTTACTACATTCTCTCTGGAATACAGCTCAGAGTAGTGTTGCACCCAGCGGTCCATCTGCTGTGCTCGGTCCTGGATGATCACGCCTGTAGCAGACTTCAAGGGAGCAGATTTCTTCTGTATTGGACCTAAAGCCTGCCTGATACCGTCATACATTCCTTTGATGTTACCTGTGTCCGCTGCTATCTGTATCTGAGAGCAGAGCTGAAGCCAATAATCGTTGGAGCATCTCCTGGCAGCCTGTTGGACTTGGCTACGAGCAGCTCGAAGAGCTTGCAAGTTGTACTCGCTAGGACAGGCTTTGTATGCTGCTAGAGCTCTCCTCTTATCCTCGATGGCTGGCATCAACTCCTCCGAATGGGCTTCGAACCAGTCGGCCGTCTTTTTGGTCTTCTTGCCAAATGTGGACAAGGCGGTGTTATACACAGCGTTCTTAAAATGTTCCCATCGTTCAGGTGCATTTGCATCAGCCGGGCCTGGAAGGGTTTCCTCAAGCGCTTGGGCAAATTCCTCCACTTTTCTTTGATCGCAAGTCTTCCTGATGTCAATACGTGGTCTTCCTTCCTTTTTCGTGTGATATAATCTCTTTGTTCGCAGTTTTACTCTACTACACACCAGGGAGTGATCAGTATCGCAATCAGCACTCTGGTAGCTGCGTGTGATCGTAATACTAGGAAGGCTAGAACGTCTAGTGAGGATCAAATCGAGCTGATGCCAATGCTTGGATCTTGGATGTCTCCAGGAAACTCTGTGTTGAGGCTTCGTATTAAAGAATGTGTTGCTGACGCAAAGACCATAATAACAGCAAATGTTTCATACAAATCCTTATAATATTCCATAAAAGTTCTTAAAATTTGCTGCTATGCAAATCTTCCTTCTTTAGTTTTAATTTAAACAATTGCCTTTTTAATACCTTTGCATTTTATAGGTTTGGATAACATTTTATAATTTTTGTCTCCGTATTCATAATAACTCCTCTTCAAATAGCTCATAGCTATTTGAGTTCTATTTATGTCCAATGCTTCTAGTTCTACCCTAGCTCTTATTACCCCTATAAGTGTCTTATTAGAACCTGATTTCTTGTGTTCCTCTGACAGTTTATTTTTGCCTCTAATTGCCTTTACGATTTCTCTCTCTCCTTTTTTAATCTTGCCCCCTCCATTATAACTTTTACTCTTAAATAACATATAAGAATATTTCATAATATTGTTGGCTTTATTTCTTCTTTATCATTTATTTCATAGAGCAGCTGAATATCTTTTTTAATTATTTTCAATAATTTGTGGGTTATTAAGTATGTTAAAAATTAATGTCCAAATCTTTGGTTTATTCTTTAAAGTATTATGACTCCATAGGACTTTTATTGGGGCATGATCTGAAGATATGATTGGTGCAAGCCCTATTTTCTATAATTGTGGGGCTAATGATTTAGAGAGAAGTATATGGTCTATTCTTGAATAGGTTGCATATCTCTTAGGGGAAAAAGTGTAATCTCTCTCTCTCGGGTTTAAATATCTCCAACCATCATTTGGACCACCTCTTTTCCATAGTTTTTTAATTTTTACTTCTTCCCTTGGTATTCGCCTAGTGTTTGATGTTGTCTCCCGTTCTCCATTTGAAATACAATTTGTATCTCCCCCTAATATAATTTCTCCCCATGCCAACTGTTTATCTTCCTTCAATAGATGTTTCATAAATACTGCTTGTCTAGCATTAGGGGCATAGTAGGACCCAATAGTTATCAGTCTGTCTTCTAGTATCCCTCTCATAAGTATGTACCTACCCTCTGGATCCCTTAGTTGATCTACTGCCTCAAATTTAGATTTCTTCATAAAAATTATAGCTACTCTTCTTGATTTATTTGTTCCCTTTGCAGGATATTGATCTCCTAAAGATGAATGTTTGATAATATCTTACCCTTGCCTTTTCTGATACGTTTCTAGTAGTAATACCACATCTGCTCCCAAACTGTGAATAATTTTCATAATTCTATAGCATTTAGCTGGTGAGCCTAGACAATTAGTAATGTATGAAATGAGATTAAATTTATCCAACATTGCTATCCTTTTCTTGATTAGCTTTGCTTCCTGTTCTCTTGTTAATATACAAAGTATGACAGAGTATTTTATCTTTATATCTTAACTTTAAAAATTAGGATTGTCTAGTTGTGTTCTCCCTTCTACCTCCCATCCCCTCCCTTCCCCTGTTCCCACTATAGGCAATGAGATAATGTGGAGCCAGGAGCTAAATATGCCTCTGAGGGAAGATCACCTATTCCTGCAGCCCACCCTCTGCCCTACTTATTTTAAAGATATAATATATTTTGTTTTTGTTTATAGATATATTATTCTTATCTCTATGCCATACTGTATTTCTGCTTTTCTCCAGCAAAGATGCATTCCCTTTCATTATTCTGCTCAATCTGTGGATGTCTCTGCCAGATGTGCTTCAGGGATGGGAATATTCATATGCTCGAAAAGATTGTGCAGCTGCATTAGTTTAGTCATAGTTATTGGTATTTTTCCATGCCATATAATCAGTTTAAAGGGAAAACCCCACAGATATTTAACTTTCCTCTCTTGAAGAATCTGTGTATACTTCTGCCATTGTTTACATCTCTCTATCGTCTCTGAACGAAGAGCGCAAAAAATGGTCTGAAGCTCAACATCCAAAAAAACTAAGATAATGGCCACTGGTCCCATCACCTCCTGGCAAATAGAAGGGGAAGATATGGAGGTAGTGACAGATTTTACTTTCTTGGGCTCCATGATCACTGCAGATGGTGACAGCAGCCACGAAATTAAAAGACGCCTGCTTCTTGGGAGGAAAGCAATGAGAAACCTAGACAGCATCTTAAAAAGCAGAGATATCACCTTGCCGACAAAGGTCCGCATAGTCAAAGCTATGGTTTTTCTAGTAGCGATGTATGGAAGTGAGAGCTGGACCATAAAGAAGACTGACTGCCGAAGAATTGACGCTTTTGAATTGTGGTGCTGGAGGAGACTCTTGAGAGTCCCCTGGACTGCAAAGAGAACAAACCTATCCATTTTGAAAGAAATCAACCGTGAGTGTTCACTGAAAGGACAGATCCTGAAGCTGAGGCTCCAATACTTTGGTCATCTCATGAGAAGAGAAGACTCCCTGGAAAAGACCCTGATGATGGGAAAGAGTGAAGGCAAGAGGAGAAGGGGACGACAGAGGATCAGATGGTTGGACAGTGTCACTGAAGCTACCAACATGAATTTGACCCAACTCCGGGAGGCAGTGGAAGATAGGAGGGCCTGGCGTGCTCTGGTCCATGGGGTCACGAAGAGTCGGACACGACTTAACGACTAAACAACAACAAATCGTCTCTGGGGTGAGATCTTGGAACAATTCTATTTTCTCACCTTCAAATGCCAATTCCTGGTTATTATTTAGAGCACAAAACATGTCTGCTTTCACTGCATATGAAGCAAATCTCACAATTATATCTCTTTTCCATGATTTTTGTTTTTGTCCAATTCTATGGACTCTGTCCAGGTTCCTACTTGTTATGTCTAAGTTCAGACAGAGTTTTTGGATGCAGTTAAAACTACTTGTTTCAAATCACCGTCCTCTCCTTCTTAATCTCCTTAAAAAATCTCAGGCGAAAATTTTGACGTCTTTGTCTCTTTTCGTGGTCCACCAGTCTATCCTTTAATTGCCAAATCTCATTTTCCAACTCGTCATTTCTGGATTGTTGATTTTGTGGCATCTCAAAAACAGCATCAGCAGTTCTACTTTACTTATGCTTGATTTAACTTCTAAGAGGGTTTGTTTTAGCGGCCTGATTCAACACTTCATATAATTCTCCAAGTCTTTTCTTAATTGTTCTATAAGCAGCTTCATCTCATCATTAGCTTCATTAGTGTTTTTTTCTGCCCATTTTTCATTTTCTTACCAGGTTCCACCTTTTTGCTCTCCAGCTCCTCCAATGTCCCGGTAGGATCCCTTTGATCCTCCTCATCTGTGGTGACTTCCAACGTATTTACTTCTGGTGTCTTCTTTGGTTTTCCCATATCTATGCAGCTCAAAGTGTTTCCCTTTCCTGATTACAAATATTCACATTCATTTTGTCTGTTATTTTCAGGCTTAGAGCTGAGTTAGCCTTCTATGCTGCCATCTTCACTGACAGCAAACCACCACTCTCCTAAAGAACATCTAAAAAAAACCAACCCAGAGTGGTATTAGTGGTAAATAGTGGCACTTTTAAAGTAAATAGTAATTAAAAAATTAGAACAGTAGTAACAATAAATAAAGCAAAGAAACAAAAAGAACATTCAAGCAAAGGGTATGCATTTATTCTGTTTACTTTTCAGACTAAGCTCAATCAAAATTTCACCGTGGAAGCATCAGGCCAAGGAAAAGCCACAATGACGGTTCTGACAGTGTACAATGCCAAGATGCAAGAAAATGCAGTTCCGTGCATGAAATTCAATCTTGATGTCACTGTTGAAACTCTTCAGTTGAGTAAGTCTGAGCAGTGACTTCCTAGGTTTCATAGAAATTCCAGGTTCTGACAGAAGGCCTGGATTTTATTCTCTTATGTAACTGCAGCATAATTCCCAAGGATTGGCTACAGTGCTTTTAAAATTTTAGAGGTAGAGGATAGAGGTAGATATCTCCTATCTTGCAGAATTGTGGGCTAGGATATAAAAACCCCAGTCTGATAATGAAAAGGATCCAGTTAAAACTATTTAAGGGAAGGGCATCTTGAGATCCTATCATGGAGTTGCTTTGTTTATTTTCTGTTTAAATAAATGAATATATGAAATTAACTGGGTGAACAGGTATGTTGGAATGGTGCAAACTCACCTTTTAAAAGCTAGTTGAGAATGGGCAGAAACAGAAGAGAAAGGAATGCTTAAAAGGCTGAGGAAACAAAAGAGGGAGCTAGGGGAATGGCGAGAAATATCTAAATGTCCATACTCCTTTTTCATGAGACAGAGCAGGAAATAGAATGCAAAGGATGTGACGCCTTTTGAGAATCCACCAGTCTGGAAAGACACAGTAGCTGCCCAGGAAATGTGGCCATGCTGATGGATGGGGTCCTGGAGCTGTCATGCAAAAAGTACTGTTCCAGGCTCTTTCCACCATGCAGAAGTGCATCAATTCATGTGGCAGATTATGGTCAAATGTCTGAAGATCAACAAACTGGAGCTGAATCCAGACAAGATGGTAGTGATGCTATTCACTTGACAACTGACAATTTCAGCTGTCACTTGTCCAATGTTTGATAGAGAACCTCCCCCCCCCCCCCCCCGGTTGTGAACCAAGTAAGGAATTTGAGTGTCTTATCAGACCTCATGTTCCTCCTAGAGAAGCAGGTGGAATTTATGGCCAGGTGAGCAATTTATCATCTCTCTCTGGTTTGGAAACTTTCTCTTTCCTTAAAGAAGGCTGATGGGGCCATGCTGATCCATGGAACTCATAACCTCAAGATTAGATGACTGCAATTCACTGTATGTGGGGCTACCTTTGAAAACAACTTGGAAGCTACAATTGGCACAACGTGTGGCAGCGTGACTATTAATGGGCGCTTGCTGTTATGATACGCCTGTTTTGGGCCAGCTGCATTGGTTGGCAGTAGTTTTCAAGGTGTTGGTTATATTTTTAAAGTCCTATATGGCTTGGGACTCAAATACCTACTGGGCCACCTCTACCCATATGAGATCTAGCACCAAATAAGGTCATCTGGGACTGCCCTTCTAAAGGTACCAAGGCAGCCTGGTTTGAATGTATTCAAAAAATATCCTTTTGTGTTGTCATTACCCCTATGCTCTGGAATTCTCTTCCTAAGTTCCTATGAAGTATAGGGTTAGGGTGGAGTTGCTCCCCCCTTTTTTTTCAGGCTAGGAACTGCTATTCCTTATGTGCATGCATTTTTATATGTCAATGTTGATGTTCTTGCTAGGTTTTATTGTATTTTATCATTTATATCCGTGGTTCCCAACCTTGGATCCCCACATGTTCTTGGACTGTAACTCCCAGAAATCCTGGGCAGAACAGCTAGAGGTGAAGGCTTCTGGGAGTTTTATTATTATTATATTTTAATTTATTTTTACCCCACCTTTCTCCTTGAAAAGGACCCAAGGTGGCTTATAACAACGAAAGACAGTATTTAAAGTTGAAATTTGAAAACAATGAGTATACAACAGTGATTAACATCATTAAAAGACAATATTTAGAACTATGAACAATAAATGAGAAGGCATCTTACATCATTAATTGGCAATATTAAAGCAAAGACCAATAAGTATACAAAAATTTAAAAAAAAACATTGTTCTGAGAAATGGAAAACACAAAAATGGAAAGCACAAGTAGTACTAAAAATCCAGTCAAGCACTAATGCATAACAATCTATCTAAAATTCAAACACGGGTAGCTTGTTACTGAGGGAAAGCTTGCCTAAAGGAAAAGAGCTTTGCCTGCTTGTGGAAGGATAGCAAAGATGGGGCCAGCCTGGCCTTCTGTGGGAGGTAATTCCAAAGTTTGGGAGCAGCCACAGAGAAGGCTCTCTCCTGTATCTCTATGAGACGCACCTGTGAATCTAACCTTATGACTCCTTCTTGTGCCAGCCTTATTCTTGTTTCCAGGAACAGACGAAATCACACCACATCCACCCATATGTCCTAGAGATGGGAAAAGTTATCATTTTGGACTGGAACTCCTAGAATTCCTCATCCAGCCTGACCAGTGTAGTCACAGCTATACTGCATGGAATTTGTACAAAAACACTGATTTTTCTCTCTCTCCTTGTACTATAATGTCTAGATCAGAAACAGCTCAAGGGAGCCTCAGAGGCTGTCAGAATCAAAATCTGCACCAGGTAAGAATGTTGAGCTTTAATGAGAAGGCAAGTCGAACAAAGGGCTAAAACTTGCAAATCAAGCCCATAGAAAAATGGGTTGGGATCAGATATCCTAAATATCAATTCAAAGCATATTACATTTAATCTCAAGATTGATTGAAGTACAGAAGTTAAAAACAAAGAATCAAATGACCATAAAATCTCTCGATAGCGTTAAGATGAGCTTCAAAAACAATGCTATCTTACCTAAGTGAGGAAGACTAGATGAAGTGCAATATGCCTTTAACTCTTCCTCAGTAGACACCAAACAACCCCATTTTAAACCAAAACCAATATCTCTTGTTCAAAACCACTTTCTAAAAAGTGTCCTGGTGATTTGCTTTGTACCCAGAACAAGTGTCAAAATTTAGCAAGATAGCTGTTGACTCTCCACTCAAGTGGTAACTCATAATTTTTATGAGAACATTTAATATTATGTGTTTAATTGATGCTCAACATATATGATGCAAAACTTACTGCTGTTTTTATGAAGGCTTTAGAGATAAATCTGGATTATAATGGGATTGCTTTTGGCTAAGATCAAGTGTAGTGTTGTGTAGATTTGCAGGTCAGTTAAGTATATTCTGCTCTCAAAGGACAATATTCGAAGAGCAACGGTTTCTTTGGAAGTTGATAAATGATCACCTTCATCCTATTTTTGGGTCTGTGTGCATTTTCTTGTTTTCTGGGTGTTGGGTTTGTGGGTGTATTTTTGGTGGGTGAGGCAAAGGCTTTCAACTGTTCCACCTAAACCAGGGAAGGTCCTCAGGTCCACGTGTTCCCCTCATTGCTCTAGGCTGGAGAGCAACTCTCATCTCTCCTTATCATTAGCTATGCTGTCTGGGGCCAGAGGGACTGCAGTTCAATAACAACTGGAGGACTACCTGTCCCCCACCTACGCCCTGGCCTAGGGGATCCTTATTTACAACATGCATGCTAATTAAGGGTGAAAGTGAAGAAGGGAGATGGGACTTTTCGTTGCAGAAGGTGTGTTTTTTTTTAAAAAAACTGTGACGCCAGATATTCTATTTGCATTATGCACCTACATAAAAGAAAACTATATGCTGGGTCTCCAGCTTGACTCCCCAGTCAAACTCTCTCCATACCTGAACACGAGGGCAAGTTGCCAACCTTAAAACAGCAACAACACAATCCTGCCTCCAAACTTCATCTCCTCACCTTGATCCACAAGTTTTTTGTAAATGTATATAGAATTGCTCCGGGGTTTCAAATGTCGTAATGATACCATTTGCTGATAGCATCCTAGATGTCACTTTTCACCTTTGAAGCTAAAACACTTTGAAAACACAGAGAACCAAATTGAGAAAACTAAAACCGAATCCATTTCTAACCTGCTTCTTTTGCCACTTTTTCTCTCTGTCCCTGATTTTAGGTATACTGGTGAGGTTGATGCCACAATGACAATCATTGATGTTTCCATGCTCACTGGTTTTGCCCCTGATACTGATGACCTTAAGAAGGTAAGTGATGCTGGATTCTAGAGATGGCTGCTAATATTCTTCCTTGAAAATGCTGGATTAGAAAATTCTCTGCAATCAGTGAAAAGGCTTCGACCATAAAAATTAGAACTTCAGACAGAATAGATAAGGATTAATTGTAAAAACCACCAATTCTTCTGCTGTGATGTAGACACGCACTGGGCTGGACACTAAAGAGAATGGCTGTTTTCAGGTTTCTTATTTACTGCTGGCATCTTTTATTATCTCTTATACTTATTTCTGTAGGCAAAAATAATGTGTCCCCTGCCTGAAGAAGCTTATAATGAAAAATAGCCTGCGGGGGGGGGGGGGGGGAGATGGTGAAGGTAATGAACAGGGAATAAATGCAGTTAGATACAGTTAAAAGTTGTTAACTATTAGAAGAATAGCTCGGAAGAAACCCATTTCCCCGATGACAACAAGATGTAAACAGAAAGCAAGAGAAAAAACTGGTAGTAAGCCCACACAATATGTCTAACCAAACCAGTATTATATCGGTGAATGTGAGAGGACTTAAGTCCCCCCAGAAACGGAAATTGATATTTAGTAAATTGATTAAAGCCAAAGCAGGAATAACTTGTATTCAAGAGACACATATTAAAGATAGGTGTTTGTTAGAAAACTCAAAATTAGTTACAGTCTTTATACGAGCTACTTATCAACAAAAGAAAAGAGGGGTAGCTAATTATATAAAAAAGGAGCTTTACCCTAGATTGATATATGCATCTAAAGATGGATGAATTCTTATGGTCAGAGTGCAAAAAGCGGGTGAAATTTTTTTGGTAATAAATATTTACGCTTCAAATGAGAATCAAGAAAAATTTTTACCCTGTTTCCCAGAAAATAAGACAGGGTCTTATATTAATTTTTGCTCAAAAAAAAAAAACGCATTAGGGCTTATTTTCAGGGGATGCTTTATTTTTTTCATGTACAATCTACGTTTATTCAAATACAGTCGCGTCATCTTCTTCTGGTTGCTGCACAATGGTGGAGGGCAGGCTTTCACTTAACTAGGGCTTATTTTTGGGGTAGGGCTTATATTACAAGCATCCTGAAAAATCATACTAGGGCTTATTTTCAGGTTAGGTCTTATTTTCAGGGAAACAGGGTATGAAGAACTCAAAAAGGAGTTAATACCAAGAAGGGAAGAAAAATATGTATAATTGGAGGTTTCAAATCAGTAATTGATAAGCAAAAAGATTCCTCAGGGATGGATGGGAAAAAAGGAGAAAAAAGAAGAAACTTAATTCTGAAAAACTTCTTGGAAATGGCAAAAGAGCTAAAATTAATTGACATATGGAGAACTAGATTCTCCCCAAAAAAGGACTTTACCTTCTATTCAAACAGTCATAAATCTTGGTCCAGAATAGATAACTGTTGGATATCTGCAGACTTAAGTCAACAAGTGGAATATACTGAGATTCTCCCAAATACTGATGCAGATCATAATCCGGTCTGGATGACTTCGGGATGTCCACAAAGGAGAGGAATTTGGAGATTAAACACTTCTATACTGAAAGATGGAGAGAGCTTGAAGAAAAGAAAAAAAAACTAGAGTTCTTCTTTAAAATAAATAAACCTCAAGATACTGGAATTGCTAATGTTTGGGATACAGGGAAAGCTTACTTCTGAGCACTACCGTGTTTCTCCAAAAATAAGACAGGATCTTATATTAATTTTTGCTCCCCAAAAAAGAAACAAACCACATTAGGGCTTATTTTCAGGGGATATTTTATTCTTTTCATGTACAACTATCTACATTTATTCAAATACTGTCATGGCATCTTCTTCTGGTTGCTGCACAATGGTGGAGGGCGGGGTTTCACTTAACTGGGGCTTATTTTTGGGGTAGGGCTTATAGTACGAGCATCCTGAAAAATCATAGTAGGGCTTATTTTCAGGTTAGGTCTTATTTTTGGAGAAACAGGGTAGCAATTGATTTAACAATGCAAAAGAAAAAAGAAAGAAAGAAGCAATATCAAAGTTTCTTAACAGTACTTAAAGAAGGAGAAAAAGCATTTAAGACAAAACCGACAGGACAACAACTTAAAAATAAGATCAATATATTACAGCATAAAATCAACTTGCTTGACCAGGAAGAGATGGCAAAGAAAGTAAAATTTGCAAGACAATTTTTTTTGAAAATGCAAATAAACCACAAGAAAGATTCTTTGAAGGAACCTTTCCATGGAGATTCTCGGAACAACTGTTAAAATTTCTAAATAATCCTATAGCAATGGATGAAATAATGGAAGCTTGGAAAAAACAGAAAAATAGTAAGACTCCTGGACCAGATGGACTACCGGCAGAATATTACAAAGCCTCTCAGGAAGAATTGATACCACATTTCAAAAAATTATTAGAAGTTATTGAGATAGGTGGAAAAATTCCGAAGCACATATATCTTTAATACACAAAACAGGAACGGAAAGGAATCAAATTAAGAATTACAGACCAATTTCCCTTTTAAATGTGGATTATAAGATTTTTGCCTCAATTTTAGCTAATAGGTTGAAAAAGGTCTTAACTCCAATGATACATAAAGACCAGACTGGCTTTTTACCCAAACGGAAACTAGGAGCAAATATAAGAACAGTAATAAACATACTGGAATACTATGAAGCACATCCAGAAAAACAATTGATGTTGATTTTCTTAGATGCAGAGAAAGCCTTTGATAATGTGAACTGGAACTTTATGTTGACCCAATTAAAAATGATGGGCCTTCAAGGAAGTTTTTTTCAAGTGGTGGAATCAATCTATTCACAACAAAAAGCAAGAGTCAAGGTTAATGGTCAAATCTCAGAAGAGATCCGAATCCAGCAAGGTACAAGACAAGGATGCCCCTTATCACCTTTACTTTTTATCTTGACATTAGAAATATTAAACAGACAAATAAGGAGAGATTCCAGAATTATGGGGTTGAGAATAAAAGGAGAAGAATATAAATTGCAAGCTTATGCTGATGACCTGGTACTATTATTAGAAAACCCGGAAGAATCAATTAGAGAATTAATATCCACAATTGAAAACTTTGGGGCAGTATCAGGACTCAAAATAAATTATGAAAAAACCAAATTCTTGACAAAAAACATGACACAAGAAGAAGCGAAAAAATTAGAAATTGAAGCAGGCTTTGAACATACGTCAAAGATTAAATATTTGGGAGTGTATATTACAAAAAAACCCAAGCACTTTGATGAAAGATAATAATTTTCCAATACTTTAAAAAATGCAGAAAAACGTGGAAACTTGGGATAAACTACAACCTTCATTGTTGGGCAGAATTGCTACTATAAAGATGTACGAGCTTTGGTAAGATATACGAGTATATCTTACCAAAGCTTCTATTCCTGTTTCAAAATCTACCAATATTGTTGAATTATAAATATTTCAAGGAGGTGGATGCTGTACTATGTTATACATATGGCAAGCTAAAAAACCAAGGATAAAACTTAAAGCTTTATAGGATGTAAAAGAAAGAGGAGGAATGGGCTTACCAAACCCTCTATTATACTATAAAGCCTGTGCTTTGACCTGGATAAAGGAATGGATTATGTTGGAGGACCAAAGACTTTTAAAATTGGAAGGACATGACCTGAGATTAGGATGGCATGCATATATATGGTATGGCACAAGGGTAAAGATCAAACAAATTTTTTTGATCATCTTGTAAGGAAAGCAACTGTACCAGATTTGGCAAAAGTTTCAGGAGCAAACGTATTAAAAAAAATCCCAATATGGGTAGCACCACTGGAAGCATTTACTCAGCCTTCGTTAATTTTGAAAGAATTGAGATACACATATAAAGATCTACTAACTAAAGAGCAACAATTAAAAAAAATACAGGAGCTGAAGGAAATGGGTTTGCAGACAGACTGGTGGACAATGTTAAAATTAGAATCAAGGTTTAAAAAAGACAAAACAGTGGGTTTCTATGAGGGCAAGGTACAGGTGGATGGGTTATGGATTAACACTAGTGTATACTTTTCTTTTAGAATATAATTTAGAAGACAAAAGGGTGAAAACAGGGATGATTAAATGGACACAACATTTTGGTTATAATATAGACATAGACGACTGGGCTCGAACGTGGAATTAGAACTATAGATGGTTCAAACCAGTAAACTTGAGAGAAAATGTTTTAAAGATGTTTTATAGATGGCCTTTTACACCTGTAAAACTGGCAAAAATGGTGCCGGGGGCTAGCAACTCATGTTGGAAATGCTCTCAGCAACATAGAATGTGGTGGACATGCGATAAAGCAAAAAGATTTTGGAGACAGATAAAAGATATTATACAAGAAACTATACAACAAGAAATAGCTTTTAAAGCAGAAATGTTTTTATTGAATATAATGCCATAAATTGTAGACAAAAATTAAATATATGTTGCTGCACATATTTACAGCTGCAAGGCTGATCTGGGCCCGAAAGTGGAAAAATCAGGAAAATCCGAAGAAAGAGGAACTACTTAAAAAATGATTAGATATTGCAGAAATGGATAGATTGTCAGAGACATTACGTGAAAACCCGAGAACTTATGTTAAAGAAAGCTGGAAAATGTTTTATGATTGGGCCCAGAAACAGACATGAGTAGAGAATATAATATAGGTTATGGATTCTAGTACTGTATCACAGTCAAGGAGTCAAGAATATATTAGATATTGTATGAATGCAAATACTTCCCTGTGTCTATGTTTTTTTTGTGTGTGTTACCCCCCCCTTTCCCTCCCTGTAGTTGTATCCTTTTGATGGTTGTTTGTTTTTGCGTTATATAAAAATAAAAATATTTTTTTAAAAAACATGAATCCTTTCAGATTAGTTTAGATGTGTGATTGCTCGGAACCAAAGCAGAATGGGAGGACGAGTTGAGTGTACACAAGGACACACACAAAGCAGTGCTTTGCCAAAGCACCTTTCCCAGTGATGGGATTCAAATAAATTAACAACAGGTTCTATGTCCTAATGACCATTTTAACTATACCAAAAGATATACCGAAAGGTAGTTTAATAATTCACGCATTAAATACTGCAATAAGAACAGTAAAAGAGGTACAGACAACTAGATTGACAGCCTGGCCAGCCCTGCCCAGCCCAGAAGAGCAGAGCCAGGCAGGCATAGGGTTGCCAGATACATTGGTACCAAAAGGAGGACAAAGGTGCAAGACCTTTGAGCCTTCTCTCCCTTGCAGTCACGACCTTTTTTCATGGTTTTATAAAAGCCAGTCTCTCTCTCACATACACCCTCCCTCCCTCCCTAAATTTTCTACAATCTTACTTTTAAACAAGCTCTATGAAGCCACCCGTTGCTCTCTCACATCTTTCTTCCCTCCTTAATTGAAGTTTTCCCTCGTGCTCTCAGTCACCTCCGGCGGAAGCAGTCATTGACTGCCCCGGGCTTTGTTGTACAGCTGTAACCAATCAAGCTGGCTTATCTCTGATCTCTAAAAGAACGGAGGATTTACAAGTGCGGAGGATTTACAAGTGCCTTACAAGTGCCGCAACCAAGGAAGGAGGGAAAGGTGGCTTACATTTTGAGGTTTGGCTGCAGGGGATGGGGGCAGTGGTGGAATTCAGCAGGCCAGCAAACGGTTCTGCAGAACTGATAGTACATTAGGTATCGGTTCTGTAGAACCGGTGCGAACCGGCTGAATCCCACCACTGACCTTTCCCCTCACCTCTCATCTTATGAGCCACGTACACACACACACAGAAGCAGCACCAGCACACATAGGGGCCAAAGCCTCTTTCTTAAGAAGTGTCTTAGGAACCACCCCCCCCCTCTCTCTCTCTCTCTCTCTGGTTTGTTTAACAGGTTAAGAAGAGAGCTTGTCTTGTTTAATGAAATAACTATGTGAAGAAATAGAAGTAGAAAGCCTTTTTTACTGTTTGCCAGGCAGTTCTTTGTAAGAGCTTCACCTGTACCGCTATAAGCAGAAATCTAAGCAAACAGCAAAAAGAAAAGAAAAGAAAAGAAAAGAAAGAGGCTTCCCCTGTTTTCTGTGCACCCAGTTAAATCTCACAGACCAAATTCCCTGGTGTGACTTCACAACAGATGAATGTGAGTTAATTCACATTTCCCTCACTGTGTAGTAACACCTTAGTAAGAATGTTGCTGACGCCAGGTCACGTGTACAACTCCCCCGACAAATGCATCTGACGTTACAAAATGTCTTTTTGACTCTTCTGAAATCCCTGTGAGGCACAGCCTTGAGCAGGTGCCTCCCAAGGGGCTTTGAACTGTACTGCAGACAAAATGTAAAGACAACTCCGCTTCTCATTTCCTTTCAACGTTTCAGCTTTCTGAGGGAGTCGACAGATACATCTCCAAGTTTGAAGTTGACAAAGCTTTGACTGAAAGAGGGAACCTCATCATTTATTTGGACAAGGTAAGAGGGTTTTGGAGGGGTCCCTTGTGCTTGCTCACACAGTAGCGTCTGTTCCGGGTTCTTCTGGTATTTTTTGTATTGAGGATTTGAAGAGACCAACCCAACATTTGCATCCACAGATGGGGAAGACTTTGCTGCTGGGTGCATTGGGATGCACTGGGACATCTTAATCTCGGCTGTCTGCACACATCCAGAATTGTTCCCTGATATCTCACTCACAGCACAGATTGCCTTCCCTTTTTGTCTATCTTTTTTAGTCTTTCCCCACCTTAATTCACTCTCTCCTCACTTGTTTTACCTTCCCATGGTGTATGGAGGGGTGGGTAGTGATCAGCAGAAAAACATCCACAGGAAAACATAATCAAAAATACACATCCCCAAAGTAAACAGGTCAGCACATTACTAGGATCTACATGATCATGCTCCCCTGAGCAGATCCTGCACTGGAGCAAAGCAGAGCAAATCATGACAAAAACAAACAAACACTGCCACCTTGTGGTCAAGTAAGGTAAAAGGTAAAGGTTCCCCTTGACATTTAGTCCAGTCGTGTCTGACTCTAGGGCGCGGTGCTCATCCCCGGTTTCCAAGCCATAGAGACAGCGTTTGTCCAAAGACAGTTTCCGTGGTCACGTGGCCAGCACGACTAGACACGGAACGCCGTTACCTTCCCACTGAGGTGGTACCTATTTACCTATTAGCATTTACATGCTTTCGAACTGCTAGGTTGCCAGGAGCTGGGACAAGCGACGGGAGCTCACTCCGTCGCATGGATTCGATCTTACGACTGCTGGTCTTCTGACCTTGCAGCACAGAGGCTTCTGCGGTTTAACCCGCAGCGCCACCACGTCCCTCCAATGGTCAAGTAAATCATCCCCCAAAAGCTCTGACTCTTTTGACACTAGTTTCAGCCCCCTGTTGTGTGAACACCAGGAGGCAGTATCAGTATCATGGATGCAAGGAAAGTTGAGCAGTATGAACAGGAAGTAGTTGGCCTGGTTTCAGAGTCAGGGAGTCCCTAGTGTGCATTTGAGGCAAGGGTATCTATGAACTGAAGAACGTGCAACGAATGTTTATTTGTTAAGAAACCATTTTCTTTTCTTGAGTCACCCAAAGACATATTTTATCTACGTCTCTAACTGCTTTAAGCCTTTTATAATTGAGAGCATGATGTTTCACTATTTTTTTCTTTGTAAGGTTGGCTTAAAGCCTGGGATTGGACACACTTTTCTCAGTCTCTGTGTGAGATTGTGATCTCCATAACAATTACACACTGGTTTTCCCATTATAGAACAGCCCAGAAGGGCTGAGATGGAGATTACAAGCACCCTCATCATGCCCTTTTCCTCTTTCATGTAGTTTCTCTTCACCTTTATCTACTTGCGTTCAGCTCGGTGTGTGATGGTCAGCAGGTTGGTGAAAGTGAAGCCAGGTCTCTGCATCATGACCTCCCAGTTCAGGAGGGGAAATGACTGGCATCACCATTCAGAGATTGCTTTAGAAGAATATATATTATCCTCTGCTTTAGTGGTGAGGCTTGCTTGGGGTTGTAGTGTTTTTCAAGCATGTGACACAACACAGGACTGGAATGTGCCTCTGTAAGTGTGACAGGTAAGCCTTGACTGGCAGACGATTTTAAGCTGCTGATTGTTGCCATACTTACACCATCCCTGCTATGCCTTTAAACCCCATGAATGTTGAACAGCTTCTGAGAGAATGTTAGCGTGTTTCTGAAACAATAAAAACAAGACAAAGCTCTTGTGGCATCCTTGAGAACTCACAAATGCATTTCAGGCTGAGCTTTTGTAGATTTCAGTCAACTTCTGTGTCTGAGGAAGTGGATTGTGGCTCATGAAAGATCACAATGAGACACATTTCTTAGTCTCAAAAGTTCACAGAAGCTTTGATTTTGTTCTGATTGCGGCTTTAGAAGCTTGACTGAGCTGCCCTGTCCTGCCAAGCCTGGACATCCACCCCGAACTGAACGATGGAAGGATTTCCTTAAGATCGCTCAGAGGAAGGAAAGACTCTCTCCACTGGAGGTCTGGTGGTCAAAGACTTACTTTCTCTTTTCTCTGATCTTCACAGGTCTCTCACAGGGAGGATGAATGCCTAGTATTTAAAGCTCTGAAGTATTTTGAAGTTGGTCTCATACAGCCAGGATCGGTCAAGGTGTACAGCTATTATAATCTAGGTAAAGACTCTTGTGAATTCTCTACAATACTGCTACAATACTGAAAGACCAGTTAGGAGGTTGCACAACTGTTACTTTTACAAGTGCAGAGCTGAGGAGAGAATCTCCTGAAAATATAGGAAGGGATAAGGGACCAACTCTGCTCCAGTTTCCAAACAGTCTTCAGGTTCTAGGCTACTTTGTCCTAACCCACCCAGGTGTAATTTTCACCCAAGGGCAGGGAATTAGACCAGGAGGACAGAGAAAGTGGCCATCCCTCTGGCAGCTGATCATGGGACACCACTCTCCCCTTGAGTGTCTGCTTAAAGACCCTTGTTCAGCTAGCTGGCTGCCCTTTGGTTACACAAGGTCAGCTTGATGTCTTTCTAATATACTCCCTGGGAGAAACAGTCCATCTGTCTTACTTTGTGCCCTTTCAAGGATTTTCCTTTTGAGATTTCCTACCAACGTACAAAACCGGCAACCTGTGCAGCCCTGTCAATGTGAGATAGCAATGAATATTTTCTTTCCTCTTTTCAGATGAGCAGTGCACCAAATTCTACCATCCATCGAAAGGAAGTGCCTTGCTCAATAAGATATGCCACGGTGATGTTTGCCGCTGTGCAGAAGGTATGCAGTCATCTGAGATGTTACCAGTATAGACCTTCTACAGTCTGGCCCCAACCAGATGTTTGGACTAAAGTTAAAATCATCGTATTCTTGAAGGCTTTCACAGCCGGGATCTGATGGTTGTTGTGGGTTTTTCGGGCTCTTTGGCCGTGTTCTGAAGATTGTTCTTCCTAACGTTTCGCCAGTCTCTGTGGCCGGCATCTTCAGAGGACAAGAGTCAGAACTCTGTCTGTGCTCTGGTGCAGTTTGTTTGGATAGTTGAGTATTTATAGCTGTGGGATCAGCTTTTGTCCTTTTCAGGAGATGGGTGATTGTGGTGATCAGCGTGTTTTTTGTTGTGGGTGTATTGTTGTGATAAGAGGGAGAGATTATCTGTCACTGTAAGCAATCATTATGTTAGACTGCACAAGGAAGCCATTGAAATCCACAAACACCAGCAGAGCTTCAACAAAAAAGAAGAAATTTTAAAACTCAACAAAGCCTGGCTCCCAGCACTGAAAAATACAGCCTGCAAAAGGTCAACGAACTCTACCGAGCTACAAGGACCGGTGATCACTGCACACAAAAGACCAGCTAACGACACCCATCAATCACAGTTTGGACAGTTTGACAAGCCTTGAATTCATGGAGATCCTGCTGGAGGAGGTTTTGCCTTCAGGTCCTCCACTTGTTGGGAATGGCAGTGCTCACAATGAGAAAAAAGCAGAAAGGAATGAGTAGGAAAGAGGAGAAGTGTAAGTACCCTTCCAGGAGGATCAGAGATTGGAAAGTTACCGTTTAAAGGAACAGGATATCCCTTGTGAAAATATGCACCCTCAGTAGTTTGGTATTATTAACGGAAGTTCAGGCTGATAAGAGAATGACAGGAAGCTTGAAAAAACTGCTCAATGTCCTCTTTTTGTTTGTTTCTTTTTTTTTCTTTTTCTTCTTTCTTCTTCCAAAGAAAGCTGCTCCTTGCTCAACAAGGTGAAGGAAGACTTTGATCTGCAAATGCGAACTGATTTCGCCTGCAAGCCAGGAGTAGATTATGGTAATTGCTCTCTAGGTTGCAGAATCCTGTAAATAATAATAATACAATAATAATACATCTTGTAATTGCAGAGCTAGAAGGGACCCTATGGATCATAGAGTCCATCTGCTGTTAAGCAGGCACAGTGGGGAATTGAACTCCCAACCTCTGCCTAAACCACTGAGCTATTCAGCAGTTCAAGTCTCACCCTTTGTTAAAGAGGTGAGGTCTTCATGTCAAAAGACATGCAAACATTTTAACTTTTGTCTCTGTTTGCTCTTAAGTGTACAAAACCAAGCTGATTCGAACAGAAGAAGAAAATGGTTATGACAACTATTTCATGAAAATTCTGGAAGTTATTAAAGCAGGTGAGACTATGGACTTTTGAAGGAAACTGCATCATGGATACCATAGAACAAACACTGCATTAATTAACAACTGATTTGAAACCACACGTTAGGTCACTGATTTTCACTTTTATGTACTGCAAAAGGAGTGAGAAAACTTTGATCCTCCGGGTGTTTGAGCTACAGCTCTTACAATGTCTTACCACTGTGAAAATATGCTGTGTTAGATGTGGTTTCTGGAAGTTAAAATCCAAAACAGCTGGAAAGTCAAGGGAGGGGCCACCCCTGTTGCATGGATCCCTGGGGAACTAACTAACTTCTTCCCTTTCGCTCCTCTTCCATAGTTCATGTGAGATATTACTGTTTGTCATTATTGAAGCCCAATGCACATTAACTGAGCATGAGTTTGGTGCTTTTCAAAACGCCACCAGCAGATATAAACTTTGGGTTGTATCCAGTGTGTCCTTCTGTTGGCAGAAGACTCTTTGATCCAGTGGAAGTTCTAGTCCAAATCCAATTCAGCACCACCACGCAGCTACACTAGATTGCCTCCCCTCTTGCTCATGCCCCAGCAATTGCTCATTGTTGCTGCTGCCCAGCAGGTCTCCCACTTTGCCAAAGTGCCAGCCCCTCTAAGGGACAAGTGTGTTTTTTATGCAGGACTGGGATGCAACTGCATGCTGATCACTTGGGGCAGCTGGTTCTTCTTCTAAGATAGATATCAGCTGGGCAATGACGACAACAAGGAAAAGCCATCAGTGGAGAGGGGAAGAGACAGTGGTAGGACAAAGCATGGAGGAGAGTTACGGAGGAAGGAAACCACTTGGTTGCTTCCTTGCATGCAAAAAGTAGAGCCACTCATGCGGCCAGATGTAGTATAAATGTATTGACAGTATAGGACCTACACCTCTGTCAGTCAAACAGGGGGAAGACACAATTTGTACCAGTCTTCCCTCTCTCCAATGGCTTGCCTTAAATCTGTCCAAGAGGGTTGGGTGTCTGTTTGGAAGATCATGAGTTGGAGGAGGCAGAGAAAGGAGTAATGGGCTTAAATTTCCTTCCACTATTCGAAACTTTCTCTAGATTAAAGAGTCTCCCATTGGTAGAAAGGTGCTGTGGAACAAAGCCTTCATTTGCAGCATGTAAAAGTAAACCATAAATGAAATATGTTTTGAACAGACTAGATTTAGTCCCAATCAGATATGAAACTCCTTGAATTTGTTATTGTTTTATTAGTGAATAGTATCTGAGGTTCTCTTTTTAAAAAAGAATGGAAGAAAAGAGAGAAAAGCAGCTTTGGGGATAGAATGAGGAACTGGAAAAAGTAACTTGGAGGGAACTACATGGTCTTTTAGATCACTGTTTGGTCCACTTCAGGGATGGGCTGGTTCACTCCTAAAGTCAGTGATATTTGTCAGATTGAAGCAAGCTGCCCTCAGAATGTTCCTACCTGTACTTTTCTGGTCCCTGTCAGTGGCTTCTTCTTCTTCTTCTTCTTCTTCTTCTTCTTCTTCTGTCTGTTTGCTCTGTTTTGGTTTGTTTCCAGTGCATGTGATCACTGGAAACAAACTAAAGCAAGCCTTCCTCTTTGAATTTGCCAATATCATGAAGTGTCTTAAGAAGGGAGCTTCTTTAGAATATTGGCAAATTAAACATTTCCTTGGCTCTGTGAAGGGGCTGGGGAAGGTGTTCATTTGTTTTGTTTTGTTTTACTATATTAAGGCAGTGCAGATGCATTGCATCACTTTAAAAAAAGGCCTGGTCAAGAACCTGCCCAATTCAGCTGTGGGTAGGCAATTTACGAGTAAAGAGGCATCTTACATGATTAAAATGCAATATTAAAACTAAGAACAATGTATACAATTTTTAAAAAATGCCATTTTGAGAAATGGAAAAAGACAAAAATAACCAGCTGGCTTCTCTTTAAAACTTGAAGAGGAGAGAAGTCTGTGTATTTCCAGCAAATATAACGAGTGTGGACAAACAGTAACTTGATTATTTAAACTAAATAAATCTATAAGGAGTAGAGGCAAAATCACATCTATACAAGGCTCCCCTTCTGTTTTCTTCCCACTGATTCTCCCCCATATTCCCTTTTACCAGCTAGCAAACAGATCAGGCCATTTTAATGGTTCATTTATACAGCCCATTATATGGCCGAATGCAAACATTTCATAATGTTTTGTCTGATTCCTTTAGGGACTGACCCAAATCCAGCAGCCAGTCCCCGCATGTTTATCAGTCCTATGAAATGCAGAGAATCCCTCCACCTGCAGGAGAACAAGGACTATCTGATCTGGGGTCTCAGCACTGATATGTGGCCAACAAAGGATACGTAAGTATTTCATTTCATTGACTTATTGGGTGGATAGATTGCTTTTCCTTGGTTGGTTCCCTAGAGTGCCTAACAACATGGGCCAAAATGGCATGAAAAGTTGCACTCCAGCTCTGAAAACCACAACCATCAGCCAAGGAAACAAGCGACATAAAACTAAGGTACTTGCAGGATTCCTGGCTGCCTAGTGAAGTATTCTGCACTAAAGCTCCATTTTAAAACTAGTTCATCCTTCTCAGCCAGGCTCTTTGAAAGTGACCATTCCTCATCTTTAGCCTCCAAATTAAGGAGGCCAAAAAAGAGCGATTTGACCAACAGTTCACGTAATTGTCCCAGTATTTTGAAGGTATATTATGGTTTTGTTATGGTTTTGACTCTTATCCATCTTTTAAATCCATATTATGTAACAGTTTCTTAATAATTTTTACTTGGGATTCAGCCCTATTGAACCCAGTGGGTCTTACTGATGATTAAACCTGCACAGGATTGCAAAGCATGGCTTTATATTTCCAAGAAGTTTACTTCTACCATGTTTGGGGAAGACCTCAACCCTGAACCTTTCAAATGAAATCAGCAGTCTGTAAAAGTGTACATTTTTTTCTATAGCTCAAGGGAAATCTCTGTCCAGCCAGCAGATAAAACAGTAGATAAAAAGACTTTCACTGTGTGGGGAAAGTGAAATAGGACACTTGGGAGCAGGCATGGCCACAACAAGAGGACCAGAGGATTGCCGACATATGAAATCTATGAAACATGGTCGTTGCCAATTTGTTTCAGTCCTACTAGGTGCTTCCACAACATCTGTGTAATCAGTTTGCCCGTACAACAAAGATACAAATATACCCCCCTCTCTTTTCCAGTGTCAGCTACTTGATCAGCAAGGATACCTGGATCGAGAGATGGCCGGATGATGATGAATGCCAAGAGGAAGAATTTGAGAACTTGTGTAATGACCTCATCCAGTTTTCCAACATACTGATCATTTTGGGCTGCCAGAACTGATGGTGGAAGCATAATCTGCAATGAGTTACATCATGGGGTTTTTTAATCTATTGCTGGGAAGTTATCTTTTTTTCCTAAAGTTCTAGCTTCCTGTATCTTTTGATCACCTCTTTCATTCTTCAGATTGTTTGGAATAAAGAACTGATTTCCTACTGGGCTCTCGAGTCAATTATTAAGTTTACATTTTAGTAATGTTTTAGTATGGTGTTCGGTGGATTTTTTTAAACTGGTTGATTGACTGTTGTATCGACATAGAAGAACTTGAAGCTTCATATAGAACAGGCCCCTGGCCCAAGGATTATGAAATCTAAAATTTGGAAAAAGAGAAGAACACACTTCAGCTTAGTTATAAGTTTTCACCTTGCTAAATCAATTGGGTTTTCATCTGAGTGCAAGCTGAGCAAATTTCTCATCCTGCACATGAATTAGGACACACATGTGTTACAATAGTCATATTTTCTGAAGTTTGCAATACACTTCACACATCAGAAAATGCATAGAAAAGTATGTGGCGAAAGTTTCCACACAGCATTTTTTAAAATTTGAAATATGTCCATAGAAATGCATAAATTTGGAAAACTATGTACAAAATTGTGTTATGTTCAGTGCAAGAATGACAGGAGTGGCTTGGGTTGTGGTCACTGTTTCTTCAACTTGCATAAAATGTCTCTGAGCAAAAATGAATGTCTTCTCCCTTTGTGAAGCAAAATATGTACAGGCAGCAAACACAGAAGGATTGGTTGCTTGTTCAAAAGGATGCAAAAGCCTACCTGATGCTTCTGGGTCCAAAAAGTCCAGACATCAGAGTTGAAGCTCTTGTAAGGTAGCTATGCATAAAACTATGTATGATGCACAATTTGCATAAATCTCAATATGGCAAATACAAAACCTTTCAATGAGACCAAAAGAAACGCTCTCCCTGTCTCTCACGGCAAAGGGCAAGGGAAGGAAATCATGGTTCCTTGTTCTTGCATGACAGACCTTCCTTCCACCCCCCCACGCCCCGCCACATGTGAGAAGAAGGGGAGGAAAGATTTACAGCCCTAAGTGGGACTTTCCCTTTGTCCCCTCCAAGTCAGCTCTGGAGTAAATTTTGGGAGGGCACAAAGCTCTGGAGGAGAGGGAGAAATGGTGGGCTTGTGCCACAGTAGCAGCAGTGGCGGCAGCAGCAGTAATAGTAGTAGTAATTCAACCTGGGCATGGCTGAAACTGGGGACCATTAAGAAAGAAACCAAAAGCCTTAATTTTTCCTGCACAAGAACAAGCACTCTATACCAATCTGAAGAAAGCTAAGATTCAAGGAATTAGTGCTAACAGCAAATGTTGACTCTGTCAAGAAAAAGATAAAGCTGTGTCAAATCTCATCTGTGAATGTCCAAAGACTGCACAAACAGATTACAAAATTAGACATGATAGAGTGGCAAAATTAGTGCACTGGTCATTATGCCTATCTATATCTATATCTATCTATCTATCTATATATAGATATATCTATATATATCTCTATATCCCTAGCCTCCAAAAACCCATGGGAACATCAGGTAGAGAAGGTGTCAAAAATGGCAAAGTCAAGATCTTGTGGGATTTCTGGATCCAAACTGAGACACCTTGAACATAAAACACCAGACATAGTAGTAATAGAACAAAGAAATGTCTGGATCATTTACACTGCAATTCCAGGGGATGCCAGAGTTGAAAACAGAATTGGAAAAACTAACAAAATACAGAGACCAGGCAATCAAAACATCTCATTTGTGGATGAAACACACTTCAGTGGCCCCCGTGGTCATTAGGGTTTTGGAAACAATATCAAGAACTTTAACACAGTATTATAAGCAGTTGCAGATCTCAGAAATAAGACCATCAGAGCTACAAAAATGGCAGTATTAGGAACAGCATATATAATGTGCCAATATTTAACAGATACTTAGTTTTTTTGTTAAAACTTGTATCTGTTATATAATAACAGTCAATGTTTTTATAATGTTGATTGACTGTGCCTGGTATTTTTGAATAATAATAATAAATCAGTCTTCCAATCTCTGGCTCCACAGCCAGATGCCTGAACTACTGAGCATTCCAAGCCTCACTTTTTGTAAGAAAGTGAGGTCTTCATGGCAGAGAACATGCAAGCATTTTAACTTTTCTCTGTCTTTGCTCTTAAGTGTACAAAACCAAGCTGATTCAAATAGAAGAAGAAAATGGTTATGACAACTACTTCATGGAAGTTATGGAAGTTCTCAAAGCAGGTAACGATACATATTTTGAAGGAATCCGTATCATGGATACCATAGAAAGAACAATGCATTAATTAACAACTAATTTGAAAACCCATATTGGTCCACTTCAGGGACAGGCTGGTTCAATCCTAAAGTCAGCAATCGATGCCTTTACCAGATGGAACCAGGCTGCCCTCAGAGTGTTCCTACCTACAATTTTCTGGAACCTGTCAAGGGCTTTAACTTTTTGTATATGGGTCATATTGCTTTCTTTTGGTTTGTTTTCATTGTGTGTTATCTCTGGGAACAAACTAAAGCAAGCCTTCCTCTTTGAATTTGTTAATATTGATAAGTGGCTTAAGAAGAGAGCCACTTCAGGATCTTGGCAAATTAAATACTTCCTTGGCTCTGTGGAGAGTTTGAGGAAGTGAACAAAAAACATTAAGTATATTAGGGTAGCACAGATGCATTGCATCACGTTAAAAATAAAGTAAAATATAGTTGTCATCAAGAACCTGCCCAGTTCGGCTGTGGGTAGGCTTACAACCAGATCTTTAAGAGAAAAGTCAACAAAAATCCCCGTCATTGCCCCATCCTGTCAGTAGTAAGAATACCTAGCCTTCATCAAAATCATTTTTGACAGGTGCCCCACCCCTTTGAGGCAGGACAAAGGGTCAAGAATCGACCCAGGGCCCTCCTCCTGGGTGGGCGGGTCTTTAGGATGATGTAGGGAGTTGGTGAGGCCACCGTGGGCCTATAGGAGGGTTTGATAGATGCGGGGGTCCCCCGTGACCAGAGCGCGGCCTCAGGAGTGGCCCCCGAAGTGACGTGTCGCCCCTGTGGCCCTGTAGGCCCATGGGGTGAGGTTGAAGTGGTTTGGCTAGAAAAGGAGTGACCGTAGGGCATGCCTTGGCCTGCCCTTAGGCCGCCAGGGACTGAAATTCCACCGCAGCTGCTGAAACGCCACAGCGGTGATTTCGGGGCCCTTCTGTGCATGCTTGCCGCTCTTTGCAGAGACCGGTGCGGCTTGGAGAAGATGGAGGACAAGGAAAACCTGATCCCCGGGACAAGCCAAAAAGACCCGGTGAAAGCCAAAAGGCGCTTGAGCCCCCAAGGCTACTACCAGGGGCTTGTGGGTTTTTCCATGCCCCTGTGCCCCTTAGGACCACCTCCACGTCTCAGGGAGAGGCTGCCTGAAGACACAGAAAATCTAAGAAGAAAATGCAGGTCTGCAGAAGACCTGTTCATATTTACCGCAAAGACAAAGCAGAAACCGAAAAGCACAAGAAAGCTGGCCTGCACACTGATGTGGGGTGATGAGAAGGATGCTGGGCTTGAGTGCGATTGTGGGCAATGGTCAAAAAGAGATTTACAGAAGTCAACCGGTGATGCCCTAAAATCAACAGAGGTCGTGGATGGCTGTGTGCTGGCGAAACCGGGCTTTGCGGGGGATGCCGACAGTCCTGAGGAGCAGATGGTGGAAGAGGTTTCAGATGAAGGCTTTGAGAGTGCTACAGAGGACCAAGTCAGACAGGTAAGAGCATTTTCTAAAAGCTATAGTTATGGGGTATGTTAGGGGTTTTAAGCTCTTTAAAAAACCTTACTAAAGGCTTGTTTCATTCTCACCCACAGGAGAAGGCTTGGCATGTTTGCAAATTACAAACAGGTCAGATCAGGACCAAATAGGTCCAAAACCGAACTGACAAATTGGGCTCCAGAGAGAATTGTGAGGGAGTGCTAATTGTACTCAGTTTCAATATTTGACTAACCAAAATTCTCGAGTTTCACTTATACTAGATGTGCAGCTGCAAAGAAATAAACCCTTCTTTTCCCTTTCAGTGTTGCAGGAAAATGGACTAACTATGCTGGACAGGCAGGACATGATCAGCAAACTCAACACTTTTTCCAACACTGAGAATTTTGGTTAGTCATGTGGAATTTTTTTAAAACTTTGAATAGTATTAAATCAATTTTAGTAAAATGTGGGGGTTTTGTACTGTTCAACTTATTGTTCCTTTCCACTTCAAACCTACTTATCAAAGCTAATATTGAAATTAGCTCAAGAAATTAGCAGAAAATTAGCACAAGAATTGAGTTCAGAAATGAAACTGAGAAAATCAAAATGGGTTTTAACACACACAGAGAGAGATTCTAGGAATCTTCCTTGGGTATAAAAATGTGGAAAAAAATTTTTTACTTTGAATAGTATTAAATCAATTTTACTAAAATGTGGGGTTTTTCTACTGTTCAACTTATTGTTCCTTTCTACTTCAAACCTACTTATCAAACCTAATATTGAAATTAGCTCAAGAAATTAGCAGAAAATTAGAACAAGAATTGAGTTCAGAAATGAAACTGAGTACAATTAGCTCTTCCTCACAATTCTCTCTGGAGCCCAATTTGGCAGTTCGGTTTTGGACCTATTTGGTCCTGATCTGACCTGATTCTGATGTGAGTTCAAACGTCTGAAATCTCAGTGATCATGCTGTCCACTGATTTTCACTGGGAAACAGAAATGACTTATTTTTCTTTTTCACCTTACTGCAAATCTGTGCTGAATCCTTGCAATAAATAATTGTTTTAACCTATTATAAATATATACAAATATGAACAAGGTATGGTATAATAAAGACTCCTTATTAAAAGACATTATATTACAAGGGTATTGTAAAGCAAACATCTAAGCCTCAGGGATAGTAGAAACACATGACATACAGATTAGCTTTACAAGCTGCATAGGTAGAACCACATACAATACAGTCTATATTTACAGGATGTATATTCATACAGGGCAGTTTCTCGTCCTCAGCAGTCTGAGCCTTCTCCGGTGGGTGAGGATGAAACAACATTGTCTGCTGCTTTCAGGGCAGTTTTGTCCACAATCACACTCAAGCCCATCATCCTCATCATGCCAAGCCTTCTCCTGTGGGTGAGAATGAAACAATCCTTTAGTAAGGTTTTTTAAAGAGCTTAAAACCCCTAACATACCTCCTCGTGCCCCTGTTTAAACTGCTCCATCGCACTCCAAAGAGACTGTGTAGACAAGCCCTTGGTGATGCCAGAAGTACCTAGTTGTTTTTCTGACCATCTGGCTTCTCTTTGAAACTAGGAGGAGGAAAATTGTGTATCTCATGCAAATGTAATGAGTGTGGACATAAAGTAACTTGATTACTCAAAGTAAATAAATCTATATTCACCCTATGAGAGTAGAGGCAAAATCACACCTATACAAGGCTCCCCTTCTGTTTTCTTCCCACTGATTCTCCCCCTCACCCCATATTCCTTTTCACCAGCTACTAAACAGATTATCCCATTATACAGTCCAAATGCGAAAATTTCATGTTTTGTCTGACTCTTTTAGGGAGTGACCTAAATCCAGCAGCCAGTCCTCGCAAGTTTATCAGTCAGATGAAATGCAGAGAATCCCTCCACCTGCACGATAACAAGGGCTATCTGATCTGGGGTCTCAGCACTGATATGTGGCGAACCAAGGATACATATGTATTGCATTTCATTGACTCACTGGGTGTATAGATTGCTTTTCCTTGGTTGGTTCACTAGTGTACCTTACAAGTGCTAAAATGCCATGAAAGGTTGCACTCCAGCACTGAAAACCACAACCATCAGCCAAGAAAACAAGCAACAAGCTGACCAACTGCACTCAATGTGTGGTCCTCAATGGAACCACATCTATATGGAGGGTAGTCTGCAGTGGGGTCCCTCAGGGTTCTGTCTTGGGCCCAGCGCTCTTCATATAGTAGGCATCCTTCAGTCTTGAGAAACTATGGTAACGTGCTCTGAATAGAGGTCTTGGAACAGCTTCTAGTGTGGCTGAGAAGGTTGAAGATGCTCTTCAACATCTTCATAAATGACCTGGATGAGGGGATTGAAGGAGTACTCATCAAATTTGTTGATAACACAAAGCTGGGGGGAATTGCTAATACTTTGAAAGATAGACTGAACATTCAGAAGGATCTAGATAGACTTGAACATTGGGCCCTATCCAATGAGATGCAGTTCAGTGGTGGGAAAAGTAAGGTCCTGCACTTAGGCAGGAGAAACCAGATTCACAGGTACAGGATAGGTGGTACCTGGCTGTGAGAGGGATTTAGGTGTCCTGGTGGACCACCACCTAAGGATGAGTCAGCAGTATGCTGCAGCTGCCAAGAAAGCCAACACAGTCTTAGGCTGCAACAACAGGGGGCTAGCATCAAGATCACGGGAAGTGATAGTACCACTCTATACCTCGCTGGTGAGGATGCACTTGGAGTGCTGTGTCCAGTTCTGGTCACCACAATACAAAAAAGATGCTGAGGCCCTGGAAGGGGTACAGAGAAGAGCAACAAAGATGATAAGGCAACTGGAGGCTAAATCCTATGAAGAACGACTAAAAGAACTAGGTATGTTTAGCTTAATGAAGAGAAGACTGAGGGGAGACATGATAGCAGTCTTCCAATATCTGAAGGGTTGCCACAGGGAAGAGGGCATCGATTTATTCTCCATTGCGCCTGAGGGTAGGACAAGAACCAATGGGTGGAAACTCGTCAGAGGGAGATCCAACCTGGAAATAAGGAGGAATTTCCTGACAGTGAGAACCATTAAGCAGTGGAACAGTTTGCCTCCTGATGTTGTGGGCGCCCCATTGCTGGAGGTTTTCAAGAAAAGATTGGACAGCCATCTGTCTGGAATGGTATGAGGTCCGGGATGGTATGAGGTCTCCTGCTTTGGGCAGGGGGTTGGACTAGAAGACCTCCAATATCCCTTCCAACCCTATGATGATTCTATGATTCTAACATAAAACTAAAGTACTTGCAGGATTCCCGGCAGCCTAGTGAGGTATTCTGCATTAAAGTTCCATTTAAAAATTAGTTCATTCTTCTCAGCCAGGCTCTTTAAAAGTGACTGTTCCTGGACTTTAGCCTCCTAATTAGGCTTCTCATTTCCATTCCAGTTTTATTTCGGGTTGCTTGAACCCACAGTTCCCTTGTGTGACAAACCTGAAACATCTTAGTCTCTAGTGCTGGCTGGTCCATGGGTGTCTGGCTGTGACTCATCAGAATAGTCTTTCCTTCTTGGCTTGTCTCTTCATATTAAGATGAGAATAGCTAAGCTTAGCATGCCTAGAGTGCATCAGCTGATAACTGTAGGCTCTGAGCCTGGGAGGACGAAAACAGTGATGTGACCAACAATTCATGGAAATGTCCCAGTAATCTGAAGGTATATTGTGGTTTTGTAAAAGATTCTTAGAGCACACTAGGAAAAAACATCGGGTATAGCATGTTTTAAGTAGATTTAACATCTTTTAACGGGACGTGGTGGCGCTGCGGGTTAAACCGCAGAAGCCTCTGTGCTGCAAGGTCAGAAGACCTGCAGTTGTAAGATCGAATCCATGCGACGGAGTGAGCTCCCGTCGCTTGTCCCAGCTCCCGCCAACCTAGCAGTTTGAAAGCATGCAAATGCAAGTAGATAAATAGGTTCCACCATGGTGGGAAGGTAACGGCGTTCCGTGCCTAGTCGTGCTGGCCACGTGACCACGGAAGATTGTCTTCGGACAAAACGCTAGCTCTATGGGTTGGAAACGGAGATGAGCACCGCCCCCTAGAGTCGGACACGACTGGACAAATTGTCAAGGGGAACCTTTACCTTTACCTAACATCTTTTAAATAGATTTTTTTAAAGGTGACTACATGAAGCACATGGAAGCACAGATTGTTTCAACAGAGAATTGTTTGATTTTGATTAGAAGTGAGGTATTTTACTCTTCCACCAGAGGGTTGTTTATTTTAACTCTGATGTCAAATTAATTTATTTTGAATCATTTTGGCATGTGTGAACACCTCTGTTTGTGTACATTGTGTCTTTACTCACCACTAGCCTTGGCAAATAGGAAGGCAAGAGGAAAGCAAGAGGGGGTGAAGATTGTGTTATTTCCTTTGATCACTGATGGAAGATAACACAGGGATTCTAGCATATCTCACTCATCTTCCTAAGAACTGTGGGGGTGTTCAAATTACAGTAGTGCCTCGCAAGACGAAAACAATTCGTTCCGCGAGTCCCTTCATATCGCGAAAACGATTGTCTTGCGAAGCGCGGTTTCCCATAGGAATGCATTGAAATTGCCTTCAATGCATTCCTATGAAACACCCCGCAAGACGAATGCCATTTTTTTCATCTTGCGAGCATCACTGCAAGATGAAAAAAAATCGTCCTGTGAAGCACGGCCATAGGAAATACCGTCTTGCGAAGCGCCTAGGACATCGCAAAATGCTTTCGTTTTGCAAGTTTTTCGTGGCGCGAGGCGTTCGTCTTGCGAGGTACCACTGTGCTGGATTTATTTCATTCACCCCCTATGTCTAACTGGA
This sequence comes from Intellagama lesueurii, assembly GCA_037013535.1. Lineage (NCBI taxonomy): Eukaryota > Metazoa > Chordata > Lepidosauria > Squamata > Agamidae > Intellagama > Intellagama lesueurii. The sequence continues at coordinate 134,552,402 of JBAJHW010000002.1, forward strand.
TGGAAACACTACACAAGAAGATTTTGACTGTATGGGGAAAATGAAATAGGAAACCTGGGAGCAGGCACAGCCACAGCCACAGGACCAAAGGGTTGTAAGAGTCCCACGGTCACACCCTGTCTAATCTCCCAGATTGACCCTGGAACAGTTTGTCCCAGGGACCCGAAGGAGATCTCTCCTTTCTGATACGCTTTCAGTTGATGTCTACTGTAATATTGCCCTCACCTGGTGGTAAAGAAACCTATGGGTTTTTTTGTGTAGCCATTTGAATTTATCTAAATTCTCTAAATTCAAAAAGCACCTCAGACACTTCAGAGAAAAATAAAAAATTGCTTGCTCTAATTCTCGTCCCATCATAAGCAAGTTGCTTCACTCACACAAAATACAATGAAAACAAATCTGGCAATGTGATGGGACGGCATATGAAATCTATGAACCATGATTGTTGTCAATTTGGTCCAACCCTAGTAGGTGCCTCTACAGCACCTGTTCATCCATTTTGCCCATACAGTAAAGATACAAATCTCCCTCCTCTCTCTTTTCCAGTGTCAGCTACTTGATCAGCAAGGATACCTGGATCGAGAGATGGCCAGATGATGATGAATGCCAAGAAGAAGAATTTGAGAACTTGTGTAATGACCTCATCCAGTTTTCCAGCTCACTGACTTTTTTGGGCTGTCACAGCTAATGGTGGGAGCATCATCTGCAATGAGTTACTCACATCATGTGAGCTTTTGATCCATCGCTTGCAAGTTATCCTTTTTCCTGAAGGTCTAACTTCCTGTAATTTTTGATCACCTAGTTTGTTCTCCAGATTGTCTGTAATAAGGAGGTGATTTCTTACTGGGGTGTTATGTTTATTGTTAATTTCACATTTTAATATTGTTTTAGCATGGTGTTTGGTTGATTTTTTAAATCAATTGATAAGCTGCTATATCAGCATAGGAGAATTTAAAGCTTCCCTGACCCAAGTACTACGGAAATTAAAATTTGGCACAAGGGAAGAACAACAGAGTAAGAAGATCTTAAAATGGGATTGATTCAGTTCTGTACACTTAAGCTTGGTTATAAGCGTTCACCTCACTAAATTGATTCAATTTTCTTATAAATGCAAGATGAGAAAACACACAGTTCCTCAACCTACACATGAATTAGAACACACATGTTACAATAGTCTCACTTTTCTGAATTTTGCCATATATTTTGTGTACTGAATACAGTTCACAAATCAGGAAATGCATAGAAATGTATCTATATTGGAGAAAGTTTGTACAGAATGTTTTACAAAAATGTACATATTTCAAATATGTGCACACAAATGCATATAAATTTGGAAAAGTATGTACAAAATTATGTTATGTTTGGAGAAATGCATCTTATTTCAAATTGAAAAATGGCACTTAAATGCCAAAAGAGTGTATAAAAGGTATATAAATTTCCCCTGACAAAGAAGCAATATTTTCCAAAATACATTGGGTGTTTTAGATAATTATCACAGATTCTTTGAGAAATAATTTTTCTTTCTTGGATTTAGTTTTGAAAAACTGCAAGCTTATGTGCAAATGGTTCAGAACAGACTTAATGTTTGAAGTGTGAGAAACTGAGCTGAATCAGAATAGCAGATTCTACCTGTTTTGTACCAGTGAGTGTTCCTAATTGCATATCAATGTTGAACTGGTGGGTGCGGCCCTGACCATTACCCAGAGGAGAAATGATGCAAAGCATCCATATGAGCTGTCCTGAGCTTTCTCAGTATGGCACGTCCATATAACAAGTGAAGTCATGCGAGACAACTTAAGGTCATGCAGTGAGACAGATGATGTAACAAAATCTAGCTAAATTACTCCTTCTAAATTAGTTGGGCTCTAAAGTGTATTAACTGCTATAACATTTCTTGCATCCAGTGCAAGAGTGACATGAATGGCTTTGGTTGTGGTCACTGTTTCTAAAGTATGCACAAAATGTCTCTGAGCAAAAGTGAATGTCCCTTCCCTTTGTGAAGAAAAATATGTACAGGCAACGAGCACAAAAGGATTGTTTGATTGTTCAAAAGGATGCAAAAGCCTACCTGATGCTTGTGGTTCTGAGAAGTCCAGACATCAAAGTTGAAGCGCTTGTAAAGTAGTTGTGCAATTTGTACAGTATGTGCAATTTGCATAAAACTCAGTATGGCAAATACAAAACCTCTCAATGAGACCAATAGAAAATTGCTCCCCGTCTCACAGGCAAAGGGCATGGGAGGGAAATCGTGGTTCCTTGTTCTTGCATGAGAGAACTTCCTTCCTGCTCCCAGCCCCCACATGTAGGAAGAAGAGGAGGAAGGATTTACATCCCTTAGCAGAACTCTCCGTTCTTCCCCTCCAAGTCAGTTCTGGAGTACTTTTTGGGAGGGCACAGAGCTCTGGAGGAGAGAGAAAGAATGGGTTTGTGCCACCAGTTCTATCTGTTCTAGTGGCTGACAGATACGTGCATACAGTGCAATCATGAGGCCCTGGAGAGATCCATCATACAATATGTTATGAACCTGGCCATACCTGTTGTGGGTCGTTCTGAAAGTCATTACCAAGGACCAGGCTCCCCCTCTTCGCCTAGCCTTTATTTCTTCCCTTCTTAACTTGGTTAAAGAACCGTGGGATAAGCCGTCAACGTCTCATCAAATCCCCAGGAGGGTTTAGAACCTTTATAAAATGCACGGCAAGGACACTGACTTCCTCTCAAAGCATCCTCTGCCCAATTCCTTCATCGTGGATGCCACGCAGAATAGGGCTAGGAATAGATCTGCATCCACGCCTAACAATAAAGAGGGGAGGAAGCTGGATGTTCTTGGGCATAGGGTTTATTCCCTAGCGTCCTTCATACTTCGGGTGGCAAATTACATGGCAGCAATGGGAGCTTACCATTGCCATTTATAGAATGCCGTCTTGCCAGCCCTACAGGCTGCTCCTGAGGAATTTAAATCGTCAAGCCTCACCTGTCATCAAGAGGCTATGACGCTGGCTAGGCAGGAAAGGATTGCTGCCAGGCACATTGTGGACGCTGCCGCCAAACAAATTACCACAGCTATCACTCTACGTCGACATGCGTGGTTGCGCTCGGCTGGCATCTCTGACAATGCCAGGTCCAGAATCGAAGACCTGCCCTTTGATGGGGTAGGTATCTTCGATGAGAAAACTGATGACATTCTGGACAATCTCTTAAAGCTGTGTGAGACAGCCAGATCCTACAGCGTCCAATCCCGTCCGAGGAATTCCTGGTGCCGACCCTTTGCATATTGACCTTACCTCGACCGTCAAAGGCCGCAAACATCTGGGTTTCCAGGTCCATCCCGGCAACAATCTGGCAGGCAGCGGCCCCGTCAACAAGCCCGCCACCAGGACCGAAAGCCTAGGCAGAACCTTTAACTCTGTTGGCCCACCAGCAACATTTCATAACTTGATTCGTTTGGCACCCTTCCTTCACACTTGGGAGTCTATCACTTCCGACTCATGGGTTCTCACGATTATAGCCACAGGATATGCAATTGAATTTGATTCTGCACCTTGCACGGGGCTACTTAGAGACACTGCTCCCTCCCCCATACTACAAAAGGAGGTAGATGCACTGCTTCTGAAGGATGCCATTACCTTGGTTCATGACCCGGACATTGCACATAGTTTTTTCTCCTGCTACTTCATCATCCCTAAGAAGGATGGAGGACTTCGCCCCATCCTCGACCTCCGCCCCTTGAATTCCTATATTACACCTCGGCGATTTTGAATGGTCTCACTGGATAGCACTATCCAGATGTTGAGACAAGGAGACTGGTTTGCAGTCATAGACCTCAAAGATGCCTATTTTCATATCAGTATTCGGCAGGAGCATCGTCGTTTTCTGAGGTTCTCGCTCGACGGGGTAGTCTATGAATTCAAGGCTCTTTCCTTTGGTTTATCCACAGCACCACGGGTGTTCATGAAATGTTTAGCCCCGGTGGCGGTGTATCTTCGCTTGCACGGTCTGACAGTATTCCCGTACCTAGATGATTGGTTGCTGGTGGCGCCTTCACATGTCCAGTTACTTCAGGATATTTCATTTACTTTGTCCCTTTTATCTGCTCTTGGGCTCCAGGTTAACCAAGAAAAGTCCACTTTATGCCCTACTCGGAGGGTCTCGTATATCGGGGCAGTGCCGGGCGTTCCTTGCAGAAGACAGAATTACAAAGATCCAGTCAATGGTGGTACACTTCACTCTGGGAGCCAGGGTGCAGGCTCTTCAGGCACAGTGGCTGTTGGGCTTGATGGCCTCCACCACTGCAGTAGTTCAGCATGCCGGGCTGAAAATGAGATTGCTTCAGTCCTGGTACCTGTCACTATACAATCCTCTACTACAGTGGTCCCCAACCTTGGGCCTCCAGATGTTCTTAGACTACAACTCCCAGAAGCCTTCATGACCACCTCTGCAGGCCAGAATTTCTGGGAGTTGAAGTCCAAGAACATCTGGAGGCCCAAGGTTGGGGACCACTGCTCTACTAGACCCTCCTTCCAAACGGCTGATAGTTACAGCAGAGCTGGCAGCACAGCTGACCTGGTGGGCTTTCCATCCCAATCTACTGATAGGGAGATATTTTGGACCTCTGACACCAGAAATACAGGTGACCACGGATGCAAGCCCAACAGGCTGGGGTGCGCACGTCGAACGGTTGACAGCACACGGACTTTGGTCATGGGAGGAGAGACGTATGCATATCAACTTTCTGGAGCTTCTGGCCATCTACAAGGCCTTCTGGGCCTTCGAGCGCCTGCTGCTCGGCTGCGTGGTGCAGGTGGCATCAGACAACACCACAGCTGTGTTCTACCTGAACAAACAGGGTGGCACAAATTCCCTTCACCTGTTGTACCTCTCGGTTCAGATCTGGGAGTGGTGCTACACCCGCCACATTTTCTCAATAGCAGTACATGTGGCTTCAGGAGACAACATTCTGGCAGATCAGCTGAGCAGACTCCAGGACTGCAGCCACGAGTGGTCGTTGGACAGGGATGTGTTCCTTTCTCTATGCCAGTGTTGGAACACACCTCATGTGGACATTTTCGCCTCCTCTGCCAACAGGAAGTGCGACCGTTATTGTTCCAGAGCAGGGATCGGTCGTCATGTGATGACCTTTTGGGCCGAGGGGCTCCTCTACATGTTCCCTCCTATTCCACTAATCCAAAAAAACAGTCATCAAGGCTCGTCAAGAGAAGGTGAATGTTATCTTCATCGCCCCTTGGTGGCCGCGCCAGACTTGGTTCACTGCCCTACACCAAGACTCGGTGAACCATGTGCGGCTTCCGTCACTGCCTCACCTCCTATCTCTACACGAGGGCAGAATACTACACCCAGATTTGGAGTCTCTACATCTCACAGCTTGGAGGCTGCTCCCACAGTAGCTGATGTCTTGAATCATGCGCGCAGGCCCTCCACAACCGTCACGTATGCTTATAAGTGGAAGGTGTTCTCTGATTTCACCACCAAGAATCACTTCGCCACAAGACCTACCTCTTTTGATGCAGTGCTGCAGTTCCTCCTCCCCCTCTTTCATCGGGGCCTGTCGCATTCCACTCTCAAGGTGTACGTGGCTGCGATAGTAGCCCATCAACCACCCGCCTCAGAGGCCGCAGGCCTATTCCGCCATCCAACTCTGAAGCAGTTTTTGAAAGGTCTCAAAAATATGAGCCCAGCCTACAAACTGCCCATGCCTCAGTGGTCCCTGCAGCTAGTGCTCAACAAGCTCATGGGCCCACCATTTGAGCCATTGGATATGACATCCCTCAAACTCCTTACACTAAAGACGGCCTTCCTCATCGCCATTACCTCGGCACGACGTGCTGGAGAACTGACAGCCCTTCGAGTTGACTCGTTCTTCCTCCAGTTCCACCCTGATACAGTGACTCTCTTCCCAGATCTCTCTTTCGTACTGAAAGTAGCTACGGCCTTCCACCTGAATGAGCCTATGGTATAGCCTACCTTTTTTCCAGCTCCAACATCAAAACTGGAGAGGGCTCTTCACTCCTTGGATATCAAAAGAGCACTTTCATGTTATGTCTCCCATTCTGCATCCTTTCGTTCCTCACACAGGCTGTTAGTGTCCTTCCAAGGACAGTCAAAGGGTCTCCTGGTGTCGGCACAAACAATTTCTCGGTGGATAGTTACAACAATCCGCCTGGCATACGAACTGGCCAATGCACTGTTGCCGACCATGGTTCGGGCCCATTCTACTAGGGCCATTGCTTCCTCCACAGCCTTCCTCAGAGGGGTGGACTTGGCAGATATCTGCAAGGCTGCTACGTGGGCCATGCCACTTACCTTCATGGCCCATTACCGCCTAGATGTTTGGGCCAAAGCAGAGGCTGCCGTTGGCCGAGCTGTCTTGGCATCCGTTCTTTCGTGACGTCCCTCCACCTGGTAAGTCAGCTTGCTAGTCACCCATTAGTGTGCATTCACAGAGACCACGAAGAAGAAAAAGAGGTTACCTACCTGTAACTCTGGTTCTTCGAGTGGTCATCTGTGAATTCACACTCCCCGCCCTTCCTCCCCGCTGTACATCACGTGTACCTTATAGCATGCTATGCAGCGGTGGACAGTTCCACGGAACTGAGGCCCGGGCAGGGTTATAGCCCACATGTGGGAGGTCCTGGCACCATGTGCCTGAGCTCTAGAAGATTCCAGACCGCGCAGGCACAGATTAACCGATTAGTGTGAATTCACAGATGACCACTCAAAGAACCAGAGTTACAGGTAGGTAACCTCTTTTTCTCCAAGGCCTTTAACCCCCTTCACACATGCTTAGCCTGCAATTTTCACACTTATGGTATATGGATCACTGATGGCATAGTTTGGATTGAAAAAAAAAAGATCTTGTCTGCAAGTGTATCTACTTAGAATGTTCCATCCTTCATGTTTAAGGGCTGTTGTGCACTGTTCTGTTCCTGTTGTTGTTGTTTAGTCGTTAAGTCATGTTCGACTCTTCGTGACCCCATGGACCAGAGCACGTCAGTCCCTCCTGTCTTCCACTGCCTCCCGGAGTTTGGTCAAATTCATGTTGGTAGCTTTGATGACACTGTCCAACCATCTTGTCCTCTGACGTCCTCTGTTCCAGTGGTAGGGCATAAATTCTTTTTGGCATCCTCACTGTTTAGCTGGGAGATAGTAGCCTCCAACTGCCATCCTGAAAGAGAAAGCAGGAGAAGAATGAGGTAAGGGATGCAGGGTGGTGGAAGGACAAAACAGAACGGCACTGACAGAGGGATTAAAAATCAATAATTTAACTTCCCCTGACCCTCGGCAAATAATCAGGGGAAACGCTTAATTGACAGCTGATCTGGCTACAAGGGGGGTTTGCAATTCAGATGAGTGGACAAAGCCAAATGGCATGTCACTCCTTCCCCGCACCTCAATAGACTCTTGTAGCCCAATCCATTCCACACCCAAAACGGCCAGTCTGGACAGGCACTCGGTCTAAAGTGCAGTTGAAATCTAAAGTTCTGAAGGAATGGGCTTTTTTAACTAAAAGAGTCCAATGTGTTTAGGCCAATCTGGCAAAGTCTCCTCAAAATCCTTGTCCATTAAGCATGTCTGTGTGGCACTTCACCCTGGCTCTGTCGGCCTTCGTTCTCTGGATCCCCGTGCCATCCTTGTGGCATTGCCTCCCGAGGTTTTGTGTGGTTTGGGGTTGCCCACCACCACCTGGGGGAGTGTGGACAGAGGCGAAAAAAAGCCTGACATGACCCTGATAGATGCAGCAGAGGGCTCAGAAAGGGAAACCGATCCCCACCCCCAGGAGCCACGTCTTACGCCTCAGACTCCGCCCCAGACCTCTTCTGTGTGTGTCAGCAGTGAGGAAGAGTTTGAAACTCACAAGACGTGGATCAGCAGCACTGCAGAGAAGGTCTGCAGAGGGAGGCTGAGGCTATTTTCGACACAAACCAGCTTCCAGTCATTTTCAAAAGACAAAGCCTGCCATTCCTACATATTCCGCCACTAAAAATCTCCAGAGGCCGTCCCTACAGCTCATAAGGCAGGCTGAGGGCGATGGTCATTTTGTGGCGCCACCTCATAGTAGCCATTTTGAACTCCCTTATTTCTAGTAATGTGTCAGATTCACCCTCTTTAATTAGGATTCTTTAGTTAATATGATTAAAGCTGTGGTTCTAGGGTAGATTCAGGGCAAATTATAACCTTGTCGACTTGTTTCTAAGACAGCTCCAAGCCATGTATGCCCTCCTGCAGTTACAATTGCTGCCCGGGCCCAATTCAAAGTGCTTGTTTTGACATATAAAGCCCTAAACGGCTTGGGCCCTGGATACCTGAAGGACCGCCTCCTTCCATATGAACCTACCCGGCAGTTAAGATCTAGCCAGGGGGCCCTTTTGAAAGAGCCGTCCCTCAAGGAGGTAAGAGGGATGGCTTGTAGACAAAGGGCCTTTTCAGCAGCTGCCCCCAGACTATGGAATGCCCTCCCGACTGAGATTCGTCTGGCGCCGACGCTGATGACATTTCGGCGCCAGGTCAAAACCTTCCTGTTCCAGAAGGCTTTTAATTGAAATAATATCAACTGTGGGTCCTGATGCAATTTTTAGAGTATATATTTTAATTGTATTTTAATTGTTTTGTCCTTTTATTGTATTTTAAATGTTGTAAGCCGCCCAGAGACCTTTGGGTAGTGTGGGCGGCATATAAGTTAAATAAATAAAATAAATAAGTAAATAAATAAATTAGAGGACCACACTTTGAGAAAACGATGCACGCCAATCTTCCAGCTGCTTCCGCTTGAGCACCTTCTCCTTTCCTGCTTTCCTCTCCTGATAAGATAGAAAATGTTTTCCATCTCCTCCTCATATGGACATAGGGAATGTTACCAGATATAGATATGGCTTACTCTTCTGCCTGATCCAAGTGGTCAGCTGGGGATCGAGGGAACTGGTCAGACTCTGTTCAGCAGGAAGAGCATGCCAGAGGTAATTTATTCATCTCTGAACAGGGTCTGAGAATTCAGCTCATGGAGCATCTTTCTTTCCTGATGCATATTGCAAAAAGGCTCCCTTCCAAGCATCCTTTAACAAACTGGTAAAGGCAGAATCTGAAATTCATGGTAAGGAAAGTACCGCCCTTGCCCAGAAGCTTTCTCTCCTCGCCCCTCAAGCAATGGAGAATTTAAAAATCCCTGTAGTAGACACCCCTATCGCAGCTATCCTCTCACAGGACTTGGCTCCTAAAGAAGGGAATGCCCCTCTTAAGAAGCCCAATTAAAAACGATATACAGTGGTGCCTCGCAAGACGAACGCCTCGCGGGACAAAAAACCCGCAAGACGAATGGTTTTTGCGATCGCTATGGTGCCTCGCAAGACAGCTTCTTTTATGGCCATGCTTCGCAAGACGATTTTTTTTTTCAAGACCGATGCCTCGCAAGACGAAAAAATTTCATTCGTCTTGCGAGGTTCCCATAGGAATGCATTGCAATGCATTCCTATGGGAAACTGCTTTTTGCAAGACGATTTTTTCGCAAGACAGCGCTACTCGCGGTGCATTAATGTTAACTCTGTGACTGCACTCCTCGCTACCACTGGGCATCCAGGATCAGAGATAAATCCAGGAACACCCCCAAGGTGTACACTTGTGTTTTCAGAGGGAGTGTAACCCCATTCAGTACAGGCTCCATCCCTCTTTCTTGATCTGCCTTTCAGCTGACCAGGAGCACCTGTGTCTAGTCTGGATTAAGTTTCAGTTTATTTACCCTCATCCAGTCCATTACTGACTCTAGACACTGATTTAGACTGAAACAGCTTCCTTAGATTTACAGTGGTGCTTCAATTTATGAACGTCTTGACTTGTGACCAATTCAAGTTATGACCAGCTCCGGCCACAAAATTTTGCTTTGACTTGTGACTGGAGCTTTGAGATATGACTGGAAAAAAGGCGGGGGGAAAGGCAGGGAATTTAAACTGCTAACCATTAGTCGGCGAAGAGGCTGCTTCTCTGTAGCTCTTTTGCCCCAGCGGTTAGAGAGTGTGCGTTCTGAGGAGGCTTCGGACTGCCTGGTACTGCTTTCTAAAATGCCTGTTCTGAGTGAGCTCAGGGTTTTGCAGCGTAGGTTTGGGCTGGGGGGGGGGGTTATGTTTCTCTGCTGTGCTTGGTCTTGCAGTGTTTGCTTTTTTTTCGGTGTGTGTTTTTTTCCGTCCGGAATGGATTAATCGAGTTTCCGATGGGTCTTGCAGTGTTTTTTGTTTTTCAGTGGGGTTTTTTTCCTGGCCAGAACAGATTAATCACGTTTCCGATAGGTCTTGCAGTGTTTGTTTGTTTTTCGATGGGTTTTTTTTTCCAGCTGGAACGGATTAATCGTGTTTCCAATGGGTCTTGCAGTGGGTTTTTTTTCAGTGTTTTTTTTTTTCCGGCCGGAACGGATTAGTCGCATTTCCAATGAGTCTTGCAGTGTTTTTTGTTTTTCGGTGGGTTTTTTTTTTCCAGCCGGAATAGATTAATCGCGTTTCCGATGGGTCTTGCAGTGTTTTTTGCTTTTCGGTGGGTTTTTCCCCCCGGCTGGAACGAATTAATCGCGTTTCAATGTATTCCTATGGGAAATGGTGCTTTGAGTTACGACCAACTTGAGTTACGACCATCTTCCGGAACCAATTAAGTTCATAACTCAAGGCACCACTGTAGATGGCAAAGAAAGATAATGTTAGATTTTATCTGCGTATTGGTGATACCGAATCCCAAAACTCTGAACAGTCTCTCCCAGCAGTTTCATGTAGATGTTAAATAAGGAGACAAAACAGAACCTTGAGGGACACCACAGGCCAGCAGTAAGGGTGTTGAACAAGAGTCTGTGAGGGTTTGGGTATGGCCTCCTCCAGTTTTAGTAAAGACTCAGGATTCGTATTTTGTAGAAAGTCAAAACTATGTTTTATTTGAACACGGGACAACAGGTCCTTCTCTTCAACATCAACGTCTCTTCCTTCTCTCGCGGCCAACGAGTCCCACGAGGGCATCCAAACATCCTTATCAAAGGGGTTATAATCCAAATTGTCCCAAGGACCCTTCAAAAATGGGTTACTTTCCTCCAAGTCCACGATTTCTGTCTCTGGATCTAGTAACGGGGTGGTCTCTTCATCTCCCCCTTCTGCTCCTCGGAGATTCTCCTCTCCCCGGAAAGGGATCCACGGTCCATTAGGTATCCCCTCCTCTGGACCTCCTCCAGACGCCATAATCGGCGTTCTCTTTCCTCTCTTTCTACCGCTTCCTTTTCTTCCCGGAGGCGTCTACGCCACTCCCGGGCTTCTGACTCACCCCAGTAGGACGGCCTCGGAGGTAGACCCCTTCTCCTCCGGTAATCCGCCTCTTCTCTAGGGACTCGTACTCTCTCACACCGACCAGTCCATGGGTCCTCTACCCATATCATTTCCCAACCCCCCGGTATTGTATCATCCGGTCTTTTTATATCCTCTGTTCCCGCCTCCACCAGGGACCTTCCCCTTTTTTCCTTTCCCGCCAAATCTACCCCGGTCTGGGTGGCTACTGACACCTTTGCCAGTTTCCTCTCTAACTCCCGGGTATCCACTCCCCGCTGTACAGTCTCGACGGGTGGCGTAGGTGGATTTGTCTGCACCTCCTGTTCTTTCCTGAGGGAGGACGACACTCCGGCGAGAGCTTCTACCCTCTCGCCTGGAGTCTCACAGAGTCCCACAGCATTACCTTCTGAGTTCTCTCCTCCAGGAAGGACCAGAGCCACTGTAAAACCATGCCTCCAAGTCCCATCCCAGGGATATGGGCCAGGAGGATACCATGGTTGATAGTAATGAAAGCTGCTGAGAGGTACAGCAAAACCAACAGGGACACACACTCCTTGTCCAGTGTAGGTCATTCACCAAGGCAACCAGAGCAGTCTCTGTTCCATAACCAGACCTAAAGCCAGTCAGAAATTGATCTAGACAATCTGTCTCATCCAAGAATCCCTGAAGGTGAGAAGCCACAACCCACTCCAACACCTTGCCCAATAATGGAATATTAGAGAGAGATTGGTAATTATTCAGTATTATGGGATCTAAGGAGAGCCTTTTCAACAATGGTCTTACTATTGCCTCCTTTAGGCATACTGAAATGCTACCCTGTTGCAAGGAGGCATTCAGCACACCTCCCACCCACTCAACCAGTCCCTTTCTGCCAGCTGTTATAAGCCAGGAAGGACAAGGGTCCAGCAGACATGTGGTAGCCTTCACCTCTCCAAGACTCTTGTCTACATCATCAGGCTACAGAAACTGAAACTCATCCATCATCCCAGGGCAAACAGGGGTCAAAGTTACATTCACAGGACCTGTATCAATTACAGCATCCAAGTCAGAGCGAATGAATCCAAACAATTTTGTCCACAAAGTGTCATGCAAATTCTTCAGGGTGAGCTATAATGTGACTTGCATTCTCTTCCTTTGGGCTGTGGTGTAGTAGACCCTTAACCACTTGAAAGTGTTGTACTAGGCGACTGTGCAGACACAATGGTGGCAGAGAAGAATGACTTCTTTGGTGTCTCCACTGCCATGGAATAGGGCTTCCAGTGGGTCCTACCCTGTGTATGGTCAGATTCACTCTGAGTTTTCTGCCATTGTCACTCAAGTCTATGTCCTGCTTGTTTCATCACCACCAGCTCCCCAGTGAACCAGGTGGCCAGTTTGGTTCTATTTTATGAGAAGAGACACTTGGGAGCAATCACGTCAGTGGCTTTTGCCATTTCTCCATTCCAGAGATCAACCAGGATTTCAACAAAATCATCTGCCAAGGTGGTAGGAGATTCCCCAAAAGCTGTCAAGAAACCATTTGGATCCATCAGCCTCCTGGGACAAACCATCTTAGTCTGTGCCCCACTCCTGCAAAAGCTCTGAGTTCCAGTAAGTCTAAACCAGATAATGGTCTGTCCTTGACAATGGAACTACAGAAAGTTCCTTCACACCCAGATCACCAGCATCTACTCTAATACAGAAAAACAGTTGCAAAGACTTTGACGTTGACCCTGGATAGCAGCACCAGCACCAAGGACTCTATAGGCACACAAGTCATCTGCTCAACATCTTCCCCACTCAGGTAAGACACATTTTAAATTATGTCTAATTTTGCTTCACTGCATAAAAATTTGCATATGCAGTTTTATGGAAATCAGCATGATTTTTGTCTCCCTCTTTGGTGAAGTGTTAAGTGGCCAGAGGATCCTACCTACATCAGATCAGTTAATGCCTCTTTCTTTTCTCTCACACATGGCCAAGCTGACCAATAACTGTTTTGCTATCAGTTGGAAAATTCACAGTGACCAGCCTTCTAGCAAAAGGGGAAAATGCCAACTGTCAAAACATCATTGGCAAAAAAATGCCAGTTACTGAGACACCCCCCCACAAAAAAATATCAATTGTAGAACTACAATTCTGATTTTGTGCCATTCTGAATATGCTGCACAATTGTGCAGAAAGATTTTTAATTGCCCAGCTACCAGCACCACTTTCAGCAAAAGTGTATCCAGGTATTCCACTTTTAGCAAATTAGTCTGTCTTGCAAGGTTATATTATCCAGCCTTGCTTCGAACAAAACTCTCCCTCTACAATGAATAAGAACTCGAAGATTTACTTGATACAGTAAAGGGGGAAGAGGATTTAGTGGCAAATCTCAGTCCTGCTATTGCCTTTCCCTTCCAAAGACATATAGAGCATCATCAGACAGAAGAACTGATTTGTGCTGGTGCATGCTCCCTTTTTCACATAGTCAAATTTTCTTCTTCATGATCTTTGTGACTCATACTCAAAGATTACTTTCACACCTGTACAAATGTCCTCATAATCTTCTACAGTCTAAATAAGTGTTTGGACACACCCTCTCCACCACACATGCTCCCTTCTTTTTACCTAGTTGTCAATTCCCTTTTTGCCACTGCTGAGAGCACTTCTCAGGAGTTTTTTTGGAGCCCACCATTGTTCAGTTATTCTTCAAAACTGTATATGGTTATCTCTTACCTGTCCTTGACTGCCTTCTGCCCTTCTTCTTTGATCCTGTCATTCTGTTAGTTATTCATTGTTATCCAGTTGTCATCTGTCAGTTAACAGCTGTTCCTGCCTCTTTATGGTCCCATGGCTTGTTCAAAAAGTACACCAGCTGCAGCAATAAAATCCTCTTGCTAATGAGTACTTAGTGCCTGTATTGGGGCCATTAAAAGCCGAACTGTCAGTTCTGACATAAGTTTATGAAGGTAGCTATCAGGAACCACCAGTCTCACTTGAAGTTTTTTCTGCAAGAAAAGTCCCTAAAGGAAGTCAACAGTATCACCAAGGAGACTCAAGTTCCTACGGTCTTGGTCTGCAAAATGCCATTGAAGAAACTTGTTATTGGAGGCTCTCTCAGACCAACTCAACCTTCACTAAAACCATCAGGGGAAAGGCTACTCAGATATCCCCTAGCCGGCAATCTCTGACTTCACACTTTGATATGGAGGACAGGACCTCGACCTCTTAACCTTGCTGCCATTTGCCCAGGTTTGAGGCCTCAGATGAGTGTGATGAGATGCCTGATGACCATGTTTGCCTGGACTCAGTATCAGAAGAAGAGATGTCTCAGGATTGGGAATCATCGCAGACATTTAGTCATTCACCCCAATGGAGACAGCTCACCCAGCAAACTCTGAGCAAGCTATAACTACGTATCTTGCCACACCCCGAGGGCCGCTCAAATGGAGGAATCACTCACTTTTAATGAGCGATCTCACACATCCTCCTTTACCTTGTCCTCAACCATTAAGGAGAGAGTGTCCACAGGTGGAATAAGCATTGTTACCTGCCAAGGGAGGAGACAAGATACTGTCTGCACTCATTCTTGTTGGAATAATTGAAGGCATGGAGACGAAAGCAAAGTAGGAAGGTAACAAACTTTATCTCAGACTCTTAGGAAAGGGTAAACAGGACATTCCTAGTAAAATAACAAACTGCTAAACTAAATAACAAAACATAGCAAAATAGTAAAAGCAAATGGGGGGAACGTCACTTCCGCCCGCCAGGATGAGCAGCTACCCTGTTTCCCCGAAAATAAGACCTAACCTGAAAATAAGCCCTAGTATGATTTTTCAGGATGCTCGTAATATAAGCCCTACCCCAAAAATAAGCCCCAGTTAAGTGAAACCCCGCCCTCCACCATTGTGCAGCACTGTGCAGCAACCAGAAGAAGATGGCATGACTGTAACATAAAACATCCCCTGAAAATAAGCCCTAATGTGTTTTTTGGAGCAAAAATTAATATAAGTCCCTGTCTTATTTTCGGGGAAACACGGTAGTTGTCGTTCTCCGCTCGGCTGGGTCTAAATAATGTTTGAAATATTATTCCTCCCCCTCTGAAAACTGTGAGTAATTCTGCTCAATGTTTTTAGGAAACACATGAGGAAAGCTGGCTGGGTTTTGGAAGATTAAGAACTGAACAGTTTGATGTTGTTTGCAAGAACCTCTTATCTAAGGAATTCTGCTTTCGCTTTCTCCTCTGGCTTGCGGCACTCTGACGAGTTTGCTAAATGCTTTTCATTAACTTTTTAAGTTAATGTGGGTCCGAAGAAAATCTCTGTTCCTAGTACAGTCACTCTGGTGTGTTAATGTCTTGAAGCCCACATATGCAAAAAAGCAGAGATAAAAATTGCAATCCAGTTTGAAAAAGTGAGGTGACACCTTTGGATCAGCCCTCCGATCGGAGCTTAGAACGAGTTTTGAATACTCAGTGTCTGAAACATATCTCTTCTGATTCACAAGAAGGTGAGAGTGAGACAGAGAGAATACACATTTCTGTCTTGCAAAAAAGCTCAGAGAGCAGGGACATTGTACAAGAAGAAGCCATTGAGGGGGAGGGAACAGAAGCTTCCCAGTGCAATTGTACGAAAATGGAAAAATGGATGGCTGAGCTGACACAATGTGTGAGAGATCTTGCCAGGGATTTACCTTCCTAGATGGACAGAAAGCTCTCTGAAGTGCTTTCAAGAGCTTCAGGAAGTAAAAAAAGGACTGCAAAGAGCTTAAACGGGAAGCTAGTAAAATGAAAGCAGATATGAAAAAAATTACCCAGAAAATGGAACAAGTTGAAGGTCATGTGAAACAAAATGAAAGTAAATTAGATGCACAACAACAAAAAATAAACAAAATGCAGAGGAAATTGATTTATCTGGAGGATAATTCTAGACGCTCAAATATAAATATAATGAATTTTGGGCTATAGAGGGGAGATGACCTTAAACAGGAGGTTATGTCTTGGATAGAGATGGGGACGACTCACCATTTTGGCGAGTTGTCCTGCTTCGTGAGTCATCAAAAGCTGATGACTCACAAACCACGAAGCTGCCCCCATGGACTGATGAAGCATGAATTTATTCACCAATTCGTGAGAGGGTTACTAAAAAAAAATGACCCCCCCGTGCCACCCCGCACTGCCGCCACCCCTGCCAATGCCCCCCGCCACCTGAACTGACACCCCCCCATCGTAATCGCCACCGCCATCACTGCCGTCTCCAGCTGGCCTCCGCAGCCACGGCCTGTAGAAAGTGACACTGGCTGCCCTTTGCAAAAATGGTGGCTGCAGCTTCATTTGGGGTAGGGAAGCTGCAGCTGCCATCTTTGCAAAGGGCAACCTGGACTCCCTTAAGGTGGTGGGGGGCGGCGGCTAAGGCAGGGAGAGGAAGGGTTGGGTAGGCTGTGGGGGTGGGTGGCTGCATATTGGCTCACCGATCAGCTGATTGGTGGGCCGGTAGGCAGAATGGGAAATCCATAGGAAGAGAGGGAAGGCTAGCCATCCCTCTCTTCGTATGGGGGACGAATAAAAATGGGGAAATATTCATCCCTTCGTATTCGTGGGGGTCTCTGGAACCCACGAATATGAAGGGATGAATATTTAACGAATCAGCAATTTCTGACGAATATCACAATCTTTTTAAAATTCATCCCCATGTCTAGTCTTGGATCAACGAAGTAATGAATTCCCAGCACGTGGTTGCAGAGGATATGGAGAGAATCCACTTCGTGGGGAACCTAAGAAATAAAGGCCCTAGACCAATAATAATGAAATTTTTCAACTATGTCAAAAAAGAGCAACTCCTTAAAGTGATAAAAGAAAAACCTGAACTGCTGGTATACAGAGGCAACCCGATCCAAATTTTTCAAGGTTTAAGCAATGAATCTATTATGTGGAAGAAAAAGATGAAGCCCGTCACACCAATTTTGATTAAGAATAGATTGAAATATAGCTGCAGGCATGCAAATTTTCTTAAAGTTTGGAAAAAATGAATTCTTTTTAGAATTTTTTCCCTGGAAGAAGGAATGGATCTGTTAGCTGCATGGGTGTTGCTGCAAGAAGATCGAATGGTGGACATCCTGAATGCCAAGAAAAAATCCATTGAGGAGAGAGGAGCAGTTGGCGGCCTAATCTGAGCTGAATTAATAGTTTGCCTGACTTCCCCCCTCTTCCCCCTTCCCTCGTCTTCTTTTTCCCCCTCTTCCTTCTTTCTTCCCCCCTTTTTTCTTTTTCTCTCTCTTTTTTGTTGTTTTTTGTGTTGTTTTTTAGAGGGGAGGCATGGAAAGGATGGGGAGAGGATAGATTAATAGCTCAAGAAGAAGAAGAAGAAGAAGAAGAAGAAGAAGAAGAAGAATCAGTTGAGCGGGATGGAGGAGGTGGCTGCGGTCCTGGCAAGTGGGAGTAACGTCCCCCTCCCCCCCGGGAGTCACATTTGGATTTAAAGCAGCGTGACAATGTGAGGGGGGAGAGAAAGAAGGTATATGTGGGGTGGGAAGGGGATAAGGTGTTAAATTGTTTAGTGTGTGTAGGTGTGGGGGTTTTTTTCGGTTTTGTGGAATATGTGTGGCACTACGGGGCCTAAAAGGAGGAGATATATTAAACGACCATGGGGAAAAACATAAAAATTGCTACGTTAAATGTAAAATATATTTTGTTTATATATATATATATAGAATTGTTTTTATCTTGTATGTTGTGAGCCGCCCAGAGTAGACTATGTCTAGATGGGCGGCATAAAAATGCAATAAATAAATAAAAGGAAGAGAAGAATAGAAACTTTGCTGAGGAAAAATAAGGTGGACATTATTTATTTGCAGGAGACCCATCAATCAATGAATGGGGTGAATGAGTTGAGATTACAAAATGTAAATATTTATGAAAAAGGATATGGGACTTCAAACTCTAAAGGAGTGGCAATATTAATCTCCAAACATTGTGAATTTGTGGTAAAAGAAGTGATAAAAGATAGTAATGGCAGATATATAATAATACAGGGATCAATGGGAACAGAAGATTATATTTAGTAAATGTTTATGCACCTCATGTAAATCAAAGAGAAATTTATGAATCTGTCCTTAAAGAGATGGAAAAGGTTAAGAAGGGTTATGTTATTATGGCAGGGGATTTCAACATGGTACTAGATAAAATTAAAGATAAATCAGCGCACAAGAGCGATGATGTGAATAAATGAAATACAATATTGAGTAAGATGTTGAGTGCAACTGATCTTAAAGACATATGGAGAGAGCTGAAAGGAGATGAAAGAAGATATACGTATTAGCTATTCTAGAATAGATTTTATATTTTTATCCCAAAATTTAATCTCAAAAATAGTAGATACGGATATTAATGTAATAAAAATAACGGATCATGCATTGATGTCGATGGAGATAAAGACTAAAAAAGACTATAGGGAAGTAAGAATATGGAAAATAGATTCCAATATTTTCCAACATAGGGATGTAATGAATAGGGTAAAGAAAGAACTGATAGAAATATGGACAATAAATGAAGCGGGAGGAACTAAAACAGGAGTGATATGGGAGACCATGAAAGTAGTTATGAGAGGAATTGCCATAAGGGAATCATGTAAACAAAAAAAAATTAAGAGAAGAAAATATATATAAAAAATGGAAGAAACAATAAAAGATTTAGAAAGTAAATACTTTATAGATAGAGATAATAAGAAATTGCTAGAGATTCAAGCTAAAAGAAGAGAATTAGAAAGTATTGAATTAGATAAAGTCCAGAGAGAACTGCAATGTTTATGAGGAGCCATGGCCTCTTAAGTCACCAGAGCCCAGATGCTCTTATGCCACCTCGGCTGCAACGTCACCAGACAGTGACATCACACCATGCTGACCTTTCATGCTTGGCTTCAAAGTCACAGTGGAAGAGGTACCATGCCAACTGCTCATGATTGGCATTGAAATAATCTCCAAGGAGGGTACACCATCATCTTCCCCTTCATATGACCACTCCAGTTCAATTTCAGTGGATAATCTCATGGAGGCACCTCACCACAGTGACCACCCTCCATCCCAGTTGGCCTTCCAATCCCTGCTATACCTCTAAACAGTACTACAAGTCTACCTACCAGGCTTCGCCACAGAGAAAAACTAAATGCACACCCTCTTCAGTTTTGAGCCCAGCAATTCTAGTGACTTCCCACCAATGGCCTCTTATTTGGAATTGAGGTCCTCAACGCTACAACCAGCCACAGGAAAAGTACAAGGAGAACTTGAATATGCTTCCCAATCATCCAAGCATTCTTAGAATTGAAGACTTCAGAACTGATCTTCGGCTTCAAACAAGGACTCTAGCACTCTGCCGGGATCATCTAAGTCACCGAGTGCCAAACATCAACACCACATTACAAAAGTGACACAGTATTGTAAACGTCTACTTTAAAAAAGCACACTGCAGATATACTTACCATACTATCTTCATCCCAGTCCAAATCTGCACAAAAAGAGACACTGTTAGTGACAGCTTCATCAATTCCAAATCATCTGATGGTGAAATCTCCAATCATTCATCTTCCATCCCTGTGACAATTTCTGAGATGTATCCTGTTTCCCCGAAAATAAGACCTAACCTGAAAATAAGCTCTAGTATGATTTTTCAGGATGCTCGTAATATAAGCCCTACCCCAAAAATAAGCCCCAGTTAAGTGAAACCCTGCCCTCCACCATCGTGCAGCAACCAGAAGATGAGATGACTGCATTTGAATAAATGTAGATTGTTGTACATGAAAAAAATAAAAACATCCCCTGAAAATAAGCCCTAATGCATTTTTTTGGAGCAAAAATTAATATAAGACCCTGTCTTCTTTTCGGGAAACACGGTATGTAGGCAACACTAACCTCCCAGGATTTCAGGACCTACTCTGATCTGGGCCTATGCAACTTGAAATCTGGCAACTGCCCCCATCCCCTTCAGACCCAGTCTATGATCATATCAACAAAAATGCTATTCATGTCCATATTGGTATCCTCCCCTCCCTTCTGGATCTTGTCAAGAAATCATGTCAGCTACCTTGATCCCAACATCAAAGCAAGTAGAGAGTCTTTATAAGATTCATGAAAAGGAAGCTTCCTTTCTCCTTAAACATCTTCAGGCCAATTCTATCATAGTTGAAGTGTCCTAGCCCAGATCCAGAGGGCACCACAATACAGCTCTGAATAACAGAGGGGAAAAGAAAATACATATGATTGGCAGCAGAATCTACTCCCTGCTTCTCTGGGAATCAGAGTCACTAACTACAAAGTGTCTATGGGGGCATACCATAGACACACACACACACACACACACACACACACTTATATATCTATAAAGGTGGCTATATAGTTCAGTGGTTTATGTCTCTGGCTGTGGAGCCAGAGTCAGGGGGTTCGATTCCCCACTGTGCCTCCTGCGAATGGAGCCAGCCTGTGTGGTCATGGGCAAGCTGCATGGTCCAAGGGCACCCCAGAAGAAGGGAATTGCAAACTACTGAGTATTCTCTACTTGGAAAATCCTGAAAATGGTCACCATAAGACAGAATTGACTTGATGGAACATGATGATGATTATAATATACAATAGGACCATGGTATTCATGGGGGATCTGTTCCAAGCCCACTCCAGCCCTGTGGATGCTGAAAACTGCAGATAATAGCGAACACTATACGTATATAGCATTGTCTCAGGTTCCCTCTAGTGGCCTGTTCTGGTATCATGGATTTTTTATTAAATATTTTTAATATTTCTAGACCGTGGATAAGTGCAACCATATATATCTCTTCCAAAGGGCTGGGTATCAGATAATAGCCATCAGAGAGAATGCCAACAGAGCCAACCATTCAACAGAGTGCAGCTCAATCACTTGAGGGTTAGGCCTCTACCTTTGGTTTGAGGTTATTTTCCTTAGGACCAATATTATATACAGAGGTTTCCTGAGGTTAACCGGTAAATGGAGAAGCTCCCAAACCTTCAGGATTACTGCCAGTTTTGCTGAGCAGAGGAGAGGCTTGCTCTGAATAAGGGAAAAGAAAGAGAGCTACTGTGCAATGATAAATTACCTGGCACAGTCTGGGATTACAAGGAAGGAGTGGGGAGTAGTTTTCACCTCCCTAATATACCCTTGCTTGTCTCTTCTGTGGGAGAGGTGAACCAAAGCCTGGCAGGAAATCTCCCCTCACCCATTCAGTGTTCTTGGCTTGTTCAGGGTTGAGATGAGGTCCACCCTAAGCCCCAGCTTGCATAACAGAATTTATCTTTTAATTTATATGTTACTTAGTATAATCTAGGGCTGTTTGACATGTTGATCTTTTCTTATAACTTGGAAGAGGTTAGTTGTGTGGACTGTTTTCCACTGTCTGAGAACTGTAATCCAAAAAAGCAACTTTTCCAAGCTTTGAATTATTGATAAATGCCTTCTCTCCAACCTCTGCTACCACCAAGGTATTGGTCTTTCTTGCAGGGTCCATAGGCTGCTTCATTATTTAACTGATGGAGCTGTAGGTTAGCTTTTAACCTAAATGTACTTCCTTGTAGTTTAAGGGCAGCTTCAGATGAGGTTGTTTTCAGGTGATGAGCGTCATACCACAGTGGTTAAACTGCAATACTGCAGTGAAGACTCTGCTCACAACCTGATTTCAATCCTGGGCTCAGGTAGCCAGCTCAAAATTGGCTCAGCCTTCTATCCTTCCAAGTTTGGTAAACTGAGTACTTAGCTCATGGGGGCCAGGAGCAATGTGTAGCCTGTATAATTAAATTACAAACAGCCTAGAGAGTGCTTTAAGAACTATGAGGCAGTATATAAGCAGCACACTTTATTTTGCTTTGTTCTGCCATAAGGTGTTTGTTTGTTTGTTTGTTTGTTTGTTTTGATATGTTGGGCTCTTAGGACACTTTTTACGTAACTTCGTTTACTGTTTGTTGGCAGGCCAGAGATACCCAGTTTCTTTTCAAATGTTTTCCTTGACAAAGAAATTTGGTTTTTATTTTACAGACCAAACATGGCTTTAATGATGGGCCAATGGGTGAGCACTTTTCTGATGCTGTTCCTTGCATTTGTTCCTCATTTTCTCCTACCTGCTTTTCAATAATCTGTTTAGGCACTTCTAGTATAGAAATGTACTTGTACTCAGGGATGGGGACTTGAGTCACAGGACTCGCTGCCAAGTCGGACTTAAGTTGCTCTGGTGACTCGACTTGGACTCAACCAAGTTTTTTTTTCCAATTACTCGGACTTGACTCATGACTCGGAAGACACCCACCCCTCCCTTTTTTTCTTGGGGAAAAAAGCTTATTTTTAATATGGACTCAGACTTGGGACTTGGTACCAAAGACTCGGACTTGGGACTTAAACCCAAAGACTTGCCAACATCCCTGTTTGCACTAGTATAGAAATGAGGATGGAGGTGAATGAGAGATGAGCAGGAGTATTTGCATTTCTTCTTGTTCTTAAACTGTTTTTAACCGTAACTGCTGTCAAAAGAACAAAGCAACAACAACAACAAAAAGGACCGTCAGTGTTATGCGATTAGAGGAAGCAGTGGGTTATGTGGATCAGTGTGGAAACTTCAGGCCACCCGTCAAATACGGGAAAATTGAAGTTCAAAGTAAACAATGATAGGTCAGAAGTCCACACTACCGACCAAACAGACTGCAATCTCACTTCGGGCACAGTTTACACATCCTTTTAATCTTATATTTGTGTCAATTTTAGCATTCTTGAAATTGATTTACTTTTACCAGTCGACATGAGGTACAGCTCAGCACACATTTTTCGCTATGTCCAGGATTTTTTTGCTCAGAAAGAATGTTATTTTAAACAAGGGCAGGAGGGTTATTTGATTTTGCATCGGTTCTTATCTCGCTTTTAAAAAATAATTTTACACTTGTGAATGTTTATGTCAGTGTAAATTGTGTCTCTGGGGGTTGTCTACCAGGATGAAAGGTTTCTTGACAGCTTAGAAAAGAACTCTCCCTTTTTAAAAAAAAATGCTTCCAATTTTTAGCACTGCATGATTTTACTGATACGCCATTTCAAAACTAAAAGAATTAAAATAAAAAAATAAGGCGGGCTCCTGGCTTATCTAGTCTAAGCTGCCAATCCTGCTTCAAGCAAAGTAGTGTGCCTCTGGAGTCGATGGGCTGGCTCAAGGCTTGTTGCTGCTGCTCCCTTCCCCACTTCCTGCCAGGATTTTAAAGTCTGCTTGTGTCCTGTAATCCCTTTTGCTGAGTGGCTCTCTGTGCTGAGAAGCATGCATCGTGTGTGTGCCCACACACGCACTTGCATGTGGAAAGAAAAAGAAGGGGAAAGGAGGAAGGAACTTGAGAAAACTGTCAACTTTCTGACTATCTCTTGGCAAATCAGCTTCATTAAGGGAGGGGAGTAAAAGGGAGAGAACCATGGTGAAAGCAGGCTAAGCAAAAACATCCTGCCTGGGGACTGAAAGAATAAAAAAAGGGGGGGGGACGAGTGCTTTTAGAAGAGCTGGGCCAAAAATTAACAAGGATTAAAAGTTTTCCCAAGAGGACACATACACTGTCCCAAAAACCATGTGACTTTAAACTGATTTCAAAAACCATCCCTCTCATGATTAATTTCCATCGTGTAACCACACCCTTTCAGCTCACTAAGAAGAAACTCCCATCCACTTCAGCAGGATTTTCTTTTAAACAGAGGGGTAGAAGACGCCTTTGTTGCTAGAAAACCAACCCTTGCTAGAACACAGCTCAGAAAAGAAAAGTACCACCAAGCATGGGCTAAGGGCATTCTATTTAGATAGGAGAAGGAGCCCTTTAGATTAGGAAGGCATGAAAGATGAGGGGAGGTGGTCGAGGACAGGAGATTTAGAGGTAAAGGGGAAAAAATTAAGCTGGGGAGTTGTTGAAGTAACATTGCATGTGAAGAATGAACTTAATTAAAGCATTTTTCAGTGAGGCAAATCACACCCTACAAAGTACAAATAATAGCTCCCCCCTTACATTTGAAAATGGCACATCAACAAGTACAGGAAGATCTCCATCCGTTTCCCATTTGCAAAACCTTCTTATGACAAACTGCATTTTGAACTAATTCTTTTATTTGTAGGTCGCAAAAAGCCCATTGATTATTTCTCTGCTCCATTTTTTTTGGCTATCATCTGAGATACAAAATGTTAATTATGGTTTAGCCTGGATTGTAGGAGTCATTAGTTGACTACTCTGGGACTCTCCATAGTCTTCCAGCTTGTCTTCAAATAGAAACAAGTCCGCACCGGCAAAATGGGGACAAGATTGCTGAGCCTTCTCATGGAGAGCATCCAAGGTGCAAGACATGGAAAGTGAGAAACCATACAGACCCTTAATGGTACAATCTAGCCACATGGCTGTGATACTAGAGGGGCTTCATTAACAAAAATTTGACAAGAGTAGTGAGCATTGTTTCTTTCTCCTAGGGACTTTCGATGCAATCTTACATCTATTCTGCAGTCAGCAATACATGGCCTAATCTAACATGTACTCCTCTGTGTGCTTATTAGGTGGATATGTCTACGTATCATCTCCCCCACCTCTCACAAACTACAGGCTTAGGTTTTTCAGCTAAGTTCATATCCTAACCTGAATTGCTGTGGGGAATTTGAAAGCTTGTTTTCTCTTGGTGGCATTTTTGTTGGTCCTAGAATGCTATTTTGGACAGTTTATAATAGATGTTTAAAAATAAATTAAAATTTAGAAGAAATAATCATGAAGCAACCACATGGAAAGAGAAATGGCATGGGTGGGAGGGAGATTGCAAGAAAAGGAAAAGTCCTGCATAGTAATGTGTCATGGTATTCACAACAACATATGTCACTGCAAACATAAGGGCTTTAGAACAGTAATTTGAGAAGGAAATTCTTCATTTTATTTGCAGGTCAACTGCATATTTGCAGGTCAGCCAAGGGAATTCCCCTCTAATTTGTCTAAGTTTGTCTTCCTCACTACCCTCATTCATCGGCTTTTCTCTGAAAGTCTTCCTGAGTTAGGTTTCATGGCAACCTAAACCTTAACTTAGATAAGTCAGCCTGAAACAATGGCAAGATTTATTTTTGCATAATCCTTTATGGATTTCTTCAGAACTGCACAGATTAAGGTATTACCTGTTCACTTAAGGAAACTGGTTTGCAAATGATCAGAAATGTATACATTGTAGGACAAAGACTGAGCTACAGCTAGACATGGGTGGTTGTAAAGAAATTATTATATAAATAACTAAGCTGTAGAGGAGATCAAGTCAGTAAAATGAGTTTAAATTTAATTTATTTAAGCATTAGGACCTGCCACTAACGTGAAAGGTGATGACTTGGAAACATTGATTCTTTAGGGAGGAGAAATAGTTTCCCCTTAAACTACAACAACTTTGCTGTCATGGTTTTTTTTTTTTAATTCTGTCACAAATTTTTAGAGCGTATGGTACAATACCCTTTCTGTGCCTGTTTACAAAAACACAGACAAATTGGTCAAAGAACACTGCCTAAAGCTGAGCTCTGAGCAATATGAAACAGGTCTGATTTAGAAATATATTTCCTGATATCAGGAAGAGGCAGGGAGAAGAGGTTAATGCTCCTAGTTCATGATCCAGTTCCAGGAATACTGAAGAAAAACTCTATTGCAATCTTGTGCAAGCTGCACAAACATGAGCAAGGACAGCTCAACTCCATAAACAGTTTAGTGTATGTGGTGTCATTTGTAAAGCATTGCGAAAAGCGAAGTGCCTCCCTGGATCCATTATGGTGTAGAGATTTAATATTGGATAAATTTATGATGATGATGATGATGATGATGATGATGATGATGATGATGATGATGAGCTATCAAGTTGATTCTGATTTATGGTGATCCCTTGCAGAGTTTTATAGGTAGAGAGTACTCTAAAGTGGTTTAACATTTCCTTCTTCGCTGGGTGGGGCACCCTAAGATCATACAGCTTGCCCAGGACTGCACAGGCTGGCTCTTCTGTTATAAGTCATGGCCAGGAATTGAACTCCCAACCTTTGTCAAATCCCCACTCAGTCATGAATTGGAAGGCCAACGTCTATGTTTAACAATAAACTATTATGAGAGCTGAAAGAGTCTTAGTGTTCTGGCCAAAGTCAGAACTCATGCTTACCCATGATTAGAAGAGGAAAACTGTTAAGAACAGGAGCTTTTCTTACCTTGGTGGAGTATACAAATTAATTGGACAGTTATTGTTTAGACCACAAGCACAGCATTCATTTGCAGTCTGATTTCACAAGGCAGAAAGATGGCATCAATCACCTCTCTGTCCTTTCAGCTCCTGTTTGTTTGTGGCCTTGGAAATTAGACTTACAAGGAAGAATGTGCTTATAGCTCAAAGACCTGTCACAAACCAAAACTAATCCTGCTGTAATAATGATATACAGTCTGCTCTTAAGAACTGCTGTCTTAGCAGGGGTCTAGATGGTATATGACACCTGAAAAAGTATCGAAAATATATCAAATGTTGGAAATGCAAATCCAAAGAAGGTAGTTTTTATCCTATGTGATGGACTTGTAGGGAAGCTAAGAGCTTTTGGAAACTAGTCCATGAGTTTTTACAAAAATGTTATCCTATATAATTCCATATGAACCTGAATTATTTTTGTTGAATATAATACCAGACTCAATAGAAAAAGAAAAAAAGATATTTGATCATATATGTAACTACAGCAGCAAGAATTTTATAGGCCAAATACTGGAAAAAAGAGGAGACTTCAACAACCCACGAGTTAATAGAAAAAATTCTTGAAGCAGCATAGATGGATATTTTAACTGAAGTATTAAAAGACAAAGAAATTGCTGAGGCTAGAAAAAAGTGGGAACCTTTGTATAATTGGATGAGAGATGAGAACATGAATGGGTTAAAATTATGAGAAAGAAAATATAATATAATTTTAGAATTTAAAGACTTAGAAAAAAATGATAAGTGTGAAGTCAGCTTAGTAAGAAACATAACGACAAATGTAATAATGATATATACTGTTCTATATCACATTCTGTATTTTTTATTTACCCCAATACCCTGATCCAAATCCCCTTCCCTATTATCTTCCCTTACCCAATGGAAAATGAATTTTTTTAAAAAAAGAACTGCTGTCTTTTAGTGAGGGGTTATCTGTAATGTCTCTTTAGTGCTCTTGGTCCCATTATTACTGGTCAGTCCAACCAACCTACCTGATATACAGTGGTGCCTCGACTTACGACCATAATCCGTCCCAGAAGATGGGCGTAACTCGAAATGGTTGTAAGTCGAAGCACCATTTCCCATTGAAATACATTGAAACCCCATTAATCTTGAAAACTCATACTATGTTGTGAACAGTAGCAGTTTCTATTAAAGGTGTTTTCAAAAGTACAAAAATAGTTGCTGACCGAATGAGGAGGGTGAGGTGGTGAGAAGATCATGACAAAACCAGGAAGCTAAACTGAATGTTCCATCTCCTCTGAGGTAATGTAGTGCCCCCTGAAATGACTTTGAGGCCTCCTGCCTTTCCTGCCTCTGCACACCAAGTAGCTAGCTATTAATCACTGATCACACCCAGAACTATGGCATTAGCTTTTAAGTGAGCTTTGCTGAATGTTTCACCAAGTAAATATGCAGACATGTTGAAATTTATTTTCTGGAGATTGTCCAGGCTCTACTTCTACCCAAATGAGTTGCCAGGAAAACAAACCTCTTACTGGAAACCAGCTGATAACCATCATTTCCTGATTAACATTTATCTGTGTTCAGGGATAGATGTCATCTGTGTTTTATTGATTTTGTGTGTTTCATCAAAGAAGGGTCATTACAATTAATTTCACTTTTTTCCATCTTGCCTTGTTAACACACAACATAAAGAAGCTGCTAGAGCATGCCAGGAGATGCTGAATAGTAACCTATGAACAATTGCATGTCTCCTGTGTTGACCAACTTAGTGGAAAGGTCAACATATGTTTGGAGATATACATTTGACTGTTCACAATTTGTCAGTATTCTGTTCTAAAGTGCACTCCTAATTGTACAATAGAGCAACTAACACAACAAGTGCCTCATCAGTTAGCAGCATCTTGCCATGGTGATTCACATAATTTAACATGCATGTGTATCAACTGGAATTTGGCTGACGATGCAAACACAGAGACCCTATTAAATGCAGTATACCCTTTTGACTGGCTTAGATTAAATTATAAAGAGCATAGTTTCACATCATTGTGAAAGATTTTGTGTGCAAATAAATGCAGAGTTCTTCTAGTGAGTCAGGAGAGAACTATAGCTGACATACCAATGTATGCACCACAACTTTGATGGCTATGTGCATTATGTTAAATTCAGGAAGGTGCAGTTTGGAGCAGAGAAGTGTCATAGGGGAGGAATGCCTAACCACAAGTGGATGCTTGTGTTGGCTCTTCCAGTCAGGGTGAACTGGGACATCTTCCTTTACAACCCTCATACCAGCAATGGAAACTCACTAGGGGAGTGGAATTGATAAAATCATTCCTTAAATATCTCACTTACCTTGAAACCTCTATAAGTTGGCTTCAACTTAATGGCACATAACACACATATATTACTCTGAGTATCCACACTTGGGATTTTTTAGATTCCAATACATTAGTAACCCTGTTTACATACTGGATGCAAACTACATTTTTCCATTTTGCCTCCATCCTCCAAAACCTTTTGCACTCCTTTCCATTTCATTCTGACTGTCCTGTACCTACTTCCTGCATCTGTCTACTCCATTTTCTTCCCCACCATAACAATTTGTTTCTGCACTGATTGTATTCTACTGTACAGTCTACTCTGTTGTCCTCAAACTCAACCAGTGCCTTTATTTTCAAACAAACAAACAAGAAACGTATGTGTATTCACAAGATTTATGTCAAACTTTTGCTCTTAGTAGAATATCAATGTCCTTTAGTACCAATCTTTTGTTACTTGTAGCTGCATCATTAAGATTAGAGAAATTTGAACCTTCATAGCAGAAGGAAATGGAGGAACATTAATGTTTCAGTAAGAGAAGGGAATGGGACGTGGTGGCGCTGCGGGTTAAACCGCAGAAGCCTCTGTGCTGCAAGGTCGGAAGACCAGCAGTCGTAGGGTTACCAGACGTCCAGCAAAAGGAGGACATGTTCTCCTTTTTAGCCTAATGTCCTCCGTCCGACAGGCAAAGCTAAAAACCTTTAAAATGTCCAGGTTTTGGGCGTGTCGCACTCGCGGGGGCGTGTCTTAGAGTGCATGGTGCGGGCAGGCGGGCGAGCAAGAGCCAGGAGCCGCGCATCTCCCTGATTGACTGGGGCCACTTCTCTCTGGCAAGCGAGAGACGTCCGGCGACACAAAGCCAGGCGCTTTCCTTCCCACAGGCAAGCAGCAGCAGCAACTCCTCATCCTCTCCCCCTTTGAGACAGCTTCAAGACCCAATGAATCAGAGCGGCGGCAGCAGCGGCTGCGGCCACCACGCTTCCTGTTTGCTCAACTTCTCCTCTTTGCGCCGCGGGAGGAGCACAGCTGAAAAACCCAGCTCGGGGGCAGCTCGGAGGGAAGCCCGGCTGCTCCCTGAGCTCTCCTGCTTTCCCTGCCGGTTCGTCTTAGGGTGGCTAAGCCCTCCACAAAACCATGCCCTCACAGAACGCCCCTGTTGCTTTTTCCCTGCACTCTACTTCCTTGTCTCGAGGTTTCTCCCAGGGAGCCTGGAAAGTGCTGTAGCACTCCTGCCTTTGTACAGCCGCCGCCGGCGGAGGGTTTTGTTTTGCTTTGAAAAACAGCGGGGAGAGTTGTGTGTTTGCGGCTGAGGGTGGAGGAAAGTGGGGGTTATGGTACATCCTCCTCTGTCCTCTTTTTTGTCTTTCTATGTCCTCCTTTTGGTACCCATGTATCTGGCAACCCTAAGCAGTCGTAAGATCAAATCCACGTGACAAGAGTGAGCTCCCGTCGCTTGTCCCAGCTCCTGCCAACCTAGCAGTTCGAAAGCATGCAAATGCGAGTAGATAAATAGGTACCACCACGGTGGGAAGGTAACGGCGTTCTGTGTCCAGTCGTGCTGGCCACGTGACCACGGAAACTGTCTTCGGACAAACGCTGGCTCCACGGCTTGGAAACGGGGATGAGCACCGCCCCCTAGAGTCGGACACAACTGGACTAAATGTCAAGGGGAACCTTTACCTTTACCTAAGAGAAGGGAACATGACTGCAATGCAAAGAAAGAAAGAAAGAAAGAAAAGCTAAATCATACATTTGGGTGACTGGATGGTAGCTGCTAATACAGGGACAACTGCACTGCATTTGAAAAAAGGTGCTCTTGTCCTCTTCCACAACCAACCTATTTTAAGAAGCTTGAACTAATACAACAGCACACGATGGATAACATGAAATCTCCTTACTATTAATTGTTTACCCATGAAAAAGAAAAAAGGAAGATGCACAGAGCAGCAGTGGAGCAACATAGGCAAGCATACTGTGGGCACGAAAGTGATCTGAAGTGTCTGTGTTATTTCAGGAGACAAAGCAGAAGTATGTCTTTGTAAGTGGACACTCAAAAAAAGAACCCACCAAGGACACCATGCAGTTGTGAAAGAAGAGGAAGGAAAAGAAGCAGAAATATAACCAGGCTTGGGGAGGGAACGCTTCTGCAGAACCTCTCGCAACATGCATGCATCAGGGGATGCTGTAGAAATACCCACCCAACCCAGTAACACAGAATGATTCACTGGACTGAATCCTGTTCATCCTTTTCAATTATCATTGTGCAATGGTGTAAACTTTAGTGGCTAGTTGACACGTTGGCACTTGTATTCTTTGTCACACCCCAGTTTAGGCAACTGGTGAGCAATGAGGAATGTAAGTGGCAACTTCTTAATTAGTAGCACTTAGCCTCTGCAATGTATGCTGTTGCACTTATGCCAGGATAATCAGTAGCATTCTGGTTGCTGGATAGGTGCATACAGCCAAAAATCTTGTTGAATATATTGGCACAAAAAGACCCCCCACTGCCTCTCAAGAGGAACGAAAAATGCACAACTTCAAAGGAAAAGTTGCAGTACAGTGTGAGATAAAAAGAACATGGTATGGATGTTGGGGGGGGGGACTAAATCAATGAGCAAGGAAAGCATGCCTTTGACTGTCACAAAAGAGACATATGAAAGATGCCTGAGTTGCAACGAAAAAGATAGATACCATTTACATCTAGGCATACACTCTGATGTTATTCTGCCTGTAGCTGCCTCCTCCCAAATGCACTTTACTCTAACATAAGTGTTTGTTGCAGTGTTATTAATTTATTTAAAGCATTTTTATCTTTCCAAGTTGAAAGGCCTACAATCAATAAAAGACTCTTTATTTGCAATCTAAAAAAGAAGGGACACCCCTCGCAAAAAACAAACAAACCCTGAAAGAAGAGTAGAGAGGAAAGAAAAGAAAAGAAAAATCAGTGTTTCAATGGGTCTGATGGATTTGCCTTTCTCCCCACATCCTCTTTGCTGTAGCTAACAAGGAGGAGGCATCATGGAAGTGGTCTTTCAGAAGGACTTTCCACATAGCCCTGCATTCCACCATTCTTGTGATCTGGATTCATGCAGTGTTTAACTCCACCTTCATTAACTTTTCTCCCAGTAGTCAGATGGGTGACGTGGCAGCAAGCAAATCCAGAGAAGTAAGAAGAAAATTAAACTTGGAAAGAGTCAACATTTCCCACCATCGTTATTATGATCATCACCAGTCTTTTCCTCCTCTTCCTTCAGAAGTGTCAATAAGGAAGGAACAATTTCACCAAATATTTCAGATAAGAGTGTTTAAAACTGCCTTGATAACTATTGTATGAATATTTCATCATGCATCCCCTTAGAAGGAATGGGAAGACTTTCATGGTACCAAGATATTTTTCAATTTTGTAGTTGTAACATTAAAAAAAAAAGTGAGACAAAATGTAGGCTTTCTGGCTTGAGGGGGCAAATCGTACATTAAGAGAAATTTATATTTCTTGCTGTTTCATTTTTCTCCAACAACTCAGTTCTTTAGGCAAAATCAGAGAAAGCCAGAGTTTGCTTCCCACTGACCAATTAGTATGCAAAATGTGGAGTGGGACAGAATCTTGATAGAAAAATCAGGTTTTTCAATTTGCTATTATCATTTCAGAGAGTTCTGCTTCTAATGATAGTCTAACTATCTTCTAGCTTGGGCCTAAAACAGTATCTTTGCTTCCCTTACCGTCCCTAACCTAACATTTTTTTCATATTATAAAATAGAGCTACTTTATAATACTATAAAATTGCCTAGAGCTATCTCCTCCATGGAACTGAATGGTGGAGACTGTGCTTTTTTTCTCTTTTTTCCTGCAATCTTTTTATTATGTCAATTTTTGTGCCGTAGTTCTACTTCTTGGTCTTGCTTTCTTCTGAAAGTGTTTAGTCTCTGTGTTGTTGTTGTTTATTCGTTAAGTCGTGTCCGACTCTTCATGACCCCATGGACCAGAGCACGCCAGGCCCTCCTGTCTTCCACTGCCTCCCGGAGTTGAGTCAAATTCATGTTGGTAGCTTCGATGACACTGTCCATCCATCTCGTCCTCTGTCATCCCCTTCTCCTCTTGCCTTCACACTTTCCCAACATCAGGGTCTTTTCCAGGGAGTCTTCTCTTCTCATGAGATGGCCAAAGTATTGGAGCCTCAGCTTCAGGATCTGTCCTTCCAGTGAGCACTCAGGGTTGATTTCCTTCAAAATGGATAGGTTTGTTCTCCTTGCAGTCCAGGGGACTCTCAAAAGTCTCCTCCAGCACCACAATTTAAAAGCATCAATTCTTCGGCGGTCAGCCTTCTTTATGGTCCAGCTCTCACTTCCATACATCGCTGCTGGAAAAACCATAGCTTTGACTATGCGGACCTTTGTCAGCAAGGTGATATCTCTGCTTTTTAAGATGCTGTCTAGGTTTGTCATCGCTTTCCTCCCAAGAAGCAGGCGTCTTTTAATTTTGTGGCTGCTGTCACCATCTGCAGTGATCATGGAGCCCAAGAAAGTAAAATCTGTCACTGCCTCCATATCTTCCCCTTCTATTTGCCAGGAGGTGATGGGACCAGTGGCCATGATCTTAGTTTTTTTTGATGTTGAGCTTCAGACCATTTTTTGCGCTCTCCTCTTTCATCCTCATTAAGAGGTTCTTTAATTCCTCCTCACTTTCTGCCATCAGAGTGGTATCATCTGCATATCTGAGGTTGTTGATATTTCTTCTGGCAATATTAATTCCGGTTTGGGATTTCTCCAGTCCAGCTTTTCGCATGATGTATTCTGCATATAAGTTAATTAGTCTCTATACTTTTGCCTTTTAATGAAGTTGAGTAATGTGAACTGGTGATAGTGAGCTGTGGAGTGTAGGTTTAGATCCCCAGATAGAAGTAGTGTGGGTGGAAAGCTTATGGCCCTAAAATATTCTTCACTGGGAAAACTCTGACCAACACAACATCTTCTGAAGGTCATCTATATGAGTAATATTTTATAATGTACAGGACCTATCTGTTTAAGAGGCAGGCTTATATGTCTTCTCCATTCTGAGTGCATGTGATTTTCTTGTTAAACAAGAAGTGGTTGGGGGAAGTTGGCCATTTTATTCAGGGGTCTAAAGTCCTATGTTCTGTTGACTGTTTCCTTTCTTCATTTATACAGTGGTTAGAAAATCCTCTTAGCTGCTGTTGTTCAGTAAAGGCAGACTTTCTTTTCCTGAAAGTGGTGTTGATGTGTTCCTATTTTTTCAAAAAGCAGGGAAATTCCCCAAAGTGAAAAAAAATCAAGACATTTGAATCTTGAGCAACCTTCTTTCTCCCTCCTCTCACAAAATATGGGCATGTTGATGTACTGTTCTTGTATCTCAGTGTCCAGATAAGTAAATGGTGCAACAAAATCCCACCAGCTATCTTACACCCTGCATAGTTCATCACTAGGCATGGGGAAAAGAAGAAATGAAGCGCTGGCTTTATAGTGGCAGTATCCACAGACTATGGATTTGCAGCAAAGCCCTATCTATGTTACATAATCTTCACTATTCCGGTCTGTTTGATTTTTGGGGGTGAAGGGGGACAGGAATTCTTGCCATGTGTCATGAGCTTTATCTAGATAAGTAGAATTTGTTTTCCTCTTTAGGAACCAGAGAGAAGAGTTCATCCCTTGCGTTTATATGGGGTAG
The DNA here is from genome assembly GCA_037013535.1 of Intellagama lesueurii. Taxonomy (NCBI): domain Eukaryota; kingdom Metazoa; phylum Chordata; class Lepidosauria; order Squamata; family Agamidae; genus Intellagama; species Intellagama lesueurii. The sequence goes on from JBAJHW010000002.1 coordinate 134,586,864, forward strand.
AAATTAAGGTACCATAAGGATGCATCAGTGTGCCCATGTTTTACAGGAGGAGTAGAATTGATCTGTGGTCTGAATTTTCTTGCTTTTGGGGGCATAGCTTTAACTAGAACTTTTTAAATTGAAGTTTCTCCCCTGCCCCTGTATATTTCCTAGTAACTATGCCCACTTTCTTCCTGTAGGGTTTTTTTTTTTTAATTAATATCCCACTGCTGAACTGCAGTACATTTGAAACAGTGTTGACACAGGTCAGAGGAGGAGAGACACTTGAGGTGCAAGAATAAAGTACCTGAGACTGTAATATTTGGGGAAAGAAATTTGCAAAAGAAATTAAGAAAGCATCTACAATGAATGCTTGCTGTTCCAACACTTCAGAATTTAATATAAGGATCTGCTTTAGAAAGAAAAGGGACAGGCAAATAGCTGGGGAGAGTTGAATGCTATTGTCCACACAGATAACTGGCGGGGGTTAACAAGGTATAATTAAGATTCAATATAATCACAAATCCTGGAAGTAAGAATGCACAGGGAGTTTGTGGGATGGAATAGTTTCTTCAGCATCTTGAACCATTAGAATGTCTTTCCTGTACTTTTTGAAAACACAGTACAATAGGAATGGCATTATTTTTGAATGTGCAAGAGCTAGATCCTATGAGGCCTCCAGCTATGCCATTTGGCCCATGCCTCACCTTACCTCAGGTAAAGATGCATGGTCCTCCCTCCACTTTAACCCTAAAGTGCCTAAAGACAAAGCTAAATACTTGCCATGCATTTTGCAGGTTCTTCTTTGAAAAATTGACTTGTCATTCTTTACATTTAAATATTTTCCATCATCATCCCAAATATTGAGAGGGTTTTACAGTGTGAAGAGGCCTGTGCCTCATCTGAGCTCTTAAAGAGTCCCGCCAAGAGCAATTTGGCTGACACTACTTATACAAAGATTGTGGGACTCATCTACTTGCCTGGGCAGTGTAATCTCAAAGCTGCAGAGCTGGAAGGAACCCTATGGATCATCAAGTCCAGGCCCTGTCAAGGAGGTACTGTGGGGAATTGAACTCCTACCCTCTGGCTCCACAGCCAGATACCTAAACCACTGAGCTAATATGTGACCAGAGCTAGACACAGTTACTCCTGTGGACCATTTCTCCCTCTCGACCCTTTCAGCCAGTATGGTTCTGCTGCCTGGGAGATTCTGAGAAAAATAGTTGTTCCAGGCTTTGTGTACAAGACGGAGATGAGCAGAAGATTGCAGCTGCTAATACTTTTAGCAAAGCAGTTGCAAGGTAGTTTGTAGAAGCAGAAGTACATGCTTTCTCCAGTCTTCCATGACTTTCCACATCACAATGCACACAAAGTTTAATTGCATTGAATGTTTTTGTGCTGCCTCACAGTGTGGGGCTTTCATTCTCTCCGAATTTGCTTATTGTGGCAGTAATGGCAATCACCCATAGAGAGAATGGGAGCAAAATATTCTGGAACACATTGTTGAATGGTTGGTGCTATACTGGACTTCTACTGAGGACTAAGCAAATCCTCCAGAGAGAGACAGAGACAGAGAGAGAGAGAGAGAGAGAGAGAGAGCACATCTGTTTGCCTGTGCATGCTAGTTTTCAGTTTTGCATTTATACTTCTCTAGGTTTAGCCAGGTTAAAATAGACTCTGATCAAGTGATGTTTGCATATTGCACCATCTCTTTGTACAATTTTCAAGATTGCACAAAGATACTGTGTGGCTGGGGCTGTTCAAAGGACAAAGAAATCTCTGTTAGTTTTGATAGCTTTGATGGTTTTTCTGAAATTTCCAGTTTGCAGAAACTCCTCCCCATGTACTGATTAAACACGGAGCTATTGCAAAAGTTCCTGCCTTAAAGAGCACTCTTTGAATAAATAGCGAAATCCTGCCTGCTTCTGCTGACCCTCCATATCACAATGGAGGGGATGGCTCTCTACCTGGTAGCTGCTCTCCTGGTCTGTTTTCCAGCTCCATCTCACAGCCAGCTGTAAGTAGAAGATACATTTCAGCAGCTCACCCACCTCTTTAATGATTCTTAAGCCAGGATAGCCTTTTGCTCAGGAAAGTGTTGTTTGCATTTTCTTCTCTGAAGCTATGCACGGCAGAGATCCATCAGATTCAGGATTCTGCTCCTTTTAGCAAGGATTTGGGATAGGCTCAAAGATACAGCTCAGTGGTTTATCTACCTGGCAGTGGAACCAATTCCCCATTGTGCTTCCATGGTAGTGTTGGACTTGATGATCCATAGGGTCCTTTCCAGCTCTGCAGTTCTAAGATAGTTGTTGCTGTGAATTTCTCCTTAGATGTCTAAACATTTTGGTGCCCAAGACAGAAAAATCAAAATAGCCAAGGATAAAATTCCCAGTTCGCAGCTTTTCAGATGTAATGGCAAATCTATACACGAAGTGGGGCACTTCACTGCAAGGTCAGCCCGGAACTTATGAGGTGGAGCACAATTATTTCTTTGTTTGTTTTGGAAAAGGTTGAAACTGTGCTTTTGAAAGAAGAAGAATCTTGGTATACCAGCCTGTGGCTGCACCTTTATCTAATCTAGTGTGCTGTCTCCCATGATTGGCAGGCCTCCAGGACATTCTGAGGAGATTTTTGCTATGTGTACTTGTGCATGTCCTGGGAGGATCCTGCCGATTGTGCTGGCCTCCTGGGGTGTGCATTTACGGGCAAATGTACATGGGGGCGATTTCACAGTAAGGTGGTCTCAGCTATAATTGTTAGATAAGGAACCAATTACCTCTAGAGGTGGTGAGTCCTCCAATACTGGAGGCATTCAAGAGAAATTTGGCACCTGGTAGATATTGTTTGATTTGTATTCCTGCACTGAGCCTGGGGTTGGACTCGATGGCCTTATAGGCCCCTTCCAACTTCATGATTCTATGATATCAGCACTGGCTGTCAGCTTTGAAGGGATGAGGGACAGGTTTCTTAAAGGGGACGTGTAATGTCTGTGCACATAGACCTGACCATTTTAAATTCAGTATTTAAAGGTCAGTAACTAGCTCTGGGTCCTATTTAAACATGGTGCAGACTGATGATGCCTGATGGCTTCAGGATTCTTGCATAGCCGCAAGCTCTGTAAAGGTAAAATCAAGATCATGACTGTGAGAAAAAACATATATACGTAGAAAATTACAATTGAAAGTAGAGACAAATCTCAACTGGAAATAAGGCAAAGTGCTGGTGTACAGAATTCTTTTGTTTTTAAAGAGAATTGAAGCTGAATCCAAATGTGAAATATTTTTATTGCCCACTTTTAAATAGCATAGCAGTTGCTGGTGGAAGGGATTATGAGGAGACAAAGACAGGCAAGCAGGCAAGTGTGAACCACCCCAGGCTCCTGCTCTGTCTGGGCTCTCTCTCCTTTCCAGCACAGCCTCCTGCCATGAACTGCCTGGTGAATAGAGCCTTAAAAGGTACCAGTTTTTAGTAATATGGCTGCAAGGGTTGTAAGGATCAGGTGAACTGCATCACACTGTTATTTGTAGGAATAGAGTGGGACGTAATTTTCAGAAATGGCTCAACACAATAATCTGCAAGTGTCAGCGTAGAAGAAAGATTGGTCACTACCAGTTTCCAGGCAAAGGGGGCAAGGAATGACTGCTTTTAGGCATATCCATTTTAACCAGTGTGGCAGATATTATCTGCGTTTTTTTCCTCAGAAACTTTGTGGGAGGGAGTTAAGATGTTATTCTTTGTCAGAATTAGATACTTCTCCATTTGTGAAGCATTGTTTTGGAAACAATTTGCCCTGTTAGGGGTAAGAACTAGTGCCTCACCATTGTAGTAAAGGAACAATATTGCATTTTTTAACTAAAGCATGTTTATTTTTGGGCCATGTTAGCATGCATTTTTTCAGTAGGAAGCTCTGTTACCCATGTCATGAGCGTTATGAGGGATTGGACAGAAGGGAATAGACAGAAAAGGTTTTGTGCAGCAGGTTGAGTGAGAGATAATGCAAGGGAGGAGGGAATTATGTCTGTTAAAGTGGCAGGTTGAAGGGGAAGATTGCTGCTGAAGTGCTCCTTCTCTTTTAAATATGTGATTAATTTCTGGTATGTTGTTGCACTCCAGGTGTAGAAAATCTTTTTCAGCCTGGGAGACCAAATGGAGTAAGGGCAAGCTAGTTGGGCTGCCTATGAATAGGGCAACATCCCAAAATAGTCTGTCCCTATGTGATTAGCCATATCCCATGCACATGTAAACAGTCCAATACATACATCCATTCTTATAACCTCACACATCCACTTAGTACAGTCACTCAGAAACAATCACACATATGCATTGCTTACTTATTTGATCTGTCATATTTCCCTACCCATCCTGAAAATTAGCATTATAACTTTAGAGCTATAATGTGTTGGCTTTTGGTTATAATCAATAACATAACGTATAATTAGCAGAGTATGCATTTAGCAGCTTGAATTGTTTAGATAAAAAAACACTATTGTATAGTAAAATTTCTATTTTCTCACATATGTGTGTTTTGTGCCAGCATTTAGTATGAAAGACATATTTTCTCTGGTAAATAATGAACTCTTTCATAGTTATACTGTTATATTCATAAGCCTTATTTGGCCCTATTACATATTTTAGCCCCATGTCACATATTGTTTATTGTCCCTGTCAGCCCTGTCAGTCCCTTTCTGAGTTAGGTATCACGTGAGACCCTGTCTACTACATGTTTAGCCCTGTCTGACAGACTTCTGACGGACACCTGCCTTATATAGCAGCCTGGCTGACTACAGACTCATTCGGATTGATTAGAATTGTATACTGTGCTAGTACAACAAACTGCTGTTTCATAGCAAACACATTTAAACATTCATATGCACATTTATTTACCTATATATATATAGGTAAAGGTTCTCCTTGACATTTAGTCCAGCTGTGTCCGACTCTAGGGCGCGGTGCTCATCCCTGTCTCCAAGCCGTAGAGCCAGCGTTTGTCCGTAGACAGTTTCCGTGGTCACGTGGCCAGTGCGACTAGACGCGGAACACCGTTACCTTCCCACTGTGGTAGTACCTATTTATCTACTCGCATTTTTACATGCTTTCGAACTGCTAGGTTGGCAGGAGCTGGGACAAGCGACGGGAGCTCACTCTGTCGCATGGATTCGATCTTACGACTGCTGGTCTTCTGACCTTGCAGCACAGAGGCTTCTGCAGTTTAACCGGCAGCGCCACCACGTCCCTATATATATCAAATCACTTTCCCTCTTAGAACATTATGTTTGATTTATATGTAATTATACAACACAGAATATATATATATACACACACACATTCTGTGTTGTATAATTATATATAAATCAAACATAATGTTCTAAGAGGTAAAGTGATTTGAACTGTATAATGTGTGAGCTGTATTAGCCAGTTTTTGGCAGGGTTACAGCCTCTCTGAACTACCTCATCCAGCTGTCCTTTCCAGCTCTATCTTTAAAGCTTGTGGATTGTGCCTACTATTCCTCCTGCCAGCTGAATAATACAGACATAGTTTATCTTCTGTCTAATTTGTTTAAAAAAATAAAAAATCTACACCACCACCCCTGAGCTCAGAAGTGCCTGAAAGTGCCTAAGCTTGGAAATCACAAAATGCTTGTGTAGGGCTGAGTCAATCCCAAAACAGTAGCAGCTGGAACTGGAGTTTGGTATAATCTAATAAACTGTTTTGCAATTACTATTATCATGTTATATACTGGAATTTAATCCCTGTGTATAAACTGCTGAATTTTTGGCACAGCAATTTCCTTTATGTAGTTCGAATTCATGTCCTAACTGAGATTTACTGGGACTCATAACTGGCTACTGTTTAGCACTAAGGTGCTTCAGCAACATTATTACTACAGTCATTGGCATACTAGGGTTCTCTGTAGATTGTGCTTCAGTGCAGGATTTTGCAGTGGGCTAGTTCTGTACCTGCCCTTGCCAGTGTCCAGGAAACCTCTTCCATGTCATTCTATAAATGTTGCTTCCTGGTTCCCAAAGTGCATTAGCACTAAAGTTCTTAAGAAGCAGCAGAGTGCTAAACTTTGCTCAGCTAAAGGCTTTTCATGTTCACTCAGGTTCCAGAATGTAGAGAATTTGCATCTATTCTTAGAATTTATTTGTCAGTCTGTAGGAGGTATGGTACCCTATGCTAGGGTTAGTTGCAGATGCATCATTGCCTTGATGAAGGATTGTGTGATAGCCTATGCTGTGGTTGTTTGAAATAGGATTGATGACAGTGGCAAAGTAATGAACTGGAGTCTTAAACTGTTGGAACAAACCACAGCATAGGAACTCTTAAGACAGAAAGCCGTTATTTGGAACCTACATAACTCTGTTCTGATTTCTCTTTCATGGAAAGCATACATATGAGACTCAGGACACATCTACACTGGCCCTAGTAGTGCAGGCCGGTGTGGTCTAAATAGGGTTGTTTGAGGTTGCAGGGGAGGGAGGAGCAATGCACCATTTAGAGTTATCCTCATGTCCAAATCAACCTCATTGACCCTCCGGCTCATTTCAATGTCAAGTGTTAATTGGAACTTTCCCTTTCAATTGAACACCGTCAATTGAAAGGGGGGGGGGGGAGAGATCTAAAGAGATCTAACAAACAAACAAAAAAAGGATCTGCATCACAAAGCTGCAAAGGAGCTCCTCCTCTGCCGTGCAAGGAAGCCAGAAAGAAGATGGTGACAGGGAGTCAGCGAGCAAAGCAGCCCCCTCCCTCCAGTCTGCAGAGGAGCAGGGAAATTTCTCGATATCCAGAAATGGGTCACTTATTAAGTCTCTTCACTTCACAATATGGTAAACTGACAGCAGAAGGAGCCTTGGCAGCTTTGACAGCTGCAAGGCTCAATTTGAGTCAATTCCCAGCGGTCACAGGCACTTGGAACAGTCTACACTAGAGCACACCAAACAACCCCCCAAAAGTAGAAGCCCCTAAAGGGCTCAAAAGGATGTGGGCAGAGGTGCTCTGGTGACGGACTGGTCTGCTCTACTGAGTACGTTGTGTGGTCACCAGAAAAAAGACCAAACCCATCCAGCCCCGCAATACACCAAACAGCAGGACAAATGCCCGTCTGAACAAGCCCTCAGAGACAAGTGATTTGTTAAAAAAGCTAAGTGTATGGCACATGTGTCGTATGAGCCCCAAAGCATGTGTTTGTGGACTCAAAAACAACAAAACATCAATTTCACAGAAGTCAAACTGCCGAGACTCAGATAACACATACATAAGGAAAACAATACCATAACATACATAACAATACATGTCATTTTAGAAGAAGTAGCTGTGTTATTCTGTGCTAGCATATCAGGCAAAAAGGAAAAGGAAAACATAAAGAAGACAAAAATGTTGTGGCACCTTAAAGACTAACTGCTTGTCAACAAAAACTCTAATTAACATTAGAGTTTTTTAGAATTTAAGGTGCCATAATGTTTTTAACAACCATAGACATTTTCTTTGTCTACCTTTCTCATACACACAAAATAGGCAAACATAGTCTATTTCAATTCTCCAGCTTAATAATGGTAGCATGTGTGTGTATCTGCATGCACACACACACACACACACACACACACACACACACACACACACACACCAAAGTGCACATCAGCACTTTTCTCGCCAAGGCGCAATGTCTCTCAGCCCTTCATGTATTTAATGCAAAAGTCTACAGCAGAAGTAGTAAATCTCTGAGAGACGGTTGGATGGGGAGGGGATGCAGGGGGGGCAGTGCTGACAGGCATCCCCCTCTCTCCCTGCTCAGCCGTCTCTGGATTCAGGCTTCATAAGTCAGTAGAGCAAAGAGAGGGGAGGTGGGAGGGTGCACACCAGAGAAATCCATTGGGATTGGTCTGAGATGCTTTCGCCCCTGATTGGTTGAAGGGTCTGTGCAGTTTAAAGTCGGCAAGTAAACAAACAGATCCGGCCTTCATGTTCTGAGAGTTGGCAGGGCTTAGTAAAGGTGTTAGAGGGGTGGAGCTCTGTGAGGCAAAGACAAATGAAAAGATAAAGGAAAGGAATATGGGGTGGAGAATATAATTTGCTGTTGGTTCAGAAGAATTTAGAGCAGCAGGCTAAGATCGAAAGATAGTTGTTAGGTTTCTCAGAGCAACAGTTTCTCTTGTGACAAAGGGTCACCAAGTTTACTTTGGAAAATTTCAAAATTGACTGACAATACTCCTATTTTAAAAAAATGAATTAATTCATAAATATCTGCAGTTAATCGTTTATAATACCTCGGGTGGTTATCCCACACCTCAGTCAAGAGTTTTCAGCTTACCAGGAAATATCAGTGGCAGCAGAAAAGAATCATATTACAGAATCCATGAACTCAGAGGGGGGGAAAATGAAGTAGTTGTAAAAGTGAAACCAAGGGAAGTGGTTTCCTCATCAAAACACACACAACCAGAAACTTTGCAACTCCTGTTGCTTAGTGTAATAAACTGCACTAGAGTAGGCCTGCTGAATCAATAGGGATTTGGTGAGTCAAGTCTTCCATAAGGTGCATTGAATCAAATGGGTCTACTCCAGTTGTGACTTACTTTACCATAGTAAGTTGCAGTTAGAGTAGGCCTATTTGAACATATGGAAGACTGAAGAAGCTACTTGGATGAATAGTGAAACATTTCAACCTAACAAGAAAGAAGTCCAGTTGCCATGACTCAGCTTCCAGATAACCTCACTGGGATGACTGAGAATCTTCACAGACATACAGTGGTGCCTTGACTTACGAACGCCCCAAAGTACGAACATTTTGACTTACGAAAGCGGGAAATGGACTTTGGACTGCCTGGTACTGCCTGGTACTGTAATTTTAAAATGTAAAAACTGGTTTAAAAGGTGCTTGGTTTGGTTTAAACCTGCTTGGTTTTAAAGGTGTTCTGTTTAAAAGGTGTTCGTTCCCTCCCTCCCTCCTTTCCTGCCCTTTTTTTTAACCTAAGTCATCTTAGGTTAAAAAAAATTTTTCTCCCCCTAGTGGTAGAGGACGGATTAATCGGTTTTGCATTAGTTCCTATGGGAACTAATGCTTTGACTTACAAATGGCACCTCGACATAAGAACAAAAAACAGCCAGAACGGATTAATCGGTTTTCAATGCATTCCTATGGGAAATGTTGATTTGACTTACGAACGTTTTGACTTACGAACATCTTCTGGGACGGATTAAGTTCATAAGTCAAGGCACCACTGTATCTTTAGTTATTCAAAGAACCAAATTATCCCCTATCCCACCCAAAAATGGGATAGTGTAGAACCAACACTGCACAATACATGGGCACAATTCTCACAGTCAGGTAATAATAATGTTTTGTTTTTCTATAGCATTTTATTTATTTATTTTAAAGCCACCTCTTAGGGCAAATGATCTCCCAACTCCCAAGGAAAAGAAAAGCAATTACACATGACAAACTGTATACAGCAACTAAAACAAATGAAAGCTTTTTAAAAAAAACTCAGTACCAATTATTTCTTGGAATTGTTCAAAGCCCATCATCTACATTGTTCCAGTTTAGCTCACCACAGTCATGTAAGCAAAGCTAACCCTTCTGATAGTTTGCTAACATAGGCAGAACAACAAACAGTAGCCATACCAACTCAAGATGCATAAGACACCAGTTAAGCTAGTTTGACCAGGAAACTTGTCAGACATTTAGAAATTCTTCATTTCCTTGTGGGCTTGAATTTCACTTATTGCTATTAACTTTTTTTTATTGTGCCATTTGTATTCCAGCAAGGTGAAACTCTGTCTTGAACACTTCTGTCTGGTTTGTGTGGGGTCATCAAAACAGCTTCAGGCTTCTGTTAACAATAACCAAGAATAGAATCTGTAGAGTTCAGACTTACACATATTTTCAGTGTGGTGTTGGAAGTGCCAAAGTGTAGGTCTGTGTAGGAAGATTTGCATCCCAGCCACCTTTGGTAGTCTTTAATGTCCAAGCATCCCATCCATTTGCTTTTATAACGGATGAATACAGTTACAACACAACTGTCCTATTTATTATTTATTTATTGGATCCTACAATGTGCTATTGTTCTTAATAGTTCAAAATAAATGGTTGTTGTAGGTTTTTCGGGCTGTTTGGCCGTGTTCTGGAGTTTTTTCTTCCTAACATTTCGCCAGTCTCTGTGGCTGGTATCTTCAGAGGACAGGAGCTAGAACTCTGTCTGTGTTCAGGAGATCTCCTGAAAAGAACAAAAACCTGATCTCACAGCTACAAATACTCAACAATCTCACACACTACACCAGAACACAGACAGAGTTCTAGTTCCTGTCCTCTGAAGATGCCGGCCACAGAGACTGGCAAAACATTAGGAAGAAAAACCTCCAGAACACGGCCAAACAGCCTGAAAAACCTACAACAACGATCGGATCCCGGCCGTGAAAGCCTTCGAGAATACATTTCAAAATAAAATTCATCCACAATGTCACAAGAAATTATAGACTCCATTTTAAGTAATAAGGTAGTCTTCAAACCGGAAAGCCTTGTAGGAAGATGAGCTGTTGGGGAGTGGCTAAAGATAGGAGAGCTGCTTGGAACAGGGATCCTAGTATCAAATTAGATGTCAAGGGGAATGTATATTCTTTCTGACTGACTCATTTGTGCTCTCACTGAGATTTCTTCAAAAATAGGAGCCTCAGTGATCAGACTTGTAAGTTAAACCCATGTTTACCTTCCAATGGCTAATCACAAAACAAAACATGCTAAACACAAGACATGAGGTGAAGAAAACTGAATGCTATGGCAAAGAGATGTTGTTCACCACTTGGGAGAGCACCTCTTCTGAAACAATGCTAAGTGTTTCCGGCCCTAGAAAAAGCCAGTGTGACAGAAGAAAAGCATCAGAGTATTCAGGGCACTCTAAGGAAAGGCCCATGGAACAAGGCCTGTTCTGTCTGTATTTATAGTTTTAATGCTTAATTAAAACGTTTGTTTCTTAACTTTTCTAAAACAAGAGAATCAGAAGGTGTAGCATGGAAATGTAATCTGACATTAGACTTAAGCACAAACTTTAACACATCAATTCTTTCTTTTTATAGCTACTCTCTCATCACCCCCAGTGTCTTGTGGCTAGAAAGCGAAGAGCAGGTTGTGGTGGAGGCTCATGGACTCAATGTTGCGACAGAGGTCACAGTCACTGTCCATGATTTCCCACAGAAGAGGAACAACTTGTACCAGATCAAAGCTTCCCTGACGCCAGAAAATGGCATGATAGCAACTCCATCCATAAGGGTGTGTGTGTTTGGTATGGTTATAAATGGTGCTGTCCTCAGAACTGTAGCTAGCAATTTTGAAACGTGCCCCCAGATCAACTTTGTAACATTCAGTCATGTTACAGTAAAAATTCCACCAAAGTGCTCAAAAAAGCCAACCTTCCTGTTAAACAGAATGGGGGAAAAGAATCATCCCAGAGTGCAGGACACGCAACAATGGGCTCAAGTTAAAGGAAACCATATTTCGGTTGAATATCAGGAAAAACTTCCTAACTGTTACAGCAGTACAACAGTGGAACCAGTTACCTCAGGAGTTGGTGAGTGCTCCAACACTGGAGGCATTCGAGAAAAACATAGATAATCACCTGGCAGATATGCTTTGATTGTATTCCTGCATTGAGCAGAGGGTTGGACTTGATGGCCTTGTAGGCCCCTTCCAGCTTCTCTTTTGTATGATTCTATGAAAAAAGGCTTGTTGGATACTCAAGCTTGATAGCCTTATACAGAGCTTGGGAATGTTACTACTTTAGAGTACAACTCCCAAGTCCCCAGATAACCAAGGATTCTAGGCATTGTATTCCATCCAAAGGTAGCATTTCCAAGGTTTGATCCCAGATAACTGAAGGAAGGCGAAGATTGTGTGAGAGACATAGTGGGCAGAATGACACTGTCTCACCTCAACTTTTGGAGACCAAATCCTTGTTGGGTGCTTCATGGGGCTCCCTACCACCAGGACAGGGTGTAAAAAGGAGAGTTACAGGATTATTTTTCTTGTTTTCCTCTTTGTGTGCCTCATGCTGCTGATGTTGGTAAGCTCCCAACAAAATGCATGCTTCTTTCCCCAACCCTATTGTCAGAGCAGACGAGAGATCTGCAAGCCACCCAGCACCTTCTCACTCTCCTGCCTTGTCCATTGTGCCTTCCATCGTGGGAGGAAGGGGGTGGTCTGAAAGTCAAGTGCTCTAATATGTGAAGGTTTTGCCACATAGTCTCTGTATTCTGCTCATAAATCTGAAGAAGTGGCCAATTTTCCACAAAAGCTTACATTAAAACAGCGGTCTCCAAACTACGGCCTGCGGGCCACTTCCAGCCCACCTTGCCTTTTTATCCGGTCCCGGCATAGGAAGAGAAGGGAAAGGGAACCCAAGCGATCCCCCATCGCTTGGGTCCCCCTTCCCTCCTCTTCCTATGCCCGATCGGGGATAGGAAGAGGAGCGAAGCCTGATCTACGTGATCCCCCACCCCTGCTGTCTTTGCAAAGACAGCAGGGGTGGGGAATCGCTTGAGTCCCCCTTCCCTCCTTCGGCCCTCGAAAATGTGTGAAATATATGATGTGGCCCTCATTCTGAAAAGTTTAGAGACCCCTGGTTTTGTTTCGTATTTCTTGTTGAAATACTTGCACAGACTAACATGGCTACAACACCAAGAACTGCTCTAACATTCACCCTTAGCAAATACCAATACAGTGGTGCCTCGCTAGACGATGTTAATCCGTTCCACGAGGATCGCTGTCTAGCGAAAACATCGTCTAGCGAAGCACGTTTTCCCATTGGAATGTATTGAAATCGCTTCAATGCGTTCCAAGGGAAAATGCAGTCGTCTAGCGAAAATTTCCCATAGGGAAACATCGTCTAGCGAGTGCGGGTCCCCATAGGAATGCACTGACAGCTGCACTGACAGCTTTTCACCACTAGTCGGTGCACTCCTATGGGGAAACCTCATCGTCTAGCGAAATTCCCCATAGGGAAACATCGTTTTGCGAAGCGCAGTAGCGCTCGCAAAAAGGCATCGTCTAGCGATTTCCTCGTCCTGCGAGGCAATCGTCTAGCGAGGCACCACTGTATACAATTTCTGTGGCATTATTAGCTATGCTAGTAGTGTCCAGGATAAATTATTTCTCTTGTTCCTGATCTTTTCACACAGGTTCCTGCAAAAGACCTCAAGAAGGATCCCAAGAAAAACACATATGTTGTTGTCAAGGCCAGCTGTGCTCAATTCAATCTGGAGAAGGTGGTTGTAATCTCCTACCAGAGTGGATATATCTTCACCCAGACAGATAAAACCATCTATACACCTGGATCACCAGGTAGGAGCCTCCTGTTGATTCCACCTGTAGGTATACATGGGAATGGGCAGGGCTTGAAAAATCCACTCATCCACTCATCTGTGACAAGTGAAAAAACGCTGCTTGACAAGCCACAGCTCCCTCCATCCCTCCCTCTCTCTCTCCTTGCCTCCTTACCCTCATTCCGTCTCTCTCTCTCTCTCTGATCCTGCAGTCCTCCCTCCCCCTTCCCATTGCAAAAGGAAAAACAGCCCTCTTCTCGCGAGAAGAGAGTTCGAGTGGCACATAGATATATAGCTCTGCAGGAGAATGTAGAGTAATCCCATGCTGGAGAATATGGAGATTCCCTGCACCCAATTTCAACCGAATGGCCAGGCTCCTTAAGAGGCCGGGCGCTTTTGCTTTCAGTTTTATTTTTGCTGGAGACATTCAAAAGAAAGGCATTCAAAATACAAGCTTCATGACCCCACAGGCACGCAGGTAATAAAGCAACCCAAGTCTGAAGGTATATTTATTTTGGGTTTGTACGCATTGTTATGTAGAAAGTGCCTAGTTTAAATTTAAATTTAAGTTTAAACATAAATTGCAAGGCTATAGTCTAGTCATGCTGACTGGTGAAATTTTTGACTGACTGGTGAGACATTCTAAAAATTTTCAAGCCCTGGGAATGGGTATCCTCTGTAAGAACTGTGTTGATTTTTCTGATGGATCTTTACTGATATGAAGTGCCTGACTTGCAGTTGGAAATAGATTTTTTTAAAAATTCACAGACAGCTGAAGTTGGTTTCAAAGGATGGCCCAGTTTAGAGTCTAAGAGGTAAACCAACCTTTCTCTTTTCTGCGTCTGTCCAAGTTCAGGGCAGTTTCCTTCATGAACAGCTATGAGGTCACTTTTTCAATGTACACTGATGGCCTCAGAAATGCCATTAAGAATATATCAATGAAAAGAAGGGTAGAGGGGTTTCATTGGGAGGAAAAGGAAAAAGGATATTTAGAAGGAACTCTTGCATAGGGAAAATATATCCCATCAGGCAGAGGATATGCCTGTGTGTCAGTATACATACGGGGGCTCTTAATAGCAGGAAATTTGGTAAGAATAGAAAGTGAGAAGGTTTTCTAACAGGTTTGTTGACTACATGATAACATGTCAGCCTGATGCAAAATGATTACTTGTATAGACACTGATCATTGGACAGAGAGACTAATAGACGATGTGGGAAAAGATTCACTGGTCATGGTTGGCATTGGCATCAGTGACATTGGGAAATAATGCCATCAAGTCCTAGAACTCAAATTTAGGTTGTTACCCAGAATGCACTAAGTGTTCCACCATAAGAGTTTAATTTCTGAAGCAAAAAGAAGAAAAAAATTGGATTGCTTAAAAGAAAGTTCAAATAGAGAATCAAGAGGGTCAAATCTCTCTAGTATGCTTAGCAAACATTCTTTCATTCATTTCCATTTCTATACTGCCCCATTAATGTTGCCACTCTCTGAGTTGTTCACAGTATAGAGTAAAATCATAAAAATATTATGTAATAATAGAAAAATGCAATAAAATGCAATAAACCCTGTTACTAGCTAAAATTACTTTTAAATAAAAATACACAAATTAATGCCCATTCAAAAATGAAATAACTGATGTGCTGCTGGAATGTTTATCACAGATTATGAAGGGAAAAATTAAGTCAAAGACGATGCTGTGGCCAATGAGTAAAGTCAAGGTAGTTATAAAATTCAAGGAAGGTGGTTTGTGGGTTATTTTGTTGGGAGAGTTGAATTCTTTGTCTACCCTTTTGTGTTTCCAAGGGGTCTAGTCCCACTGGTTGGTTCTTTAAGAGTTTTGAGGGCAGTACAGTATAGGCAGGGCACATCCAGTGAATAGATAAATGAGACAAGAGAAGTCTAAAAAGAGAGTCAAGGTATGGTTACATTGACAAATAATACGAGAAATGCTCTGGGATTGGGATGGTTTTATTTGCAGCAACTTCCATTGACTAAACAATGTAAAAGTTTACATCCCATCCGCCGGGATCTCTCTCCTTTTTTAAATACAGTGGATCGAGCAGAGATGTCCAGCGCTCCGTCCTGCCCGGTGAGATTTGAATGCTTTCATCCTGTGACCCCAGACATGGTGGACAAAGCGCTCGATCGCTGCCGGGCCACCACCTCCTCCCTTGACCCTTGCCCGGCCTGGCTAATCAAAGCAGCCAGGCCTATAACAACGGAATGGGCCACAGAAATAATTAATGGGTCTCTCCAGGAGGGCAAGGTTCCCCTTGCTCTCAAGGAGACACTCATTAGGCCCATTAGGAAGAAACCAAATTGGCGGCGGACGATATTGGCAATTATAGGCCCGTCGCCAATGTTTCTTTCCTCAGCAAAGTGGTGGAGAGGGTGGTGGCTGACCAGCTCCAGGCTCTTCTGGATGAAACCAATGCCCTGGATCCATTCCAGTCGGGCTTCAGGCCGCGTCATGGCACAGAAACGGCACTGGTCGCACTGTTGGATGACCTGTTGAGGGAGGCTGACCGGGGCAAAATGTCCTTGTTGGTCCTCCTCGATATCTCAGCCACCTTTGATACCGTCGACCACGGTATCCTCCTGGGGAGGCTCTCCGAGTTAGGAATCGGTGGCCTGGCGCTTGCCTGGCTCCGATCCTTCTTGGAAGACCGTCCCCAGAGAGTACAGCTTGGGGAGAGTGTTTCGGCCCCGTGGAGTCTCAATTGTGGGGTTCCGCAGGGGTCGATCCTCTCCCCAATGCTGTTTAATATCTATATGAGGCCGCTGGGAGGGGTCATCAGGGGGTGTGGGGCTTCGTGCCATCAGTATGCTGATGACACCCAGCTCTACATCTCCTTTTCACCTTACCTCAGTGGATGCCGTTTCGTCCCTTGAGCGCTGTCTGGAGGCCGTGCTGCAATGGATGCAGCTGAATGGGTTGAGGTTGAACCTGGACAAGACGGAGGTCTTGAGGGTGGGTGGCCCCTCCGTTGGCGGTTTGGGAAACTCCCTCTCTTTTGGGGGGGTGACTCTCACCGCAAAGAGTGAGGTGCGCAGCTTGGGGATACATCTGGACCCAGCGCTTACCATGGAAACCCAGGTGGCTTCCGTGGCCTGCTCCGCCTATTTCCACCTATGGCGGATTGCCCAGCTGTGACCCTAACTTGATGGTGGGGCCCTCACCACTCTTGTCCAGGCGCTTGTAATCTCGAGATTAGATCACTGTAATGCACTCTACGTGGGGCTACCTTTGAGATTGTTGCGGAAGCTTCAAATGGTGCAGAATGCGGCGGCCAGACTCCTTAGTGGGGTGCGAAAATACCAACATATCTCTCCCACTCTGGCTGCCTTGCATTGGTTGCCCATTCGCTTCCGCATTGATTTCAAAGTGTTGATGATGACGTATAAAGCCCTAAACGGTTTAGGACCTCGATACCTGGCAGATCGCCTTCTCCCACCTAGATCTACCCGAATCACCCGTCATAGCCAGGAGGGATGGCTGAGGGGCCTAATGCTGAGAGAGGCCCAGAAAGAAAGAACAAGAAACCGGGCCTTCTCGGCAGTGGCCCCTCGGCTTTGGAATAACCTTCCATCAGAGATCTGCCTGGCTCCCTCGCTGGGTGTTTTTAAGAGCCAATTAAAACTTGGCTCTTCAGGCAGGCCTTCCCTCCTGTCAATATTTTATTTTATTTTATTATAATTTCTGTTTTTTCTCCATCTTGAATATTATTAATATTAATATTATTGTTTTGAATTGTTTTATTTTAATTTTAATTGTTCAAGTGTTTTATATTTAATGTTTTATGGAACCCGCCCTGAGTAGACTCTGTCTAAAAGGGCGGGATAAAAATCGAATAAATAAATAAATAAATAAATAAATAAATAAATAAATAAATAAATGTGAATGTAATTCAGCCTGGAATTTTTCCCATCCCACTCCAATCTGTAGTTTTTTTCCTCCACCACTGGGGTTTCTAACTTTTTGGAATTGAATACATTTGGTTGAAGAAGTATGATTGCTTGAGCTGATATTGGAGGAGTTTGTAGCTGTTGTATTCCTCCTGCCGACAGCAGCAGTGAGAGAGACAGGGCATCAAGGAAACTGTTTGCCTTAAATCTTCTCCTCTCCAAACTTGGTACCTGGCTCTGCTTGCTTTCTTTCTTTCTTTCTTTCTTTCTTTCTTTCTTTCTTTCTTTCTTTCTTTCTTTCTTTCTTTCTTCCTTCCTTCCTTCCTTCCTTCCTTCCTTCCTTCCTTCCTTCCTTCCTTCCTTCCTTCCTTCCTTCCTTCCTTCCTTCCTTTCTCTCTTACTGCTAAGACAGAAAGCCTTTTAAAAAAGAGAAAGAAAGGGAACAGGAAGAGGGAAACAAGCAGATCCAGTCAGCAGGTGTGGGGAGCAGCAGTTTAAGCTGTAAATAAGACTGATTTCCATCTCTTTCTGCTGACTTTTGTGTGGTTGGCTGACGCGAATTAACCTGGGGAAACCGAACTTCCCAGATGTGGCTTCACAGCAGATCTGTTTGCATTTTCCCCACTTTACAGTTGCATCCTCAAAAGGCAAAGCAGAGATCAAACAGAGTTCTTCCACTGAATCAGATAAATCAGGTGAAGGTGATCTGGAGAGGAAGGAAAGGTGTTGTTGAAAGTGCCCCTGGATCTTTTCTCTGGATCAATGAATATTGCTGCTGTTTGGGGGGAAAAGGCTACACATGAAAGTTTCACCTTGCCTGATAAAAGTTACAGTGCTTGCCTTTTGAGACTCAGTGAGACATCAATTAGTCATGGACATTAGAGGATTCATTTTTTGGTGTTGTCAAGTCATCTCCGTGGTGTCACCATTTTTCCTTAATTTTTGTCATTAATTATTAATAACCTCTTGTTTCTTTCTCAGTGCGCTTCCGTGTCTTTTCTATGAGTCACAACATGGAACGTTTGGACAGAAATGTGATTGTTGAGTTTGTGGTAAGTATTGTGTGTTCAACTAAAAAGGAAAGGGGAAAAAACAGTGTGGTCTTTGGACTGTGCCTTTGCATTGTGTGTTTGAGTGTGTTTCGTGGGTGTAATTGTGTGTATATTCAGAGACTGTTGGCTCTTCATTACAGAGTTTTGGGGTTATGTGATGATGACTGAGAAAACTTCATATAACTCTTAATAGCTTTTGTGGGGGGAGGAAATAACTTGTGTGTGCATTTTTCCTGAATCTTCAATTTCAGGCCAAAGATTTTGGGCCTTAAATTGTGCCAAGGCTTTCATAGAAATGGTATCTAATTCTACCAAAAACCCAGGATTAACAGTATTTCAATAAAGGCCCAAGCACACATTCAGAGAAATCCCGTTCTAGAAGAAATGCTCCCCCAAGTGGCAAAAAGGAGCAAATGTGAATACATGTTCTAAGGGAAGTGTACGTTTTTCTGGGATTATTTTGGAAATGTAAACAGTGGCTTCTTTTCATGCCTAATTATGGAGTCATGCATTACAAAGCAGTTTACATTGCTGGGAGAAAGTAATGTAAGAGCAGGAAAGATGCAGTCCTCTGAAAGGTTGCTTTGGCCATATTCATATCTTTCTTATATATTCATGATATTCCAGAAGTCAGTATATCCACACCTATCCTCAAAGCACTTCAGAGTTATTGCTTAACCCAGGGCCACTGTGATCAGGTTCTTCTAAAACTATTGGCGGTTCCCTCGTCTTGGCGGGAATGAGAGACGGAGACGGTTTCAAAACTTGAATAGATTCCTTTTTATTCCTTTCAACTTCAATTTCAACCATATCAAACGGGTCAAGACAACTTAATTCTGGCAACAACTTATAACTTTTAACGTTTAAATCCGGAGTAAATATATCGCTCCTCACATCGGGGCCGGGCCAAAACGCTCCCGATCGGTCATCGCACGTATAGGCGTACTCCTTACCGCACATACCGTCCCGCAGCAAGGGTGCCTTGCCCAATCCCCTTCCAGAGGTGGTTGGTTGTAAGAAGGTGTAGGGCGAATAACTTTCCTCCCCCCATCTTGATTGTGGGGGTAGACCACTACAGTCCATTCTACAGGCTTTATCCGCTGTCCTTCCCACTTAGGCACATCTGGATCTGGAAGCAACCCACCTCCAGTCCTCAGGTTAGGGAACTCCCGCGTTAGCTCCCTAACCTTGTCAGACGTGCTGCCCTCATCTTCCGTCTGCACAGCACAATCCCTTGTGCGTCATTTAGGCTGGTCCGTTACCACCACCTGAAATTCCCGCGCTTCTTCCTCCTCCTTTATAATCTCCTCCCACACTATAAGATCCAACTCCTCCCCTTTATCTTCCGCTAAACACACCTCCAGTGTATTTTCTCTCCTCCCCTCACTCCCCTCTATTTCCACCAGCACGCCTTCCACACACGCGCATGCCTCCTCTGATGTTTTTCCTTGCGGGAACGGCACACTAGCTTCCTGTCCTTCACAGCCACCCAGTGTGTTTTGTGGCTGTGTTGGGATCTGGATCCAGGTATAACTTGTCAACATTCAGTGCTCTATCTTTTATATTACTTAGTTTCTCCACATCCTGATGGCAGACAACCTTTGTGGAGACAGGCTAAATTTTGTGTTTCACAAGAACTCTTACGATATGAAGTACTAATAATATGTGCAGGCATTTTTCAGGCATTCAGACACTTTAAAATACTTCGTTTTCCCCTCCAGACACCTGAAGACATTATTGTCAGCCAGAATATAATCAATCCTGCATCAACAGTCACCCAGACTTACAACTTACCAGAACTTGTCAGGTAATTTACTGCATATTGCCATATAGCAAACCTGCACAGAATCTGAGCTGAAACAGCGATTATGAAAAACAGAACAAAACCCATTTTATATTAAGCTGAGAATAAGCTGAGAATACCCTGAGCACTCACATTCCATTGTTGTAGTAGTTGCGATTCCTGGTCTTAAAGGCTGGCGACATTGTGATTTCTCCCCTGTTTTGATCTGCTGGCAACACAGTGAAGGATGGTCTGTTTTTACAAACCAGTCCAGCCCTTTTGAATGTTGAATCAGACCTTCTTGGATAATCAGCCGGGGCTACTGTTTTCTGGTATGAGTTGAAGTGATCTGTTTTAGCTGATTCCTGGCACATGTGATTGCAGATACAGTAGGACCCTCATATCCACAAGATCAGTATCCGTGGTTTCACAAATCCATGGTCTTGAAATACTAAAAATATTAAAAGAACCCCCCCCCCCCCGAAATACATATAATACATATTTCCACCATTTATTGACCAGGACTGAGCACTAGAGGAAGCCAGAGACCATGGTTTTTAGCATCCATGGAGAGGGGTTTGAAACCCATCCCCTGTGAATACTGACATCCTTGTGTTTTGCTCCAGAGAGGTAGAGTGTGTGTGCACGGGCTCTTCTGCTCCTGTCTCTGCTCCAAATGCTTATTATTTTTGGTATTTATTATCCAAATCAGCACCATCCCATTTCTAGAAGGAGGGAGGGAGACAGAGGCTACTTCTCTCTCAGGACTCTATTTAGGCTGCAAAAGGGCATGGCTTTTCTACTTGTGAGAACTGGAGTGATTTCAGGTGCAGCGTGGTCTCTTGTCCCAAAACTACCTGGGAAAGGTCCACATTTGTGTCTGAACAGAAGGATCCATTTAAATGCCATAGCACACTTCAAGCAACCCTTTTGAACCTTCTTTGGTACAAGCCAAGCCGGGATAAGTTCCCCTCACTGGACACATCCTTGGTACTGCCCATTTATTCCCTTCTGTCCTTCAAGGAAAGTGGGGAAGCACGAATCCAAACGATTCTTCCAACAACCCTGGGAGGTAGATAGGTGGGCATGAGATGCAGTGTGCCACTCATGAGGTCCATTCTCAAGTGGGTATTTATAACTGGGAGGAGAAGGGGGAAGATGCAGATTCCTGCCCTTCATGTCCAGGGACTACAACTTTGTGGTCAGCCATTGTATTCAAAGTTTGAGCCTGTCTTCCATGGATGGGCATAGAAGATCATAAAATATATCCAACTTAACAGTCATCCCAAACATGTTGAGAAGAGCAGCCATGCTCGTTTCATGTATGTTGTGATGTGTCTATAAAACAGAAACAATGAAAAATGTTTTGTTTTTATTTTTCTAGTTTGGGAACTTGGAAAGCTGTGGCCAAGTATCAAGACTCCCCAGATGAGAGCTTCAGCACACCGTTCGAAGTCAAGGAATATGGTAGGAAGAAAAGCCATCTTTGTGCTGGGCTTCCCTTTCCAATTTCCAATCTCATTCCTTTTAATCCTCAGACTTTTCCTCAGGGAAGATGCCTTGTTTTCCCCCTTTATTTTTGCACTGGGAAGTTACAGTTTCTCCTGTAAGATTGCTAGCCTTATATGATTATTATATCATTATTTTATTCAGTGTTGCCAAGCTTTGAAGTTGTTCTGGAACCAGCAGAGAAGTTTTACTATGTTGACAGCAACAGAGATTTCCGAGTGGCTATCAGTGCAACGTAAGTGTGCGCCAAACTATGGGGAAGGTATGGGAGAATGAATCTGATCCCTGCTTAACTTGGTCAAGTCATCATATTGCTTAGAAGATTGCACTGTGGTGTTTGATTTTGAGTGCTTTCAGCTTTTGCTGTTACTACAAAATTGCTCTGCTTCAACACTGATGGAATTTTACAGAGATTGATGGCAGATGAGAATGTCTTCAACTTGTAATTTGTCCGTGTTTCCCCAATTCTTTTACCTTTATTTTCAAACACAGACACACATACAATTCATTAAGTAAAAAAAGACTGACTAGCTATACAGTGTATTTCAGTTCAACGTGTTAGGAATTTTCGTCTAGAAACAACTTCAAACATGTCTACTAGGAAATTTTAACATTATTTAATTTACAAAAATGCAAAACATTAATGAGGAATGAAGATACAACAAGGAAAAGGAATAATATTCAGTATGTTTCCATTAGATTATAATATATAAAATCTAATGGTTTCATCCTGTCTTTTTACATGCAATTAATTATGTGCTGCAAACCTATTACTTTGTTATGCATTGGAAAGGCATACACTATAACATTCTACCATTTCTAGCTGTCAATTATTGAGTCACTGCTGGGATTCTCAGGGATGCACAATACCCACTGGCTTGATAACTGAGAAATCTCTGGGGCGTGTACATCACCATCTGGATATGCCTGAATATTATGGTGTTTCCTTTCTGCATGGATAACAAAGGAATAGGATTTCCGCCATAGCATATATTATAACATAACTCTGAACTGAAATAACATAAAATAATGATGTAAAACAGGGATTAATCGGAATGAGTGCAAATGAGATGGAAATATTAAAAGCGGAATGCTGTAGAATAATAGGAGTTGTAGAGCGCCTACATCTGCAGGAAGAAAAGGACACAGTTGTTTTTATACAGTATGATAACTTTTTCAAGAGAGCAGAATGAAATTAAAGAATTAAAAGAGGATGAAACTCAGCTACTGCAGTTCCACTGTTTTGCTAACTTGTGTGTGTGTGTGTGTGAGAATGAGAGAGAGAGAACAGTAGTTAACATAGTTTCCAAAGAGCTTTGTTATGGTGAAATCATGAACAGTTTATTTTCTAAAGTTTAATAATTATTTAGTACATTGTGAGCTCCCGTTGCTTGTCCCAGCTACTGCCAACCTAGCAGTTCGAAAGCATGTAAAAGTGCAAGTAGATAAATAGGTACCACCACGGTGGGAAGGTAATGGCGTTCCGTGTCTAGTCACGCTGGCCACGTGATCACAGAAACTGTCTATGGACAAACGCTGGTTCTACAGCTTGGAAACGGGGATGAGCACCGCACCCTAGAATTGGACATGACTGGACTAAATGTCAAGGGGAACCTTTACCTTTACCTTACATTGTCAGTCTTCCATCCTCTTCGCAACCACAATTTCTGAAGCATAAACAAATGAAGGAGACCTGGACAAGAATAAGATTTCATTTTCCCTACAGACAGTTCATGTTGTAGTACAGTTACTTGAATTGTAGAAATCTGCCATCCATGTTCATAAGCACAAACCATTAAACAGGAAAAGGTCCTCAGCTGGAGAAAATCCTAGTGTTAAAGCACATGGATTTGGGGGAGAATTTGGGGTGGGTGGATCAGAAATTCTTCACACATTCATAGAACTGACTCTCCTTTAGGCTTTTGGAACTGTGACAGGCGTGATGGGGCAGGTCACATTTGTTCGTATATCTCCCTAAGCAGAAGGGCAGAGCATTTAATTTTAGCCAGGTAGGAAAAGGAGCTCAGTCCTCCCTCCCGTCTCATAATATCTCCTTGACTCATCCAGACTCCTGCTTTTAATAGCCTAATTCCCCAGCTGCGCTGGGAGAAAAGAGCTTGAATCAACAGAGAAAAGAAAATCAAAATCGAAACCCCATGGGATGTTGACATTAAACCTCTCCCCTCCCACATTATGTGTGAACAGGACATGTGAAGAAACAAAGAGGTCTACTTTGGCCCTTAATTTCATTTTGTCCTTCTAGATTCCTCTATGGGAAAAAAGTAGAAGGCGTAGCCTTTGTCCTCTTTGGAGTGAAAATAGATAATGACAAGAAGAGCATTCCAGACTCGCTCAGGAGAATTCCGGTAAGGCTACTGGTGTTTGTGAGTGTGTGTGTAGAACTACATTTCATACAACCCACAGTATGCTTTTGATTGTGGATTACCTGAAAACAGGCATGAAGTTTTACATATCCAGCTTTAATGTGATCCTTTGCTGCAGCTGGGAAGCCTCCCAGAACTGGCCTGCTGGTGATGGAAGCCCTGGTGCGATTTAAGAATGGGGTCAATGCATGCTTATAAAAACTGCACCAAAGCTTGTGTCACGTGCAGTGTCAAAGGTTGCTGAGAAGTCCCTTTGTAATGTGTCGTACACATAGCTGCAATATATATGTGTGTACAGGTGACTGTTGTTTATGCCTCTGATTTTCTCTTTTGTCTGATGTTTTCCTTGCAGATTGTTGAAGGGGAAGGGGAAGCGGTGCTTACAACAGCTATGCTTCAATCCAGATTTCGCAACCTCAACGAGCTCATTGGGCACTCCCTTTATGTCTCTGTAACAGTGATGACGGATTCAGGTAAGTGATGAGTTTAAGGCAAGAGGAAATCACAAATGATTCATATGTACAAATACTGGAGTCTGCCTTGCTTGTTATACTACAAAGTTTTATTTCAGGCCTTTCAAATATTTTTGCTCTAGATTCTTGTGTTTTCTGCTTCTTTCATTTTGATTCCTCTACATCAAACTCAGCACATGGAAGCCCTTGTTCAGGAGATTTGGAATTTGTTTATCTCCCTGTTGATGCAGAGAAAAAACATGGAGAGATCTTCCCAGTCTGTCCCTTCCCTTAGAAAAGGAAAAAATGACCAATCTGGATGCTCTTGGTTAATGGAAACAAAAACTTTTTATTACAGTATATGGGTGAGTACAGAAAAGAAGAGGCAGTTGCAGGGACTCTTGAGTCATGGGGAGAAACCCTTATAGTTAAGTTAGTTTCAGGTGACACCTGGGAACTAAAAACAAAGCATGCTCCTCACTGATCCCCAGTGTTAAAGAAAAGCCTCCATGACTGTTTTTATGAACAGCCTCCGGATGAAACCTTTGGAGGGCTTCTGTTTTGACCAATATTAGCCCAACTACAATCAGGAGAAGCACAGAGAACATGACTCATAACAATTCTACACACTTTAAGGCATGGAGTTTAGGGTGCTGGCCCATTATTCTTCATTTGCTTCTCAAAATGGCCTTCCATCAAAACCTAACTACCACAAAAAGGCAATCTGAAGCCTTGGTAGTCTTCCCATGGCCCATAATCACCCTAATGCTTCCTCTGACCTTTCCTGTGACAGCCGGGAACAATGAATTTTTCTGCTCTGTTTCTGAGCCATGAAGGCTTCCCTCTCCTGTTCAGAGAGTGAAAGAGAAGACATCTAGCCCACTGTACTCAATGAGTTTTCTCTCAATTATCTCAGACATCAAGAACAAAAAGCTGGAAAGTGAAACTGTAGAATCCAGTAGTCACAGAGTGTGAAAGCAACTTCAACCCTATTACCCCTGTGTTATTCCAGGGCCCTGGTAGAACCGGGGTGTTACTTTCCCTTAGGGCTGGCCCCGCCGGGTCATCAAGCAGGGGCATGGTCTCCTCATCGTGGCAGTCATCCCAGTGGGCGCCTCTTTCGGTCTCCCGACTATCCCAGGATATTCCATGTAGGTCCTTCTCCTCTTCTCCATGACTCTCCATTCTATCCTCTCTCTCCTCTCTCTCTCTACTTGTTCCTTTTCTTTTCTTAACTTCCTCCTCCACTCTCTCGCCTCAGCCTCTTCCCAGTATGAAGGTCTCAGTGGTATTTCTGACCTCCTTCTATAATCTGCCTCTTCCCTCGGAACTCTCAGCCTTTCCCATTTTCCAGTCCAAGGGTCCTGCATCCATATCCATTCCCTTCCGGGAGGTATTTGTCCACTTTCTCTCCTTACTTCCCCCACCCCCGCTTCAATTTCCTCCCTCTTTTCTCTCTCCTTTTCTGCACTTTTTGTCTTGCCTTCCTCTATTCCTATTTTCTGGACGCCCTCTGTCACTTCCTCTACCCCTGCCTCCTGCTGGTGTTTCTGAGTCATCTCTGGAGCGGTCCCGGGGAAATCTTCGCTTCCTCTACCATCTGCCTTGTTGTTGAGGAGGGACGGCTCTCCAGCGAGAGGGGCACCCATCTTGCCTCCTGTCTCACACCCTGCCCTGAGGGTTCTTTCTTTCATGCTAAGAAGTGGAGTTTCTTTTTAAAGAGTAATTGATGGCAATGAGCAAGCAGAGAGAGTGAAAGTAAAGCAAACCCTAACGAAGATGACAAGACTCATCTTCTGGTAATCCTGTAGCAAAAGGCAATGTAAAGCTTCTATGCACACAACACCTTCCCAGGCATTAGTCTGCACCTTGGTTAATTTCCTGAGAATATTCCTGGGACCTATATGTCCTAATGCCTAAATTGATCATACCTAGCCTTAATGAGTTGGGTCCCTTTCTCATTATCACACAATCATTCTTAATGAGTGATCTTGACAGTTTTCATAATCACATTCCAGGTGGCCAGTCTCCAGATTCTTCCCAGGCTGTGCAAATTGGGAGTGGGATCTCAAACAAGCAATTAAGTCTCAAAAAAGGAAGACCAAAAAAAAAAACCCAAAAGGAAAACATTGACTGAAATCTCTGTGAAGATTCTCAGTCATCCAGGTGAGGTTATCTGGAAGTTGAGTCATGGCAACTAGACTTCTTTCTTATTAGGTTGAAATGTTTCACTACTCATCCAAGTAGCTGCTTCTGTCTAAGGAGAGTTGGTAGGAGACCCCTGATTTATCCTCCAATATATATATCAGGCAGGATATATCAGAGGACCCCTACCAACTCTCCTCAGACTGAAGAAGCTATTTAGATGAGTAGCGAAAAGTTTCAACCTAATAAGAAAGAAGTCCAGTTGCCATGACTCAATTTCCAGATTGACTGAAATCCTGTTCTGCAGCTACACATGCACAACAGTGATGACCCCACCAACAGTGGCAAATTGCTGCTGATCAAAAGGTTCCTTTGGTGATTTCAGGATGCATGCATCTTTTTTTAAATAAAATTTTATAAACCAAAATACATATACTACTAACACATAAAACTTACATAACACATAAACACAAAATACCTCCCCCTAGGGACCATTATGTCTGATATACTTTTCTCCTTTATCCACCGCCAAAATCCTTCCCAAAATACATATATTCATTGCCTGTTTTTTCCCTTTCCCTTTACACAATAAAGCTTTTATAAATTCTTCCCATATTTAATTGAATCTATTAATCTTTATCTCTACTTTTTTTAAACTTAATTTCTGAAGTCAATTTATCATTAACTGCTATATTCCATACTTCATTGTACTTCTCTTGCAGTTGAAAATTCCAATTCTGCTTCCAGTTCTTCACTGTAAACAGTTGAGCTGCAGTTATAAAGTTCATTACCATTTCTTTTTTTTGTATCATCCACATCTCAGTTTTCTGTCATCAATAACAATGCTGTTTTTGGAACCATTTCAATGTTGATTTCCAACAATTCTGTAATTTCTTCAAATACTTTAACCTATACTTTTTGTATAAGTTCATAATTCCACCACAAATGAAAAAATGTGCCAATTTCTTTGTTACAACTCCAACATTTCTTAGAATATTTAGGGTCTCTAGTATTTAATTTTATCAGTGTTAAATACCATATCTGTAATATTTTATACCGTTTTATTTTATCCTAATTGACATGTTTTTAAAAAACCCTTCTATTCAGGATTTTTTCCAGTCCTCTTCATGTATCTCCCCTATATCAGTGTCCCATATTGTTTTTAAAACTTCCAACAGTTTCCCCTGATCTATCAAAATTCTATAAATGACCCTGTTCTTCTTTTCTCTTTTCCCCCATCTATTTCTTTTTCCAAATTCTTTATAATTTCTTCAAACTTAGTTAATTTTCTGTCCTCTAGTTTTAATTTCTCTCTATTAACCACCTCTCCAACTGCATTAAATTTAACCAGTTTAGTTTTTCTTCTGCAAAATTGGTTCTTATTTGCTTTTTAGCTTTAATTTTTTTTCTTTCCATTCTTCCCATCCATATTTGGGGAAATTTTCCAATTCTGTTATTGGAGTTAAGGGATATATTCCAGGACTTAATATCCATCTCCATTTATTCCACTTCTCCAATACATTCTTTATAAAGGGACTCTGAATCTTTATTATTATTTTTTAAAGATTTTTTTTATACCAACAGTTTTCTTGCACTTCCCTCATTTCATATACTTCTTGTAATTCGATATCCTTCCATATTATCTCCTTATTTTGTATTATGATATCTGGGAATAACTCTTAGTTGATTTGCGACATAATATTTACTAATATTTGGCATTCCTAATCCTTCTTCTTTTTTTGGTAAATAACACATATTTTTATTTATCCTGGTTCTTTTTTTCTCCATTACAATATTCATTTATTTGTTGTAACTCTTTTAATTCTTGCTCTAAAAATTTAATTGGAATCATCCTAAACATAAAATTAAATTTACGTAATATTTTCATTTTACATAATGTAATTCTACCAAACCAAGATAACTTCAATCTTTTGTATTTCTCCAAATTATCTTTTACTTCTTTCTTTATTCTTCCCATATTTATTTTCTTTAAGTCTTTTGTTCCTTTTGTAAAATCTATACCAGATACCTAATACACTCTGTCTCCTAAAATTTAGTTTTATTTTTTCTATTTCTTCTCTAGAGTGGTTATAAAATATCATTTCACATTTATTCCAGTTGATTGTTAATCCAATTATTTCCCCAAAATCCTGTAAATGCTTTTGTATCCTATCTATAACTTTTATTGGGTTTTCTATTGTTAACAAAGTGTCATCTGCATATAGACTAATTTGAGTTTTCTGTTGAAACCCAATCCCCTTTATTATTTCATCTGTACTTATTTCATTTGCCAATAATTCCATCATTAATGCAAACAGTATCAGGGATGGGGGCATCCCTGCCTTCTTCCCCAACTTAGGTTTATCATTTCTATAAAACCATCCGTCACTATTGCATTATTACCAGAATATGACTGTTGTATAACATTGTTAACTTTTGTTCCAAACCCCATTTCTTTTATCAATATCTTCAATGTTGGCCATTCCACACAATCAAAAACTTTGCATACATATAATGCTAATATGCCTGCTTTTAATTTATTTTTCTCTGTACAATAACTTATATTCATAGCTCTCCTAACTGAATCCAACATTTGTTGACCATCTATAAAGCCACGCTTATCACTTTTCACATTCATACATTTTATTCAAATAGATATAAGAGCTATTCTAGAATAGATTATATATTTGTAACTTCAGATATATTAAATAAAGTAGTTAAGTCACATGTAAAAAGGATAAATGTTTCAGACCATGCAGTGGTAATGATAGAAATAGGAATTGAGTGTGATTATAAAGAAGCAAAACAATGGAGGATTGATGAAAATATTCTTAATAATAAAATGTTAATAGAGAAAAAGGGAAAAGAATTGAAGTGTGGCAAATTAATGAAAATGGTGGAAGCAGGATGAAATAGTGTGGGACACTTTAAAGGCAGAAGGGAAGGATTAAGTATAAAACATTCATACAATTTGAAAAAAGTAGAAGAGCAAAAAGTGAAGGAGGGAGAGGAAGAAATTAGGAAGCAAGAGAGAAGATATTTAAAGGATAGAGAGAAATATATTAATGGAAATATGACAAAAAGGAAAGGAGAAGAGAATGCAGAGACAGCAAAAATACAGAGGGATTTAATATATTTAAAAAGGGATTACTATGAAAGTAGCAATAAAAATTCTAAAATGTTGGCTAAAGCCACACAATCAGGAAAAGCGAAAAATATGATAGGAGCAATAAGAAATGAGAAAAGGGAATTGTGTAATACGATGAAAGAAAAATTGAGGACAAAAAGACTTTGTCTCCTCAAAAGACTTAATAGATTTTGTAGTCTATCCAACACATAGGGCTTCTTCAGAAGACAAGCAGAGGTGGAATTATTCCCTAAGAAACAGAAAGTTTGGAAATTATTGTATCTCAAGAGGCTGACTCTGAAATAATTTGGGAGAGAAATGTCCTCCCCCTCGAACAATTTGGCTTCATATTTTAGCCTGACTTTCCTGTGTTCTTTCTCCAGGCAGCGACATGGTGGTGGCAGAGAGAAGTGGCATTAGCATTGTGACATCTCCCTATCAGATCCACTACACCAAAACCCCCAAGTACTTCAAGCCAGCGATGCCCTATGAATTAATGGTAATCTTATTTGCAGTCTCTTTTCCTCTCATGGCGTGTTTGTGCTATCTCAAATCCAGATAGAAACACATGAACAGCAGTAGAACTCTCACGTTGCAGATGTGCCAGCAATAGTCATCTAGGCTCACATGTAGATTTCATGCTCCCATAACTAGATTTCATACTCAGTCACTTCTTCTGAATTGCTCCAGGTATATGTCACCAATCCTGATGGCTCCCCAGCCGCCCGTGTCCCTGTGGTGTCAGAGCCCATTGCAGCAGATGCAATAACACAGAATGATGGGACTGCCAAGCTGATCCTGAACACGCCAGGAAATGCGCAAGAGCTAAGGATCACCGTAAGTCACCCTGAGTTTATTCTAAGTTCCTTCAAATGCACTGTAGTTGTTGGTCATCCTATTTTTTACACACAGAAACAAAACTGTGATTTATTGGCAACGTGTGAACTTTCAGGGCAGGAGACATTGGTCAATGGTGTAGTGGAGCACATGCTTTGTATGCAGAACATGGGTGGGCAATTTGTAATCCTAAAATGGTATTTTCTTGTGGCTTAATTCCATATAGTCCTTGGGCTCATTTCAAAATCCTTCTGCAAGTTATCATTTTTTACCCCTAGCAAAGGGTGCAGACTAGGAAGAAAAATAATCAGGGGGGCGGGATTGAGATATATATCTTATATATCTTATAATAGATCTCATATCTGAGGTTGTCATTCAAAGGATTCACGATTTCTATCAGACTTGGTTAACCTTCTCTCCCACTCTAGGTAAAAACCAACCATGAGGGACTCCTCAGAGAACGCCAGGCAACCAAGAGCATGGTGGCTAGAGCCTACCAAACCCAGGGAGGATCTGGAAACTACCTGCATTTAGCAGTCTCGGCTACAGAGCTCAAGGCTGGGGACAACTTACCTATCAATTTCAATTTGAGAAGCAACAACCAACAAGTGCTGAACGGAGTCACATATTTCACCTACATGGTAAGTACTGTAGATGTGGACAGAGTGGAGCTCCAAGGTCTGAATCTTTTTACATAACACTAAAGTTACAGTCGGGGAGGAAACGACGGGTCTAGCCATTGTTCGGAAGTAGGGTTCCCTACAATTTTTGCCTTCTTGAGAATTCCTGGGCAGAAGGCAGCTTCAGAGATTATCTTTACAAGGAGTCAACAAAAGTAATTAAGCTAAATGTGTTTTACTCCACCATCTCTGTCCTGTATAGAGGTTTTTCTTCCAGTGATTCATAGATAACATCTCACTCCTTCTGAAATCTATCATATTAAATAAAATGAAGTCAGCCTGCATGCAGAGAGGTTGGCACTCTTCTACACCCATGGCATTTTACCCAGTAGTTTCCATTTTCTGGTACAGGTATTGGCCAGTATCCTACTCCATAGTTTCCCTGGCACAGTGGGAGTGACATCACCATCAATGGCAGATTGCTCCTAATTAAAGTGTTCCTGCTTTGAATTTGGGTTGTGTAGGAGCCTTGTGGCATAGTGGTTAAACTGCAGTACTGCAGCCAAAACTCTACTCATGGTCTAGGTTCAATCCCAGACAGCTGGCTCGAGGTTCACTCAGCCTTCCATCCTTCTGAGGGTGGTAAATTGAGTACCCAGCTTGCTGGGGACGGGGGAGGCAATGTGTAGCCTGCATAATTCAACTGTAAACCACCCAGAGAGCGCTTTATGCTCCATGGAGCGGTATATAAACAGCACACTTTGCTTTTGCTTTTTGTGTGCAACTTTGTCACATTACACATGACCTAAGATTGAAGGAGAGACTCTTTAATTATCTGCCATCTTCTGCTGCCAGTGACATTGCATCCACTCTGCTGGTAGAGCTGGCCAATGTGTTTTATATTTGGGGTGATAAATCAGTCTGTGAACAATGGTGAGATGCTAGCGATGTCATCTCTGCCTGAGGAAAATAATAAAAGCCTCCACTCCAAGGTTCCAGTTGGCTGTAGTGGCCCTACAAAGGGAGGGTGGCTATGTAAGTCATGGAAAAGTACTCTTTCAGAAAAATACCTTCACCCATAAGAAACAGAATCAATTAATCTGGAGATCTGAACCACTCATGAGATTTGAAAGTGCTTAGGAAGAAAATAATCTCAGGTCTAAAAGAATATTGCAGTTTTTATCAAAAGCAGAGATGTCAATAGGGATGCTGTAGGTCAGTGATCCCCAACCCCCGGCCAGACCGGGCCGGCGAGAGAGACCTCCCCCCGCCCCCCCCACGTGCACTCACCCCTGCGCCGTCCGTTTGCGCCTGCGCGCGTGCTCCAGCATGCCCGCACGAGTGCCGTGCCGCCATTTGCGCATGCGCATGAGCGGTCGCGCGCATGCACAAAATGGTGGTGCACGCAGGCGCGCGCGCCCGTGCAAGGGCGCACGCGGGGGGGTGCCCCGCCTTCCCCACCCGGTCCGCAGACCGGAAAAGGTTGGGGAACACTGCTGTAGGTGATTAATAAAATGTCTTGTTTATCATTAGATCTTAACTAAAGGGAAGATACTGAGGGTTGGGAGGCAGCCGAGGAAAGCTGGACAGAATCTGGTCACCATGTCTCTGCGCATCACCCCAGATCTCATCCCTTCCTTCCGTGTTGTGGCTTATTACCCAGTGGGGAACAATGAGATTGTGGCTGACTCTGTCTGGGTGGATGTGAAGGACACCTGTATGGGAACGGTAGGTCAATCTTTCTGCTAATTTATGTAGCAATGTCAGTGTATGGCACCCTTTTACAGATGCTGTGGTGAAAGTGTGGGAACTCTATACTTGCTTTTTCCCAGACAGTTCCTGTGTCTTCAGTTGTGTGTTGTAAATTAGGCTATATACAGTAGGATCCCCACATCTGCAGGGCATTGGTTCCAAGACACATACACCCTCGCAGATAGTGAAAAGTGTGGGAAGCAGTAAACAAGTAGAAAATACAGTACCTGTACTGTTGCACAGCAACAGCAATAATTAGTTAACGAAAGAAAGCACCTCCCACCCTCTTGTGGGTCAGCTACCCCAGCAAGCCCCGCCACTGCTACCACCTTACCTGTGCAAACAGACCCTTACAAGCTGAGGCTGTGGTGGCAACTTTCTCTTTTTGCTCTCTCTCTCCCTGAGTTCAGAGAATGAAAAGGAAAAAGTCACTTTCTTGCAATCACACACACACCTGTCCTTAATCTGTGGGTGGTGGTGGTCAGCCAGTCTGGATAGGCTGGGGAAGGTGAAGAATAGATAGGGACAGCGGGCAAAGGGTGAGAGCCAGTTAGGTCCTTCTCTTCCTCCCCATCCTTCTCTGCACACATTGGAAATCTGCACCTCTGCCTGGGGAGTGCAGATCTCACCCTGGAGCTGCTGCCACCACTTTCAACCTGATCTCTCCAGTTCCCTGTGCAATCACAGCAGAAGTCGGGATTGGAGCACCCATGCCTCACCTTCACTGAGAGCCCAACCCAGCCTGCCAGAGACAACTTGAGTGAGAGAGAAGAAACAAAGAGAACCCTGTCCCCCTGCTAGCACTAGTAGGGAAGTCCTTTGCACCTCCCACCTGGCCCAGGCATTTTGAAAACCTGTCCTGGACTCAAGAAATGGATCTACCAGAGTTTAAACTGCTTCTGGTGATCTGATTTCATTGATGACAGCTGGCTGTGATTGAGTAAATCAGTGGATACTGATCTAGCAGATATGGAGGTTCCACTGAGTTTAAAAGAGAAACTACAGGAGACTTCTGAACCACATTGAGAACTTTATCTAAGAGCCTGTGATAGGAAAATAGCAGGTTTTCAATTTTCCCTGTCACAAATCTGAACCTTTTGGTTGCCTTTGTTCAAACAGCTGATTGTGAAAGGAGCAACTGATGCAGACAATCGAATTCACCAGCCAGGAGCTCAAATGAAAATCAAGGTGGAAGGAGATCCGAACGCTCGGGTTGGTCTTGTGGCTGTGGACAAAGCTGTCTATGTCCTAAACAAAAAGTACAAGCTTACCCAAAGTAAGGTAAGGCAGCCAATTCCTTGGATGTGGGACACCAAGCTCAGATGTTTGTTCACCTTGAACTTTGCTGAATCTATGTACTATTTCCCCCATGGCTTGTGTTTATTTTGTTACAGATATGGGACACAGTAGAAAAGAGTGATATTGGCTGTACAGCTGGCAGTGGCGTGAACAATCTGGGTGTGTTTGAAGATGCTGGCCTCACCCTGGAGACCAATAATAAACTCTCCACAAAACAAAGATCAGGTATGATGAGATCCATGATCTGACAGAGGATTTGCAGTGTGAAAAGTGTCCTTTACCTGACAGCCAGCTCTCAGTGGTCTGTTGCCTGCAGTAGTAATGATCTGAGAAGGATGCCCTAAGATCTTAGACAGAGGATGCTGAGATGTAGGATCTTGGTGATGACATGCTAATATCCCAGTTACATCCACAACATGGTTTGCAAAGACATACCACAAGCCCCAGAAAGCTGGCGTTTCTAAGGATAAACTTTTTTTTCATTAGAAATTGTGGTTGACAGGGATACATCACACAGACACAGGCACACAGAAACCGACACACACATGTAGTTGTGACTTAAGGCTGCAGCCCTATTCTCACTGCCATGAAAGCAAGCCCCATTCACCTCTGAGTAAACATGCATAGAATCAGAGTTAGAATATAGCGCTATCTTCTTGTTTCTCCTCTTGGTATTAATTCCTTGTTCCTCCTTCTCTTGTTATTTCCAGACGCCAAATGCCCCCAAGCTGCGAGACGGAGACGTCGCCGCTCTGTACAACTCATTGAGTCGAAGGCAAGCAAAGGTATGTGAAAAGCATCAAACTTTCCTGTTCTCTAAAGCAGCCATTCTCAACCTGTTTTTGGCCAAGGCCTGTTTAGGGGTTCTTCTCAGCTTACAGGGCCCCCTGTCAAACAAGGAAACAGCACAAGCAGATGAAATAAAAACCCCTTTCTCACATGTTTCAGTCGTGACCCCCTTTGACTATGCCAGGTCCCCCTAGAGCACATGTGTCAAACTCAAGGCCCGCGGGCTGAATCCGGCCCGCCCGGTTGTTTCATGTGGCCCTCGCAGTGTTGCCTGCTATTGTGCAGTATACAATAGTCAGGTGCTTACTCGGTTACCCATAATGCTCCAGAAGGATGCTGGGAATCCACCCAGCGGGACTTCTAATCCCAGCATTCCAAGCAGCAAAGAGTCAGAAAGTGCAGCCGCTTGAGCGGTGTACAGCACCTTGGGAAATGTAGCCCTCACTATTGCCCACTTCCATTCTTATGGCTCCCAGTGAGGACTGTTTGATGGTATTGCCTAGCAGCGCCATCTCCACCTCCTCTCAGCTACGGAAGCGAGTGAGGAGCCAGGTGATAACAAGGGACGAGGGCCATGGCAAGCACGAGGGAAAAGTGGAAGACTTCCGTGAATAATTAACAAATCAAACAAACATGGATGGGGCTGTGGAGCGGGCGTCAAGGGGTGGGTGGAGGCTTATCGGGTCAGTAGTGCTGTGGGGAGACATGGGGGGCAGCCCACAGACCTCTGAAAGGGTGAGGTTTCCTGCCTTACTCTTCTTGACTTGGGGCGCGGGGATTGCCCTTGCAGCCCTTCAACTGCTTTTCCTCATTATCCA
The DNA here is from genome assembly GCA_037013535.1 of Intellagama lesueurii. NCBI lineage: Eukaryota > Metazoa > Chordata > Lepidosauria > Squamata > Agamidae > Intellagama > Intellagama lesueurii. The sequence goes on from JBAJHW010000002.1 coordinate 134,622,632, forward strand.
CTTTTACCAAAGCGGCACTGAAGAGTTTTTGCGAGTCTCTTTGGGTTTCTGGATATAAAGCATGTCATCTTCTCCTTTTCTAGTTGATGTTGCCTGATAAAGGGGACAACCCCAAAAGTGCTTGTACCTATACCTTGCACTTTGGAATAAAAAAAGGGGTTAAACCCCAACTTGAAGCAGCAGATTGACTTCCGTGTTCACCTTTTTTTTGTTCACAGCCATTATTTGTTTTGTCATAGTTCTCCCTGTCTCAACTGGGATCAAACAGTTAAACAAAGTTAATATAATAAACAGTGCTTGGTAATATTTGATGATTAAAAAAATATCTTTCTGTTACTAAAACTCACTTTTCAATAAATTGTACAATAGTTGTACACTTGAATATCTGCTTGCCATTATTTCTAGACTTTGATCATAGACTTTTACTTTCAGAGCTAGTTATTGCTTACGTTGTTACTAAAACCAATAATAATCGAATGAGGAGGATTATATTTAATATGATAAAGAACAGATACATTTATATAGTCTTACAGATACAACCGGCCCTTTGAGGGCAGCCATAATTCTGATGTGGCCCAAGATGAAATTGAGTTTGACACCTCTGCCCTAGAGGGACAGATGGCCCCCGTTGAAAATGACTGCTCTAAAGGATCGAGGCAATTTTGTAATATCAGATGTAATACAATTATGAAATGGGCATGTGATTGGACAAAAACTTTCTCCTCAGTCATGGGATTCCCTGGGCATGCAGGCAAAGGGTGCATCCGTTTGTACATTAAAAGAAGCAGCAAAATTTAATCCCTAAATGGCTGAACAAGCCATACGCTCTGTGACTTCCAGCCCTCCAGGGCGTTGAGGTCATTTGAGTTAAAGAATGTTGAGGGTGTTGGTTGGAGGAAAAGGGGAAATGGAGGAGAAGGGAGTTCATCAGCTTGTAACATTCCCTTGTGGGCAGAGGGGCAGCGAGGATCAAGAGCAGGGGTGGAAAGTGTCTCTCTCTAGATGGGATTGGATTGCAACTCCCATGAGGCCTAAGAGGTATTGCCAGTGGTAAGGAATGCTAGGAGCTGCTACGGCTGGTTAACTGAGTGTCAAAACATACGATCTAAGTGCTTCTTAGATCGTATGTTTTGACATACGATCAAGGCTTCTAATGTAGTAGTTAACAATAAAGATAAGGGCAATGCATTAAAAAATGAACAGGAAGTCCAAACATTTGTATATTCTTTGGAGCTGGCTAGGGCAGAGGCTAGTCAACATTTCATTCACAGAGCCTTTACCTGCATATCAGTTCTCCTCTGTCTCTTGCTATGAGTAATATGCAAGACGAGTTTAGGGCAGTGGTCCCCAAACTTTTTCGCACCGTGGACCGGTTTAGTGGGTGGGCAGGGGGTGGCGTGCGTGCGTGGGCAAGGCATCCGTGCGTGTATGTGGGGGGCGTACGTGCATGGGGGGGCGTGCATGCAGGGGGGGAGATCTGTTTCCACGGCCTGGTCCTGCCAAGGCCATGGCCCGGTACCGGGTCGTGGACTGGGAGTTGGGGACCCCTGGTTTAGGGGACAGATGTTTTCTGATATTTTATTTGACTTGGATGTTTCAGTGGCTGAGTATCAGGATCAGAGGCTAAGAAAGTGCTGTGAAGACGGCATGCATGAGAATCCCATGGGGTACACCTGTGAAAAGCGTGCAGGATACGTTGATGATCAGAATGAGTGCCGGGCTGCCTTCCTTGAATGTTGCCGCTACATCAAAAGCATACGGGATGCGAACCAACGGGAGGATGAACTTATCTTGGCCAGAAGCAAGTAGATCTCTGTTTGTTTGTTCGTTGTTTGATTGTTTATCTTCTTTCTTCATAAAATGCTTTGGAATGACTGATCATGATCAACTTTAGTGCATTTGTTCTTCCTATAAGGAGGACCGTCACAGAAACTGAGCTTTGGGTCATTTTCTAATCTCTTCTGAGGACATGTCACAGTAATAAATTAATTTCCAGATTAGGGCCTGCTTACACTTCACAATAACTGTGTCATAAGCTGTGTTCTAAAACAAAAGGAGTTATAATCTCATGATGGTCACCCTTCAGCTTTTGAGGTGGCTTCCTCCGATCGCTGCAACAACGAGCTACCCCCTGGGAAGAAGCCGGCTTTAAGCAGCCCGTCAGCTGGTTTGCGCATTGCCCGGGAGCCCCGCACCTGCATCCCACAGTAGAGGAAGTGGCAACGCAAGGGCAATGAGGGCAGGTCCATCCTCTCCCCAGGGACACCCAGCTGCCCCATCTCCATCCCTCCTCCTCCTCCCAGCAGCCCAGCGGCTGGCCTGTTGTCAGACGGATTGCAGCGGGGTCTGCCTCCCAGCTGAGAGATTGTGCAAAACAGCTGATCGGGGCAACGCTCGGTGGTTTCTAAAAAATTGTTGTTATCTAGTATATTGCTGCACTCGTTTGCAACAATTTTTTTAAAAAATAACACCACCACAACAGGGGACAAATGGCACTGAGAGCCATCCAGCGGGAGCGTCATTCACACATGCGGAATCGATTTCAATGAATTGATTCCACATCCACCATAAAATAAATAGGTAAAAAAAATTGCTGCCACAGAGAAAAAAATCAATTCCCTGTCAAATTAATCCGTGCTTGCAAATATGTCGTTTAACCACTCAATTTTAAAATGAGTTAAAACATACTAAACGTGCTTTAAATAGAGGGTTTTTACTAGTGAGATCAGGCTCTTAGTCTGTCATCCATTTCCCCAGGTGCCTTTGATGATGAATTCTTATCCGATGAAGACATTGTTTCCAGGACTGAGTTTCCAGAGAGCTGGCTGTGGGAAACGAAAGTGCTGACTGAAGCTCCTAATAATCAAGGGTATAAGGCTTCTGCATTCTTTCTTTATCTTTATTAGATTTTTACCCCGCCCCCCTAGACAAAGTCTACTCGGGGCGGCTTACACACATAATAAAAACATCATTATACATAAAAGATTTAAAAGATCATAATTTTAACACTTATATTAAATTAAATCAATACCAAGATGAAAGAATAAAGATCAGTTATTGACTGGAGGGAAGGCCTGTCTGAAAAGCCAAGTTTTCAAATGGGTTTTAAAAACACCCAGCGAGGGTGCCAAGCGAATTTCAGTTGGGAGGCTGTTCCATAGCCGAGGGGCCACTGCCGAGAAGGCCCGGTTTCTTGTTCTTTCTTTCCGGGCCTCTCTCGGCGTTAGGCCCCTCAGCCGTCCCTGCTGGCTATTCTGGGTGATTCGGGTAGATCTAGGTGGGAGAAGACGATCTGCCAAGTATCGAGGTCCCAAACCGTTTAGGGCTTTATACGTCATCATTAACACTTTGAAGTCAATGCGGAAACGAATGGGCAGCCAATGCAAGGCAGCCAGAGTGGGAGAGATATGCTGAAATTTCCTCACCCCACTAAGAAGCCTGGCTGCCGCATTCTGCACCATTTGAAGTTTCCGCATCAATCTCAAAGGCAGCCCCACGTAGAGCGCATTACAATGGTCTAATCTCGAGATTACGAGCGCATGGACAAGAGTAGTGAGGGCCTCCCCATCAAGATATGGTCGCAGCTGGGCAATCCACCATAGATGGAAATATGCGGAGCGGGCCACGGACGCCACCTGGGTTTCCCTGGTAAGCGCTGGGTCCAGATGTATCCCCAAGCTGCGAACCTCACTCTTTGCGGCAAGGGTCGTCCCCCCAAAAGAAAGGGAGTCACCCAAACCGCCGATGGAGGGACCTCCCACCCTCAAGACCTCCGTCTTGTCCGGGTTCAGCCTCAACCCATTCAACTGCATCCATTGCAGTACAGTCTCCAGGCAGCGCTGAAGAGACAGAACGGCATCCACTGAAGTAGATGAAAAGGAGATGTAGAGCTGTGTGTCATCAGCATACTGATGGCACGAAGCACCGCACCCCCTGATGACCCCACCCAGCGGCCTCATATAGATATTAAACAGCATTGGGGAGATGATCGACCCCTGCGGAACTCCACAACTGAGACTCCATGGGGCCGAAACATTCTCCCCAAGCTGTACTCTCTGGGGACGGTCCTCCAAGAAGGATCGGAGCTAGGCAAGCGCCAGGCCACCAATTCCCAACTCAGAGAGCCTCCCCAGGAGGATACTGTGGTCGACGGTATCAAAGGCGGCTGAGATATCGAGGAGGACCAACAAGGACATATTGCCCCTGTCGGCCTCCCTCAACAGGTCATCCAACAGTGCGACCAGTGCCGTTTCTGTGCCATAACGCGGCCTGAAGCCCGACTGAAATGGGTCCAGGGCATTGGTTTCATCCAAAAGTGTCTGAAGCTGGTCTGCCACCACCCTCTCCACCACTTTGCTAAGGAAAGAAACATTGGCGACGGGCCTATAATTTCCAATATCATCCGCCGCCAAATTTGGTTTCTTCCTTATGGGCCTAATGAGTGTCTCCTTGAGGGCAAGAGGAACCTTGCCCTCTTGGAGAGACCCATTAATTATTGCTGTGGCCCATTCCGTTGTTACAGGCCTGGCTACTTTGATTAGCCAGGCCGGGCAAGGGTCAAGGGAGGAGGTGGTGGCCCGACAGCGATCAAGCACTTTGTCCACCAGGTCTGGTGTCACAGGCTGAAAGAATTCAAGAGTCACCGGGCAGGGCGGAGCGCTGGACATCTCTGCTCGATCCACTGTATTTAAAAAAGGAGAGAGGTCCCGGCGGATGGCCTCCACTTTTGATTTAAAAAATGCTGCAAATTGGTCAGGTGAGATATTAATGGGAGGCCCATCACCCAGAGCAATTCCGGATAGATCGCGAACTATACGGAAAAGTTCCACCTGCTGATTAGAAGCATGGCTTATCCGGTCAGCGATGTGTGATCGTCTGGCAGCCCTTACCTTAGCCAGGTAACGGTTAGTTGCGATCCTGACAGCTTTCTTATTATAATCCGTCGGTTCCTCTCTCCAAGTGCACTCTAGCCGTCTCCTATTTCGCTTCATTGCTCGTAGGTCCCGGTTATACCAGGCACCTGGCCGAGCTCTGCTCCTGAGAGGGCGTTTAGGAGCGATCGTGTCTACAGCCCTAGTGGCGGCGGCAAGCCATCCGTCAACCAGAGTTTCGACAGGAGCGCCAGACAGCTCAGCTGGAATCCCTCTCATGGTATCCTGGAATCTCAATGGATCCAGTAACCTTCGAGGGCGGACCATCAAAATAGGTCCATGCTCCCTGCGGGGAGGGAATGCCACTGAGAGGTTACATTTTATTAGGTGGTGATCTGACCATGACAAGGGGACTGACACTAGGTCAGTCACCATCAGACCACACTCGCTCCGTTCAGTGGAAAATACCAGGTCTAGCATATGGCCGCCCGTATGTGTGGGGCTGTTAACGTGTTGGGACATGTCCAAGGAAGCCATGGTTTCCAAGAACTCAAGAGCTGGACCGGAAACCTCTGCCTCCGCATGGATGTTGAAGTCACCCAAGACCAAGAGCCTCGGGGACTCCAACAGTGCCGCGGAGACAAAGTCCGCCAGCTCATTCTCTTCTCTCCATTACCCTGCTTTCACTCTGAAGGCAGACTTGCCTTTCCCACAGATCACACAGGATTGTGGACACAGTCTTGTCTTTGGGCCTGAGGGAGTCTCTGCTCTAGAGTTTCCCATTCCGGGCCATCCTCGAACAAAGGAAATGGGGAGATCCTGAGTGGGGCCAAGGGTTTTCTCTTCATGGTCCATGGGAAATGGGAAGCGTTTGCTCAGTTATAATGCACTACCTGACTACTCTTCCTCTTTGTGCAAAGAAAAGAAAAACGGCAAGCGAGACAGGAAGTTGCGGGCTGGGGAATAAGATGTCGCTCTTTGCTTTTGCCTGTTGGACTGGGCTGGGCACCAGGCTTGGCACTGAGAGATAGATTCTTTATGCAGGTTTTTTTTTTAAAAAATGTCCTCTGCTTCAGTTTGTCAAGTTGCTATCTCATCTAATATGGCTCTGAGCCAGGAACTTGGCAACCTCTGACAGGAAGAAAAAATGTACAAACAATGCTATAACATCAGGGCATGGAGAGTTATCGTTTGAGTTATGAAGAGAGAGTTACATATTGAGCAGCAGCCTCATGAATGTAATTAAATCTAGATCCCATCTTCAATTTTCTACTGTAAACAGTCTCCCTTATACATGATGTGATACCTTTCTCATTGTACATAGGATCTCATCCAAGATAGTGTCTTTTTACCTGAAAGATTCCATCACAACCTGGGAGGTGCTGGCTGTGAGCATTTCCGAAAAAAAAGGTAAAAATAGTGGGCGGGGGGGGGGGTCAGGACTTGGAATGTAATGCTGCCTCCCTGGAGATTTTCACACTGAAGCGATGTTTAAAGCAAGAAAGACTGACTCGTAGGTGCTGTGGATTCTCATCCTGCTTCCTTCCCTGTTGCTCTCCCGGACAGGTATCTGTGTGGCTGACCCTTATGAAATAACGGTAATGAAGGACTTCTTTATTGATCTGCGGGTGCCTTACTCAGTGGTGAGGAATGAGCAGGTGGAGATTCGGGCTGTTCTCTACAACTATGGGACTCAGGATATCAAGGTAAGCTTTGAGATTCTGATTGGGGTCCATACTTGGAACTGAGAAAAAGTCATAACACTGGGGATTCCACTGGATTCTGGGAAACAATCATCTGAGAGGTCATAGGGACAGATCTTGGAAGCAGACAGTTATATATAATGCAGTTATGTGTGACTAATATCTCTTTTGGGCAAGGAAGATGTAACTAAGCTTCATTTCATAAGTAACATAGCAAGTGGTCATATACTTAACTTTTGATGCAGTGAGTAACATTTTTGAACTACTGTGAGAGAGGAAGTTTAAAGCATTTTAGGGGCATTTTGACAGGCCTTTTCCAGATGTTGTGCTATCCTCATGTCACTCATTTGTGGCAAGGGGGGCGGCATGTTGTTTTATTTGTCTATTGTCTTTTGAAAGGTATTTTCAAAGGATGATATGTCAACTGGTTGCTAGAGAGGACCAGAGAGTATTTTCCTTAATTTTTTGGCATACAGGGAATGCATAGTGGTACACATAAATAGTTTATAACACAATCAAATAGTAAGTGTGTGTGTTTGTACTCCGTGCTGCCATGTCACAGCCAACTTATAGCAACCCTACAATATGCCAGCAAGTTTGGAAAACTCAACAGTGGCCAGAGGACTGGAAAAGATCAGTCTACATCCCAATCCCAAAGAAGGGCAGTGCCAAAGAATGCTCCAACTACTGTACAATTGCACTCATTTCACACGCTAGCAAGGTTATGCTCAAAATCCTGCAAGGTAGGCTTCAGCAGTATGTGGACCAAGAACTCCCAGAAGTACAAGCTGGATTTCGAAGGGGCAGAGGAACTAGAGACCAAATTGCTAACATGCGCTGGATTATGGAGAAAGCCAGAGAGTTCCAGAAAAACATCTACTTCTGCTTCATTGACTACGCAAAAGCCTTTGACTGTGTGGACCACAGCAAACTATAGCAAGTCCTTAAAGAAATAGGAGTGCCTGACCACCTTATCTATCTCCTGAGAAACCTATACGTGGGACAGGAAGCAACAGTTAGAACTGGATATGGAACAACTGATTGGTTCAAAATTGGGAAAGGAGTACGACAAGGCTGTATATTGTCCCCCGGCTTATTTAACTTATATGCAGAATACATCATGTGAAAGGCCGGACTGGAGGAATCCCAAGCCGGAATTAAGATTGCCGGAAGCAATATCAACAACTTCCGATATGCAGATGATACCACTCTGATGGCAGAAAGTGAGGAGGAATTAAAGAACCTCGTAATGAGGGTGAAAGAGGAGAGTGCAAAAAACGGTCTGAAGCTCAACATCAAAAAAACTAAGATCATAGAAGGGGAAGATATGGAGGCAGTGACAGATTTTACTTTCTTGGGCTCCATGATCACTGCAGATGGTGACAGCAGCCATGAAATTAAAAGGTGCCTGCTTCTTGGGAGGAAAGCGATGACAAACCTAGACAGCATCTTAAAAAGCAGAGACATCACCTTGCCAACAAAGGTAAGCATAGTCAAAGCTATGATTTTTCCAGTAGTGATGTATGGAAGTGAGAGCTGGACCATAAAGAAAGCTGGCTGCTGAAGAATTGATGCTTTTGAATTGTGGTGCTGGAGGAGACTCTTGAGAGTCCCCTGGACTGCAAGGAGAACAAACCTATCCATTCTAAAGGAAATCAACCCTGAGTGCTCACTGGAAGGACAGATCCTGAAGCTGAGGCTCCAATACTTTGGCCATCTCATGAGAAGAGAAGACTCCCTGGAAAAGACCCTGATGTTAGGAAAGTGTGAAGGCAAGAGGAGAAGGGGACGACAGAGGATGAGATGGTTGGACAGTGTCACCGAAGCTACCAACGTGAATTTGACCCAACTCCGGGAGGCAGTGGAAGACAGGAGGGCCTGGCGTGCTCTGGTCCATGGGGTCACGAAGAGTCGGACACGACTAAACAAACAAAAAAACAGGGTTTTCAAGGCAAGTGAGATATTTAAGGAATGACTACTAGTTCCATTCCCCAGTGAGTTCCATGGCCACATGGGGATTTGAACCCTGTTCTCCAGATTCCTAATGTGGCACTCTATCCACTACACCACACTGGTAATCCCAAATGCTAAGTAGCATCGAGTGTTTTGTTTGTTTGTTTGCTTTGTTTTGTTTTTTAGAAAAGAAGTGTCCTAAGGTCTACATAGGCATATTCAACTATTGTGCCACAGCTTTCTTCTGAGCTCTTACAAAGTGTTCAGGAGTGCATGGTGTGTCTTAGTTCTTCCCTTTGGTCGTAAAAATGAGCCTGTCTCCTCCTTTTTCCTGACCCAAAGAAAGGAGCTCTATGCTTCCTTGTTCACGATTTTTCACATTGGCAAGGCAATGTTCCTAATCACCCCTTTCTCTTTTTCTCCTCAGGTGCGGGTGGAGCTGATACACAACCCAGCCTTCTGCAGCGCTTCCACTGCCAAGCAACGCTACCGACAGGAGTTTAGAATTCAAAAGCAGTCATCCTGGGCAATGCCATTAGTGATTGTCCCACTGGAAGTGGGGATCCATGACATTGAGGTTAAAGCAGCTGTCTGGGGTGTGATGGTGTCTGATGGTGTGAAGAAGAAGCTGAAAGTCGTGGTATGTAACAAGTCAGGCCCTCGGAGGAAACTTGGAGCATCCAGATCTAGACCACAGTCTTGCTAATAAGAGTATACACTCTGCCTCCCTTCACTACTGGAGCAGTATAGAAAGGGACCTATTTTGAAGTCTGACTTGTAGCAGTACGAACTATGTAATAGTCTTTAAGGTTCCACATATTTTTGTCTTTGTTTTGTTTCGTTTCGTTTCTTTGGATTTTGCCTAATATCCTTCAGTTGTTTGTTTGTTTGTTTGTTTGTTTATTTTTGGTATCTCCAGTTCATCATTTGATCACATGAGGGTGCAGTAGCCTGTGTTTTTCCTCTGAGAAAGAATGGTAGCCAAGAATGATTAGAAATGAAAACTCAAAGGATGTAATGCCTTTTGTCAAAACCTCTCCTTCTTATACCTTTCCCCCACATACACTTCGCTTCTGTGGCTGAAATGGAAGATCCATGGAACAGGACTTTGAAAATGAACTTTATACCCATTTCCAGTGTCCAAATTGACCTTTCGTGGCTCTGGGTTTGGCATCTCTGGTTACCATGCTGGGATGGGGATGATGGGAACTGTAATCCAAGACCCAAAGCAAACTGCTACTCCCAATTAGACTAGATTCGTTGAATGCCTCTGAGATTTGCATACCTGTTGACTTACACTTCTGGAATTGATGCAGCCACTGTACTTTAGCTAGGACCAGCATTCAGGATTTAGCTCAATGCATCTGGAAGGTGGGAATACAGAACTAAACAAATGGGAGCTGACGGCAAACACTTTGCACATTCCAGTTACTGAATGGTAGATGTAGTCTCCTTTGCCTGAATAACAGGAGTGTAACCTAATGTTTGCAAATGCTGTGTAGTCATTATTAACTGAAACAATCATATGAATGGTTGTACACTGGAAATTAGTATAAAATCTGGAAGAAGGTTGTGCTGTGTGTAATTAAATACTATTAATGAAGAAAATGAAAAAGAAGTCTCAGCAGTACTCTAGTACAATTCCCAATTAATACTTGCTCAGGAGAAAATGCTACTGAATTTTGTTTTCTGGTGAACTGGATGTATGATGATGGGGTGAGATGCACTGTTTAGATCATCTTCCTTCAATACGAAAGTGCCTTAGGTCATCCTTGCTGCTAATGACATAAGTAGTGGCTGACCTAGGAGACAGAAATGAAGCAGAAGAATGAGTCATAAGAGTTCTGTGAAGCCAACAATTTGTTTATTATAAATACATCCTTCAAGCAACCAGACAGACAACTATATACATGAATATTACCAGACGGTCAATATAGAAATCAAATAGACTATGTAATTGGAAGCAGGAGATGAAGAAGCTGCATTCTCTCTGTCAAAACAAGACAAGGAGGGAATTGTGATACTGATCATGAACTATTAATATCCAACATTAAAGCAGAAGAACAACACTAAAAGAACTGTTGTGCCAAAATATGATTTAAACAACATTTCTGATGAAGTCCACATAAGAAATAAATAGATTTGCATTACTAAACTCAATAGACCATGACCCAGAAGACCTGTGGATTGAAACCAAAGATATTATTAGAGAAGAATGCAATAATACAATTCCTGCAGTGAAAAGAAAAGAAAAACCTAGATGGATGACAGAAGGAGGGTCAAATTTTACAACTTTAAAATTGTACAGGACAGGCAAGAAGCAAAAATAAAAGGTGACAGAAAGAGGGTCAGAACCCTGAATGCCATTTTTCAGCTACTGTTACACAGAAAGAGAACTATTACAATACCCAGTGCAAAGAATTAGAGAAGGACAATGAAAGGGAAAAAACAAGAGATCCCTTCTAGAAGATCCATGAAATCAAAGGGAAATTTAATCTTAGATTAGGAATGCTGAAGGACCAAGAGGGAAGCACATTATCTGAACAAGATCAAAGAAATAAATAGTATACTGAAAACCTAAACAGAAGAAGCGTGTTTCTTGTTGAAATGCTGCTATATTGTGTCCCCTGGTGAACTGAACTCTTTGGATCATCTTCCTTCAATATCAAAGTGTCTTAGATCAGGGGTCCCCAACCCCCGGTCCGCGGCCCGGTGCCTGTCCGTGGCCTGGGCTAGACGGGGCCACGGAGACAGACCTCCCACCCCCCGCATGCACTCCCCCCGCAAAGCCCCTTCGCGCGTGCGTGCAAGTGTCCCCCGAGTGCCCCCTGCCATTCGCAAGTGCGCACCTGCCCTTCGTGCATGCACGTGAGTGCACACATGCACACGCAAGGCCCCCCACTCCTTCATGCATGCGTGAGAGTGTGCAAGCGCACGTGTGGGTGCAGACCCCCGCCTGCGCACAAGGGCGGGGGGGTGCTCCGCCTTCCCCAACCAGTCTGCAGTGCTAAAAAGGTTGGGGACCACTGTCTTAGATCATCCTTGTTTCTTAAATACTAGATGGAATTTTAAAAAGCTATTCCTTCTTTTAGTGGCATTGGTGGTAAACCGGTTTGGATGTATGAATGGGAGACTTTGGGATATCCAGGCCTTTGAAGGGTGGCCTACCTGTTGATGGGTGCTACCTGCAGATGAGGGATTCTCAGCTGAGATGACTGAGCTACTGAAATCTATGGGTCTGAGCTAAAACTTCCCCAGCCTCAATGGTACAGTCAGGCATGGATACTTTACTGAACACCACAGAGTATTTTTGACAGAAAGTAGACCTGATGCCATTGTGAGTTGCTCTTTTCTGTCTCTTTAAACAATTTTTTGAAGTGACATTCATAATTCCTGTACTTCCTTTACCAGCCTGAAGGAATGCAGAGGAAGCTTGTGACTGTTGTTGACCTGGATCCAGAAACACAAGGAAAAGGTAAGTAACACTTAACTCTTTATTCTTCTCCTGTGCTTCCCTTCTTTGCTTCTTGAGGAGTCGCCATCTTAGTCTGTTGCAGCAAAAGCAACACAGAGTTCTGCAGCACCTTAAAGACCAACAGGTTTTATTTGGCATAAGCTTTCATGGACAGCAGGGCACGTCTTCTCCAGATATGGTCTGGTTCCTGTTTTCTGTATCTTTGTTGCAAGATCTGTAGTTGCTGGTGAGCATTCTTTTCAGTTCAGGGGTGGTGAGGTGAGGCTGTCTGTACAGCCAGGACAGGGAACAACACAGTCCTACCAGTCGTAACCTATGTTCTTCTTCGTGGTCTCTGTGAATGCACACAATTGGGTTATTCTGCGTCTGTACAGGACCTCTTGGAAGTTTCTAGAGCTTAAAGACATGTGATTAGTGGGATGTTCCCCTGTGGAGCGCATGCTCCGCCCGCCTAACGTCCCCTCAGTTCCCAAGAAGTCCACCGCTGTCAGAAAAATCGATGGAAACGACAACATGACAGATTTGTTGGTAAGTAACCTCTTTTTTTGCAGCTAAACCCACTCCAACACTTCACTGGCAATCTAGAGCTCATTCTGGACAGTCACACTTCCCTTTGTCCAACTTTGTCCCCCTTTCTTCATTCGGAAAACTATTATTAGAGAAGAATGCTGCCCGGGGGTAGCCTGGGTGTGGAATGTCTTTTATTCTATTTTTATCTTTTCTTCTATGTTTTAAATTTTTAATTGTTTAAATTAGTTATTGGTTAATTTAAAATTATATGTCTATTTTTATGTTATGATTTAATTAATTTTGATAATTTGATTATTATTGTATTTTTGATTTATTAATTTGTAATCTTTCTGGTCTTTTCCTTTTTTCCCTTCTTTTTGATTGACATGGAGTGGAGGGCCTACCCCTCCAGCGGGGGTCCTCGAAACATCAGAGTGATTACGGGTAGAGAGAGATATGGTGTTGGCACAGTTCCTACTCGTTACAGAAGAACGGTGAACAGATGTTTGAAGGCTGTTCACTATTCTGGCACTGTGACCAACCGTCAGACTCAAGGTAGTCAGACCAGCCATCCCTCCACTCTAAATCTGGTGTTGCTGAACGCCAGGTCTGTATCCAACAAATCCCAGATTATCCAAGACCTTATCCTGGAGGAGGATGCAGACCTGGCATGCATAACTGAGACTTGGATGGGTAGGGAAGGGGGCATTCCCTTGACCCTTGCCTGCCCTCCAGGTTATGCAGTCCAACACCAGGGTAGACTGGAGGGGCGGGGGGGGGGGGAGTAGCTATTGTCTATAAAAACACTCTAGAGTTTGTTAGATGCTCCGCGGTGGTGACACCAGGTCTAGAGGCCCTACACGTGTCGATTGGGGGCAGGGATGGTATTGGGATCTTGCTGGGTTACCGCGCTCCCCGCGACCCAGCCATTTCCTTACCAGAGCTGGCGGACTTCGTCTCTGTAGTACTGTTGGAATCTCCGAGGCTTTTGGTCTTGGGTGATTTCAACATCCATGCAGAGGCAGAGGTTTCCAGTCTGGCTCTTGAGTTCTTGGAAACCATGGCTTCCTTAGACATGTCCCAACATGTTAACGGCCCTACCCACATGTGCGGTCACACGTTAGACCTGGTGTTCTCCCCCGAGCGAAGTGAGTGTGGTCTGATGGTGACCGACCTTGTGTCTGTCCCCTTGTCATGGTCGGATCACCGCCTAATTAAATGCAACCTCTCAGTGGCTCTCCCTCCCCGCAGGGAGCAAGGCCCTATTTTAATGGTCCGCCCTCAAAGGTTACTGAATCATATAGGATTCCAGGACTCCATGAGAGGGATTCCGGCTGATGTAACTGGCGCTCCTGTCGAGGCTCTGGTTGATGGTTGGCTTGCCGCCGCTACCAGGGCTGTTGACACGATCGCTCCTAAACGCCCTATCCGTTGCAGAGCTTGTTCAGCACCCTGGTTTAACCAGCAGCTGCGAGCTATGAAGCAAAGTAGGAGAAGGCTAGAGCACAAGTGGAGACGTAACCCGATGGATGATAATTGTAAAGCTGTCAGGATCGCGACTAACCTTTACCTTACCAGGGTGAGGGCTGCCAGTCGAGCTTACTTCACTGTTCGGATAAGCAAAGCTTCAAATCAGCAGGCAAAACTTTTCCGTATAGTCTGCAATCTATCCGGAATTGGTCTAAGGCCTCCTACTAGTATTTCACCTGACCAATTTGCAGCATTTTTAAAATCTAAAGTGGAGGCCATCCGCCGGGAGCTCTCTCCTTTTTTGAACACAGTAGATCGAACAGAGATATCCAGCCTTGTCTGATGAGACTCGATCTCTTTCAGCCTGTGATGCCAGATATGGTGGACAAAGCGCTTGACCACTGTCATGCCACCACCTCCTCCCTTGACCCTTGCCCAGCCTGGCTAATCAAAGCAGCCAGGCCTATAACAACCGAATGGGCCACTGCAATAATTAATGGGTCTCTCCGGGTGAGACACTCATTAGGCCCATTAGGAAGAAACCAAGTTTGGCAGTGGACGACATTGGCAATTATAGGCCCGTCGCCAATGTTTCTTTCCTTAGCAAAGTGGTGGAGAGGGTGGTGGCTGACCAGCTCCAGGCCCTTTTGGATGAAACCAATGCCCTGGATCCATTTCAGTCGGGCTTCAGGCCGCGCCATGGCACAGAAACAGCACTGGTCGCACTGTTTGATGACCTGCTGAGGGAGGCGGACAGGGGCAAAATGTCTCTGTTGGTCCTTCTCGATATCTCAGCCGCCTTCGATACCGTCGACCACGGTATCCTCCTGGGGAGGCTCTCCGAGCTGGGAATCGGTGGTCTGGTGCTAGCCTGGCTCCGATTCTTCTTGGAGGACCATCCCCAGAGAGTACAGCTTGGAGAGAGTGTATCGGCTCCATGGAATCTTAATTGCGGGGTTCCGCAGGGCTCGATTATCTCCCCAATGCTGTTTAATATCTACATGAGGCCACTGGGTCAGGTTATCAGGGGGTGTGGGGCTTCGTGTCATCAGTACGCTAATGACACCCAGCTCTACATCTCATTTTCTCCATCAACAGTGGATGCCGTTCTGTCCCTGCAGCGCTGTCTGGAGGCTGTACTGGGGTGGATGCAGTTGAATGGTCTGAGGCTGAACCCGGACAAGACGGAGGTCCTGAGGGTGGGTGGCCCTGATGTCAGTGGTTTGGGGAACTCCCTCTCTTTTTTGGGGGGGGTGACTCTCACCACAAAGAATTAGGTTCACAGTCTGGGGGTCCATCTTGACCCGGCGCTCTCCATGGAGACCCAGGTAGCATCAGTGGTCCGTACCGCCTATTTTCATCTTTGTCTCTGACCTCTAGATTCCTGTCCTTGCACAAAAGAACTTCAGAGACAGATGCATCAAGAGGTTCAACACTTCCTCTCTCGACTTAATAAAGACAAGGTTTTTCTTGTTGGTGTGTTATTGTTATGTGCTGTCAAGTCACTTCTAATTCATGGTGATGCTAATGGGTTTTCAAGGTATGCGGGATATTTCAGGAGTAGTTTTACCAGTTTCACCCCACCTCCCTCATCCAGTGGTTTTCCATGGCTGAGTGGGGGTTTGAACCCAGGTCTCCTGAGTCCTTATCCATCACTCCATCTACACTACCTGTCAGGGTTTTCTTACTTCAGTGCAAATATCCAGACAGATTTGTATGTATGAGTACCTTATTGTGTATAGCATAACAGTTTCCCCGATGGACTATGAAACAAAGCAGGTTACGTCTGGCTTCATCTAAAACAGTCACTGTCTGGTAAGGAGAACTACCTACTTTAACATCTTGAGGGGTAATTGATTGTACAACTCAGCTTATTATAGCCAGAATGCTTACGGTAACAAACCCTTTGAAAATGTGTGACTGCTGTTAATAATACAATTATCACATTCTGTACCTACCTTATTCTGTCCCACCCTAATAACGAGAACCAGTATGCATATAAACCCACTGAATTGTGGCTGACAGGCTTCCACTATATTGGAATTAAATTAAAGAAAGTGTTAGCTTTGTTATCACCCATCATTGATGTATGAATGATTCTTAACAGCCACCACTTAAATCTCTAGCTGTCATTTCCAATGGCTGTCAATGATCTATTACATATCATTCCCTCTGCTGTATAAATGTCTGTCTACTGAGACTTCACAGTCCATGAAAGCTTATGTCAAATAAAACTCATTAGTCTAAAGGTATAACAGGATTCTTTCTAATTACTTAAGTGGACAATTGTTTTATCAGACTCCATTCTCTTCAAGTCTCTCTCTCTCTCCTCCTCCTCCTCCTTCTTCTTCTTTTTTGTTAAGAGAGTTTCCTGACATTCTGTTTTTATCCCAATTGCTTGTGTTGCTTTCTCTTCTCTTCCCCTCTCCTCGCCTGCCAAGTACATGTTTGCCAGTCTTTTCCTAGCATTTTACTCAATTTTCAGAGGTTCATATTTGTGCTTTGTTTAGCAGATGACATTGACTGGCTGTTTATACAGAACTGGATTACTTACAATAAGTTAGACAGAACCAATCAGTTTTCCAGGTAGTCACATCCTAAGCACATCTCACTCAGTACACTAGGACTTACTAAAGTAGCAGCAATACTTTTACAAGCAATTGTTCTTATGAGAAGACTCCCTACACTTAGTCCAGATCTAAAAAAATTCTACCATTTTCTAAACAGCTTGAGTATGTTTTACAGCAACATGAAAGTTACGATGTTGTCTTAGAAATTCTTGTAAGACAAATGAATACTCTTTTTTTATAGTTAAAAGGATGCTGCAACATCCTTCATGCACTCTTTAAGAATAAATGTACATGCCATTCAATGTGAATAAGGGTACTTGTCTACAGATCAATGATCCATGCAGCTATGTTTGCAGATCACAGGTATGAATGTAATGTGTGAACAGCCCTGTTTTTCTGTTAAGTGCCTGTGTGAAACCTCTGTCTAATTCCATTCACAGCTGATTGCAGAGAAAAAAGGCCAAAGCAATGCTAAAGGGGTTTTATGTGAAAGTAATTGGTGCTTCTGTTCTCTTTTTCTATTCTTTTTTTCCAGGCGGCGTCCAGAGAGAGAAAGTTGAAGCCAAGGATTTAGGTGATATGGTTCCTGGCACAGAACCTGAGACCAAAATTAGTGTCCAAGGCAAGTGCTTTTTTGTTTAAAATAAAGAACCCTACAACTGTAGATGTCAGCAGGATCAAAGGTCAACTGAGGCAGCAACATTTGCTACAACTCATTGCATTCCATTGCATTGCCTTCCCTTCTGATCCCACTGAGCACAAGTCTATGCAAAGCCACTCCCACAGGTAAAGTGACCCAAGGGTTTGGGGAAATTACTTTTTTAGACTCCCTAAATCTCCTAGCCAGGCTGGGGAATTTGGGAAGATTGTAGTTAAAAAACAAAATCAGATTGTTTTTCAAAGTCTAAATGGTCCTGCTCCCACACAAGGCTGCAAAGGAAAGAACCCAAAGTTAAACACTTAGTATAGTAGTTCTTGATGCCCAAAAGGTGACTGCAGAAGTGGGAAGCAATCCTGCAAAGAGCTGTTGATGTTCAAGGTCTTACAAAAGCACAAGGCACATCTCCTTTCTGCACCCAGATTGACATGTTAGCGTTTGTATTTGTGCATGTATGTGATCAGGTGATCCCGTGGCTCAGATTGTTGAAGACTCAATTGATGGGAACAACCTGAAACATCTCATCATAACCCCTTCTGGCTGTGGGGAGCAGAACATGATCACAATGACACCAGCAGTTATCGCCACCTACTACCTTGACACCACAGGCCAGTGGGAGAAGATTGGGGTGGATCGTAGACCCGCTGCAATCAGCCAGATCTTGAAAGGTAAGACAAGCATTTATTTGGGACTTGCTCTTCCACCAGCTGATGCAAAACTTTAAAAGTAATAATATACAAAGTGAAAACCATTATTTAGCTCTAAGCATGTTGTCAACACAGAGAGAAAAATATTTTCTCTAAAAAATAGAAAAGCTCAGCCAGCCCTATGTAAAATCCATGGCTGCCCATCAGTGCCACTCTGTTGTCTTTCTTCTGTCCTAAAGCTGTTTGCATGGCATCACGTCTATGCTTCACCTACCCTTGGTCCCAGCCGCCTGACGGCCGTTAAAACGGCCTGGATTTGGCGTGCTGGCGTTTGCCCGCCAGCCTGGATGGAGCGAGACTGATTTTAAATGTGGTCATCCAATGGGCGGGGGAGCGCAGGTATTTAGGAAAGCGCTCACCCGCAGTTCGTCCTCTTTCCTTTTCGGGCACCCCTCCCGCCCGCCCTATTTCTAATGTGATTTTTGGTTGCCATTATGGGGCCGGATAGGAATTTTTGATTTCCATCCTGATTGGCTGTTGGATGGGAGGATTTTTCGCCTATCCCACACTGGAAAGGGGTTGTTTGCAATTTGGGTAATTTGGTCACACTGGCGGGTAGTGCGGAAAAACAGATGTTTCGGTGTGTCCCATTGGTAATTTAAGGTAAGCCAACAGCGCATCCGACCTCCCGGCTCTGCGGATCGTGCGATTACAGGGCCGGTTCGGGAAGGATGCGCTGGGCCACTTCCGGACCAACAGTCATCAAATAAAGATGTCTTGAGGTCTGGAGGTGTTTATTAGCGGCAGGCCGGGTTCCTGCTGTCTGTGAGACAGTGGAAACCTGGGGCCGGGGACTCGCCCTATTGACAAGCAAGGGGTACTGATTACCCCTACCTGTTACCATTTCCGCACTACTGCAGGCCCCTTATATTGAGCCAATTGATGGCTAACTTCAAATATTTGTAAATAAAGTGTGGACCGTATTTCAATTCCAATACTGTTGTCTCGCGTCTTTATTCCGGGCTTGGGGGGCAATGGATGTTTCTCCATCCATAAAAGTGTGTGATTGCTCCCTATTTATAGTTTCGTTTATTTATTTATTTATTTATTTAACTTATATGCCGCCCACACTACCCAAAGGTCTCTGGGTTTGTTTAGTCAAAACAAACTTTGTCCAAGGTCTTGCTCCCACTAGCCTTGGAATGTCCAACCCTTTGAGATTGCAGCTCTTGCAGAGCTCAGCTTCTGTGGAGTCCAGCACCTGCCCATCTCAAGGTTGGAGCAAAATTCTCTCTCTCTTGAGCACTACCAACTAGTATAATGCAGTATACTGTCAATACAATACAGTACAATACAACACAAATACCCATCCATTCATAAATACTACAGAATATATATTAGTTTAAATCCTCTACAAAACTCAATTACTATTAATTAAGAGCTAAAGCCTTAGAAAACAAATGACACATTTTTTCTTCTCTACTTGCTTATCATTAAACAAATTGCTTAAAATAACATTAATCTTTTTCTCCTTTTACACTGTTCTGTAAAAGCTACAATATAGTATTATTATCATTTGCTTAATACAGATTTCCACATCTATTTTGTGGTATCTCTTTGCTAATTAACATTATAGGTAAAACACAAGCAGCAGTTTAATATGCATTTCCATTTTTTTTTTTGTTTTCTCTGTTTCACATTATGTGTTTGCTTGCAATGTCTATTATTTACTCTTTCTCACAAAAACTGGCACGAACTGAATGAGCTATGTCTGCCATGTTATCTTATCAGTAACATTTTGTACCAAAATAATTGGCTGTAATGTAAAGTGTATCCTTAGCTGTAGTTTTTCAGTAATACTTTCACTTTTAATGCACCTTCAAGCACATTTTAAAAGAACTTTTCATTCCTAGGGCAACACCTCCGCGTACCATAAGCCAATGGTTCCCAAACTTTTTCGACTCACAGCTTACTTGACTTATTGGCCACTAGCTGCAGCTCCCCCAATATAATACTTTGGGTGAGGGGGAAGAAGGAAGGGGGGGGGGGCAGCCTGAGTATTTCTGAGGATTCTGCAGCATCCCTGGTTAGTTTTGGCAGCTGAGTGCCGCAGCACAGAATTTTCAGAACCACTATCATAAATTCAATTTTTTTCAATATTAACAAACCTAGCATTCTACAGCTTTCCTTATTCTCCTCCGTTTCCTCTTTTTTAAGGTTATGCCCAGCAGTTGACATATAAGAAACCAGATCATTCATATGCTGCATGGATACATCGCCCGTCTAGTACTTGGTAAGGCCAGGATAGCTCTGAAGGAGTCTGAATCAGAGACTTCTTTTCAAACCTTCTTGCTTCCTATTCAGCACTAACTCTCATGAAGGTCCCCATCTATGTGTACTACCATGATTTGGTGCCCAGCACATATTTCTCAAAGCTGAGCCACTAGTACTGTAATGCTCTAGGTCATTCTCCATCTGCCTGAGCCTTTTTCCCTATCCAACTCCACTTCATGTTAGTGAAGAGATGGGTGTGTGTGCGCTATTTTTATCTTGACTGTTCCTGGTCTTGTTCAAAACACTGGTGGTTTGAACCTAGAGGTTCTTCTCCTTTCTTGTATGACTACTGAGAACCCCTCCTTGCTAACAACCACCCTGCCATGTTTGGCTCACAAGTCAGGTGTACAGCCAATTATATTGTCTTTATTGAGATGGTTGGGCTGATCCTTAATGTTCTTTGCAGGCTGACAGCATACGTTGTAAAGGTCTTTGCCATGGCTTCCAAGTTTGTAAATACCATTAGCACCGAAGTCCTCTGTGGAGGAGTGAAGTGGCTGATTCTGGAGAGGCAAAAACCAGATGGGATTTTCCATGAAGATGCCCCTGTGATCCATGGAGAGATGGTGGTATGCGTTTTTTCTGCTATGAATGGCATTTCTTGTGAACAATCCAGAGGTTCTCACAGGGAAGAGCACAGGAATTAATTTTGAAACTGCATTATAGCCAGGTGGACATGAGGTGCAAAGAAAGGATAGGAATAGCAATATGGATATTAGGATATCCCAGAGCTTGAATAAGTTACTTTTTGGACTAAAAGTCCCAGAAATTTCCAGCCAGCGTTGACCATAGCCAAGGTGGCTGGGAGATTCTGACAAAAAGTAACTTTTCAATTCCCTGGGAGTTCCTAAAGACAAGGAGGAGTCATTGTGAGAGTGGTTTGAATAGGGTTTTTCTAAAAAGAAAAAGGCAGTAGATCTCAAGAGGTTTGAAGGAGGAGAATGTGATTATGAAAAGTGGAAAGGTGATTGTAGGGGATGGAATGACAGAAGACAAAAGAGATGACAGTAGGTGGGATGTTGGAAAACAGGTGCAGGGGTGCAGCGGGTGCACAGCTCAGTGGTGGAATGACACCTGGGGTAGATGGGAGAGAGGTATGACTGTGTTCCTATGTTAAGGAATGTAAAGGGAGATAAATGAGAGGATATTGCTACCTGTAGGGGAGTGGTTTAGTAATGAGGATTCAAACTGTGAAATGGATATATCATGTCATAGAGATGGCTGCACAAGAGAGTCTTAAGACAAGGAGGAAATTAGCAGTGTGGGAAGTTGCCTTATACTGAGCCAAACCATTGATGTGTCAGCTCAGTATTGTGTGATCTGATAGGCAGCAGCTGATTGTGGCTCTGATCATCAGCTTCTTATAGCAAAACTCAAGCTTAAACTGAAGAAAGTAGGAAAAACCACTGAGCTAGTCAGGTATAATCTAAACCAAATCCCTTATGAGTACACAGTGGAAGTGAAGAACAGATTTAAGGAACTCGATTTGGTGGACAGAGTGCCTGAAGAACTATGGATGGAGGCTCGTAACATTGTACAGGAGGCAGCAACAAAAACCATCCCAAAGAAAAGGAAATGCAAGAAAGCAAAGTGGCTGTCCAACTAGGCCTTACAAATAGCAGAGAAGAGAAGGGAAACAAAATGCAAGGGAGATAGGGAAAGTTACAGAAAATGGAATGCAGACTTCCAAAGAATAGCAAGGAGAGACAAGAGGGCCTTCTTAAACGAACAGTGCAAAGAAATAGAGGAAAATAATAGAAAGGGAAAAACCAGAGATCTGTTCAAGAAAATTGGAGAGATTAAAGGAACATATTGTGCAAAGATGGACATGATAAAGGACAAAAATGGGAGGGACCTAACAGAAGCAGAAGTCATCAAGAAGAGGTGGCAAGAATACACAGAGGAATTATACCAGAAAGATTTGGATATCCTGGACAACCCAGATAGTGTGGTTGCTGAGCTTGAGCCAGACATCCTGGAGAGTGAAGTCAAGTGGGCCTTAGAAAGCATGGCTAACAACAAGGCCAGTGGAGGTGATGGCATTCCAGTGGAACTTTTTAAAATCTTAAAAGATGATGCTGTTAAGGTGCTACACTCAATATGCCAGCAAGTATGGAAAACTCAGCAGTGGCCAGAGGATTGGAAAAGATCAGTCTACATCCCAGTCCCAAAGAAGGGCAGTGCCAAAGAATGCTCCAACTACCGTATAATTGCACTCATTTCACACGCTAGCAAGGTTATGCTCAAAATCCTACAAGGTAGGCTTCAGCAGTATGTGGACCGAGAACTCCCAGAAGTACAAGCTGGATTTCGAAGGGGCAGAGGAACTAGAGACCAAATTGCTAACATGCGCTGGATTATGGAGAAAGCCAGAGAGTTCCAGAAAAACATCTACTTCTGCTTCATTGACTACGCAAAAGCCTTTGACTGTGTGGACCACAGCAAACTATGGCAAGTTCTTAAAGAAGTGGGAGTGCCTGACCACCTTATCTACCTCCTGAGAAATCTATATGTGGGACAGGAAGCAACAGTTCGAATTGGATATGGAACAACTGATTGGTTCAAAATTGGGAAAGGAGTACGACAAGGCTGTATATTGTTCCCCAGCTTATTTAACTTAATACATCATGCAAAAGGCTGGACTGGAGGAATCCCAAACCGGAATTAAGATTGCCGGAAGAAATATCAACAACCTCCGATATGCAGATGATACCACTCTGATGGCAGAAAGTGAGGAGGAATTAAAGAACCTCTTAATGAGGGTGAAAGAGGAGAGCGCCAAAAATGGTCTGAAGCTCAACATCAAAAAAACTAAGATCATGGCCATTGGTCCCATCACCTCCTGGCAAATAGAAGGGGAAGATATGGAGGCAGTGACAGATTTTACTTTCTTGGGCTCCATGATCACTGCAGATGGTGACAGCAGCCATGAAATTAAAAGACGCCTGCTTCTTGGGAGGAAAGCGATGACAAACCTAGACAGCATCTTAAAAAGCAGGACATCACCTTGCCGACAAAGGTCTGCATAGTCAAAGCTATGGTTTTTCCAGTAGTGTTGTATGGAAGTGAGAGCTGGACCATAAAGAAGGCTGACCGCCGAAGAATTGATGCTTTTGAATTGT
Organism: Intellagama lesueurii; assembly: GCA_037013535.1. Classification (NCBI taxonomy): domain Eukaryota; kingdom Metazoa; phylum Chordata; class Lepidosauria; order Squamata; family Agamidae; genus Intellagama; species Intellagama lesueurii. Next base: position 134,645,945 of record JBAJHW010000002.1, read on the forward strand.
GGTGCTGGAGGAGACTCTCGAGAGTCCCCTGGACTGCAAGGAGAACAAACCTATCCATTCTGAAGGAAATCAACCCTGAGTGCTCACTGGAAGGACAGATCCTGAAGCTGAGGCTCCAATACTTTGGCCATCTCATGAGAAGAGAAGACTCCCTGGAAAAGACCCTGATGTTGGGAAAGTGTGAAGGCAAGAGGAGAAGGGGACGACAGAGGATGAGATGGTTGGACAGTGTCATCAAAGCGACCAACATGAATCTGACCCAACTCCGGGAGGCAGTGGAAGACAGGAGGGCCTGGCATGCTCTGGTCCATGGGGTCACGAAGAGTCGGACATGACTTAACAACTAAACAACAACAACAACTCCAGGGCTTTTCAGGCAGAATTTCTTCCTAACCTTTCCTGGAAGTCACCAGTATTCTCTGGTGCTCTCAAGGACTAAGAAGCTCATCCCCATATAAGCTTCTGAATGTGTTCAGAGTGAGATAGTGGTTACATTAAAAACCACTGTGATGGTGTGAGAGAAAGTTATTTGACTTTTGATAGAAAAAAGTAGGTCTCATCAAGAAACCAAATGTATCATTTTTCATGTTAATTTTGTCTACAAAGAACATACTGAGTATGACAGAAGCGAAAAGGGATGATGCTTCCCACCCTTCCCAAAAGGAGATTCTTTTTGAATGCCTTACACACACCCCTTCCTTTGCTGAGTCCCATTCTTCTTGTTACATTCTAATGATCAATCTCAAAATCATGCACAATAAATGCATGATATGTGAGAGGAACATCATAGCTGTGACAAACACTTTGTTCTGGACACTGCACTTTAGGAAGGATGGAAATCAAGCCCTATGAGGAAAGACTGCAAGAAGTGAACATGTTTAGCCTTGAGAAAAGAAGACTGAGGGGAGGTATGAGGCTGAACAGTTAACCCTCTTAACTGTTAGAGCAGTAGAACAATGAAAACATCTACCTCGGGAGGTGGTGAGTGCTGGAGGCATTCAAGAGAAAATTAGACAACCATCTGTCAGATATATTTTGCTTTGGATTCCTGCATTGAGCAGAGGATTGGACTCAATGGGCTTATAGGCCCTTTCCAACTCCATTATTCTGTGACTCTATGAAACAGGTCTTTCATGACAGGGGGGCACTTATGTAAATAAAAAATAAGATAAATTCATCATCTTGTTCAACCTTTATATGCTCAGCCTCCCCCCCCCCCCCCCCATACACCATCTCTTCTTACAGCATCAGAAGTGTGGCTCTCTTTGGGACTTTACAATTACGTATGTAAATGCTGCATTCATTTGCTGTTTTCTTCCTTGCTTATTTCCTTATAGGGAGGCTATAAGGGTGCTGAACCAGAGGTGTCATTAACAGCTTTTGTCCTGATTGCTCTGCTGGAGTCCAAAGAGATCTGCAAAAATCACATCAACGTAAGTATCTCCATGATGAGACATATTGTAAGAGACGGTCACCTCCGACACGTTCTCAGATCTTTTCTGCATTACCAATTTTCTGTTCCTTCCTGGCCTAACAGTGAGCCTAACGTGGGCCTTCAGGAGTAAAGAAAACCCAACCCATTGCATCCTTCATTTTCCAAAGGCACGAGTCATTGATTTTTAACCTGTCACTTATATACTCTTAGCACAGAATTTGGGATGGGGTGCAGAGGGGAGAGGTAAAACTCAAGAGAGATTGGGCGGGGTGGAGAATTGGCTGAAAATGTCGGGAGACTGCTTGTTGGTGGGTGGCAGTGAGGTCACAGCATCATCATTTTCTGTTTTGCTTTGGTGAAGGGGGGGTCCTTATCCCACCCTCCCCCAATTGCCCTACATATTTTGCTTTGTGGGAGATTCTGAGGGATAGGGAATTGACAGCCATGAGCCTGTAGCCACTGGGAAGGTGTGCCGTAAGGCCAGAAGTAAGTTAATTCCCAGCTACCCAAGTTAACACATGTCATTCCCTGCCCCCATTTCACTATCTACAAATGGTGTTGCAAAATGTGAGGGCAATTGTGGCATAGAATTTATTTAAAGCTTTAACCAGGGCCACCACAAGACCTTTAAAAAATCGCTTCTCCCCTTATATGAATTGGCCATTTGCTACAGATGAGTCCCTCTGCCTTCTGAGAGTAAACCAGACATTCCAGGGAATGTAGATTTCCTATGATTATTCCGATTCCCTTCTCACAACTGGGTTTTCCTCAGATTGTGAGATAAGTTGTCTCAGTAAATAAACTTGCATGCTAACCTCTTGTTAGCCTTCCAGTGGCCAGTCACAGCACTTACAAATGCTTGATAGGTGTCAAAGAAAATAATGGCATGACATGCTGACATTTCTTACCACTTAAGGAACATTTATGAAAACATGCTAAGTGCATTGTTTAGTTTGAATCTGAAATGCAGCTGGCAGAACTATCTGGATAAGTTCACTTTTTACTCAGAATCCAGTTGAATATTTGCACCTGCATAAGTGTAATAGTGTAAGAACTGCTGGATAGCTCAGTGGTTTAGGTATCTGGCTGCATAGCCAGAGGTTTGGAGTTAGATTCTCCACTGTGCTTCCTTGACATGAGCTGGACCTGATGATCCATAAGATAACTTGCAGGTCTGCAGTTCTAATATTATCATTAACTTCAAGCAGCAAATAACTGCTACATAGCAAGTCCCTACTTGCCACACATCTAGAAATTCAATTTGAGACATATTAATTACTGGCTATTTGGTGCTCCGGCTTATGCCATTGTACTTTCACGGGTACTGCTTTAAACACTCACTTGCATGTTTAATTGGCTTTTAGTCCTAATTTGAGAGCTAGAAAGGTGGGGCATATAGTATATTTATAAATAGGTTTCTGTCAGCTAGAGCTGAGAATGCAGTCTGAGATGGCTGCTTAAACTGCACTCGGGGGTTCTGCTGCCTGCTGTTGGAAGCCCCACTTTTTTCCATGATGCTTTGCTTGTGCATTTGTAAACCATGCAGAGGCTCTCTTAGAAATAATAATTGTGTGCCATAAAGTCAATTCTAAATTATGGTAACCCTTTTCAGCATTTTCTAAGAAGAGAGTACTCAGAAGATGTTTATCATTCCCTCCTTCTGGGGGCATCCTGAGACTGTGCAGCTCGCCCAAGACCACACAGGCTGATTCTTCTAGGATGCATGATACCTAATTCACTGAGTTATCTAGCCAACAAAGACACCCTTAAGTCCTCAGGTATTTCATATCTGAAGGAAACTGAACCCAGCAGAGCTGCCCCAGAAGTGGGGCATCCAAATGGGCCATGTCTGAAAATCATTCTCCACCCACTCCTAATGTATAAGTACTTCTTTCTTCTCCTCTTTTCAATCCAGATTCTGGACAACAGCATCAACAAAGCTGCTACCTATTTAGCTAGAAAATATGATACCTTGCAAAGACCTTACACTACAGCTCTCACAGCCTATGCTTTGGCCCTAGAAGGGCGGCTGAAGGATGACCAGGTTCTCATGGCAGCATCAACAGGTAAGGTACATTTATACTAAAGTACGGGATGATAAAACAGCAGGCTGTTCATGTTAAAAATAGAAGGGATGAGTAATGAGAATGAACTGGAGGAAGAAGAATGGGTGCACCAGGGATAATCTATATATCTCTTTCTGTGTGCATTCTTACATCATACTGGAAGTTAGTGCAGTATAATTATGCTGCTTTGAACCTGACTGGTATTGATGGCCTTGGCAATGTTGGAACTCTTTGTCCTTTCAAATAGCACATGGAGGATTCTTCTGTAATGAGTTTTTTTTAAAATTCCAGTATTTGTGATTATTCATTCATTCATTCATTAAATTTCTGACCCACTCATATAGTAGCAAACTACAACTCTGGGTGGCTTACAACAGAAAATGAACATAAGATAAAATAAAACAACAAATAAAGGCAGACTCAGCCTCCATCCCCACAACCCACCTAGACACCTATACGTACAAAAGTCCAAGACGGTGATGGCAATAGTGCAAAATAAATAAATTAAGCAGTTAAACAATTTAAATAGGGGGAAGGTTCTCAAAAGCCTATCTGAAAAACAATGCTTTTCTTTGTCTTCTAAACATTAGGAGGGTGGGAGCCTGCCACACCTCCATTGGTAGTGAATTTGATAAAGAGGCAGCCACCACTGAGAAGACTCATTTTCTAGTTGAGGACTTCTGGGCCTCCCTTGAACTGGCCACTCATATCATCAAGGACTGGGAGGTGCAGGTGGAATGAGTGGTAGATCTGAGGGAGAGATACTCCGATAGGTAGCATAGTTCCAAACCATTCAGGACTTTGTAGGTCAACATTAACACTTGGCTCAGAAGTGTACTGGCAGCCAGTGCAAATGGACCAGAACTGGGGAGACATGATCATATATCTTGATGCCCCCAGCCTGGCCACTGCATTTGGCATGTGCTGCAGCTTCCGAATCGCCTTCAAGGGTAACCCAGCATGGAGGGTATTGTAATACTGTAGTCAATTTCAAGATTACCAGTGAATGAACCAGTGTCATTAAGGACTCCCTGTCTACAAGGTGGACAATCTACCTAAGTTGAAAAAAGGCAGACCTGGCCATGGCCAAGATCAGATTATCCATCAGGATGGCTGAGACCAGAAGCACTCAGATGACAAACCTGGTCCTTCAGGTTGTATTATTCCCCTGACTGAACTCCTAGTAGATCAATTGGTGCAAAATATTTCCTTGATTAAAATAAACTGAGAGGCTTCTTTGGCAATTGTCGTGTGGTTTTTTTTAACATTGACTGAAAGGACTAGATAGGAAATTGTTGGTAGGTTGAAGGATGTTCTTCTTGGTTATCAAGAAACAGCACCCTAAGTGTTGTCTTTATTTACCACTGTTATCATTATAAATCCTCTGTGTGTATATGTGCTATTTAATTACATCCTATGGCATTACAGAAGTTTTTCCAGTGAAGGGTTTCTAGGGAGGAAGCAGTTGAGTCAGTTTTCAGTTTGTTATGCAGTACAATACATTGATAATCTTACAACAGAAATTATTATATGGCTTGTTAAGATAATAAGCTCCTATGTCCTCAAGATCTCTGTAATCAAAATCTGTTTCTTTGGTGGTAATTAGGTGGGAATCGTTGGGAAGAATATAATGCTCGTACCTACAACATCGAAGGTACCTCCTACGGCTTGCTGGCTTTGTTGAAAATGAAGAAATATGAGGCTACTGGTCCCATAGTCAAATGGCTGGTAGCGCAGAAGTATTATGGGGGAACATATGGCCAAACTCAAGTGAGTGTTTCCTTTACTGTCTTGTTGCTACAGAATTCAGGCATTGGCTTCTGAAGAGTTGTCTCTCAGGTCAGGCTACTGAAAAATGAACAGTTGTTTACTTTATTGCCTCCTTTTGGCTGTCTGAGGTGGTAAATTTGTGTCTGGCTGTTTTCCTTCAGCCAGACACAAAGAACCCTGAGAAAGAAAACAGGGTTCCTTTATGTTTCATAGTGATGCACAGAAGGTAATTTCAGCAGGTTTTTATGCTGTCCTTCAGTGACAAAATCCCATTCCAAACCATTCCACCACAGCTCTTATCTTCTTCCTGCATCATGCCATGCTGTGCTGACAGCCGCAAATGCATGGATGTGCCTACATGTGTGTCATTCACCCACTTCATTTTGTATGTTTCCTTAAGAGGTCACCAGATCTGTACTGGTGTACATGTATTAAACATGCTTGCTGCAAAAATAAGAGGCCATACCATTTCTCTAGTAAGCTCTTGTCACCAGATTTCCAGTTCTATCTAGATCTCCCATTCAAGGCAAACTGACAGACTTCATCTTACTCTTCCCATTCTAGGCGACCATCATGGTATTCCAAGCACTTGCTCAGTATGAAATCGACATTCCTACTCATAAGGACCTGAACTTGGATGTTTCTATCCAGTTGCCAGAGCGTGAGGAACCAATTCGTTACAGGATTAACTACGGTTCTGCTCTCCTGGCCCGAACAGCAGAGGTACAGCGTTTCTTTGAGCAATTTTTTAAAAAACTATTATTTTCTACTCTGAAAAAGACTGGTTATTCTATGTTTTTAAATCTAACCCACTAACTGCAAGGATTGAAAATGGGTAAGACATAACACAAGGCTAAGTGAAACCAACAATCAGAAACACATGTGAGAGCCAAAAGTGCTATATATTATGCAAACACTTAGTAGTTCTACTCATGTGTTCAGGGACAGAGGGAACTAGAATGAATGAGGAAAAGGAGCAGGCTAGTTCCTCTTTCTCATGGGTTTCTTCATATGAAAAATAATAGTCTGAGAATTAACAGAACACCTTAATCAGGCTAGTGTCATGTTATAGCTCCTCCTCTTTTCTGTGCCACAGATCAACAGCTGCTTTGTTTGTTTGTTTAACTATTGTTATATGCCATGTATGTCCTATTGTGGCGGATCTGAGGGTGAGGTAAAATAATATTTTAAAAATCTAGTGTAATTTAAACACTTTAAAACAGTTTAAACATTTTAAAACACTTTAAAATGATCTAAGAATTAAAAACTATAAGGCAAAAATCAGCCCACTGGAGTACAGAAGAAGCCATGAATTGAATCCACTCTTAGCTATCCAGCCCACCCCCCCCCACCCCCCCTAAATGCCTTCCTGATTTTGCAAGAAAAACTACTGGGTGCATTGCTTCAGGAAGGAAGTTTCACAGTGGGACAGACCTCTGACAGTACCTCTTTCTGGCTCGGGCCTAGACACATAGAAAGTAGACTCAGGAGTGCACTTGTGTAGCTACTTCTGATGTATTGCTTGGAGTTCATGACCAACTAGGTGTGACAGTGGCAAGTAAAGGATGGCTTTAGATACTGCAACTGCCCAAGACTGACACATCCATAATTAGTTGCCTTCTACCCATGATCCTATGCTCTGCTGCCAGGTTTACCTTGCTTTCATCCAGGAACTTCTGCCTGAACTCTCTTTGTTTTCCTTGCCCAGCATCTCTTTCTTCACTTTTATCACCTTCTTGGAGAAGTCCTAGAAGAGGTAGCCATGTTAGTCTGTGCAAGCATATCAGGCAAAATCCAAAGAAACAAAACAAGACAAAAACATGTGACACCTTAATATTATATTTTAATGTGTGCTTTTGTGGATAATGTCTACCTCTTCGGGCATATGGGAAAAATGAAATGCAGAATGAAATACAGACAACACAAGTAAAACATTCAAAACATTCATGGGCTTTAAGAATCCTGAGTGAGTGGTTACATCTCACATGCAGTGATCTATGGCCTATGTTTGGTGTTAAGTTCTATTGTAAACATTCCCACAGGAAACAAAAAGCAGATAACCAGGCCAGAGCTAAACAGGGGAGAAAGGGGGTTGGTGGTAGCAGTCAAAAACCCAAAGGGGGGAAAGAAAATATAGAAATAATAGTAAAAGAAGATAGCAGAGGAACCATTTATGTTGGTATAGGAATATTAACAGTTTTTATCTTTGAGCCTTGTAAAGAGAGATGGGTGTGATAGTTGTGAAGGCAAATAACAGTAGATAACAGCATAAGTATTAGTAGTAAGTAAGTAAGTTCAAGTTTATTGTATTAGCTAAAGCCGTCACAATTGTTTAAAATACAAATATGATCAAATAAAATGATGATAAAATCACAGACATATAAAATAATAAGAGGCCCTTCATATCTGGGAGTTCCCCGCACAATTGATCACAATGGCTTTCAGGAAATTAGCTCGAATATTTCTGGCCGCTTTTGCAAACAGCTTTGTTCTGTATGTAACATAAGGGTCACAGTCCAAAAGTAACCTGACCACCTTTATCTGAGGGCTTTCCTCCTGTAGAGCAGCCAAAATGTTACCCAGGAACTTTTCTCTGGGGTTTTGATAGAGCTGACAATAGAGTAAATAGTGGACAACATCCTCTATCTCACCTGCTCCACAAATACATAGCCTTAGATGTATAACTATTACGTTTGGTAATGACTTAAGAAACCTAAGCTTATATCCAATCAATTTTTATGGGTGTCCATAATGTGTATACATTTTATCTCAGCTGTTTCCCTCTGTATTCTTGATCTGTAGTGCTTCTTTTCCAAAATAGCAACTTTCATATCTTGTGCCAAGTGTCCTGGTAGTTTGAAGTGGTTGGAGACAGGTTTCTGTGTATTGTGGTTTCTGATGTCTGATTACACGAGTTTGTCCTGTTTGTTCTATGTAGAGTTCAGAGGGGCATTGTTGGCAAAAGGTGGTATATATCACATTAGTTGAGGAACAAGTGAAGGTCCTGTAATCGTGTTGCCAGAATAGATGTGTGGGCAGAGTTAGCATCTGGCTCTGTGGCAGGATTTAGTCCCCATTTCTGTGTTATTGTTTTGTGGTCCAAGACAGACATGGGGACTAAACCCTGCCACAGAGTGTATATCTCTCCCTCCAATGGGTTATTTCAGACCTGCAACACCATTTCAGTCTTGGAGGAGGAAGTAATAGTGCTCCTCAACAAAGATGCAATACAGGAGCCCTTAGAGATACTGGGGGATTACTTTTATTTCTGATATTTCACTGTTCTCAGGAAGGATGGTGGCTTGAGACCGATTTTACACCTGAGAGATTAAAAGTCATACATAGAAATCAAACAGTCTAGAATAGTGGCATTACCAATGGTATTACCACTCTGCAAGAAATGGGAGTAGTTGCTGTGATAGACCTAAAGCATGCTTAGTTCATATTGCCATCTGTTCACAATATCAGTATTTTCTACATTTTGCTATGGGTGACAAGATATTCATGTTCAAAGTGCTCCCTTTTGATCTCTCTATAGCAGCTGCAGTCTGCTATAGAGTTACAAAGTACATGGTGCCAGTTGCAGCATGCCTCAGAATCTGTGGTGTGACTCTTTTTCTGTACGCAGATGATTGGTTAATCGTGATAGGTTCAAAAGGCAAAGCACAGAAATATGTTTTGCACTTTGATGAAGCAAGTCCAAACGTCTTCCAAATTGTTTGTGTTATTGGGAACCAGAGAAGGGCAAACCTATTATGCCTCAACGCAGATTTAAATGGACAGTGAATACTATTACTCTATTGCTCCAGTTAACAAAAACGACAATGTTTCCCTCTCTGAAGGGTCATTCTACTAGAGCAGTTGCTGCATCTGCCACATTTCTAAAGAGATTCAGATGATGGATAGCTGCAAAGCAGCAACATGGTCTCAGCCACTGACATTTGTCAAACATTACAGATTGGGTGTCAGGGAGAAACTTGATACTTTGTTTGGCAGAGCACTCATCTTATTTTATTTATTTATTTACCACCCATCTGGCTACCAAGGCCACTCTGGGCAGTTTACAAAACATCTCTTCTGTATTGGGGTGACATCTGGTAAATGAGCTTGTCAGTCACCCATTGGCATGAATCACCTAGACCAGTGACAGTGAACCTTTTTGGGCCCGAGTGCCCAAACTGGGGGGGAAAAAAACAGCTGGCGGGCGGCAGCAGAAGTGGCGGCGGCAGAAGGGGGAATCCCAGGCACGGAGGTGCCTCCAGACCCCACTCCGGATCCGCCTCCAGCGCCAGGTGCTCCAGATCCTGGCCCGCTGCCTGTCGGGGCACTACCACCGTGGCTGCAGCCGCCTCCTCAGGTTTGGCTGCAGGGGGGGAAGGGTTAGCGATCCAGCGACTTATGGCTTGTGTGCCAGCAGAGAGGGCTCTGCGTGCCAGCTGTGGCACGTGTCCCATAGGTTCACCTTTGCTGACCTAGACCATGAAGAGTGAAAAGGGTGGTTCTTCAAGTGGTCACCTGTGAATTCACACAACCCACCCAGCCTCCCCTCAGTCTGCCATACAGGTGTCTTTATCAGCAGCAGACTGGGGAAACAGAGGATTAATGGGAAGGTAGGGAGCATGTGGAAAGAAAGGAGTGTGGATTAACAGAATTTTTAGGCTCTGGAATATTCTGAAATGTCCATGCAGTCACAGAAGGAACCTATTGATCTAACATCAGTTTTCCTAGTGAGTCAGTTTTTGCAAGATTTTATTTAAGTGTGGGGGTTTTGGGAGAGGGTGTGGCCCCCAGGGTCCATGGATGGGTTGTCTGTGGCCCTAACACACCTGGAGGTTGTCTAGCCCTGCCTTCATGTCTCAAGCCCTTTCACAGCAGGTTTATGAGTATAGATGTACACCTAGAAACGCGTTAAAAGAGATGTCAGGCTACCTGAAAAACTACCATACAAATATATTGTTTGATTTTTATTTCTCTTGCAGGTAGTTCGGTGGCTACATAGCCAAATACTGTAGGATTTGCTATGGGTGTAAAACTGATGAACCTCCATTTTTTTCACCATTCATACAATGTAAAGGCCAATTCAAATCAATCCCGCCATTTTTGCTCCTGATGTAGTTTTTCTTTCTGTCACTAGGGTCTTCTACTTTTTTCAAGCTGGAATGATTTGAACAGACTTTTCCCTATGTGATCAGTTGTTTCTTTCTCCAAAAGGATAGGGGACATGATTCTGGGTGGTATTTTGGTGACATGCTAAGCTGGGCATGATGTTTTGGACAGCGGGAACACCCACCTTTGTGATCTTTCTTCCTAGTCACCTAAAGTATTTTTTTAATTTTTAAAAAACAAACTACAAAGTTAAGGAATCAGATCACCTTATTACTACATTGATATACTAGTTTAGCACTAGATCACGTCTGCATGGACAAAAAAATTTGATATGAAATAAAAGCAACTCCAATGAACTATAGAAGGCTTCTATTTTTCCACAGTACATGTGTATGTGTTTGTACATTATAGAGAACTTTGGGAAACTGTTCCTTTTCCCTAGTGATATGCAATGATTTAAACTAGCTTTACAGTGAACCATAAAAGGCAAGCCAGGATTAGCAGAGGGCAGGATCAAAGGAAGAGGGGCTGTGGTATGTGGAGTGAATCAAACCACATCAGATTGAGGGACTAGTATGGACACTGGCATCAAATGAATCCACAATCTCCATGTGATCACCTACTCCAAACAGAAGCTTGAAACACCCAAATCAAGCTACAATTTGGAGCTATTTGGCTTTCCAGTATAGTGGCAGCCTCAGTCAACCTATTCCACTTATCATTCTGTGTATGTATATGGAAGGTCTAAAAAATAACCCAGACAGGTATCTATGGTCGTTGGTGGCAGATTGTAATAAAAAATAATAATAGAACAGTAGCAATAATGAATAAAACAAACAAAAAGAACATTCAAACAAAGGGCATGCTGACTCTGGTTACTTTTCAGACTAAGCTCAATCAAGGTTTCACTGTGCAAGCATCAGGACAAGGAAAAGCAACAATGACTGTTGTGACAGTGTACAATGCAAAAGTACAAGAAAATGCCCTGCAATGCAAGAATTTCGATCTTGACGTCAGTGTTGAAACTCTTCAGTTGAGTAAGTCTGAGCAGTGACTTCTTAAATTTCATAGAAATTCCAGGTTATGACAGAAGGCCTAAATTTTATTTGAATCATATGTAACTGCAACACAATCCTTACAGTGTGTTTTAAAATTTTGATCTGCATAAGATATGTGTGCACGACAAGAGGCATCTACACATGAATATTCCTGATACTTTTTATTTCATATATTTCCTTCAGAGATAATAACATTTTGTGGGCTAGGATATAAAAAACCCAGTATAATAATGAAAAAGGAAGGGCATCTTGAGATCTTCTCATGGAGTGGTTTTGTTTATTTTCTGCTTAAATAAATGAATAAATGAAATTAGCTAGGTGAACAGCTATGTTGGAACAATGGTGCAAACTCACTTTTTAAAAGCTAGTCCAGAATGGGCAGAAACAGAGGAGAAAGGAATGGTTAAAAGGCTCAGGAAACAAAGGAGGAAGCTAGGGGATGGCTAGAAAGGAGGGCAGTGCAAGGTTTCATTCCAAATGTGTAAATACCCATATCTCTTTTTCTTCATGAGACAGCACAGGAAATAGAATGCAAAGGATGTGATGCCTTGTAAGTGTCCACTAGTCTGGACAGACACAGTAGCTGCCCAGGAAATGTGGCCATGCTGATGGCTGGGGGGCTGGAGCTGTCATGCAAAAAGTACTTTTCCAAGCTCTTTCCAGCATGCAGAACTGCATCAACTCATGTGACAAATTATCTAGAGGTCTGTGGCTGTTGTTGATGCTTGTTTTAGTTCTATACTCATGCCCATCATGGCTCTCTTCAGACTGTAATTCAGGATATTTATTCATTCATTAGTATAGTATTATATGTCGATCATATTTTCCTCAAAAGAGCTCAGGTATGAGATATGGTTCTTCCTTCTCCTTGTTTTCCACATAGTGAATGAGTGAGATAGGCTAAGCTGACAAATGACCACTTGTTCAAGAGCACCCAGTAAGCTTCAAAGCTGAATGGGGTTTTTGAACTTGGGTCTCTCTCAAATCTAGCCATTGTTCTGAAGCACCCTACTTGTGGTGAAAGTTAAACGACAAAGAAACTTTAGCTGGATTAACAGACAGCTTTCAAAACATAGCTAGGTACCAGAATGTCAGACTCCTTGATGTGTACATAGCAGCTTCTTCCAAGTTTCAAACCAGTTTTAGATTCAGATCTGCTTATTCACTGCTTAGATTAGAGATGTAGACATCAGGCCTGCTCCAGATTTCCATGGGGCCCACATAGAAGAAAGGCATATACATGGAAAAAAGAAATAATAAATAAAAGGAGGGTATGGGTCCTACATAAAGACTTTTTTTATAGGGGTGTGTGTGTGTGTAAAAAATAGTGGATTTTGCTGGGGGGTAGGGGGACTGCAAGCTAATTCACATGTCCTTTTGCATTGAGTGATCACATTTTTTACCCAGTATAATTGCAACTGCATGGAAGTTGTACAAAATCATTGATTGTTTTTTCTCTCTCCTTGTGTTGTAATTTCTAGGTGAGAAGCAGCTCAAGGGAAGCTCAGGGGCTGTCAGAATCAAAATCTGCACCAAGTAAGAATGTTGAGCTTTTACAACAAGCTCATATGAAAATGGGTTGAGGTCAGATATCCTAAATACCAGCTCAAAGCATAGTATTAAATATGAAGAATTATTAAAGCACAGAAGTTAAAAACAAGTAGTCAAATTGTAGTATATAAATACACATTGAAAGGGCAATACAATTACAAAACACAACATGACCATGAACTGCAGCTGAACAGAGATAATATGAGTTGGAGAAACTGAGAGCCATTCACAAACCCAGGTAGCAAAGACAAAATGAAGTGCATTAAGCCTCTAACTCTTCTTCTGTAGACTCAAAACAGTCCCATTCTTAGCCAAAAAGAGCGTCAATAATAAAAAACACTTTCTAAAAAGTGTCCTGGTGATTTGCTTTGTACCCAGGACAGGTGTCAAAGTTTTGCAAGTTAGCTGTTGGCTCTCCATTCAAGTGGTAATTCATAATTCCTTTGATAACATTTAATTTTTTTTAATTTATTCATTTGTTTCAAAGTGTTACGCAATTCAAAACCATGTATGTCCATGAAACATAGGCAAAAATAAAAACCCAATTAAAATGTCAAGACAGATTATTTTTGACCAGAAGTGGTCAGAGCTTCACATGTATGCGGAAGCCTTTCCTCGACTTCAGCCATTGTCCAAGGGGTCAGCATCCATGAAGGTGGGTTTGATGCTGTTCTAGTGCAACACATCTGGAAGTAAAGGATTTGCCAGCTGCACACTGTTGCCTAGTGTACTCACAATGGTTTTCCATGTTTCAAGGAGGCTCCTTCTGTGTCCCCCATAACATTTAATATTATGATTTTAGTTGATGTTTATGATGTGAACCTTATTGCTGTTTTTGTGATGGTTTAAGAGATAAACCTGGGTTAATATGGAAGAGATTCAGAGCTATAACTAGAAGAAACATTAATGCTTGCTTTGCAAGTACCTACTGAATATTTCCGTAAGATTTCTCTGCTTTTATAAGTTTGAGATACTTTAACTCTGATTTGCCTTTTGGCTAAGATCAAGTGTAGTGTAGTTTAGAATTGCAGGTCAGTTGAGTTTATTCTACTCTCACAGTACATTGGCAGAAACCAAAGGACAATATTCAAAGAGCAAAGTTTTCCTTGGAAGTTGGTAAACAATCATCTTCATCCTTTTAGGGGGGGCATTCTCTCATTTGCTGGGTTTTGGGGTTCTTTTTTGTGGGGAAGGAAAGCCTTAGATCTATTCTAACTAGACCACGTAAGGGAAACATGTCAGTCTCAAGTCCACATGTTTCCCTCCCTGCTCTAGGATGGACTGCAATTCTCATCACTCCTTATCATTAGCTATACTGGCTGAGGCTGGAGGGACTGCAGTTCAATAACAACTGGAGGACTACCTGCCCCCCCACCCCCACCTCGGTCTAGGAGATGCTTATCTACAACATGCATGCTAATTAAGGGTGAAAGTGAAGGAGGGATTTTTAGCTACAGCAGGTTGAAGGTGAACCACTTTGACAGAGAACCAAATTGAGAAAACTAAAGCTGAATCCATTTCTAACCTGCTTCTTTTGCCACTTTTTCTCTCTGATTTTAGGTATCTTGGTAAGGTTGATGCCACGATGACAATCATTGATGTTTCTATGCTTACTGGTTTTTCCCCTGATATGGATGACCTTAAGAGGGTAGGTCATGCTGGATTCTGGAAATGGCTGCTGAAATTCTTTCTTGAGAATTTGGGCTAGAAAATTCTCTGTGATCAATGAAAAAGCTTTGGACCTGAGAATTAGATTTTCATACAAAATGGATAAGGGATGAATTGTGAAAACCACCCGTTCTCCTTCTGTGACATTCATGCTTACTGGGCCAAAAAGAATGGCTGTTTTCAGCCATTTATTTACTGTTGGCATCTTTTATTATCCCTTATACATGGCAGCTTGCTTCTGCAGGCAAAAATAAAGAGGCCCATGCCTCAAGGAGCTTATAGTGAAAAATGGCCTTCAGGGAGAAAAAAGAGTCAATGAAGATGAGGAACAGGGAATAAATGCAGTTTGCTCTAATTATAGGTTACATTTCATTTTTTGCCTTACAGATTAAAATTTGCAGGTTAAAGTTGAATCAATGGCCTAAATACAGTTGCTAGTCTCATTTATAGTACACTTACTGAATCACTGGGATTTATACAATTTGTTTTACCATTCAAAACTGATCTTAATTTGGACTAGAGATGGGGGTATTCGTATACGAATCTGAATACCCCCACACAGCTGGATGAAATGAGTGTCCGGCCCCCTGGGGCCAGACCATCCACTCATGCATCCGCCGCCAGCTCCACTCTCCTTTCCAATCGCTCTGGAGTTCCCGGTCAGCTATCCACTTGTCAGCCTGGCAGGGAGATTCATCTTCCCTCCTTTTGCCAGGAGTGGATAGCCAACCAGGAGCTCCAGAGAGATTGGAAGGGAGAGCGGGCGGACTTGCGAGTGGACAGTCTGGCCCCAGGGGGATGGACCCTCGTTACGTCCAGCTGTGCAGGGGTATTCGTATACGAATACCTCCATCTCTAATTCAGACTAACATTTGGATTGGTTTCTTACCAGTCCTAATGTTAACTTCTATATAGAGCTTAGGAGGTGACCACATTTTTGGTTATGAATGAGTTAATGAAATAACTATGTGAAGAAATAAAAGTAGGAAGCCTTTTTACTGTTTACCAGGCAGTTCTTTGTAACAGCTCCACCTGTAACCAGAAATGTAAGCAAACAGCAAAAAATGAGGCTTTTTCCTTTTTTCTGTGCAGGCAGTTAAATCTCACAGACCAAATTCTCTAGTGTGACTTCACAGCAAGTGAATGTGAGTTAATTCACATTTCCCTCACTGTGTAGTAACACCTTAGTAAGAATGTTGTTGACGCCAGGTCACGTGTATAACTCCCCTGACAAATGCATCTGACGTTATAAAACGTCTTTCTGACTCTTTTGAAATCCCTGTGAGGCACAGCCTTGAGCAGGTGCCTCCCAAGGGGCTTTGAACTGTACTGCAGACAAAATGTAAAGACAACTCCGCTTCTCATTTCCTTTCAACGTTTCAGCTTTCTGAGGGAGTCGACAGATACATCTCCAAGTTTGAAGTTGACAAAGTTATGACTGAAAGAGGGAACCTCATCATTTACTTGGACAAGGTAAGAGGGTTTTGGAGGGGTCCCTCGTGCTTGCTCACACAGTAGCGTCTATTCCGGGTCCTTCTGGTATTTTTTGTATTGAGGATTTGAAGAGACTAACCCAACATTTGCATCCACAGATGGGGAAGACTTTGCTGCTGGGTGCATTGGGATGCACTGGGACATCTTAATCTCGGCTGTTTGCACACATCCAGAATTGCTCCCTGATATCTCACTCACAGCACAGATTGCCTTCCCTTTTTGTCTATCTTTTTTAGTCTTTCCCCACCTTAATTCACTCTCTCTTCCCTTGTTTTACCTTGCCATGGTGTATGGAGGGGTGGGTGGTGATCAGCAGAAAAACACCCACAAGGAAACATAATCAAAAACACACATCCTAAAAGTGCATGGATCAGCACAGAACAACACATTACTAGGACCTAGAATCTACATGAGCAGATCCTGCACTGGAGCAAAGCAGAGCAAATCACGACAAAAAACAAACAAACGCTGCCACCCTGTGGTCACATAAATCGTCCCCCAAAAGCTCTGACTCTTTTGACACTAGTTTCAGCCCCCTGTTGTGTGAACACCAGGAGGCAGTACCAGTATTATGGATGCAAGGAAGGTTGAGCAGTATGAACAGGCCTGGTTTCAGAGTCAGGGAGTCCCTAGTGTGCATTTGAGGCAAGGGTATCTATGAACTGAAGAACGTGCAACGAATGTTTATTTGTTAAGAAACCATTTTCTTTTCTTGAGTCACCCAAAGACATATTTTATCTACGTCTCTAACTGCTTTAAGCCTTATATAAATTGAGAGCGTGATGTTTCACTATTTTTTTCTTTGTAAGGTTGGCTTAAAGCCTGGGATTGGACACACTTTTCTCAGTCCAAGTGTCAGATTGTGATCTTCATGACAGTTACACTCTGATTTTTACCATTATAGAACAGCACAGAAGAGAGAAGCCATAGCTGGTGGAACATTCCTTTCCTTTGAACTCTAAAAATTATAGGAATCCTCTCAGACTCTGTTTGCATATACAACAATTGTTGTTGTTTAGTCGTTAAGTCGTGTCCGACTCTTCGTGACCCCATGGACCAGAGCACGCCAGGCCCTCCTGTCTTCCACTGCCTCCCGGAGTTGGGTCAAATATACAACAATACTACAGTTTAATAGTGAGGAGGTGGCCTGGGAATTACAAAGACCCTCATCATGCCCCTTTCCTCCTTCACATAGTTTCTCTTCGCCTTTATCAACTTGGTCTCAGCTTGATGTGTGACTGTCAGCAACCTAGATTAAAATAAAACCTGGTCTCAGTTCAGAAGGGGAAATTATTGCATTACCATTCAGGGATTGCTTTTCAACAGTGTATATTATCCTCTGCTTTAGTAGTGAGACCTGCTTGGGGTTGGACAAATGTAGAATTGTTCAAGCATGTGGTGGACACAACATATGACTGGAATGTGCCTCTGTAAGTGTAACAGGTTGTCAGTGAGGCTTGACTGACAAACTATTTGCTGATTGTTGCCATACTTACGCCATCCCTGCTATGTCCTTGAACCCCATGAACACTGGATCCCTTTGAACAGCTTCTCCTGAGAGAAAGTCATTGTGTTTCTGAAACAATAAAAACAAGACAAAGCTCTTGTGGCATCCTTGAGAACTCACAAATGCATTTCAGGCTGAGCTTTTGTAGATTTCAGTCAACTTCTGTGTTTGAGGAAGTGGATTGTGGCTCATGAAAGATCACAATGAGATACATTTCTTAATCTCAAAGGTGTCACAGAAGCTTTGATTTTGTTCTGACTGCGGCTTTAGAAGCTTGACTGAGCTGCCCTGTCCTGCCAAGCCTGGACATCCACCCCGAACTGAACGATGGAAGGATTTCCTTAAGATCGCTCAGAGGAAGGAAAGACTCTCTCCACTGGAGGTCTGGAGGTCAAAGACTTATCTTCTCTTTTCTCTGATCTTCACAGGTCTCTCACAGGGAGGATGAATGCATACAGTTTAAAGCTTTCAAGTATTATGAAGTTGGTCTCATACAGCCAGGATCGGTCAAAGTGTACAGCTATTATAATCTAGGTAAAGACTCTTGTGAATTCTCTACAATACTGCTCCAATACTGAAAGACCAGTTGGGAGGTTGCACAACTGTTACTTTTACAAGTGCAGAGCTGAGGAGGGAATCTCCTGAAAATATGGGAAGGGATGAGGGACCAACTCTGCCCCAGTTTCCAAACAGCCTTCAGGTTCTAGGCTGTTTTGCCCTGACCCACCCAGGTGTAATTTTCACTCAAGGGCAGGGAATTAGACCAGAGGGACTTGATCCCTGGTTTCCCCGACTCTCTAGCATAGAGAAAGAGAAAGTGGCCATCCCTCTGGCAGCTGATCATGGGACACCACTCTCCCCTTGAGTGTCTGGTTAAAGACCCTTGTTCAGCTAGCTGGCGGCCCTTTAGTTACACAAAGTCAGCTGGATGTGTTTCTAATATTTTCCTGGGATAAATGGTCCATCTGCCTTACTTTGTGCCCTTTCAAGGGTTTTCCTTTTGAGATTTCCTACCAACGTATGAAACCTGCAACCTGTGCAGACTTGTCAACGTGCATGAGAAATGAAACTTTTCTTTCCTCTTTTCAGATGAGCAGTGCACCAGATTCTACCATCCAGCCAAAGGAAGTGCCATGCTCAGTAAGATATGCCATGGGGATGTTTGCCGGTGTGCAGAAGGTAAGGTGGGGTGAAGAGATGCTGCTTGTGCTCAACCAAATACAAGACATATTTTTCTTTCTGGGGTGTGAGTGTGTGTGTGTTGCCATATAATGTGAGATCACAGAATCATAGAATCGTCGTACATTTGGAAGGGACCTTGGAGGTCTTCGAGTCCAATATCTCTGGTTTATTGGGCATCATCTGAGATGTTACCAATGTCATCCTTCTACAGTCTGGTCCCCACCAGGTGTCTGGACTACAGCTCAATTCATCCTTGAGTATTGATTGTGCTGGCTGGGGCTGATGGGACTTGTAGCTGAAAGGGCCCAGGTTGGAGGAGGCTGATCTGTGGTCTAGAATGTGGAAAAGGCATAAGGCCCCTATTATCTGGGCCAGGGAAAGGCTCAACAAAATTATTAATTTCAATTTGCTCTTTGTTGAAACTCCTTCCCCCCCCCCCCCCCCCTTGTATCATTTGATAAAAATAGTAGTTTCTCCATTCCAGAGAGCTCTGAAGTCTTTCTGGTAAGTAAAGAGCCATGCAAATAGGTCACACTACAATTTCCACTCAGAAAAGGGGTGTATAAGAGTATTTCTCTTTCCATCATCACATCCAGTAATGTGAGAACAAGTATAATGTAGAGGCAGAATGACCAGAAAGTACCCAATACAATTCCTACTTCTTGCCCATGTGTGCTAGTAAAACTGTGGTCTCAGCCCATGTCTGCAATCTGAGTAATCTGAAGTGCTATATGGCTCATGGCTGGTATCCTGTTGCATAGCTCCATTGGTGCAAGAGGAATGATATCACTGGACAAATGGTCACTAATTAAAGGGTTCCTGCTTTCATATCTTTCATATCAGAGTAGACACAAATTTCATGCAAGGCGTTGAATTGCACACAATCTGAAATTGAAGAAGGAATACTTTAATTACTGGCAATCAGTCACTACTGGTAATGTCACTTCCATTGTGCTGGCATAGCTACGCAGCAGGATTTTGGCCAATATGTATTATCAGTTGGTATGCTTTACCTTGTTCTCTATTTTTTCTTTTATCCTGTATGCTAACCTTAAAGGAGGTCTAAAGTAATTTTAAATTTTAAAAACCCTATCAACATTCTAATCCTTCCCTAGAAATGATTTTTTTAAATTTAAAAATTCTGAAACAAAAAAGCCAATTATAAAAGGCTGGACTACTCTAGTATACAGTGGTGCCTCACTAGACGATTGCCTCGCAGGACGAGGAAATCGCTAGACGATGCCTTTTTGCGATCGCTACTGCGCTTCGCAAAACGATGTTTCCCTATGGCGATTTTCGCTAGACGATGAGGTTTCCCCATAGGAATGTGCCGACTAGTGGTGAAAAGCTGTCAGTGCAGCTGTCAGTGCATTCCGATGGGGACCCGCACTCGCTAGACGAGGTTTCCCTATGGGAGATTTTCGCTAGACGACTGCGTTTTCCCTTGGAACGCATTGAAGAGATTTCAATGCATTCCAATGGGAAAACGTGCTTCGCTAGACGATGTTTTCGCTAGACAGCGATCTTCGCGGAACGGATTAACATCGTCTAGCGAGGCACCACTGTACTGGCAGCAGGCACAGATTATTATCTGGAAAGAACTTTTTTTCTTCTGAGGTTCTCTCCAAGGTAGCACTAAAGCAGGACCCCAGGCTGCTGGTTTGAATCTCCATAGTCCTGAGAGCCCTCCAAATTGGCTGATACAAGCCCACAATGACTGTTTGCGTCTTTCCTTATCAATGAAGTTGAGAGCAAACATGGTGTTGCGCTCGGCATGTTTGTTTCCCCAGAGGGCCTCCAAGGTGCATGTGGAGCCAGAAGCACTCTGGGGAACTCAATATGCTGAGAGCAGTGGGAGCCTCACTCTATGGTGCACCCCACCTGTTTTTTTCATTTGAAAAGTCAAAAAAGAATAAGGTGGGGGGAGGTAGGCTGCTGCCTGGAAAGACTTAGGCCATGAGTTGGGAGAAGTGACTGTGGAAGGGGAGAAGAACAACAAGTGAGATTACGCTGGGAGTCCAGAAACTGTGAGGAGAGAGAAAGAGAGGAACTCCGCACCAAATATCACCAGGATTCAGGAGGATGATACTTACTTATTTACTTGATTACTTACTTACTGCTATGTAGTTTGGATCGACTGGTATAGCCATGGAATATATGAGAAAAAAGCAGAAAGGAATGGGTAGGAAAGGGGAGAAAAATAACTAGCCTTTCAGGAGGGTCAGAGATTAGAAAGTTACTGTTTAAAGGGACTGAGGATGCATCCTGTCAAAATGTGTCCCAGAGTAGTTTGGTAATGTTAACTGAAATTCAGTAATTTCATTACATTATACATTAAGATTGGTTCTCAATTGCACTTATTTTTAAAACAAAAAGCAAAGCAAAAGTTTTAAAACAAAACTAAATTTAGAATTGATAAGAGAATGCCATGATGCTTGGGAGGGAAATCCTCTTTGAATTATGTCTTAAATGTTTAATGTTCCCTGTTTTTCTTTCTTTTTGTGTGTTCTTCTCTCACAGAAAGTTGCTCCTTGCTTAACAAGATGAAGGAAGAGATTGATCTGCAGCTAAGAGTTAAATTAGCCTGCGAGCAAGGAGTAGATTATGGTAATGGCTATCTAGATTGCAGAATCCTGTAAATGAGCCAGTGACAATATTTGAATCATAATAGTTAACACACTTACCAAAAGCTAGTCCCTGGGGGTTAGTGCTTCAAAGTTCTTCCTGGCAAATTTGGCTGGCTGTCTCCCTGCAGTTTCCCCTTGGTGAGCTTCTACTATAAACATATCCACAGTACCCTTTTCTATGGCCACGACACTGCAGCTAGTTGTGCCTATCAGATTTCAGATGTACCGTTACAGCTCATATGTCCCACAGTTGTGAGTTTACATGCCATCAGGTTGCATCCATCTTACAGTGATTCTAATAAGGTTTTCAAGGTATGTGAGATATTTATGAAGTAGATTTATTGGTGTCACTCCTCCCACATGAGTTTTTATGGCTGAGCAGTAATTTGAACCCAGGTCTCCTGAGTTCTTGTCCATCACTCTATCCACTACACCCCAGTGGCTCTTAGAATTAGATTTGGATAAATGAGCAGCCTCTGGATTTATTGGTACTAAAATACACTATGCAACCCATACAGAAACTTCAGCAGCAGTAAAAAATAATAAGAAGAAGAACTGTAGAGCTGGAAGGGATCCTATGGATCATAGGGTCCAGCCCCTATTAAGCCAGCACAGTGGGGAATCGAACTCCCAACCTCTGCCTAAATCACCAACCTATCCAGCAGTTCAAGTCTCCCCCTTGGTTAAGGAGGTGAGGTCTTCATGGCGAAAAGCATGCAAACATTTTAACTTTTCTCTGTGTTTGCTCTTAAGTGTACAAAACCAAGCTGATTCGAATCGAAGAAGACAATGGTTATGACAACTACTTCATGGAAGTTGTGGAAGTTATTAAAGCAGGTAAGGATACGGGTTTTGAAGGAAACTGCATCATGGATACCACAGAAGTTTGAAAGGATACATTAGTCTAGGTCACTGATTTTTAGTTTTATGTTCTACAAAAGGAGTGAGAAAACTTTGATCCTCCAGGTGTTTGAGCTATCTCTCTTAAAATGGCTTACCACTGGCTGTGCTAGATGGGGTTTCTGGAAGCTAAAATCCAAAACAGAAGGGCCACCCCTGTTGCACAGATCCCTGGGGAACTAACTATCGCCTTCCCCTTTGCTCCTCCTCCATAACTCATGTGAGATATTGCTGTTTGTCATCATTGAAGCCCAATGCACATTTATCTCATTGAGCATGAGTTTGGTGACTTTCAAAACACTACCAGCAGATATAAACTTTGGGTTTTATCCAGTGTGTCCTTCTGTTGGCAGAAGGCTCTTTGATGCAGTCAAAGTTCTAGTCCAGAACCAATTCAGCACTACCATGCAGCTGCACTAGATTGCCTCCCCTCTTGCTCCTGGCCCAGCAGTTGCCTGTTGTTTTTGCTGCCCAGCTGGTTTCCTACTTTGCAGAACCACCAGCTAAGGGACCAGTGTGTCTTTAAGCAGGACTTGGATTCAACAATATGCTGATCACTTTGGGCAGCTGGCACTTCTGCTAAGGTGGATACCAGCTGGGCAATGATGACAACAAGCAAATGCCATCAGTGGAGAGAAGGAGAAACAGCAGGTAGGGGAAGGCATGGAAACCACATGGTTGTTCCTTGCATGAGTTTGCAAAAGGTTATACACATTCATACAGCCAGAAGTGTCCTTACACTATAGGATCAAGGCCTCTGTCAGACAGTCGGGGGTACTCACTTTTTACTAGTCTTCCCTCTCTCCAGTGGCTTCCCTTAAATCTGGTCAAGAGAGTTGGGTGTATGTTTGGAATATCATGGGGTGAAGGAGGCAGGGAGTGACGAGAAATGGGCTCAAATGTTCTTCCACTAATGGAAACATTCTCTAGATTGAAGAGCCTCCCGTCAGTAGGAAGATGCTATGGGACACAGCCTTCATTTACAACTTGTAAAACTATGCTGTAAATGGGCATATGTTTTGTACTGACCTAGATTTAGTTTCAACCAGATATGAAGCATCTTGAAATTGTTATTGCTTCATAAGTGAATGATGATTTGAGGTTCTCTTTTTTTAAAAAATTACCAAAGAAAGAACTACTGCTCTGGGAACTGGAAGAGAGCCACTTCAGGATATTGGCAAATTAAATGCTTCCTTGGCTCTGTGAAGGGGCTAAGCAAGTTTTTAAGAAAAGTTACGCCTATTAGAGCAGCACAGACACATTGCAACACATTTAAAATAAAATAAAATAAAAGACTGGTCAAAAATCTGCTCAGTTTGGCTGTGGGTAGGCTTACAACTGGACCTTTAAGAGAAAAGCCAACAAAAATCCCCCCTCATTGCCCCCTCCTGTCTTCTCCCACTTCCAGGAAGAAATTTTCCTTTGGTCTTTTCTTTTCTTTTTAAACTAATTCAGAGCCTCTCACCGTCCAGTGGCAAATTGGAGAGCGGGCTGATGTGGACCAAATAGAGTTGCTCAAGGTTCTTATGTCATTTTGGATGCGAGGACTGCATCAAATGGCATACTGGACCTCCTAGCACCCCTGTTTAGCCTGCTCCAGCTCACTCCAAAGACACCCTAGGGACAAGCCCTTGGTGGTGCCAAAAGTACCCAATTTTTTTTATGACCAGCTGGCTTGTCTTTGAAGCTCGAAAGAGAAGATTGTGTTTTTCATGCCAATGTAACAAGTGTGGACATACAGTAACTTTATTATTCCAAGTAAATAAATCTGTATGCACCCTAGGAGAGTTGAGGCAAAATCACACCTATACAACATTCTCCTTCTGTTTTTTCCCCATTGATTCTCCCCTATATTTCCTTTTATCAGCTACTAAACAGATCAGCCCATTATAATGGTTCATTTATACAGCCCATTATATGGCCGAATGCAAACATTTTGTAATGTTTTGTCTGATTCCTTTAGGGACTGACCCAAATCCAGCAGCCAGTCCTCGCAAGTTTATCAGTCAGATGAAATGCAGAGAATCCCTCCACCTGCAGGAGAACAAGGACTATCTGATCTGGGGTCTCAGCACTGATATGTGGCCAACAAAGGATACGTATGTATTTCATTTCATTGACTTATTGGGTGGATAGATTGCTTTTCCTTGGTTGGTTCCCTAGAGTGCCTAACAACGAATGCCAAAATGGCATGAAGAGTTGCAATCCAGCTCTGAAAACCACAACCATCAGCCAAGAAAACAAGTAACATAAAACTAAGTTGCTTGCAGGATTCCTGGCTGCCTAGTGAGATATTCTGCTTTAAAATTCCATTTAAAAGCCAGTTTATTCTTCTCAGCCAGGCTCTTCAAAAGTGACTGTTCCTGGACTTTAGCTTCCTAAATAAAAGGCTTCTCATTTTCCATTCCAACTTTATTTAGGGCGATTTGAACCCACAGTTGCCTCATGTGACAAACCTGAAATATTTTAGTCTCTGGTGCTGGTTGGCCCAGAGGTGTCTGCTGTGACCCATCAGAATAGCTTTTTCTTCCCTTTAGTTTGTCTCTTCATATTAAGATGAGAATAGCTTAGCTTAGCGTGCCTAGAGTGTATCAGCTAATAACTGTAGTCTCTAAGGTTGGGAAGTCAAAAAAAAAAAAAGCGATTTGACCAAAAGTTCATGGAAACGATGCAAGAATTTGAAGGTATATTATGATTTTGTAAATGATTCTGAGCCAACATTTAAATCCATATTATTTAACAGTTTCTTAAACATTTTTTACTTGGGATTCAACCCTATTGAAATCAGTGGGTTTTAATTCTGATTAAACCTGCACAGGAGTGCAAAGTATGGCTTTGTATTTCAAACAAGTTTGCTTCAACCACAGTCTTGTTTTGGGAAACACCCCAACCCTGAACCTTTCAAATAAAATGAGCTGCATGGTGAACAATCCATAAAAGTGTATATTTCTCTGCAACTCAAGGGAAAAGCCTGTCTGGCCAGCAGAGGGTCTGACGGATGCCTCTTATCTTACCCCCCCCCCCCCCGAGAGTGGGAAGATTGCTTTACTCATTGGTAGCCTTGGCAAATAGGAAGGCAAGAGGGGGCGGAGAATGTCTTTTTACCTTTAGTCACTGATGGGAGATATCGCAGGGATTACAACACACCTCACTCACCTTCCTAACAGGTGTCTGGGCATGCAAATTAGTGGATTCCTTTCATACACACACATACTGAGTCTAACTGGATGGGAACAGTACACGAGGACTTTCACTGTGTGTGGAAAGTGAAATTGGACACCTGGGAGTGGGCAGGGCCACAGGACCAGAGGATTGTCAGAGTCCCCACTGTCACACCTTGTCAAATCTCCCAGATTGATCCTGGAACAGTTTGTCCCAGGGACCCCAAAGAGATCTCTCCTTTCTGATAAGCTTTCAGTTGATGTCTACTGTAATTTTGCCCTCACCCGGTTGTAAAGAAACCTATCATGGTTTGTGTGTGTGTAGCCATTTTGAATTCCTCTAAATTCAAAAAGGACCTCAGACATTTCAGAGAAAAATAAAACATTGTTTCTTCCAATTCTCTTCCCATTGTAAGAAATTTGCATCATTTATCCAAGGTACAATGAAAACAAAGGTGACAGTTTGAGGAGGTTGGAATATGAATTCTGTGAAACATGGTTGTTGTCAATTGGGTCCAACCCTAGTAGGTGCCTCCACAGCACCTGTTTGATCAGTTTGCCTGTAAAACAAAGATACAAATCTCCCTCCTCTCTCTTTTCTAGTGTCAACTACTTGATCAGCAAGGATACCTGGATCGAGAGATGGCCAGATGATGAGGAATGTCAAGAGGAAGAATTCCAGAACCTGTGTGAGGACCTCCTCCAGTTTTCCAGAACACTGACCATTTTGGGCTGCCAGAGCTAATGGTGAAAGCATCATCTGCAATGAGTTACTCACATCATGTGAGCTTTTGATCCATTGCTTGGAAGTTATCCTTTTTCCTGAAGTTCTAGCTTCCTGTATCTTTTGATAATCTGTTTTGTTCTCCAAATGGTTTATAATAAAGAGCTGATTTCTTACTTGGGTGTTGTGTTAATTGTTAAGTTCACATTTTAATATTTTAGTATGGTGTTTGGTGGATTTTTTAAACTGGTTGAGTGGCTGCTGTATCGACATAGGAGAACTTGAAGTTTCATATAGAACAGGGCCTTGACCCAAGGATTATGAAATCTAAAATTTGGCACAAGGGAAGAACAAGACAGGAAGAAAACCTAAAAAGGGATTGGTTCTGTTCTGCACACTTAGTAATAAGCTTTCAACTCCCTAAATTGATTGGTTTTTCATCTGAATGCAAGCTGAGCAAATTCCTTCAGTGACAAGGCTTAGCTTTCTATAGTCAGGAGACTTAGCTTCCTCCAATCACGAGCCTTATGGAACTGACGTCAGCTGATCCTGAACAAACCAATTGGAACATACCTCATTGGAGGTGGAGCCTGTAGACTCAGATTCAACCAGGACTCAAAATGTCAGACTGTTCTGAGCCCGGAGGCTGAATCCTCAAAGCTAAGGTTTCTTAATTTTGGGGTTAGAAAAGTGTGGCGGGGTGGGGGTCTTATAAATGGGGACGTGTTATAAATGGAAAAATACGGTATGTTCAGTGCACGAATGACATGAGTGACTTTTGTTGTGGTCACTGTTTCTACAATATTCACAAAAAGTCTCAGCAAAAGTGAATGTCTTTTCCCTTTGTGAAGCAAAATATGTATAGGCAGCAAGCACAGAAGGACTGGTTGCTTGTTCAAAAGGATGCAAAAGTCTACCTGATGCTTGTGAAGTCTTTGTAAGGTAGCTGTGCAATTTGTACAGTATAATTTGAATAAAGCTCAATATGGCAAATACAAAACCTATCAGTGAGACCAAAAGAAAATTCCTTCCTGTCTCACAGGCAAAGGGTAGATGGAGGAAATCATGGTTCCTTGTTCTTGCATGACAGAACCCCCTCCCCCCCCCTCCCCACATGTGAGAAGAAGAGAAAGGATTTACAGCCCTAAGTGGGACTTTCCCTTCTTCCCTTTCAAGTTAGCTCTAGAGTAAATTTTGGGAGGGCACAGAGCTCTAGAGGAGAGGGAGAAATAGTGGGTTTGTGCCACCAGTGGTGTCTGTTCTAGTGGCTGACAGATACTTGGATACAGTGTAATTATTAGAAAGGCCCTGAAGAGATCCCTCATACAATATGTTATGAACTGGGACAGCTTTTTACTTGGTCATACCTACTGTGGGTCGTTCTGAAAGAGTCTTCCGTAGTGATGTGGCCTGCCTTGACATTGTGCATTTTACATCAAAGCCTCAAAAACTAGAGAGCATAAGTAGATTTGTCATCGAGCAGAACTGAAACTACTTACATAGTTTTGTGCTTGTTCTTCATAGGTGTCAAAAAGCACATTCTCTGCTCCAGTTTCTCTTTGTTGGAGGCTGTTTGCCCTTTTCCTGGTGATTGCCGAGATCCTGTGGGTGGCTAATGGAAGGGGAAATCTTGTGTAAATGACAGCAGAGTCTGGTTTTCTCCACTTTTTCTTTCCTTGCAATGACATCAAAGTATGTAGGACCTTATCTAATATTTAACATCCAACTGTTTTCTTATTCTAGCTTACGCCAGTTTAATCGACCTCCATGCTATCCTCCTTCAGTCTCTCTTTGGAAGAATCTGTGGCCTCTTTCCCATCTTTCAGTTGCCCTGATCCTCTTCTCACCTTCCCTGCAGGGAAAGGTGAGAGGAGAGCAAAGTTAGGCAATTGTATCCCCTCGGCCCACTTATCTTCCTGAGCTTGCCAAGCCGGTTGCTTTCTCAGTCTCTGACAATACATGGTTCCCACCTCTCACCCTACTTGCCTTCCCAAGGATTCACCCTGCCCCACCTGTCTTCCCATTAGAGTGGGGCACCACTAGAACCTCCAAGGACTAAGATTCCCCTTTCCTTGCTGTAATGCATCCAATGAACTATCAAAATTGACCAGGGTTCTTCATATTTCACACTTAACAATGAAAGTAGATTGAAGTGAAGTCTAAAGTTGTGGGGAAATGGGCTTTATTACCTAAAAGAGCCCAGTGGGTTTAGGCCAATTAATTATTTGGAAACCTTCAGGAGCTTTTGAAATACAGCAGTTACAAGGGTAATAAATCCATAAGACAGAAAAACATTTAAATCACACCCATTAATCACAAGTCTCTTATGTATATCAGTAAATATTCATATAAGAAAGAAAAATACTGATATACGTAAGAAAATTATGCTTATGAATTAGCAAATTATACATGTAGTAAATTAAAATCTACAGAGAGCTCTGTCTGAGGAAGTGGACTTGTCCATGAACACTCACATTAGAATATATCATAGAATAATGGAGTTGAAAGGGACCTATAAAGTTGTTGAGTCCTGCCTGATGGAGGAATCCAAATCAAAGCAGACCAGACAGATGGTTGTCCAATTTTTTTTTAATGCCTCCAGTGTTGGAGTGTTAGCCTTTAAGGTACCACAACATTTTTTGGGTTTTTTTATTTTTCTTTTGTTTTTTGCTCTGAAAATCTGTTTCCAAACTTCATCCAGCAGTCAAAATTGTACTAGAAAAGATGATTTCATATATGAATCAGTTGCACTGAAGAAGTTCACAAAAGTAATTATTTGGCATAATGAATTGACTTTTAGCAAAAATTCCCCTTATTTTTCCAGATCTTGGCTTTCCTTTAGATCAGAATACAGAAATATGCATGAAGGGGGGTTGTGTACAAAGAATTTAGAAAATATTTGGGGGAACTGTGTCCAAAACACATTTTTTCTTGTGCTTGCAAAAACACAAAGGGCTACTTTTAGCTAGAAACAATGTTGAAGATAAATGGGAGAGCAGCACTCAAGAAAATAACTTTTTGGACTATTCCCAGAATCTTCACCCAACCATGTCATAAACTTGCAATAAAAAATAAGTAATTTTCCCACAGTCTGAGGGAGGAGACCATCCTATGTCTACTTGGAACAACAAATGTTCAATTATGTTGTCTAGCACAACTAATACCGACCACCTTAAAATTACAATGAAATGTCACCTAATACTGATACACTAAGTGCCAACAAGAGCTTGTCAACCAAACCCTTTGCTTTTTTACACAGAATACTGGTAGGTGGAAACAGGTTCTGCATTTAGAAGAGCAATGAGGTAAACTACAATCTGCATTATTTTTGTTGATTCTTCTCAATGTAAAGAGAAGAAAGGGGTTCATTTCCCCCCTTAATGAAAGCTTAATATTCTGGCGCATCATCTGAGCTGTCCCCAAGAGCATCAGGTGGTCTTCATCTGCTGACTCCCCCACAGCCTACTCTGCTGATTCCATTCCAAGCAGCCTCCACATTGTGGTTACAAGTATGAATCAGCCTCTAGACTGCAGCTGAAAACCACAGTTCATTAACCAGAGGAAATATTTGAGCAAATACTAATTATAAAATGAAAATGTTCCAGCCAGGAAATTACAATGATGAGTTCTTCCCCCTTCAAGATCTCAATTTGGTGTTAGTGGTGGGTTTTTTTTGGCTGTGGAACCGTCTCCCTAAGGAAATTTGGTTTGTAACAACCCTGCTTTCTTTTCATCACCAGGTTAAGACTTTTCCTTTGTTTGCTCAGGCTTTTCAAATCTTTTATTTCCAGCCATACCTACATGTCGGTAGTTCTAGCTCCTGATTTGACTGGATTGTATCTGGCCAGCTCTGGCCCTTACCAGAGTAGGCGGCATGCTGCCTCCAGGAGTCAGTCCACTTAGTTGTTGCTGACTTCGCCTGCATCTAGTGTGGCCACTGTGAGGCAGGAGGCGAGACGGGAGACTATGGACTTACGGTGCCTCCAAAGGAAACCCCAGAGGAGTCCCTCAAGGGGGTGGAAGAAGAAGAAGAACAGGCAGGAAAGGAGGAAAGGGAGGGGGAGGAGATAGAAACAGCAGAGGGAGAAGAGATAAGGAAAGAGGGAACACTACCACCAGGCTGGGAATGGATCTGGATACAAGATCCTTGGACCCATAGGTGGGAGAGGTTGAAAGTGCCCAGGGAAGAGGCTGATCATCAGAGAACAGCAGTGATCCCCCCGAAACCATCATACTGGGGAGAAGCCGAAGCAAGAGAGCAGAGAAAGAGATTACGTGAGGAGAAAGAGAAGGTAGAGCAGGAGAGGAGAGAAAGGAGCAAATGGCGAGCATGGGAGATGAGGAAGAGACCAGAACCGAAAGGACATGGGAGATATTGGAACCCAGGGAGCGGCCCAAGTGGGAGAATTTCTTGGGAAAGGCATCCATGCCCTTGTTGCCTGTACAGATGACAGTAAAGGAATGATCACCTGCCGAGCTGCCAGGCCCGTAGAACTCGAGTTATGGGCACCCGTTTGGTTTAGAAGACTGGAAGCCCCTTCCCACCCCATTGGAGGGAAGGAAGAAAGACTATGTTCAAGTTGATGACAACTGTTCATTCAATAGTTCCAAAATAAATGTTCAACCGTTACAACAGCAAATGGTGTCTGTGTCTGGTGAACTTAATGTCAAAGACAAGGGAAACCAACCAAAGTATCGAGCCGTACCCTCACAGCCACATGTTCCCTTTAAGGGCGAACAGCCCTCTGCCAGAGCATAATCCTCCTTAATAAGGTGTTCTCCAATTGAAGGGCAGTCCAGTCCAAGTCCAGTTTAAAGATAAAGAACTACAGGGAAGGAGATCAAAGACTTTGATGTTGGCCCTCCATAGTTAGCAGTACCAGGACCCCAGACTCTACAGGCACACAAGTCACCTGCTCACCATCTTCCCCACTCAGGTAAGACACTTTTTAATTCAGGCTGATTTTGCTTCTCTGCATAAAAGTTTGCATATGCAATTTTATGGAAACCAGCATGATTTTTGTCTTCTTCTTTGGTGAAGTGTTAAGTGGCCAGTGTGTCCTACCTGCATCGGATCAGTTAATGCCTCTCCTTCTCTCCCCTCACATGATCATGCAGATCAATAACTGTTTTGCTATGAGCTGGAAAATTAAGAAAGAAATCGAAGCTTGATTTTTGCTGCACAAGAACAAGCACTCCAAACCAACATAATGAAAGCCAAGATCCAAGGAATTAGTGCTAACAGCAAATGTCAACTCCGCCAAGAAAAAGATGAAACTGTGTCACACCTCATCTGTAAATGTCCAAAGATTGCACAAACAGATTACAACTATGTCTGGTGTGTTATGTTCAAGGTGTCTATCAGTTTGGATCTGGAAATCCCACAAGATATTGATTTTATTATTATTATTGAAATGATTTAGCAGTATATCCGGAAAGTGCAAAAACCTGAACCAGAGCAAAGATTTCATATAAAACCAGTTTTCCCAGGGATGGCTTTACCAACATTTTTGTTGTACATGTATTTAACATTTTCATTGCATGTAGCTCTTGATTCAACATCTATTATGGCTCAAATGGTTCGTTAGAATATTAATGTAGTGCAAAACCTTTAAAACCTATTTTCAGAGGAATCATTTCACTGAAAACTACAGCTTTTGCAGACATGGTTTCCCCATTTATATATAGTTCATGTTTCCCTTTACATACAGTTGACTCAAAGCCCTTAAAAAAAGATTTTTAACAACCAAAATAGCACTGAAAAGATGTATCAGTACATAATTTTAGTGCAAAATTTGTTTAAACTGTCAACTGATGTAGCACTAACATTACTCCAGATTCTTTAAAAAGACTGTCAAGAAAAATTACTGTTATCTTAGCGCATATCATATCCCACTCTATCTGTCTTGATCTATGAGTATGTCTACACTGGCCCTTTTGGTGTGAGGTCTAAATAGGGTCACTTGAGGTTGTGGGAAGGAGCGATACACCATTTAGTATGATCCTTGCATCTAAATGGCATAATGGACCTCAAGTGACCCACTGGCTCCATCTGCTGTAGAGTGAACACTTCCCCTGCTCTTCCACAGACATTAACCTATCCTCAATGTTTGCTGAAAACAACGAAACTGCCCCTCACCCCTCAGGTATCCATCTTGCCTTCAGGGGCAGAGAATAGATCCTGGATAGGTATTATACTGATATCTTTTCCCTTTGGAAGTCTGAGGTGGAGGAGCATAGATGATTGGAGCCTACTAGAAAGGACTAGAAAGAATATTCACTTGCATCCACTCACGGTGAAGTTGAACCGGGGAATCTGAGTCAGTAGTATTCAGTAGCCAGAGCCTTTATTGGCATACACAAAAAAATTGCATATACAAGATAACAAACAAACTATTAATGAACGGAATCCACCACTTTGCTATGTCTCAGTCTGTGGCTTCTCGTTATCTGATTCAAAAAGGCAGCCACGTTCTCCACTATAACTGACTCTCCTGTTGACAGAATATACCTCAGTGTGTCACGATTCGAACAGCCCCTCTTCTTTAACAAAAACAGGTCTAAATATTTTCTGTGGAGGTCTGTATAGAATGGACAATACAAAACCATGTGAGAGAGTGACTCCACTCCACCCAGTTCACAGGAGCAGCACCTCTTGCAGTATGAAATCCCATTGAATCTCCCACTTGCCTGGCAGGGAAGATACCTTGATCATGAATCTGAGTTGGTTTGGCTTACACGGCCACACAGGAAGATAAGAGAAAAGCCTTGTTTGCACCTTGTCTGCAGTTCCTTTGAAATGCTTGTAAGAGACGTATTTTAAAGGAACTGTCTTAAAAAGGTGTAAAAAGATTTTCCTCCTGTGATTTTCTCCCTGTGATTTTCTCCTCTGTTGAGTGCTTTTGTGTGTGTGTTTAGGTGCTCTAGTGCCTCAGTGCTGGAACCAAATTGTTTTTTTTTAAAAAAAAGATTAGAGTCTTGCTGACTTTGCAAGCTATTTCTAAACTCTTATTAAAAGGGCTTTGTTCTCCCTTAGCTGGGGGGAGGGGGGAGAGAGAGACAGTCTTGCTAAGACTTCTAAACCAACGGAGAAATGGCTTCTCCCTTCGGAGACTGGGCCGCAGGGCAGTATTCCAAACACCTCCAAACGACCACTGCCTTGCTAAAGAAGCTGAGGGTAAAGGTGATGGACTGGCCAAGCATGTCTCTAGACCTAAACCCTATTGAGCATCTGTGGGGCATCCTGAAACAGAAGGTGGAGGTGTGCAAGGTCTCTAATATCCACCAGCTCTGTGATGTCATCATGGAGGAGTGGAAGAGGACTCCAGTGGCAACCTGTGAAGCTCTGGTGAACTCTATGCCCAAGAGAAGGCAGTGCTGGAAAATAATGGTGGCCACACAAAATATTGACACTTTGTGCCCAATTTGGACATTGTCACTTAGGGGCGTACTCACTTTTATTGCCAGCGGTTTAGACATTAATACCTGTGTGTTGCGTTATTTTGAGGGGACAGCACATTTACACTATTATACAAGCTTTATACTCACTGCTTTACATTATAGCCAAGTATCATTTCTTCAGTGTTGTCACATGAAAAGATATACTAAAATATTTATGAAATGTGAGGGGGTGTACTCTGTGATATACTGTAGCTTGGACTCAAGCCATTTATGGCTTTGTAGGTTAAAACCAGCACTTTGAATTGTGCCCGGAAACAGATCGGCAGCCAGTAGAGCTGCTGTAACAGGGGAGTTCTATGTTCCCTGTAACCAAATCTAATTAACAATCTGGCAATGGTATTTTGGACCCTTTGGACTTTCCGAACACTTTCTAAACATAGGCCCACATAGAGCATGTTACAGTAATCCAACTGAGATGTAACTCGGGCATGTGTCACCATGGCCAGATCAGACCTTTCAGGAAACAGGTGCAGCTGATGCACTAGTTTTAACTGTGCAAATGCATTCCTGGCTACTGCTGAAACCTGGGCATCCAGGCTCAGAGGTGAATGCAGGAACACCCCCAAGTTGAGGACCTGTGTTTTCAGAGGGAATGTAACTCCCTCCAGCACAGGTTGCAACCCTATTCCCTGATTTAGTTTTCAACTGACCAGGAGCACCTGTCAAAGTCCAAGATATCACAGGGAGCCTCTCACCATGGACAAGGGCACCAGAACCCAGTCCACCATGCAGGGTATTGAGTCCAAAGACACTCACTGTGCAGCTGGCCATAACCAAGCAGAGGTGGGAGCACCGGGCTGGGAGCCAGGTTGCAGGACCAGGAGCCAGAACAAGGCACCAAGATGCAAGAGACCTGCAGAAACAAGCAGGGACCAAGGCAGGAGCAGGAACACTGGAGTCTAGATGCAGAAGGCAACCAGAAACAAGAGCAGGGGCCAAGACACTAGGAACACACAGCACAGTCAAAGACCTTTGTTGCTGAGGCAAGCTCTGAGAGGGAGAACCACTCCTTAAAGAGGCTTTTCCTCCAGGTTTCCAGGTGAGCCTCATGAGTGGCCCAGCAGCTGCTACACAGGCCAGGGCCTGAGTCTGCAAACACCAGGCCACTCCTGGCTCAGGCCTGCCCGATCCTGCAGCTGCCAGGGTGGTGTGGGCAAGATCCTGACAGCACCTTTGTCTTGTCTAAATTAAATTTCAGTTTATTCACCCTCATCCAGTCCATTACTGACATCAGACACTGATTTAGAACCAAGACAGCTTCCTTGGAACTAGACGGAAAGGAGAGATACTGATGACACCAAACCCCAAAACTCTGGACAACATCTCCCGGTGGTTTCATGTAGATGTTAAATAGCACAGGGGACAAAACAGATCCCTGAGGGACACCACAGGCCAGGGTGTCAAACGGGAGTCCCCCAGCACCACCTGCTGGGTTCTCCCCTCCAGGAACAACTGGAACCACCATAAAAGAGTGTCTCCAAGTCCCATCCCAGAGAGATGGCCCAGAGGGATACCATGGTCAATGGTATCGAAAGCTGCTAAGAGGTCCAGCAGAACCAACAAGGACACACTCCCCCTGTTCAGTTCCAGGCATAGGTCATCCACCAAAGACGACCAAAGCAGTCTCTGTCCCATAACCAGGCCTGAAGCCAGACTGAAATGGATCTAGATAATCTGTCTCATCCAGGAATCTCTGTTGCTGAGAAGCTACAACCCGCTCCAGCACCTTGCCCAAGAATGGGATATTAGAGACTGGCCGATAATTATTCAGTATTGTGGGGTCCAAGGAGGGTTTTTTCAATAATGATCTTTCTACTGCCTGCTTCAAGCAAGCTGGGGTCCTACCCTGCTTCAAGAAGGCATTCACTATCCTTTGGACCTGCTCTGTTGCTTTTATAAGCCAGGATGGGCAAGGGTCTAGCAGACAAGTGGTAGCCTTCACCACTCTAAGGATCCTGTCCACATCATCAGGCTGCAAAAACTGAAACTTATCCATCAACACAGGACTAGCAGGAGCCATAGTTACCTCTACAGGACCTGTATTAACAACAGCATCCAAATCAGAGCATATCCAAGCGATTTTGCCTGCAAAGTGCTGTGCAAATTTTTCACAGCAAGCTACTGAGTGCTCAGTACTACCTATCTTCCTGTGGGCCATGATTCAACAAGTGACTGATCACTTAAAAAAGCTCCACTGGGTGGCTCTGTGCAGGCACAATGGCGGCAGCAAAGAATGACTTCTTTGCCATGACCACTGCCACAGAATAGGCCTTCCCCTGGGCTCTAGCCCGTGTTCAGTCAGATTCACTCTGAGTTTTCTGCCATTGACGTTTTCTGGCTAGGACCCCTGGGAAATGTAGTCACCAACCTCTGGAGAGCTAAACTTCAAACAATCTTGCTCTAGAGGGTTTCCCATTAATTCAGATGTCTGTTTACAGGGGAGATATTTGCTGATGGTATACAGTAGGACCCCATCTCTATCCCATTCATTTCATCACCACCAGCTCTGCACTAAACCAGGGAGCTAGTTTGGCTCTACTTTGTGTGAGGGAACACTTAGGAGCGATTGTGTCAACAGCCCTGGCCATTTCCCTGTTCCAGAGGTCAACCAGGGCTTTAACAAAATCACCTGCCGAGGCAACAGGAAACTTCCCAAGAGCCATCAGGAAACCATTTGGATCCATCCGCCTCCTTGGGCAGACCATCTTAATTGGTCCCCCACTCCTGCAGAGGCTCTGAGTTCCAGTGAGTCTAAACCTCACCAGATGATGATCTGTCCATGACAATGGAACTACAGAGAGTTCCTCCACACCCAGATCACCAACATCTACCCCAGTACAGAAAACAACCCTCAAGGGTATCCTGCAGCATGAGTGGGGGCAGATACCATTTGGGACAGACCCATGGTTCTCCCAGAGGACATGAAGTCCTGAGCCAGTCCTGACAAAACTGCCTCAGCATGAAGTCCCCCAGCACAAGCCAAGGAGACTCCAACACCACCTCCAAGAGGCACCAGGCAGTCTGCTGGGGGAAGGAGAAGTTGGAGTTTGGCAACACCTGGGGCTCCTTGACTCATCTCTTTCCTGCCTGCAGGTATGAAAGAACTCTGTGCATATGGTTCAATTATGGTTTTTAAAAATATTTTACTAAAAAAAAAAGCAGTATAATGCTTTTTTAAAAAAATGAGCGAAAGAACATTTTGTTGACTGTCATTTTTGGCAACACACTTAAATGGCCCTACCAACATTTGAAAAACAAAAATTGATATAAACATTGCTGGACAAGCATTATAGTTCTAATGTAATGATTGGTGGGAAAATAAAACAAAAGAAGGGGCTGCGATGGTCCCAACGCAGAGGTCATCCTTAAAGTGTGTGCTGAGCTTCAAAGAGCACCTCACAGAAATTGAAGCGTCCCTCCTCCTGAAAAAGTGGAAGAAGCGGCCTGGTGTGGAAAGCCAGTTGTGCTCTAAGCTTAGAACAGCAAAGGAGCCATGATTAGTAGCAGCGAACCCAACAGTCTGGAAGCTGGCCAACTTGTGCCTCGCTTGAGACCTGGAAAGAAAGAAAACCATTCCAGCAAAAACGTCCCCTAGGAGCCCCTTCAGCATCCTTTGCAAAAAAATACTAAGAAAGCTGCAGAACTTAACAATCGTGATTCCTCTTACTATTCTTGTTTGTTGCTTTTTACGCTGAAGACAATCCTGTGTGGGAAACACATGTATAGAGTTCCCTGCCCCCTCTTTAAGCACAGAGATACAGTGGTATTATGGGATGAGAGCACTTGCTGGAACTCCATTGTTAAACCTGTGCAGGTCTGGGTCTGGTCTGTGCTTGGATGGGAGATAGCTTAGCAGCAGTCAGCAATCCTGCCTTGAGTTTCAGAGGAGTAAGAACAGTAGACAGGTGCAGTTTGGGGAGACAGTGTTGCTTAGTGGTAAGAGTGCTGGATGACGTCTTGGGAGATCAGGATACTAATCCCTACTGAGCCACAGAACTTGCTCTGTCTCAGCATGACCTTCCTCAGGAGGTGGCTGTGAGGATAAAGGGAGTGGGGAAAGAGCCAGATATGACGCTTTGATAGGCTGTGGACCTGACCAATAAATAAATAAACTAATAAAAAGGGGAAGGAAAGCTCTCAATAGCAAATTCAAAGGAAACCGTGGAATTTTGTACCTCAGAAGGATTTAAAGTTTTCTTTAAATGTTCTCACAGTTCATACCTCATTATTTAAAGATTAGAAAAAATATTTTTAATAAGCATGATGTACTTGTAATGTTTCATTTTGCAGCCCTTCGGTTGTTGAGTTCTCTGTAAAAGATTCTGCCCCATTGAGGAAAGGAGAGTGGGACTGAATTCTGTAGATTCATGGGATGTGGAAAGCAAGTTTACTATTCGTTTTTCTGCATGATTTGGCATTCCCCAGAATGTCTGATTTCTCTCTCTCTCTCTCTCTCTCTCTCTCTCTCTCTCTCTCTCTCTCTCTTGCCCCTCTGCACCTTCCCACATAAACACCCACTTTACCCTCCCACCTACCTGCAGGTGGAAATGCCACTCTTTCCGTGGTCTCTGTGACTCAGTGCCCACTGACAACTAGCCATCGAGGCCATTCTGGGGAAGCAGAAGGCCTGGTTTTCCCGCACCTTTCCTCTTCCTGGCAATACATGTGGGAGTGCAAGTCTCCAGAGTTCAAGTTAGAAAGAGCTCAGCACCCACCCAGGAAAGGACCGAGAGGAGTGGCTTCCTTCGAGGAAGTCCCAGCCCACCCAAGCAAGCGTACAGACCTCGTGCTCAGAGGACAGTTGGGTAACATTGTGGTTTCCTCTCTAGGGATGTGGGCGTCGCACTCTCTCGGGTGCATAACTCGGGCCGCAGGGAAGCGACAGACCTGTTTGCTCAGCAGCACATTCCGAGCCAGTGCCACCACGGACTGCTCTTCCATCTATTGCGTGATGGAAGCTGGAGCAGCGTACCCATCCGTTTTTGTTGTGGATGCACCATCACAAAGAGACGTGCCCTTCGTGCCCCCTGTGCTGAGGAGCCAGAAGAAAGGGCAGCGTGGCCAAGTGCTCCTGTGGATCCTGGTGCTGCTGATGCTGACCGCCGTAGTCGTCCAAGGCTATTTCCTGATCTGCTTCCGCAAGGAACTGGACAAAGCGACCGTGACACAGGTCATATCCTCTACAGTGCACCAAGGGCAAGGGGCCAGTGGGAATGAGAAAAAGGCTGAGGAGGCTTTCCCTCTGTGTGGATGTGAAATGGATAGTGAGGACGAATAGAAGCCAGGGAGAGAAAAGGAAGCCGGGCAAGTTCTTCTACATCAGTGGAAAGACATGGCTTTGTCTTTGGCTAGGATATTGTTCTCAAACTTGGAAAAGTTACTTTTTGGACCACAATATTTAACATACGCCAGCAAACTCAGCCACTGGCCATGCTGGGTTGGAGGCTTCTGAGAACTGCGGTCAAAAGAAGTAACTTTTCCAACCATTAGTTGAGATTGGTTGTATGTACTTTTATGGCACAGCATATATTGGTGTGACTAATTTATTTTTGCTTTGCACTGTTGGTCTGCTATGGGTGTCTGTGTAGGTATGTGCGAGAAAGAGAGAAGAACGTGCACTTAGAAGTCAGTAGTGGTTTCGTTTCAGAGAAGTGGGCTAAACTCAGCACTGGTATCCACATTTTATAGTTTATTGCGAATATGCACCAGCCAGGCTGTTGGTGAACTGAGCCACCAAGCAGCCTGGCACATAGATATTAAGCAGGTAAAACATGCCAGACTTGGAAATGATAAATAAAAATAAATGTGTGCCTTCAAGTCAATTCTGACTTATGGCACCCCTTTTCAGGGTTTTCCAGGTAGAGCGTACGTTGTTTGCCATTCCCTTCTTCTGGGGGCATCTTGCAGCTGTGCAGCTTGCCCAAGACCACACAGGTTGGCTCTACTTTGCAGGAGGCACAGTGGGGGACTGAATTCCGAACATCTGGCTCTGCAGCCATATATCTAACTCACTGAGCTATCCAGCCAGCCAGCTTTGAAAGATAGGATGGGGAGAATCCCAGCTCTATGACAAAGCTGCTGGTGAAAGTACATGAGCAATAAAAAATATATGATGACTTCTTTTGCCTCCAGGATTTGGTGGCAGGGGTGATGGCTGGAGTGGTGGGGTGTAGGCAGGTGGGGTGTGCAAAACTATGAGGAAATATTCTCTCATGCTGCATCTGCTCCTCCTGGGTGCCTTGTGTCACAAAACTCAGGGACCTTTTGCTGGTCTAAGTGAACGCAGCTGGCCAATCCCACCAACATCTGGAGTTGTTCTTAGTAGCAGCTTCATGTGTTTGCAAATGAAAGTATGACAGACCACACAGCTGGCCCATTTATTCAAATGCTTGTGTTGCTGCCACAGATATCATGTGTCAGAAATGAGTATCGGATAAAAAAAACAACAACAGGTTATCAGTGTAGCTGATTGTGAGATTTCTTTCTGCTTGATGAACACCTAGATGTAACTCCGAAATGGACATAGCACTCCTTCAGCCAAAATGCTAATCGTATGAAAGGTTTTCCTGGTACAATTTTGATAGAACATTTTCTGAGACCGGGACAGCAGCAAAAGTGTATATTGCCAGGGAGAGCCAGGGAAGATTTTGCCAATGGAAATGTAAGAGGTTGCCCCACCCCCACCCCGCTGCCCTGCTGCGAAAATACTTGGAGCAGAGTGCTGGTCCTAAGCCATGAGTGAGCAAAGAGATCTTTGCCTGCATTTTCAAGCACTTAAGTGTTCAAGGTACAGTCCACTGAGAAGATATCCTGTGCTTTATTGGGTGCTGTTAAGTCACTTCAGATTTATGGTGACCCCAATAAGGTTTTCAAGGTAGGTAAGATATTGAAGGTATGCTTTTATCATTGCCATCCCCCAATGAGTTTCTGTGCCTAAGGGTTTGATCACACTGATATATCGCTTGTGGTGTGGCCCGGTGCAAGCTATTTCCCCAAGATTATATGATGTGCAGGCAATAGCGCTCCAATCTGTACCTAAGATAGATTTTTTTGGTCCACCAGTAGAGTTACTACTTTTTCAGTTGGGCTGGAGTGATTCCTTGATGGACAGAAGGGTCACTTTAAGGGAGATCAATCCTGGCAAAGTGACCCTTTCCAGTGTGATCATATGCGCAACTTCCTTGCATCTAATTGCACTCTGAGTGGGGATTGGGACCCAGTCTTCTGAGCCCTAGTTTAACACTCCATCTACTATATCACTGAACTAGTCATATTGAAAAGAATGGGAATTTTGCAAGACCACAAGGAATTTCCCCCTTTCTTTGATATGTAAACCTGGAACAGAAGTCCACATGCATATTGTAAATTGTGTCTATTTAATGGCCACTAGATACTAGAACAAAGGTTTTCAAAGCACAAGGAGACAGATTTTAATGGAACTTTCTATGATGCAGATCAGTTCAACAAAGCCCAAATTGTTTCAGCATCAGTTGAGTTTCTAATGATAACTGGCAATATACCTCCTTTCAGTTACTTATTCTTGTCCATTTGAAATCTAAAGGCTACCTAAACCATTCTGAAATCTGACACAGAAAGCTGAAAGCATAAGGAAATTTACAGGCAAATTGTGATATGACGTTACTGGAGTGTCTCCTTTGCTGGTTGTAGATATCTTGGGAAGCTAAGAGGTCAGTGAGAACCCCACAAATACGTCACAAAAGTAAATATTTCGACTTACAGATGGTATCTCTGGAAGAATGAAGGGTGTCAAAAACATGAGTTGGAGATGAGGTTAGATGTTTTTACCGATAAATTGATTTTTGGGTTTTCTTTATTTAGGAAGCAGTTGAAGCATCTTATGAGAAATTTGCACAAGGTAAGTTTCTCTTAGGCTTTCCATTAACTTTCATGAGAAATGAACCAACTGTTAGCACTGCTGGCTCACTGGTTTTCTTTCTGCAATTATCTGGGAATGGGATTAAAACAATTTCCCCATAATATTTTATTTCTATTAATATTATAATTATTAATATTAATGTCTGGGGTTACGCTAGCTAGCAAATGGCCTCCTCATGGCAAAATTCTGCTTTGATTTACTCAGCAGTAGCTTCCATTAGGAAAAGATTCACTGAATGCTTTTACTTTGTATATTTGATCACTTCCTTGACTGGCAAGGTAGCTAGATCGGTGATGTCCCTTCTCAAGTTTTGCTCCTCATGGGTTCTGCCTTGGAGATTCTTTCTGTTTTTTCTCCCTCTCTCTCTTTGTTTTTGTTTTTTGTCTCTCTGTGTGTGATAGTGAAATTTATTGTGATTTTCCTCAATCAGCTGAAGGCAGTATATATGGGTGTCTTCCTCCTCACAACTACCCTGTGAGACAGGACACTCTGACAGCGACCCAAATTCTGTTGCTTAGTCTAGTAAATCACACTAAAGTAGACCCATTAAATCAATGGGATTTGGTGAGTCAACTCCTCCATAAGTTCCATTGATTCACATAGGCCTACTTTAACTGTAACCTACTCTAGCTGGTAAGTAGTTACTTTTCTGTAACTTACTTTCCAGGATAGTAAGTAACTTACTTTTAGCATAAGTTGAAACTAGAGTAGGCCCATTTGAATCAACGAAACTTCTGGAGTAGTTTACTTACTACATCCTCACTGATTCAGTGAGCCTACTTTAGTACCATTTACTATACTAAGTAACAGGGTATTGGCCAATATGTGACAAATTCCAAAGCAAGCCAGTGATCTTCATGGCTAAGAAGAGATTTGAATCTAGGCCATCCACATCCTCGTTCAGCACTCTATCCTCTAGACCAGTGGTCCCCAATGTTTTCCGAACCACAGACCGGTTGGGGGGGTGGGGGGCAGTGTCCGTGTGGGGGGGCATCCATGCGTGCATGTGTGGGTGGGCAGGGGCACCTGTGTGTGTGCGGGCAGGTGGGCGGGGCACCCATGGATGGAGGGATTGACAGGGTACCTGTGCATGCATGTGGTGTGTGTGTGCATGTGTGCGTGTGTGCATGGGGGTGTACGTGCAGGGGGGCAGGAGATCTGTCTCCGCTGCCTGGTCCTGCCAAGGCCACGGCCTGGTAGGGCCGCGGACCGGGGGTTGGGGACCCCGGCTCTAGACCATTCTGGCTCTCCATAATACTATTTTGAAAAAAGAGAGAAATAGAGAGAGATAAAATATTAAAACAATTTGAATTACATATGTGTTGGATTTACAAAAAATACTACATATTCAGATTTCTTAATAGTTAAGTCTTCCTCAATCTGTGAGTTGAATGATGTATTACCAGCAATAAGTCATTAAAAGCTGAAAGATGGTAGCGTTCCAGAGATGTGATTCCCCCAGACCTCCATGACTAAACAATCACATTTGCAGCGGAAGCTGATGACCAGTCACAAAAGAAAAAAAGCTAAATTTTGAGGCATTAGATAGTCTATCAGTAAACAACAAGTGATCCATTGGTGGATGGCAGGGATGGGTACTCATGGGACCCGCTGTCAAGTTGGATTTAAGCCGCACCGGTGAATCAACTTGGACTCAAAGGGTTTCCCCCCCAATGACTCAACCTGCGACTCGGAGCCCATCCGCCCACCCCTTTTTTCCGGAGGGGGGGGAGACTTGGGGCTTCAGACTCAGGACTTGGAAACAAAGACTCTGACTCAGATTTGGGACTTGGACCCAAAGACTTGCCAACATCCCTGGTGGGTGGTGACCTTTCCATGCTCTAAGGAATTGCGTATTTCCTTAATGTCAGGAATCACTATCCCTGGAGTTGTTTACCATGGTGCATAAGTGCAGCCTGCAACACAGCCCCATGCCTTGCTTTGAGCCCCACACTTCCATAGCCACATTTGTAACTGCAGTAGCCTCCTCACTCGCTCGCTTGCTCTCAAAGCACGATATTTCATTAAAACAAGGCACACAGAGAGCATGCACCTTGTTTTCAAGTCAGGTTGGAGACTTGGGCACTTCCTAGAAGTGTGATTCAGGTTAAAAACAACCTTTGTTCTCTCTGCCCCCTTTGTCTTAAAGGACAGGTGTAGATTTCTTTACTATTATTGCCACTACTGTGGACCAAAAGCAAATTTGGTGGCACAGATACGGCAATACCTCTTGGTAGGTTTGCAGGGGGTCTAGTATAGTCTGCCATCTTTGTAACTCCCTTTGCTCTAGGTTTATATTCTTGAAGATTGTCAAAAGAGTAGTCTAGTTTTAAATGTTCCAACAAACTGAGGATCTGATTTATACCAGATGGAAAACATCCTTCAAAACGCTGAGCTAAGTCCTAGATATATGTTCTTACATTTGATGTATTTTCTGGCAGGGCTCTTCTGTTTAAACTAGCAACATTAATTTAGCAGCGGGTGAAGGTTTTCTCAGTGCTTAGACTCCACAAAAGAAGATGCTTCACATGTTGAATGTCTGGCTGATGATCAGCAGCTCATGATGATCTCTGCAGCACCGGCAGAAGGCAGAATGGGGTGGCTGCCCCATTCATCCAATGTTCAGGGTCACAACCGTGGCAGCCTCTCTCCAGCCGTTCTCTCTCAGACCCCTGGCCATTTCTTTCATCCTGAGCTGAGGCAATGCCTCAGGCAGTGACAATGCTTGTCTGCTGTTTGAGTGGGTTGTACAGCAGTGGTCCCCAACCAGATGGTCTTGGACTACAACTCCCAGAAGCCTTCACCACCACCTCTGCTGGCCAGGATTTCTGGGAGTTGAAGTCCAAGAACATCTGGAGGCCCAAGGTTGGGGACCACTGTTGTACAGAAATGGGAAACATTGCTTTTGGGATATCCTTATCCTCTCTTTTTTTGAACTGGAACTCTAAGTTTTCCCAAATCAGCAAAGTCACTTGCTATATTTCACTCTGAGAGCTGTGATATTAAAAAAGGAATTTTTTCAAGTTATCTTTTCCAGATGGGATGGAAAGCTCTTCCC
Organism: Intellagama lesueurii; assembly: GCA_037013535.1. NCBI lineage: Eukaryota > Metazoa > Chordata > Lepidosauria > Squamata > Agamidae > Intellagama > Intellagama lesueurii. The sequence goes on from JBAJHW010000002.1 coordinate 134,690,610, forward strand.
TTATTCTCCTGGTTCTTTCATGTTTGTCACAGATGAGCATGGGGCTTCCTGAGATTCCTATCTACATTGTTTATGCCGTCATGGGCTAGTGCAGGCACACATACACTTACTTTTTAAGAAAGCTGCTGCTTTCAGGTTTGACAACCAGCATCTGCTGTTGGCAGCAGCAACAGCAGGTAACAGCAGCTTCTTCAGCTGGCCCTCATCCCGGGGAGCCTGGTGCTCCAGTTGGACAGTGAGGTCACTGGGAAGTGCTCAAAGATGGAGTGAGATGGTCGCTTCAGCTTTGGGAATGGGTGGGGCAGGAAAGAGAGGGATGAAGGACAGAGGAATGAATAGCTTTAAAAGACATATAAAAAAGGGATCCCCACTCTGCCCTCCAACAAAGAAACTCTATGCCTTGAGTTGAGGGAGGAGACAACATAAAAGGGCAGAGTCATGAATTCTGTCACTGTTTGAACAAAGACCAGCCTTGTGTCATGTCCTTATGTTATGTGAGTGGTAAGAAACATAATGGTATCTTTAGTAAGTCATGAGATAGATTCTGGAACAATTTTTTTTCAATCTGGAACTGTGGTTAGTCACTTTCTCTCTGTGCATTGCTGCCAGTTCCAGCTGGGATAGTCCTAGCACTGGAGTGGCAATCAAGTGACCTAACAGAGAGGCAGGCATCCCAGACCACACACATCCAAGCAAGGATCACAGTTACACATTCATTGCATTGCATGGTTGTGCCTTGCATCATGTCTTGAAGTGGGCACCATGTAAGTGTGGGGTAAAGCACTGGATGACTAATGATGACATGTTGAGAGCAAATCAGCCCTCATAAGATACAGATGTGGGGAAGTTACTTTGAAGATGAATGAATATAATGACATGCTGAAGCCACATTGTGGCCTAAATTATTTCTGCGAAAAAGTGTTGCAATGATGTGCTGGGAGAGCAAATCAACATTCTGCAGGGCAATTCTAAAAATGGGAGCAGCACAAACAAAAAATTACAACTTTGAAACTGGAGTTTGGGTCAGCACCAAATTTGGCACTGATGTAGCAATCAGTCAGCTCTTGCTCTCTGATATATTTGGGAAGGTTTGGGCAAAGGGTTCTTGAGTTATGAATTTTTTAATGTAATTTGTATCCCCCCATGCAGAAACAAGCAACCCTTAAACATCCCCATATTCGAAACAGACCAAAAAAACTGAAAATACCAATCTTGCTTATCTTGAAAGAGAATAGTTGGCTCCATCTACTTTTTTTTAGCTTGAACAAATATTTAGAAGTTCACATGTTTAAGCTGTGAAATTACTGGTTTTTGCTTTGTAGCTATGGATGGTTTTACTCAATGTTAGTAAAGCTTTGGTGCCTATATCTTGTCATAGTTTCAGCCACTCAGTTCATCTTGTCACTATACAATTGTTTGATAATTAAGAAAAAAACTCATGTTATGTGCCATCAAGTCATTTCTGCTGTGTGATGATTATATGAGTTAATGACCTCCAAAATGTCCTGTCATTAACAGTTCCGCTCAGATGTTGCAAACCAACATCTCCTATTAGGATGTTCTCTCTTCCTAGCAATATTATCTTGTCCAGGAGGTTCTGCTCAGAGCTAGCAAACTAACAGCTGTGGCTTCTTTTATTGAGATAATCTGTTTCATCTCTTCTAGCTGCCCCTCCCCTTCCCTCAGCAATATTGCCTTTTCCAGTCAGTTTTGTATTCTCATTATATGGGCATGGCAGGATAGCCTCAGTTTACTCATTTTTGCTCCTTTGAGAGTTCACCCATTTGACTGAGCATCCATTTTCTGCCTTTCTGGCCATCTGTGTACCCCTAAGGCTCTCACCTAACAACACATTTCAAATGAATCGATTTTTGACCCTGTCTTTCTTCACTGTCTTTCTTCCACATTGTATGGATGATTTTGACCTTGGTTTCCACTGACAATCTTTGCTAACTCCAAGCTGCCCCCCCTTTTTTTAATATCAAAAGGCAAGAGGGACATCATTTGGAAAACATGCACACAACATGTTTGTAGACCTTTTGGTCTGATACAGCTTTTCTTCCTCGGGTTTTCTACTCCAAGGAAAGGGTTTTGAAGCTGAAATATAGCTTTCTAGCATGCATCCTGTGGAGCAGGCATGGCAACATTAGTTTACCTGAGAGGTTAAAGGGTGTGTATGTTTCTCTGTTGCATGTCTTGCACATACACTTTTGCCTCCTCATTTCACTAAGTCCAAAACAGCCTTTCAAAATATTTTGACACAGAATGACTACAGCCACATCCCACCTGTTCTTGCTTCTGTCTTCTTGCCGCATCCATAGCACAGATCATGTGCTCATCCTCTGGGATACTCTAGCACTAGGTAATTCCACATGAAGGATGTCTCTGTTGGAACTTGTGTGTAGTATACATATAGATAAACTTCCATTTTAAAAGGTCAGGTGTGAGAAAGGGGACAGGGAGGCTACTAACCCTGTCACCATGCCGTCCTCTCTCCCATATGACACAAGGGAGATATTAACCTCCAGCTCCCCCATAGAGATGGAAGAGCGTCTGATCAAAACTGGTTCTTTTGAAAGACCAGAGTCCCAAACACTTGAAAGCCAGGTAATAGGCGAATCTCTATCTCTATCTGGACATCAGGCCCCTAACAACAATGGTTCATACACTGGTGGTCTCAATACTTGTCCACTGTAATGCACTCTACATGGGGCTTCCCTTGAGATTGATATGGAAGCTTCAAGAAGTCCAGAAGGCAGTGGCCGGATTGATTGTGGAGTGAGGGAATTTGTTCATATCACCCCAACTCTGGTCTGTCTGCATTGGTTACCAGTTTGCTTCCATGTCAGGTTCAAGGTTTTGGTTTTAACATATAAAGCCCTAAATGGTTTAGGACCTCGCTACTTGTCTGAATGTTTGCTGCCAAGTTTGACTGCCATCTGACCTGGTCCTCACAGACCTCACACTTGCCAGTGTTAACACCTCGAGAGGCCTGGAAAACATCAACTCGAAGCCAGGCCTTCGCAGCTGTGGCACCCTCCTTATGCAATGTGATACCCCAGGAGTTACATCAGGCACCCTCCCTTCATTCCTTTAAAAATCTTTTCAAAGAGCTTTTTAGAGAAACTTTTGGGGAGGTTCACCTCAATTAATTGTGATAGAGAAGGAAGAAGGAGGGATGGACATCATAACATTTATTCTGCCGTAACTTCCAATGAGAGAGTTAGCTTGGGGAAAGAGGAGCTATGGGAGGTTGAGAGGATAAATGGAGGATAAAATGTAGGAAAGGATGGATGGAGAAAGTGAAGGAGGGAGAGCCACTAGTGGAGGCTTGTGTGACAGAGGAAGAGGAGATGAAGTTTGATCCTCTGGAAGATTGGGAGTGGGTGGCGAAGGAGGATCCATGGACAGGGGAGTTGGTCCAGTTGCAGGTATCCAAGGAAGAAGCCAAAAGGCAAAGGGGACATCAACCCCCTCCCAAAATCTCATTTTCAGGAGAAAGGGAAAGACAAGAATGCAGAAGGAGAGAAAGGGCTCAGAGGGCAAGATAAATCCCTCAGTCTATGGGAAGTCCATGGATCCCACCCCAGGAAAGTGGCAAAGCGACCCTTCACTCCAAGAAAGAGAAGGGGAAATGGAGAAAGAAGAGTGAGGAAGAGCAGGTTTGGAAATGTGCCAAACATCCCTGCTGCCGTACACCTTGTTCGATAGTGAGTACAAGTGGATATTCTATAGACCATCTTGACTACTGCCATTGGTGTTCTCAACATTCAGGCTGCCCTTTGCTATGTAAAGCTTGGCATCCTTTTTCCTGATGGCAATGTGGGTATGATATTGTGCAGCAATATCATACCCACATTGGGTATTTTTAAGAGCCAATTAAAGACTTGGCTCTTTAGGCAGGCCTTCCCTCCTGTCAATACTTGACTTTTCTTTTTACTTAGTCTTTTGTTTATATTTATCCATCTTGATTAATACTAATTTAAATCGTTGTTTTAATTGTTTTATGAATAATTTTATTGTGAGCCGCCCTGAGTAGACATTGTCTAGAAGGGCGGGATAAAAATCTAATAAATAAATAAACAAATAAATAAATTCCTGGCATTTTAATCGTGGGTGTAGTGGATATAGAAAAATAACCCACATTCATAAAACTCTTTGTGTGTGTGTGTGTAATGAGTTTTATATATACATAACTCAGTATGGCAAAAGAAGTGGACTGCAATCCACAAAAGCTCACAGTGAAATACTGTGAATCTGTTAATCTAATGGGTGCACTATCACCACCACCACCACCACCACCACCACCACCATCTTATAACTACAGAGTTGAAGGGACCCTATAGATCATCGAATCCAGCCCCTGTCGAGGAAGCACAGTGAGGAATCGAATGGCCAACCTCTGGCTCCACAGCCAGATATCTAAACCACCAAGCTATCCAACAGTTCTATCCACAAGAATTTATTTTTTTCTTTGTTTTTCTATTTTTGACACATGAGGAGAAGATAGTTTCTCAATCTGCTGGTTTTCTGAGTTAAGAAAGAGTGATGGACAAAATTAATTCTCTGTGACAGCATGAGATCTTGACCTGGCCATGGCAATGACACTTACACATAAACCCACTCTCCATTTCTCATTACCTCAGCCTGTCCTTCCGTTTGTTTCATGTTGCATCAGTCCTTCCATGGTGTCAGAGAGTATTGCACAATCCATTTGTGGAATTAATTACAATAGCCTAATTTTATGTTTAAAAAACTTATATAGTAAGTTCTAGGGATGTGTGTGCATGTGTGTGTGTGTGTGTGTGAGAGAGAGAGAGAGAGAGAGAGAGAGCACATCTGTGTACACACTCACAAATGCATAAAAATGAGAAATGAAAACTGAAATCAGGAAATGTCAAAGTGCTATCCACAATAATAGTTGAAGCCACAGCACACAATTAATCCCAAATGCAATGAAAGCAATAAATCACTATATCTCATTCATTGTATAACCGCACAAACATTTCTCTGACGTGAAGGAAGAGCTTCCTCTAGGGACAAATTGTGCATTCCCTCCATTAAGAATGAAAAATTAGATGTGGCACACACATCTCTTTCAGGAAACAAACGTCACTGTGGAATTTTCTTGGATCAAGTCCCTGAAAGTTCACATTAAAATATGGCAGTTAGTCTTGAAGGTGCCACACTGTTTTTGTCTCTTTTTGTTTTGTTTTGTTTTTGATATGTTTTGCCTGAAATGCTTGGGATGAGTAAGTAATTCAGTGTTTGCTGCCCCTTGGTAGCACATAGAGCTAGGCATGCTAATTGTTAGATATATCTATAGAATAGCCACAGAGAAGGGAGGGAAACCTGAGTTGGTCACCACCTGCTACCTCCAGTTGTGCCACTCTTGTGTGGAGTAACAGGGGAAGGGAATGGCATTGAGTCCTGGAGGTCATTTGGAAAAGCACTACTAGTGGTGCCACATGTTTCTTAGGTCAGCTTCAAAGCAGAACATTTAGTGCTGCAGGATTCATTTGATCTCAGCTTTGACATGCAATACGAGGCTTAAAATAATGCGCAAAACTCATTATATATTTTTTCTTTTTTAATGGCTTTTTGCATGTTTAACATAACAATATAAACTTAAATTACACTAAAAAGAAAAAAAGAGTTTAAAATGAGCGAAACAGAAGAAAGAGAACAAAACAAAACAGACAGACAGACAAAAGGTCAATACAATACAAAATACTATGGTAATATATACATTCACAATAAACTATCTTATGCCTTTACAATGAGTCAATGAAGGGCTTCCATAGATCTAAATAGATATCATCATGGAATTACTTTCTATATGATATTTGTTCAAATGAGGCTAATTGTCACAGATCTTCCGACCATTGTGTGAAGGGTGGAGGATGATCATCTTTCCAGGCTTTTAATATAAGTCTTTTTGCCACCACAAGTGCTCTCAGAATCCAATTTTGTTGACCCTTTGTTAGACCCCATATAGTGGGAATATAATTTAAAAGAATATGAATATCATGAAATATCAGGGATTTCCCCAAAACTACATTAATACAAGTAAGAACTTCTACCCAAAATAGGTGTATTAACGGACATGTCCAAACCATATGTATTAAGGATGCGTTTCTACTATTGCATCTCCAACATCTATCAGAATTTATTAATTTCTTCCTAAATAGCCGTTGTGGGGTCCAATATATTCTAAATATTATTATTTTTTTATTAATCTCAATTTCAAATCCAGGGAAACATCTTTTATAGATTCTAGTAAAGTTTTCCATTGCTTAGCTTGTATTTTACTTTCCAATTCCCTGTTCCATATTTCTTCAAGTTTTTGAATATCTATTTTATGAAAGTCTATTAAGTATTTATACACTGTAGTTATTGGTTTGGGTTTCTCATTAGATCCAATAATTGCCTCTAACAGTCTGGTAGATTCTGAGGCACTCATTGCAGATGGGCCAAAAGGTGTTGGAATTGAAGATATTGCCATTGTGTAGTTGCAGATAGGGTATATTTAGAATGTAGAATAGAAAAAGATAGAAAATCATCATCTGTACTTATTAACTGGTCTAAGGTGTATATACCACATTCTGCCCACTTTTTCCACAAAAAGGGCTTTTTCTCAATTCTTAGAAATGGATTTCCCCATAGAGTAGTTTTTTCATGGGCTTATGGGTCGAATTGTAATTGGCGAGCTAATATTCTCCATATTACCCTAGTAGCTAAAATGGAAGGAGGTACTGTATATTTCCTTTTCTCAAAGAGTATTTAGAACCCAGAACAAACCATCCATATAGGGGTGTTAAATAAGCCATTTCTAGAATCACCCAAGATGGAGTATTCATAGTAATAGAGGTTTGCCAGCAGTTTACTTGAACTAAAAGATATGCTTTATGATAGGAACTGATATCTGGGAGATTAAATCCACCTTCTGATATTGGCAACTGCATTTTTTTTTAACCGAGATACGAGGTGGAGAATTATTCCAAATAAACTTTTGAAATATTCTATTAATTTTTTTAAAAGTAAACTTGAGGAATATACAATGGAATAGCACGTATCACATATATTATGTGTGGCAATATATTCATCTTTAATGTGTTAACCTTACCCCAGATACTAAATTTAAGTCATGCCTATCTTTCTAGGTCATTAGAAATATCAGTGATCAATTTATTGAAGTTCAGTTTAATCATCTGAGAAATATTCCTTTGGAATTAAAATACCTAAATATGTTAATACCTCTGGACACTGACAGAACTGCCATTTTTTGTACAATGCCAATTCTTTATTATTACCCACTGGCATTAACTCTGATTTTGCCCAATTAATTGTATATCCTGAGATTTTACCAAAAAGCTCAATTATTTTCATTAATTCTGGTATAGATAATTCTGGTTTGCTAATACATAATAATAAATCATCTGCATATAAAGCTAACTTAAATTCAACTTGCGGACAAAGCCGATAGACGGACAAATCCGTCTATCATTCTATTCTGTCTAATGGCACATGCTAGTGGTTCCAAACATATATCAAATAACAAGGGAGACAGGGGGCAACCCTATCTTGTACCCCTCTGCAAATAAAAAGATTCAGAGAGAAGTCCATTTACCCTTACTTGTGACTTAGGACAAATATATAAGATTTTAACCCATTTTATAAATTCTTGTGGAAATCCAAACTTTCCTAAGAATGTTAATATAAATTGTCAAGATATTTTATCAAATGCTTTTTCATCATCCAAAGAAACAAGTGCAGCTGGATCAGATCTTTTACTATTAAGGGCTACCAAATTTGTTACTAATCGCAAATGATTTGCTCCCTGTCTACGTTGAATAAATCCCACTTGATCTGGATGTGTTACAGTTGAAATTACAGCCTGGACTCTATTAGCCAAAACTGCAGATAATATTTTAGCATCTGTGTTCATTAAGGAGATTGGCCTGTAATTTCCACAATCTGTATGATCTTTAGGTATAACAGATATATATGCATCATACATAGAAGTTGGCAAACTGTCCAGTTCAAAGGCTTTTTGGTACACAGAGAGAAGTCTAGGAGCCAAAAAAATCTACATATGTTTTATACTATTCTATAGGAAAAAAATCAGGCCCTGGTATTTTTCCATCTTTCATTTTTAGAATAATCCTTTTAATCTCTTCTATTTCTAATGGTCTTGAGAGAGTCTCTGTCTCTTCTGTATTTAGCTGTGGAAGAACCACTTGTGAAAAAAAATAATTCAATTGCATCACCTCTAGGGTCTATATATTTTTTATATAATTTAGTATAGTATTTTTGAATTCTAAGCTTATTTCTCTAGGTGTTTTGTATAATATATTTTCATCCCCTTTTATCAAGGGAACATACCGTGTTTCCCTGAAAATAAGACAGGGTCTTATATTAATTTTTGCTCCAAAAAAACGCATTAGGGCTTTTTTTCAGGGGATGTTTTTTTTTTTCCCTGTACAACAATCTACATTTATTCAAATACTACCATGTCTTCTTCTTCTTCTGTTTACTGCACAATGGTGGAGGGTGAGGTTTCACTTAACTGGGGCTTATTTTGAGGGGTAGGTCTTATATTACGAGCATCCTGAAAAATCTTACTAGGGCTTATTTTCAGGTTAGGTCTTATTTTCAGGGAAACAGGGTAATTCTGATTTTTTTGTTGCTTTAAGTGAGATGCCAAAATTTTACCTGCTTTCTCCCCACTTTCCCAGTATCTCTGGTGCATACATTTCAATGCAAATTCAGCTTTAGCAAGACGTAAATTGTTCAATTCATATTTAGCTCGTTGTAGCCTTTGATAAATATCTGGAGAATGGAATATAGTGAACTGACTTAACAGAGACTTCACTGTTTTTTCCAGTTTTTCTTCCTGTTTAATTCTATTTCGCTTCTTACATGAAACATATGCTATAATCCGACCTCGAATATATGCTTTACATGCCTCCCATTCAATAACACATCATGAGGCTGTACCCTCATTTTCTGCAAAATATTCTTGAAGTTCAGTTTGCATCTGTTTCTTAAAATACTCATCATTCAAAAGCCCAACGTTTAAACGCCACATACCAGGAGTACTATCCCTATCAGTTAACTGCATATTAAGGGTCACAGGAGCATGATCTGCAGTCTCTAAAGTCTTTACTTGGCATGTTACCACATTTTGAAGTAAGGAAGAAAAAAATAGTGTAACCGAAAACTGTTCTTATGCACTGATAAAAGAAACGTATAATCTCACACTGTAGGATGTAATACATGCCAAACATCAATCAATCCCATATCCATCATATATCCCCTTAATGCTGACCTCACTAATGTTTGAGTTTTTCGAGACGGTGTACTTCTATCTAGGATCGGCACTAATTCATTTTGGCAAAATGCCCGAAGTTTAGCCCATTTGAAGAATATAATTCTCAGCTTCTTCAGGGTTGTTAAATTGAAACAGTTGAGAACCAGATCTAATACAGAAGATAGCTGGAAACTTCACAAAGTGCTCAATGAATTTCTCGCGTGCCAGTTTACATGTTGATGCGAATGCCTTTCGTTGCTGGACCACATGTTTAGTATAATCTGGAAATATCAGAATCCGGTGCTTATTTATTTATTTATTTATTATATTTATATCCCGCCCATCTAGTCGTTTGACTACTCTGGGCGGCGTACAGCATACAAAATAAACAATTAAAATAGCATCATTATCAAGATTAAAAGTCATTCAAGATGGAAAAAAGAAAGTAAAGAAATAAATCAAATAGTGCCCGGAGGGAAGGCCTACCTGAATAGCCAAGTTTTTAATTGGCATTTAAAAATACCCAGCGAAGGGGCCATACGGATCTCTGGAGGTAGATTATTCCATAACCGAGGAGCATCTGCCGAGAAGGCCCGATTTCTTGTTTTTTCCTTTCGGGCCTCTCTCAGCGTTAGGCTCCTCAGTCGCGCCTCCTGGCTAGATCGAGTGATACGGGTAGATTTTGGTGGGAGAAGGCGTTCCGTCAGATAGCGAGGTCCTAAACCGTTTAGGGCTTTGTATGTAATCATTAAAACTTTGAAATCGATGCGGAAGCGCACGGGCAGCCAATGCAATGCGGCCAGAGTGGGGGAGATATGCTGGTGTTTCCTCACCCCACTAAGGAGTCTGGCCGCCGCATTCTGCACCATTTGAAGCTTCCGCATCAGTCTCAAAGGTAGCCCCACGTAGAGTGCATTACAGTGGTCTAATCTCGAGATTACAAGCGCATGCACTAAAGTGGTGAGGGCCCCAACATCAAGATAGGGACGCAGCTGGGCAATCCGCCAAAGGTGGAAGTAGGCGGATTGGACCACTGACGCCACCTGGGTTTCCATAGTGAGCGCCGGGTCCAGATGTATCCCCAAGCTATGAACCTCACTCTTCGCGGTGAGAGTCACACCCCCCCCAAAAGAGAGGGAGTTACCCAAACCGCTGATGGTGGGGCCATCCACCCTCAGTACCTCCGTCTTGTCCGGGTTCTTGTGCTGTCCTTGCCCCCAAAACAAATCCTTCTTTTCTCTTGCACGTCGTAGTAAAAACTCTTTAACAGAAAAACTCAGGAATCTTACAAGGAATGGAAGAGGTCTCTGAGATCCCTGTGAAAAACGAGTCGCTACATGGGGAGCTCTCTCTATCTCAAACTTGTAGTCATCTGGCAATTCTAAAACAGTTTGTAAAAAGCCTTCAATAAATTTGATTGGTTGATCTTGCTCACTATTAGCTGGAATGCCGAGAATTCTCAAATTTGATCTTCGGCTGTTACCTTCCAGTTGATCTATTTTAGTCATCAGTTCAGCATTAGACTTTTGTAATGCTGTAATTGCTATGCTCTGAGCTGCAGTAATATCCTCCAGTTCAGAAACTCTGGCCTCAGCCTCCCCAAAGCTGAACAGCAATCTTCTCAACAGTATCCTGAAGCTGATCAACAGAGTCTTTGATAGGCTTCAACAATTTTAATTCTCCAGCCATCTCCCTAAGAATTCCCAAAATATTTACGTCTATGCCACTCTCGGGTGAAGCAATGGCTGGGCCTAGGCTTCGGGGACCTGCAGTCTAAGACTCTCTGGGCCCCCAAAATTAAGAACCTCTGGTCTCAGAGCTCCTCACATTCTTCTGTTTATAGCCAAAGACACACGTGGCTCTAGGTTTTTGGGGGGGCTGTTGGACACCAAGGTATTCCTTGGCCCTCTGGCAAGTGAAGGGGCCAGGGCCAGGTTAGCACCTCACACTGCATCCCTCACTCTTTCTCTCGCTGCAGGCTCCAGAGAGTGCATGTAGATATATGTCTTTTGTTAGTGATACCAGAAATGGGTCCTGTCCTAATGGTGGGTGTGACGTTTACCACTTTAGTCAGACACTTACTGCCAACAGAACTTATAATTAAATTATATCGGAATCACAGATGTTCTTTATTCAGTTCATATAATCAAATCATTTAAATATCATATATCTTGCCACCTCCACCACCTGCTCTATTTATCTGAACCAGCTTATCTCTATTATTATTTCTTCTTACTATCTCTCTGACTATCTCTCTGCTTCTTCTCTCTGCTCTGACTGAACTGACTATCTCACCCTGCCACACCTTCTTATATCTGCTGACTCCGCCCCTCCACTCCTCTCATAGGCTAATGCAAATGAGATCCTGGATATGAGTGACAGGGGTGACGCGGGGCGATCATCACAGTGGGTGATCTGTAAGGTAGAGTTAACCCTAGTGAGTTGACAAGCGGCAACACAGAGCACCTGTAGGAGGTGCTCTGGCTGACCCAGGAGGGCAGAGGAGGGGATTGAGTGGTGGCAGCTGCCTCCAAAGTTTGTCATGTCCTTTCTGCAGTGGCTGAGGTCTCAGAGCCTTGAAAACTTTTCCTGGGGTTCCAGGCAAGAAGTCAAAGTTCAGGGCAAGCAGTGCTGGAGGAGGAGAAAGTTTGTTTTGGCTTGTAAGATACCTTTAAAGATTGGGCCCGCATATCGACTCGTTCCCTGCTGGAGCTAGGGCTCACTCGTTTGGTGTGAAGGTGATTATGTGTGTTGTGTGCTTGTTTCCCACCCACCCCCAATTTTGCCTGCCCTGTCGCTCTGATATTGTAAGGCTCTAACCCTGTGACATTACAAGGGTCTGATTCTTGGCTCAAGGTTCTGATTCTGAAACCAGTGACAATGCTGCTGTTACAGAAGCCACCCCCATATTGTTCGATGCTTTAACAGATATCTGAGAATGTAGAACAATGTAAACGGCAGCGACTGCAGTGGTTCAGCATTCTGTGGATTCCAGCAAATGTCAACAACCAACCAGCCTCCTTCTCCGGCACGGAGGAGGAGGCTGGTTGGTTGTTGACATTTGGGGTAGCAAATGAAAAGGTGTAGGAAATGTCAGTGTGGAAATGGAAACCCATTGCTACTTCAGAGAAAACTGACCACAGGAAAACCAAACTGCTTGAGGGGACTGGAAGAAATAAGTAGAATTGTTTTGGTGGTTTTTAATCTATTTATCTTTTGACTTTCAAAAACATTTTTGATCTGTGATAGATGAGATAGAGTTCTGTGACCTGCTTAAATTTGGAAGACTGATTTGGTTTCTTTTGCATTACTTAATCTATTCTGATATGATTTTAACGCTAAGAAATGTGTTTACTAGAAACTTTTTTTAAAGATACCACTCACAAAGGACTTTGAGGTTGACAGAAAACTGAATTAAGCACTTAATACTATATTTCTACCCACTCTTTTCCTTATTCCACATAGGTACAGCCTATGCAAAGCCCTTTTAGTGGTGACCTGCCATTCAAAGAGGCCATGTTGCACTTGCTGCCGTAGCTTACAGGACTGAGAACAAAGGCAGAGCCAGCAGCCCTGAATTCTTTTCTCATTTGTTTTCACAGGCCACAGTCCTCCCACTGGAAAGCCAGCTGCTCACCTAACACTAGGTAGGAAAACTTCCTAACTCAGACAAATTTCTTTCCTTGTCCAAGAGGCTGAGTGAAGTCAGGTGATGCATAGTTGGTTGAATGGAGGGGAATGGTGTGTCATGGCTTCAAACAGCAGAGTTTGTAGTCAAGTCTGTAGCCCACGCTCAAGCCTCTACAGTGTCCTCATGGAGGATCTAGCAACAGGGAATGAAAAGGGCTGAACTTTGCACGGTATCTATAGTTAGAGCTTAGCTGGCTCACAACTTAGAAAGGTACCTCCTGGCATGAAGCTGAGCTGCCCTGATGACCGTCCTAGCAGTGCCATGACTGTGTAAGCCAGTAACCACCACTTTGGCTTCCCAAGAGCTCTGTTGCTACCATTTGCTGATCCCAGCCATTCTCCCCAGTTATATCCTTACCATTCTGGTTCTGACTGCACTTCCTAGGCAAATTTCAGCCCTTTTCATGTATTCATCCTTGCTAGCCATTTGTTAACAGGCAGCCCTTCTGGATAACAGGCAAGTAACTGCAGAGCCCTTTTCCACAAAACCAATACCGAGTATTTGCCATCTTATCTTTCTGAAACCACCATGGCAAACGTTAATGACTGGCACTGCATTTTGAGAAAGAAACGTTGTCATTCAGACGTGATGCCACTGCTGCTGGGTGCTGCTGGAAGTGTGTGAGTGGAAATCCCAGTCTGGAGTGCAGGATTCCAAATAGCAGTATCTGGAACTGGAAATCCAAATTAAAAATACCATGATGTCCAGGTATTACTGGGACTCATCAGAACACTGAAGTGATAAACCTGAGCTGGGTCTGTACCCCTTCAGTTTACTAGGCTCACATGAGGAAATGTCCCTCTGTACTGGAAATGTAAGCAAAGGGACATCAGTGCCCTTATTTTGAAGGGCAGTCCGTTGCTTCACTGTAAGATTACACTGCCCAGCATTTACACACACACTTCCACTGGCTTACACTTCCTCTACCAGACTCGACAGCTCTCTTTTTCGTCAGCCCCCTATGCACTCAAAAAAACATCCTAGTGATGGTTGTGTACCTGTCTGGAGCACATTTTGAGGACACTGGAGGGCTGCAGCAGAAGGGAGAGGACAAGGAAATTATAATTCCACTGGTGTTGCAGACCAAAGTATGCCATTAGTGTTTGCAAAAATCTGTGGAACTCTTGGCCTACAGTCAATGCATGTTTTAAAATGTACTTATACAATGTGTTATGTATCTGTAAAACAAAATAAAGGGAACTTGGTCTTGGTAATGATATAACATCAGAAATCCAGTGCTTAATTACTCATTATCAGTGAACTGTTAGATTCCTTGTTTAATTATTCAATGAAACTGAAAATCTTTTGGAAGGAAGGAAGGAAGGAATGCACGCACTGCTCTCCCTTTTCTTCCCAAAGCCAGGTGGTTCCACTCAGGCAGGAGGAAATATGTGTCTCCTATTCAAAACCTCTGTGTCAAAGTCAACCTCTTCAGAATGGATTCCATTCTGTTCCATTTGTGTGAATAGAAGTATATGGTTGTTTACCACTCACTACCTGTTGAGAAAGAATGCTCAAAGTTCAGATTATTGTGTTTTCTAGGTTCCTCTGTCAACATGGCTATGAATAGAGGCCTACTGTGGGAGTATAAAGATGGTTCCGCCTTTCTACAGGACATGGGCTATAAGGACGGCTCCTTGATCTGTAACAAGTCTGGACTCTACTATATCTACTCAAAGCTCTATTTGGGTTATCCAAGTTGCCCAACCATGAACCCATTGCTCACCCACAGCATTTGCAAGAGGACTTCTAACTATCCAAAGGAGATAGTACTGCTGACAAACAACATCCTCTCCTGCAACTGGGATGGCCCTAAAGACTGGAGACACAACAGCTTTCTTGCTGGGATAGTGCAGCTAGAAGAGAATGAGGAAGTTTTTGTGAAGGTATCCCAGAGCCAGTTGGTGCGGGTCAAAGATGACTCAAAATCCTATTTCGGCGCTTTCATGATCTGAATGACATTGGAGCTGAGGGCAGAGGATGGTTTCAGTGGAAAAATGAGAACAGCTTCTTTCTTCTTCTGTTATGGTGGGCCTCAACTTTGCTTTGACAGCTTGATCATTCATAAATGTAATGAAGGAGAATGGCAGGAAGACGGTCTGCCTTGCTGAGAGGGAAAAGCCTAATTCACACTTTCGTGGGGAGGGGCAATGTTTGCTGTGTGGTTAGATAAGCACAGACTGACCAGAATGAAATGAATATTAAAACAAAGACAAAAAACAATAGCCACAAGATAATGGCTTTATGAAAGGGGAAGGGACTGTTTTGTGGTATGCACTTTTTCTGTCTTCTTGAAGAACTACCTAAGCACTTGAAATGGCTTGGCTTCCTTCGTTTCGCATACAATAAAATAAAAGCAAACCCAGTGCTTAGTTATCACCGGCAATGTCCGACAGACGTTCAGGATGGTCACCCCATAAGGAATTCTCATCTCTTGCAACAGTGCTGTTTGCTGTCTGTGGGGTGAGTTTTGGTTTGTCATCATTACACTTCAAAGTGTGATGAAAACCTACGGAACCAGTTTGACCTGGAATGATGGAGAGATGCAGGGGGGGGGGGGAATGTGTGGCATCACCTCAAGGTCTCTGAGAAGCTTTTGAATGGTTCAGGTGAAGCCTTCAAATTGTTGCCACAGAAATGTGACTTCTTGAATGACTGATGTAGCACCATCTGGAATGTGATTCTAAAACTTCCCTACTCCTGCTTGTTGCTCAACTCAGGCAGCCCCTGTAGTGGAGACCATTACTCATCACTGCTGTGAAGAGGAAGCGAATGTGGAATAACTATGGAGACCCACCTTTAACCACAAAGGAGTGGTTTGATCCTTCAGTGGTTTGAGTGATAGGCATCTCCAGCTTGTGTCTTTGTGTCTTATTTCTTCTTTCCCACCACAAATGTTCCAGAAGGGATTGTACAGATTTTACTTAGCCATTACTTCACAGGCTCCCGTCTATGTGAGTAGCTGCTTCTGTTCTAACAGAGTTTTTACCTTATGATCCAAATAACAACAGTTCAAATATATTGATCTGTTTGATGATATCACCGAGGACAAATGGGGATGACTGAAAATGAGAGCAGTGCTTCCTGTTTCTGAGTTGATTCCAGCCAGTCAGGGATCACATGGTGAGCAAGATGACTGTACTGCACAGCACAATGTAACCAATCAGATTTTGCTCCATGATTTCACTGTGGGCAAAAAGTGATGGAATCAGTTGGGAGGGGGGAAGTGTCTTTGGTCCTTGTGCAAATGTTTTTTTGGGGAGACAACAATCTTGCCTTAATAATAAAAATATGAAATAATGTTTCTGTAATCAAAATGGTCTGTTTTCCTTATGTTGGGGACAGGAGTGAAAACTAACTAAAGAACTAGCCAGGCACTGAATGGGTCATTGGTCTGCATCCTATTTCTAGTCCCAAGTAAAGAGCAGATATTCTCAATCCAGTGCTGAATGGTAAATCAGTATTTAGGTAAATTCTATTGAATCAATGGGTCCACTTTCAATGGGACTACGAACAAGTACATTGGCACTTGAGAAATCCAATTAACAATTTTAATGACCTTGATTTGCATGTTATCCCACTTCTGTCCTCCATGTCTTCAGTGGGGCTAAGTCCTAAGTGATGGTCCATCAACTACTACAATATCTTGTTCTGCATAGCACCCCATCTCACCTTAAAAAGTATTTGAAAATTGATATCAGTTGATGATATAGTAAAATGCAATGTCTCAGAGGTTAGTGAGGAGCTGTTTCACATAATTTGCCCAAGATCAATTGCTTTGGCTTCTTGTGAATTTTTTTAGAAATGTAAGTCCTAAAAATTGTGTGTGTACATACGTGTGTGTATATAAATGTGTGTGTGCATACGTGTGTGTGTATACATACACATATACATATATTTACATATACATATACATACATACACACACACACACACACACACACACACATTATTGAGTTTATTGTAAGTGGTTTCATTCGTACTGTAAGTTGGCTCAGGGGTCTTATCAGATTTCAAAAGAGATACGTGCTAGGACTGCAACTACAATGGACCACACTCTTCCCCAGTTGGCAGAATTCTGAGAGTTGTAGTCTTTTTTTAAAAAAAGCAGTTTCTTTGAAACACTGGTTCTTGTAGCCAAATCAATTCATACACTCAGCCTAGTAGTATCCTTTTCCCAGGCAAAATCCACCCTGTGTACTACTGCTGTTTCTCTACCTGGGCAAACCACAATGGCCACAGCAACCATGAGGCAGGTCATTGCCTGTGTGTGGGTGCTGAAGGACACTTGCTCGGCAGCATTGGTTTTCTGCATGGGAGATTCTGCCAACTGCAAATGGCTACAAACAGGACTGTACTCCTGCCTGCCTGCCTGCCTGTCTAATCTGGCTGTGCTGACTGGAGGATTCTGGGAGCTTCATTCTGAACACATAACTTTCCCAAACTCCGTAATATAAAAATAGACCATATAAAAGTAGTGAAAAGGGGATAATGAGGCATATTAAAAGCAGATGTATGAGTGTCATCCAAATAATCTGTGGAATGTGAACAATGCCTTCGATGGTACATTCTATAGGGCGTTCAAACAGCAAGGGAGAAAAACTGAACATGTTTTAAGAGAAGGGAAGAGCCATTTCCCTAAAAGTGTACTTTCCCCCCACTGTTCTTCCCACAAGAGTGATCAGTGGCAGATGGCTCCATAAAAGCAGGAGGAAAACTGTCTGCCAAGAACAGACCGCAATAGCTTCTTCGCTTGCTCCCTCCCCTCAGATATCACTGTGTGTCCCAAGGATGTGATCAACCTAGAGAACGCCCTGTTGTCCGCAATGATCCTCCCACCCATCATTTCCTTAAGGGAACGGTGGTCTGTTTTTTTGGGGGGGGGGGTGGTTTCCTGGTGGAAGGTGCCCTGACTGCAACACACCCACGCCCAAGCTACGTACCTTGGCCATAAAGCAGAGAAGGAACCATTCAACAAGCACCCTCGGAAGGTACATTGCGACAAGGCTTTATGGGATTGCTTGGGCCTCACAAGGAGGACAGTTCTTGGTCTGAGCAGAATGTGTCTTCCCATGAAATGGCAGGTGAGTTATTTGCTTACCTGAAGAAAAGGACATGATCTTCTACAGGAGCTAACTGGGCTGGCAGTGGAATGTCACTTCAGCTCAGGCAGTGGGAGGGTATCTTCAACTGTGATTTAAAGCTAACTGGTTAATTCAGGGTTTTCAGGGTAGGTCATGTGGCACTCGTAGCACTGTCCTCCAAGAAAGCAAAATGGCCAGGGGGCCTCAGAATGAACAGTTGGGAATGACTGCCCTGTCCGCCCACCAGTATTGCTAAATCTTCTGACAGTTGTCGTAGACAAAAGGAAGCCAGGTGGACAGTGCAGAAGATGATGCCTTTTTCGGGGATCTTCGTATCGCATTTCCCTCCCCATTTGGCCTTCAATTCCCTGATTTTTGAAACGATTCCTTATTGCACAGAGTTTGACGCTAACGCAAGCTGCACTAAAAGTGTGCATCGTACAATACTTTTGAGCCCCTCAGCTGCTTCAACCTTCTCACCATGATACACCCCCTTAAACGTGCAAGATGAAATCTGATGTCCTATTAGCAGACTTCCACTCACACAATGGGAATTTCCTTTTCCTTCCTTTTCCTTGAGCATAGTTTTCACACAACCTTCCAGAGCACAGTTTTTAGAATATATGGAGGCACTGGTAGGACCCTGCTGTTTTATGGTAAGACACACACTCTGTTCAGACCAAGGACTGTTCTTGTATGGCACTTTCCTGTTCTGCTGATGGATCCTGTTCCATGGACAGGAATGGCTAACTGGGTGTAACCCTACAGATCCATGGCAGAATTCTAATTATTTAATGGGAGGCTGGGGTGTGTGGTTATACATTTGGAAACAAAACCTGTGGATGTGGCCAGTCCAAAATAAAACAAAATGAAACAATCAGCTAGTACAAATTGTTTTAGAAGATAATTGCTTTCTAGTTTGTGTGCTTTCTTGTTTTGTATATTAAGAGAACCATAATAAAAGAGAACAGCCAGGAATGGTGACAATAGCTGCAAACACTTTTAACAATTATTTGTAGGGGGTTGTGTTGTGTTATATTTTTTCCTGAATATTTTGTTATGAAATCTTACGGAAACAGTAAGTGTTGCCTGAGGTGTTCGGGCAGCCATAAATGTGTGTTATGGTTACTTGTAGAGAAGTATGAAACTGATTGTCAGTGAAAGCTGTAGATGCCTGAAACACTATCGCACCGACTCACATTGTCTCTGTTCTGCTCTGCCTCACACACGCTTCCTTTCAGTCAAACCGCATCAGAGGGGGCTTGCAAGCATTTCAGAGAGGATTTCCTGTGGTCGGCAGTACTTGCCTGAAACATGCTGAAGAGGCTGGTGGTAGAGATGAAAAGCTGCACTAATTTCTGTAATTTACCTTGAAGTGATCTGAAATGATGCACTCATGTTGATAGCACTTTCTTTTTTAATGGCATTTTGTATATTTTAGCCACATAATATGTTTTATGAACTGGTTGTACAGTTTTAAATTTCATTTTGTATATTTTAGCTATAAATATGTTGTATGAGCTGGTCACTCGACCGTAATAAATAAAAATGTTAATAGCACTTAGTGACATGGTGGAAGGGTCACCCTAGATTGTACCTGCTTGATGGGAAGCAAGCCAGATCCTTGGATGTAAAAGGAGCAAAGTATTGTTAGGCTCCTGTGCCAGCACAAGTTTACAGGCATAAATATTAAGGAACCATGGGAAATTCCTTATGTATGAATATGGTGTACTCGGGTGACAGAGGAGAGAATGCATTGCTTGCATATATTTCTGTCTACAGCTATGACTTTCTCTTGCCCTTAATACTGGCCTCAGATCTTTCTGTTGGAGTTTTTACAAGCCCGCATGCTGCCTCTGGTAGGGGTGGCTGGAAGAGACCCTTCTGGGTTATGGTGAATGTCAGTCTATCCAACAGTAGCCAATCATTCCCTCCTGCCTCTGAATTTGCTTTTGAGCATTTCCCTCTCTCTAGGGTCTCTTGAAATCTGTTGTTGAAAGCAGCTATGTTTGACAGTTTCCTGTTAATCTGTAAGTAATGTTTGTGCGTATAGCCTAGAGAGTTAGCTTTCATTGTTTTATGTGGGAGCAGCTTAATCATGCCTTGGTCTCTGTAAGTTCTGCTTATGTTACCTGATGACAGTTTTTGTAATCACTGCTGAAATTATTGGAACTTTTTGCTATGCTTTGCGACTTGTTTTTTTTTTAAATAAAATAATAAAATTTTATCCAAGCTGTGGTTTATTGAGACAGGTGCAAAAGGGTTGAAGGTACTAACCCAGTGTCTGAGGATGTTGGGAGATTTTGAAGCATTTTGGGTTATGTTGTGCAGGGCTGGTTTGCAACCATGAGCAAAAACCTGCTTGTGTGTATTTTCCCTGAGCACCCAGGAGTAAGGGAGTCAGAGTGTGTTAGGGAAGGCATTTCCCAACTCTTAATGTGCTGACCTCCAGGACATAACCTATCCAGGAAGAGAAGGCAGTGTGACTGAATGGTGAGAGGAACCCTCTGTGCAACCTGTGGGTAAATAAAACTTCCTTCACACTCCCAGACCATCTGTATGCTTAAAAACTATTCAAGTCGGGATTTTTTTAAAAAAGTGTCATCTTTTTTTTTCATAGAGAAGTTCGATATTCCTCATAAATGCTCATGTATTATTATTTTCTAATTCTCCTCATGTCCTTCTATAACAGCTACCCTGCTTCTTCCTTGCATTGTTTACCAGCTGCATGTGTTCCCTTTTTGTATGCAAATATGAGAGGGCAAATCCCTCTATTTCCCACCCCACCCACCCGCCATTTGTGAAGAGATCCAAGAGATCTGGCAATTCAGTGGCAATGCTTGGTGATTAATTCTCCACCTCACTCTGTCCGAGGCTCCCAAAGGCTCCCCAGGGCAAAAAGGTGCCCCAGGGAACCTTGGAATCTAAAACAAGGAGATAGAGAGCTTTTAATTTTTTCAAATAAATTTTAGCAGCATGAGCTGATGACATCATCAACAAAACCATATGAACAGGATTTGGGCCATTCTATGCTAGTTTTTGAAGAAGTGTTTTATATTCTTCTGAAAAACAGTGAGAGTGGAAACTGATTGCAAGTCTGAAGGGAGTGCATTCTGCAGCCTGGGAGTTGAAAGCCTGCTTCTGTGTGCCTTTTAGGTGGGCCTCTGCAATTGCTGGTATTCTTCAGAGGGGCAATTCTGAAGATCTGAACACCTGGACAGGTCCATAATGAGACAAGCATTTTAGGTAGCTGGGCTCCAAGCCATTGAGGGCTCTAAAGGTTAAAACAAACACCTTAAACGGGGCCTCTTATGCCATTGGCAGTCAGTGCAGATCTTTAAGTATCAACATCATCCAACTGTGATATTGTGAGCAGCTAGCAGCTTTGGACCAACTAAAGATTTCAGACCCTCTTCAAGGTTAGCCCCTCATAGAGCACACTGCAGTAGTCAAGGGAAATCATGCAAATCTGGGTGGCCAGCTTTTATGAATGAGGTGCTGGTTCAGTTCTTGGGCATGTGCTCTATCAATACCTCATCAGTGAGGGTCAATTTGCCTCCAAGACTGACATGGTTTCCCTTAAGCAAGCATAATCAGCAATAGGATTCTGGCTGATATGTTCTTGTTCCACTTTGGAGTCAAAAATAGTGCCAAAGTATTTTCCCAACCCCCTTAATGGCAAAACTGTTCATATTTTGAGGTGATTTTCTTGTATCTTTTGGTCACTGTTTCCCTTCTCAGCTACTGCCACAGCATGGTTTTTTCCTCTTCAAGTGACTGTATCTTTTATTCCTGGTTTACTTACTGAGATAAACCCAGCCAACTGGAGAGCACAAGGCGCACAGAAAGATTTCGCAATGCTGCATAGCCAATCTGATGTGGTTAGATGCTGATAACCTTCTGCACTTGTAAAGGATAACCCCAAGCACACTGAGAAAGCTTTGCCCTCACTCAGGACAGATGAATATTGTGGTGCCCAAGCCTCCCTAAGGAGTGCTTAGCACTCGGTCAGAGAGTTCAACAGGCCACTTACCTACCACCTTTGCGCTGAGGCAAGTCCCAAGACCTCAGCAGTGCTTAGCGTAAGCCCCTTGAACAAGTCTGACCTTAAAAGAACACTTTACTTTTACCCAGTACTTTGCAAGCACAGACACATGGGCTTTGTGATTCCTTAGAATTCACAACAGCTCAGTTAGGTAGGACTCTTAAAGATAGCTAGTTTGTGGCCCTCTCCACTCCCTGGATTTAGCCAGACCCTGCTGTTCAAGAGACCAGTCCTTTTGTAAGAATTTTTATAATTATTTTTTATTAGAAAAATAGTTTCATAGAATCAGTTTATATTGCTCAAGCTTTAGCATAAAGAACATACTCAAATATTATTACAGTTAAATATAAAATAACAAATCCCCATTAAAATAAAAAAAAACACTACTAAGCTGGGCCAAGGTGGGCTAGCGCCACCTCCTTCTTTCTCTTTACTCACATTCTCTCTCCTTCAAGCCACATGCTCAAACCATCAAGTTCTTTTTCTCTCACATCATCATTGAATCGAACCTCTCCCACATAACCCATCGTCCATTTTCTACATTCTCTAACTCCTCCCTTCTTCTTGACACTTCATGGCTGTTAACCAATTAGCCTCAAGGGGTTGTAACACCTTCCTCCGCCCTCAATTCCCATGAAGATCCAGGTGTTTTATCACTTCTCCAATTAGCTTGAAATGTTGAGTCTTTCACGGGCCTCTTTGTCCGACCTTCAGCTTTATCTCGAACCACGCTGTACCGGTTTTCAGAAAAACACTCTCATAGCACTTAGAAAAACAAATCATCTTCACACAGAACCTGTCTGACTCCATCTTACATTTCTCTGACTACATACCCCACACTGCTTCAACTCCATCACAAATATTACAAAGCTTTTGCAATGGAACCCCTGAAAAATTATTGAAAACAAGGATATAGGATGCTTTCAGTTATGACTAAAAATACTTGTGATAAGCACTTCTTCTTACTTCAGCCATAGTCATCACTCTGGGTGAATATGGCTTGAGGCACTCTTAACGGTCTGTGGCTGTGAGCTCATTCTGAGCTTTAACCTTCATAACCTTCTCTCTGCAAATACTGCCTACCTCTTTGTTCTCTTCTGTGGTGATTTGCGCCTCTGTCTACTTCCCATGTACATTCCCTTTAAATTGTATTTCACCTGATGGTGCTTCCTGAAGCCATCCTCGTTCCTTTAGATGTCTCTCATACTTCTTCCTCACAAGAATGATTAGAGATTGGTCGAATGGTGAGGATTCAATGAGGTTCTCCTCCGTTGACTGAATGTGTGGAGGAAGAAGAAGGGTTCTTTGCTCTCCAACAGTTTCTTGCTGCCTGTTTGTTTTTTTAATCTTTTTCAATTTTCGTATTTTAGAATGTCTTTTTATGAGTTTTGCTTTATTTTCTGTACACTTTCCAGAGTAACAATTGGCTAGATGAGTGGCATAAAAATTGAATAAGTAAATAAATAAGTAAATTAATAAGGTAACTGGTTGTGGTTCAACAACCCATGAACTACATCTCGGTTTTGTTAACAGCACAGTTGCCGGAGGGCAATTCTTCCTACTTTTCAAAAGACCTAGGTTCGTGGACCTTAATGCTAGAAAACAGCAGCAACAACAACACCACAGTGACATCTACTGCAAACACTTCTTTTAACATTTTACATATTTCAGGCTGAGTCAAAAGAGGAAAACCATCTCCATTCTTAGTGTTGGAGCATCTGGCAATTCAGTCCATAATTGGCTTGTTGTTGCTATAATACTATTTTATGGCATGCTTTTCATGGATTTTCTTGAAGATATAATGATACACAAATCAGGTTCAAGGTTTTGACACTTACATACAAAACCCTCCATGGTTTGGGCCCATGTTACTTGTCAGAGTGTCTTTCCTTAATGTCATCCGCCTGATCCACAAGATCATTCCAGTCGAAGCTCCTCCGGGTGGCCACTGCAAGGGAGGCCTGTAAGTCTTCTACAAAAGGTAGGTGGCTCCAATCTTATGGAACCAGTTTCTGGAGGAGCTCCGCTTAGCACCCTCCCTGTTGATATTTAGAAGGCAATTAAAGACGGTGCTTTTCATGGAGGCTTTTCACACTGACCCTAGCTGATCACCTCCCCACTGCCTTTCCTCCATCCACTCTGGTTTTATATGATTAGTTTGTGCCATCTGTTTTTAAGGGTTAATTGTAGTTGGTTTTAATGTTTTTATCCTTATTTTTTGTTTTGTATTATATTTGTTGTAGCTGCCCAGAGTAGTGCCTTTATTTATAAATAAATAAATACAGGAAGTATAAACACAACTAAATTTAAAATAAACATATTGGAACCATGTTGTTGTTGTTTAGTCGTTAAGTCATGTCCGACTCTTCGTGACCCCATGGACCAGAGCACGCCAGGCCCTCCTGTCTTCCACTGCCTCCCGGAGTTTTTGTCAAATTCATGTTGGTAGCCCACCAACATGAATTTGTGGGGGAAACCATGTTCCCCCACAAAAAAAAACCTGGATAATAAATCATTATGTCTGAATGGCCTGTCCTTAAATACTGTATATAATATACTTGTAGCGATGGAAGTTGTTATCCAAGAAGAAGAAGAAGAAGAAGAAGAAGAAGAAGAAGAAGAAGAAATTTCCCATCTCTATGAACTTTTCCTTCCACCCCCACCCTGGTATTAAACGTGAAGTTCATGGAATCAATGGGCCCTTACATATTTTAAGACCAACCTTGCCTTAAATTGATTAGCCTGCCAACATGGTTCTACTCACCATCGCCCTTTGCCTTTACAGAATGCAAGCACAAGTGCTTTACAGAATCCAGAAGCAGAGGCAGTCCCTACTTTCAAATAGCTTACAATCTAAATCTTGACAGGATGAAAGTCAATATCTGGACCAGAGTTTATAGAAACTAAGCGTTTAGGCATGCTGATGATATAAAACTTTCAGATCCTTAATTGGCAGCCTTAACTAGTTTGCTGCTTCCTCCTTTCTCCATGCCGTCCTTTTGACCATGAGAATAGTTCTTATACCACATCTTTATGACAGTTAGGATCCGAGACAGGACTGATAAATAGTTACCTTTATCTATGAAGCTGTTGTTATTGTTCTATGCCATTAAGTCACTTCTTCCGATGCCTGGTGACCCTATGAGCAAGAGACTTCCAAAAAGTAGGGACAGAATTTTCACATTTTCTGAATGACAAATAATTATTCATTCTGGAAATTCCACCTACTTTACAGGCACTTTGCAAATACCTGTATGTGAAACACTTGGGAGGAAGGCCTAAGTTACCAGCCTTTGGGGCTTAGCTAGGCCAAGCTCTACCCAAGTGTCCTATTCCTTGCTGGGAGATTTCTTTTTGAGCAGATTGGTAGATGAATGGGTCAGTCGTTAGTGTGAACAGATCTCATATGCTTGGTTGATCACCCTGACTGCTAGAGGTTCCATTTAGCAACTAATGGCACAGACCAAAGCCAGGTTCCTGTGATTAATGACAAAGGGTGCAGCTAGTCCACTACAGCTACCCTAGTGACGAATATAACCCAAACATGAAGATACTACATGCATGACTGTATTGTGAATTTACATTAAAAATCCTACCAGTGTCCACCAGCAGACTGTATTTATGTTCTCCAGGTTTGCAAACTTTTAAGCAGTTCTTCAATGCATACTGCATGGGTTGTAACTTCCAGGGCCTCCATCTGGAAACCTACACTTCTCCTTTCAGCTAACCTGGCTCTTGGATTTCTAGGCATTCCTGACAATGGTACCCCGTGGCTTCTTCCCGTTTCAAGCTAAGGACAGTAATTTTGACTGTTGATAATTGGACTCCCATAACAGGTCTTACCTTCCCACAACCAAGAAGTAATCACGCACGGGTGAGCCACACAAACAAGGCAAGGAGAAGGGAGAAAAGGGGCAGGGGGAATATGTCCTGTATATATGATCAGACATCAGCACGTTCTGGCAAAGGAACACTGCACCCCATAGAAGCAACCCAGCTCCATCTTTACTTGCACTGAGCAGAAGCTCTCTGTCCTCCTCTTCTGCTCCTGTTAGGCCTGCATTGCATCCTCCTCCTCCTCCTCCTCATTTCCTCCTGTGGTTGGCAAATGTTAATATTAACTAGCTGAGACCAAAAACACAACTCGCTTCAAGGACAGCAATCAGAAATGACAGAGACCACAAAATCCAACCTCAGGGACACTTTGCTACCCTCTCGACGCCAACCTTCTTTTTCAAGCTAGGATGCAAGTTTTTCTTTTCCTCGTTCTCCTCTCATAAGCCCCTGCCTCCTTCTTCCATGAATGCGATAGACTGAAACATAAGAAATATGAGTAGGATGAGCATAATTTGGAAAAGAGGTGGCCTACTCAAAAAGATTCACATGTGGACCCACATGTGTTAGTGGTAAGTGATTTGTGTTGCATCTCTCTGTCCCTATGCGGCAGGTGGAGGCATGCACCACATAAGGACCACAGATCAAATATAGGGGTATGTTTATCTTCTACACAAACATGCACATATATTTGAAATCAGAAACAAAGTTTCAATGTTCTAGCAAAAGGATGTGAGAAGCGGGTACATGACAGTGCAGGACATTCACTCTTGATGTCCAGCAATGGACCAGTCAGTTTCAACTGCTTCAACCTATGCCCCTGTGTGTCACTGGTGAGTATGCTATTAGTAGTCCTTGAATCAATGGACAAATAGTAAGGCAACAGTAATGCAAATCCCCTTAAGAAAGACAATAGGTGTACTGTAATTGGGGCAACTAAAGATAACTGGTACCATGTGTTGTTGTAAGCCTATGCATATGTGTGTATGCTGGCACCTCCCCAAACACACATAGAGTAAAAATAAAAATAAAAAGCAAAACAAGCACACAAAGAAAAACACAAAAACATCAAAACAACAACAACAAAGGAAGAGAAACAAATAACCCGCCTCATCTCCCTAAAAATTAGAAGAACAAACAAGCTAGCAAGCATTGGGAGATTTCTCTCCCAACACTACCACTTCATGCCTTTTCTTTGCTTCAGTCATTTATTGAAGAAGAGTCTAGCAGGTGGCAGCAGGCAGGCCACACAGTAGCAAAAATAATCCAAGAAAGGGATTGCAGGGAGTGGGGGATCAGAGAAGGAAAAATCTCTAAAGAAATCAGGAGAGGAGAGAAATCCAAAAAAATAATCTCAAGGAGGCACACTGGCACAAGCAAGATGACTGGCAGCAACAAAATTATTCCAAAGGAGGAAAATCCCTCCAAAAAATCAAGACGGAAGGTCCCAGACGCTGGACGAACAGACTTACCATTCTGGAACAGCGTTCTGGTGTGTGCCCCACGTTCCGGAGGACAGAGACTGTCACGGGTCACATGGTAACTGGGGGGCGGGCGCGGCTACTTAGCTGAGCGCTCGCCTCCTCTTCGCCCTCTTTCCGTTCGGGCAACTGAGTTGGAAGGAGTGGCTGTGTCGGCTTGAGCTTTCGTGGAGAGTGCGGGCTGACGCGGTTCTTTGGAGCAGCGGTTTCAGTGTCTTTGGGAGGGAAGCCTTCCGCTCCCTCCCTTGGTTGTTGTTTTGAATTCTATTGACTGCTTTATTTAAGATTTATTAATTTGACGGGTTGTTGTTTTTTGGCCTTGGTAGAAAGAGCGGGAGGCAGAGCGGGAAGCAGCGGGGCGTTTGCGCCCCGTTGCTGCGGGGCACAGACTACCTCCATACTAGGATAGCTGAGCTTTGAGAGGATTGTAGTGCTGTTTTAAGCCTAATTTTAAAATTTTGTTTTGTAGTTTTTGCGCCCCTTTTCAGTGCGTCCGCCATTTTGTTTTGTAGTTTTTGCCCCCTTTTTCAGTGCGTCCGCCATTTTGTTTTGTAGTTTTCGCGCCCTTTTCAGTGCGTCCGCCATTTTGTTTTGTAGTTTTTGCCCCCTTTTTCAGTGCGTCCGCCATTTTGTTTTGTAGTTTTTGCGCCCTTTTCAGTGCGTCCGCCATTTTGTTTTGTAGTTTTTGCGCCCTTTTCAGTGCGTCCGCCATTTTGTTTTGTAGTTTTTGCGCCCTTTTCAGTGCGTCCGCCATTTTGTTTTGTACTTTTCGTGCCCTTTTCAGTGCGTCCACCATTTTGTTTTGTAGTTTTTGCCCCCTTTTCAGTGCGTCCGCCATTTTGTTTTCCAGTCTGTTACTGAAGAATAATTATTTTCTATATGTTTAAACAAGTTTGTGAATTGATTGGTTGATTACGTATTAGTTATCATTATAATAATTGCTATATTGATTGGTTAGTTGTATAGTTGATTGTTGCAAGATTGTAAGACCATCTGATTATATTGATTAAAAAATAGGAATAATATTTTGTATAAGTAGCTTATAGAATTATTATAGGAGTGGTTTTGTAACTTTGGGGAATAATTATCAATTCATTTTGAGGTGGTATATATATAGAATACATTAATTCATAAAGTAGATTAGAAAGTATTAGTGGATAAATTAATTCATAAAGCAATTAAATTCCTAATAGTGATTTAGATAAAGTATCTGTGAATAAATTAATTCATACAGTAATTTAGATAAGGTATTGGTGATTGGTATATTTAATATTTATAGTAGCTATATTTGGTAATTAGATATTTATATAAGTTATATTTGTAAATTAGGTGTTGACTAATGAGTTTATAGGAATCCTTCACTTGTTAGCTGGGGGATACGAATAGAGATTAGGGCGCCATCCGCTGGTCAAGGTTTCAGTTGGTTAATTCATTGAAAATAAATAAATAAATAAACAGTAAATAAATAAACAATAAATAAATCACGTAAGAGACTCCAGTCATAGTTGAGTTTTGCTGGGAGTTTATTTGAGCACAATGACGTCAAGAAAGGGGCGTGGCCCAAGCAAGGGCAAGGCTCCTGCTCAGAAGAGACCTGCAGTGCATGTCTCACCGGTCCAGTCTTCTTCTGACGAGGAGTCTTGGTCAATGGTAAAGGAACTACAGGCCAAAATTGCTGCCTTGGAAGCGCAAAGGTCAGCGCAGCATACGCCCCCACAGACAGAGGCTCCTACGCGCAGAGCGGTTAGAGAGACTAAGAGTCGTCGTAAGGCTAATTTAAAGTCCTTGGTTCAAGATTTGATGGGCAGATGTGTTGCTCTAGAATCCTCACAGGTGCCTGGGAGCAGCGATCACGTGACGGAGGCTGCAGTGGAGGGCTCCATCCGTACATCCAGTCGTCAGAAGCAGGGACGGAAGGAGACGGTGGATGATAGCGAAACAATGGCTGAGAGTCCGGAGGGACGGGATGTCTTGGAGGATACCAGTAGTGGTTACCCAACTGCGTTGGAGGCGCACAGTACTTCTGTAGGTTCTACTGGTGAGTCTGCTCCCCGTCATAACACTCAGCCACATTGTTCCGCTTGGCCTTGGCAAGGCGGTTTACCGTGTTCGCACACTCCATCCACACCCTACAACACACCGACCATGGGGTGGCACAATTCGGGCTGGCCCCCCGCGAACACACACAACTGTGGATGGGGTGCACATTGGGCGGCCCCTCCCCCGGCAGGGGCTCCCAGTGCTGTGGTTAGTGTAGGTGCTCAGCAGCACCCATCGGTACCTAACATGGGGTACAATGCGGTGCCCTCATCAGCCCTACCAAGTGGAAATTACTCCACGCAGTTAGGGGCGCATCTAACGGCCGCCATTAAAGAAAAGATTTGGAGAGGAGAATTTATTGATTTCTTTGATCTTTTGAACCAGGAAATAGATATTAAAGAGATTGATAAGGATGATGAAAGAGAAAAGGAGAAACGAAGGCGTAAAAAACCGGACAGGACATGGGCCAACTGGGTCCCCGGTTTTATTATTTATACAGGAGTCCTGGTGATGATGCAACCTTGGAGGGCGTTGTCAATTTTAAAATATTTTGACATCATTTACAGGGCCTATACTGATTTCACGGGGATGGCATGGCTCTTGTATGACGAATCGTTTCGTATGACATGCGCCATTGAACCCAACCTGCATTGGGGTGAGCCGCACCTGGGTCTATGGCTGCAATACATGACCCCAGCTAGACCCAACCTAGGTGACAGATTTGACAGTGGCCACTTGAATAGGAAAGGCCCCGGTACTGCTAGTACCCGCAATGGCGCGGGGCAGGTGGTTCAACCCCGCTCGCCTTGCTACGAGTTTAATAACAGGGGTTTCTGTACAAGAACCCCATGCAGGTTTCGGCACGAATGTCTTACCTGCGGAGGGAAACACCCGAACTCCACCTGTTTTAAGGCCAGGTCACAGCGTCAAAATAAAGGAGTTGGGGGTGGCAAAAAGCCCCCAGGGAGTAACGGTCCCCCTGGAAAGGGGACCCACCCCAATTAAAATTGATATATTAGAGGCCTGGGTGGGAAATTACCCTCGGAAAGGCGACGCAGAATATTTACGCCATGGTTTTAGACATGGCTTTAGGATCCCAGCTGTAGGTGAAAGGAAGGCATTCATGGCAAAAAAACCTTCGATCCACATTGGGTTCGGAGGCTATTGTCCAGAGTAAAATAGATAAGGAAGTCAGAGAAGGTCGGGTTCTAGGACCTTTTGCAGAGCCACCTATTGCGAATTTAAGGGTTTCACCATTGGGAATAGTGCCCAAAAAGGCCCCTGGGGAATTTCGTTTGATCCATCATTTGTCCTTTCCTGAGGGATCATCGGTTAACGCCGCCATCCCTCCTGAACTTTGTTCAGTTCGATACACCTCATTTGATGAGGCTGTGAATATGGTAAGGGCTTGTGGCGTGGGGGCGGAACTGGCAAAATGTGATATTAAATCAGCATTTCGGATTTTGCCTGTTCACCCCCTGGACTTTAATTTGCTAGGGTTTCAATTTCAGGGGTCTTATTACATAGATAGGGCTCTGCCTATGGGATGCTCGATATCATGCTCTGCATTTGAGAAATTTAGCACCTTCATTGAATGGAAGGTCAGGCAGAGGGTGCGCAGTAATTCCATGGCCCATTACCTCGATGATTTTCTTTTCTGTGGGAAGGCAAACTCAGGTAGATGTAGAAGGATGTTAGATAGTTTTCAAGATTTAGCTGAGGAATTGGGATTGCCATTAGCTGAGGAGAAAACAGAGGGACCAGCCACTGCCCTCACTTTTTTAGGGATTGAACTAGATACGATACAGCAGACATCGAAGCTGCCTCACGATAAATTGAAAGACCTTAGGACCAGAGTTAGACAGTTACTAGATAGGAGAAAAGTGACACTTAAAGAGCTACAGGTGATTGTAGGACACCTGAACTTTGCATGTAGGGTGGTAGCTCCAGGCAGGGCTTTTATTAGGCGATTTTGTAATGCTATGTCAGGTCTGAAACGACCTACACATAAGACTAGAGTAACTAAAGGGATGAAGGATGATCTGCAGGTTTGGAGTCAGTTCCTAGATAATTTTAACGGGATTTCCTTTTGGAGATCCGAAGTTACCCTGAAGGCAGAATTCCAGGTGCATTCCGATGCGGCTGGAGCCCTAGGTTTCGGAATTTATTTCCGTGGCCGGTGGTGTGCCGGAAGATGGCCCGATGCATGGCATCGGGATGGTATAACTAGGGATTTGACTTATTTGGAGTTTTTTTCCAATTGTAGGAGCTCTGTGGTTGTGGGCCGAGGAATGGGCCAATTCAGTGGTCCGTTTTTGGTGTGACAACCAAGCGGTTGTTCACATAATTAATAACTTGACATCTCATTCAGATAGGGTGATGGAGTTAGTTAGGGCTTTTACATTAAGGGCACTGCAATTTAATGTCATGGTGCATGCCCGACATGTCCCCGGAATTGACAATAGGATAGCTGATGCCCTCTCCCGCCAACAGATCAAGCGGTTCAGGGAGCTAGCCACAGATGCCAGGGAGCTGCCAGAAGTGCTTCCAGCGGAGGTCTGGCAGATTGGCGGGATGAAGCTGCAAGAGCGATAGGTATGGCTTTGGCTCCTAGGACGAGAAAGGGTTATTTAGCCACTTGTAAGGAGTTTCAGGAATTTAGAAGGTTAGAGGAGCTGGGGCAGGTTTGGCCAGCCCCAGTAGAGCACCTTCAACAATTCTTAGTGTTTTTGCACAGGAAAAGATTAGCGCCAGGCACCATTCAGGGAAGATTGTCTGCCTTGGCTTTCTACGCTAAGCTTAATGGGCACAAGGACTTCTCTGGCGATTTCAGAATAAAGAAAATGATAGAAGGGTGGTCTAGAGAAAGGGGCAGGGTGAACGACGTTCGGACACCCATATCGCCCCCCTTTTAGAGAGACTATGTAAGCAATGGGTGTCGCTATGTAAGGATAGGTATGAAGCGGCATTGTTTAAAGCGGCAGCCCTGGTGGCCTTTTCGGGGCACTGAGAATTAGTGAGTTGGTAGCTATGGGGAAGTCTGACACCTCCGAAGTGGCGTTACAGCAGGGAGATGTAGATATACAGGGCAACTCATTGAAAATTAAAATCAGGCGGTCCAAGGCAGACCAGGTAGGTCAGGGGCAACAGCTTTTATTGGGACAATGCAGTATTAGGCGCATTTGTCCGGTGAGAGCCATCCAATCATTTTTACAGTTTAGGGGACAAGGCGAGGGATATTTTTTCCAGCATGCTGATGGGTCACCTTTGACCAAGTATCAGTTTTGGAAAATTACAGGCATAGCTCTGGAGAGAATAGGTGTGAAAGATTTGAGGTTTGGTACGCATTCCTTTAGAATAGGAGCGGCATCGACGGCTGCAGCTTTAGGTTATAGCATAGATCAAATTAAGCAATTGGGCCGCTGGTCTTTTGCTAGCTATCAAAGGTATATTAGACCTTTACCTAACGTGTAGGCAGGGGCCGTTCTTTGTCGTTGCAGGTCCCAGGATCCATGAAGGTCGATGACACGTGATGATCCTCGGCCACAGTTTTGTGTACTGGGCAGCACGATATGCTGCGTCTTCCCCGTGGAGGAATGACTTGGGGCTTGGCGCCCATGCATATATTTCATGGAATGGCATGCGTGGCATGCAATGGATGCAGCTGGGTAGATTGACGGCATTTGAGCAATCTACCCCTGATATTTTGGTACTCCACCTGGGAGGCAATGACTTACCTACGGTGCCTGGTAAGGCCTTGATCATTGATATTATGAGGGACCTCAATTGGTTAAAGGCCAAGTATCCTGGAATGAGGATCATATGGTCTACAATCATTCCGCGGCTAGCCTGGCGGGGCGCCCGGAATATTGATGATGTCAATAAGGCCAGACGGCGTGTTAATCATGAAGTATGTAGAGGCGTCTGCATAGGCGGCCTCGGATCTGTTATTAATCACCAAAGGATCAAAATGAGCATGCCTGAATATTTTCAAACCGATGGGGTTCACCTGTCTGATGCAGGTATTGAAATATTTTTGGAAGATATAAAGGGGGGGCCTGCTTTTGGAGCTTGAAAGGCTCGGTGGCGGGCATGGAACTTAGCTAGGCTAGTTCCTATGCTGTGGCGGGTAGCGCGAAACAGGTAGTCTAGGTGTGTCCCAATTTTAATTCAGGTAAGCCAACAGCGCATCCGACCTCCCGGCTCTGCGGATCGTGCGATTACAGGGCCGGTGCGGGGAAGATGCGCTGGGCCACTTCCGGACCAACATTCATCAATTAAAGATGTATTGAGGTCTGGGGGTGTTTATTAGCGGCCAGCCAGGTTCCTGCGGTCTTTAAGACCGAGGGAACCTGGGGCTGGGGACTCACCCTATGACTGATATATGGGTAGTTGTATACCCTGTTTTGTACCTGTTTTCGCACTACAGCAGGCCCCTCATTTGATAATCTCGTTAACTACAATTTGATCTCATTTAATAAAGTGTGGCCCGTATTTTAATCCATAACTTGGTCTCGCGTCTTTATTCCGGAACTGGGTGGGCAAAGGCAAAAAAAAGAAAGGATGGAGGGACAGCAGGCAGGCATCCAAGATGGAAGGCACCAGGAGTTCAGCACATAGTAACCCTGCAAGGCATGACTAAAGCAAAGAGCATTCCTCAACCTGTTCCAGGCATTTTGATTAGCTGCTGTCAGTCCTCACAACACTATTGGATGAAAAAAATTATCAAGTGAGTTGACAGACAAAAGGTGAAAGGGCACTGAAAGACAGACAGACAGACAGAAACCTTTATTGGCATACTGTACAAAATTAAAACACACTAAGATGCAAATAAAACATTCAGCAGCTAACATATGGCAGGGAACAGCCAAATAACATCATTAGGGCTTGGCATTCTGCAACAGCACGATGCATCGCCTCTGTATGATGGAGTAGATGTATCTGGCTGTTGTCAGGGTAAGTTCCTTAATAGTGCCACCTAGGAGGTGTTGAATTTTTCTCGAGTCGTCCCATCCAGAATGGAAGAAAAGAAAAGTGCTCAGATAAGACAGGCGGATATCCTTATACAAGATACAGTAAAACAACATATGCTGCAAGGATTCAACCACTCCCTGACCACAAGGGCAGACTCTCAGTTCTGTGGGTAAACCCGTATATCTGCCCTGTGCTAAGTTCAAAGGTACAATATTGCACCTAGCAAGGGTGAATGCCCATCAGTCTTGGGGATGCTCTAAGAGATAGAGGTAATTTGGTCTTCTGCCATGGGAGAGGGGCAACTGAAAATATAGCAGGGAACAGACCCTTTGTGCAGCGCTATGCAGAGTTTGCCCCTCAATATCCAGAATTCTATTTTTGATTGTACGGAATACCTGGGATAGGGGTATTGAACCCAGCAGATCTGGTGAAAACCCCAGGGTCTTAATTTTCTTGAGAAATAGGGCTGAACCTTTTGGAAGTACACTGTCAGAAAGCAGCGCTTGGAATAGGATGTCCTGGGCTGAGAAGAAACAGATTCTGACCCAGTATTTAAAGAATCTGAGCCAAGCCAGGGTCTCAATGCTGCCTTCAAGGCATAGGGTTGCATGGGAGACACAGTGGGGCAGGCCAAAGATTTTATACAGGAACGTTGATTGAACCCTTTCCACGGAGCTGTGGAATACAGACATCCAGATGGGGACACCATAAAGAAGCTGTGCTGCAGATTTGGCATTAAAAATCTGCAGTGCAGCAGGGATGTACGAGTGGCCCCAAGTACAATGGAAGTGTAAAACAGCCTGCGCTGAAAGCTTTGCTGACTTAATCGCTGTCTGCCGGTGAGTCAACCAACTGTGTCTATAATGAAAAAAGACACCCAAATAAAGCAAAAGCAAAAAGCAAAGCGTGCTGCTTATATACCGCCCCATAGCACTTCAAGCACTCTCTGGGCAGTTTACAAGTTAATTATGCAGGCTACACATTGCCTCCCCAGCGAGCTGGGTATTCATTTTACCAACCTTGGAAGGATAGAAGGCTGAGTCAACCTTGAGCCAGCTACCTGGGATTGATCACCAGGTTGTGAGCACAGTTTTGGCTGCAGTACAGCAGTTTAACCACTGCGCCATGAGGCTCTTCAAATACTTAAACTCTCTGACCTGCTCGATAGAGTTGCCACTGAAAGACCAAGAAAAGAGTTTCCATGCTTTGCCAAAGACTATAATTTTAGATTTCTCAAAATTTAGTTGGAACTTGTTGCGTGTCAAGTAGTCATGGCAACCTCTAACTAGCCGCTTTAGGCTAACTCTTGTGCGGGACAGGAGAACCATGTCATCCGTATATAATAGGATTGGAATCTGTATAGGGCCTAGTTTGGGGCTATGGCCGTTGATACTATGTAGGAGTGGGGCAAGATCATTAATAAATAAGTTAAACAGAGTTGGCGCCAGAACACAGCCTTGCTTCTCTCCTCTGTTGGAGATAATTTGATTGGAAAGGGCCTCCTGCATCGACATTTGTATGTGACAGGTAGAGCCTGTGTGGAGTTTTTGAATCAGAAAGAGGAGCCTCCTACCAATGCCCAGCCTAGAGAGCTTTAGCCATAAGATATCTCTGTGTACGGAATCAAAGGCCCCTTTTAGGTCTAAGAAAGCTGCAAACAGATGACTGTTACGCTGCGACGCGTATTTGGAGATCAGATGGGATAGGATCATACAATGGTCTAGTGTAGACTTTCCTGAAAAAGTTCAGGGCCCAGGATATCTTGGTCTAGAAGCCAGTCTTGTAATTTTTGGAGTAGGTAGCTGGCATGCAACTTTCCAGTGATGGCAAGAAGGCTTATTGGTCTATAATTTGCAGGGGATTTCTTATCACCCTTCTTATGGATGGGAATCACTATGGCCTGTATCCATGCTTTGGGCATGATACCAGATCGGTTAACAGATATAAATAGAGCAGCGAGAACAGGCGCCCACCAATCGGGGTCAGCCTTTAGCAGTTCCGGAGGAAGGGCATCAGGACCCGGTGCCTTTCCAGTTCTAAGGTGTCCTATGAGCTTTTTAATTTCACTAGTTGTGACTGGGGACCATTCCGGGAGATCTCTGGGTAGGAGCAGATCGGTTGGCACTGTGGGCTTGCAGCTATCATAAAAAGTGGCCAAGAAGTGCTGTTCCCGTGTCTCAGCTGGTATATAGGGAATGTCCTGTGAGTTCTTACTGAAGATGGAAGAACCTGAAACCACCTCCCAAATTTTGTTGTTGTTGCCTGTATTGATAGCCTGGGCTAAATGAGACCAGCGGTCCAGAATGAAACTATGATGGAGCTTCTTAATGGCTATTCTGAGGTGGTTTTCCAGCACAAAATACTGTGTAGGGAGCCTGGAGGCCCTTGAAGTTTTGTAATGATTATAGATCCTCCAGAAATCCAGCTTCAGAGCAAGACATTCCTTGTCTAGCCTAGGACACATGTCTGGGGCCTGACTGTTCTGACATTGTTGAGGGAACTGGCCAAGGCTAGCTATTATAGTGTCTGTTAGGCTCTCAAAGCCTTTGATGTGATCGTCAGGGTTTACTGAAGATAGCCAGTTAAGGGTGCCTTGAGGTGTACGTAGTATCTTGCTTAATTGCTTTTTCAAAGAGTTACTTTGCTCTATGATTCCATTTAATTCTCGGCAGGATCAATAGGCACTAGTATTGGGCAAAACTATAGAGTCTGTATCAAAAGCAAGACTACAACATAAGGGGAGATGGTCACTAGCAAGGGGCTCGCCCCTGCAGAACTCAGCCACACATGGTAGTAGGGAAACAGGGATCAGGATATAGTCAATCATGCTGAATCCATGGGGGGAAATATACGTGAACCTGCCATCATCGGCGAGCTCTGTAAGGCCATTTAGCCAAATTAAGCCTCTAAGTAGAGAGTTTTGCCAAATGAATCCCTTTGTCATTGATTTGATGGTCTTTAGACTGTCTCTCTGGGACATAGAGATGTAACAGGGAGGCATCTCTGGACGTATCCAATACACAATTGAATATGGCCTCACCCTGACCTACTCTAGCATTGAAGTCTCCTGCTAGTAGAAGAGGGATCCCTAGAAACCTAAGGTCAAGATCGTCTAAGGCATGACTCAAGGCTTCCCATTGACAGACCATGTGTGACTTAGAAGAGGCTGGGGACATATAAACATTGGCTCTCAATATTTCTCGGGTACTAGTTTTAAGTTTTATAGCCTGGATATTGCAGCTACCATCAAACGTGAGAACATAATCTGAAGATAAGCAGTCGGCAACCAGTATGGCCAGGCCCTCAGACGGGTGGCCCTTTGCCTTGAGCCTCTGTGCTGGAAGGGAATATGAGGCATATCCTGCTAGTAGGACAGAATGAACTGCCCACGTTTCTTGGAGGCTTTAATTCTTATTAAAGCCTC
Organism: Intellagama lesueurii; assembly: GCA_037013535.1. Taxonomy (NCBI): domain Eukaryota; kingdom Metazoa; phylum Chordata; class Lepidosauria; order Squamata; family Agamidae; genus Intellagama; species Intellagama lesueurii. Next base: position 134,728,496 of record JBAJHW010000002.1, read on the forward strand.
GGAGAAGATCAGTAAACTCAGGGTCCTGCAGCTTCCTATACCACCGGGCCACATTCCAAGAGATCAATCTGAGGGCATCAGAGGGGCCATCGATGGGCGAGTGGGCAGTGTGTCAGTTGGCAGACAACGGTGGGATACACACCATCAGGGTCAGCAGCAGGCCGTCTGCATGAGGGTCCACCCCGGATAAGTTGTCTACGGCAGGGGTAGCCAAGGGTTCTAGCAGTGCCTGTGGGTCCATGGGGCAGCCACTGACCTTCATGCGGTTGTGAATGTCCACGCTCACATTGATTGAATTTGAAGTGAAGCTAGATGCTTGCCGTGGTGCCAGTGGTTCCTTGCTCTGCCCAGTCTCTTTGATGTTATGCCATTGAGGGGGGGGCTGATGACTGAGAGGATTTGCTGGAGCCCCTGCTGCTATGTCCTGACTGGTCATCCTGCGATCCTAGAGCTGCTCCAACGAACTGGGAATCAATAGGCAGTGAAGAGGTTGATGACAGGCGGCCCGCTGGGGTGTAAGTAGATGAGATGTCAGGGAGCAGTACCAGCTCCAGAGGCGGCTCTGCCTGGGTATGTTTCTTTTTGGGGGGGATCCTACCCTTGCAAGGGTTCATCCTTACCGAGGGCTCTCTGAAGTTAGAAATGTTGGGGATGCTCATCCCCTGAAGGAGTAAGAGGCCTTTAAGAGTGCTCTTGGGCTGAGAGGGTTCGACTAGGGCCAGTAACTCCTGCCTTAGTGCCTCTACCTTCTTGAGCATCAGGATCTGATTCTCCCGTGGAAGTGCTTTGAACCCATCAGTAGCCTCATTAGGCAGAGCCTCGCTGTCAATATCAATATCCAACTGTAGTAGCCATTCCCCTGGGTCAGGACCATTGGTGGAACTGGAACTGGAACATATAGGAAGTAATAGGGACATAGGCACAGTCTGGGGGCACTCAGCAGTGTGCTTCCAAGGAAGGGGCTCCGGGATCAGGGTGTCCTCAGAGTTCTCCATAGGCAGTGTCTCCCTCTGTCCATCTGCTTCAGTGGGAGTACCAATTGTTTCCAGTTGTTCCAGTGTTTCAATTAAAGGTCTGGCTGGCGATACTAGAGACATCAGATCTACCGATGTGTCTGGTTCAGGAGGGGTCTGACCCCTTGAGGGGGTCTTTTGTCCAGTTGGAAGACTAGGTGCCATAGATCCCGGGAGTAGATTTGCCAATGCACCAGATGAAGACTTAGGTACTAGATCAAGAGGAGAGTCGTTACAAAGCTCCTTACTTTTTCTTTTTCCTTTGTCTTTTTTGATGCTCTGGGTGCTGCTTGAACTGGGACGGGACAAGTGAGCTTCCACACGAAGCTCAGGATGAGAAGATTTTAGCTTTAATAAGGAGCTTCCAATGGTGTCAGTGGCTGCTTTTAGATCAGATATCAATGACAGGGCACCTAGGCTTGTTACAGATGAAGAATCAGCTCTGTTGCTTGCACTCTGGAAGCCGTTATCTCTTAGTTGAAGGCTAGGCGGCTGTCCAGGACTCATCGACCTTGGGACCTCGAGGGGAGCTGATAAGGGCTGTTTCAGCTTGTTCTTCAGTAACAACTGTTTAATAGGCATGTCGCTGAACACTCTTCGCAAAGATATGTTGTAAGATTCAAGGAGACGTTTTCTTTCATAAACTAGATGGGAAATTCTAAAACTTTTGAACCTCAATAGCACTTGAGAGCAGTGTGGTAACCGGGAGCACCGTGGAAGTCAGGTCATTTCTAGTAGGTCTATCTTGTAGCTATCCAGGTATAGCAAGCTACCTAATGTATTAAGCACATGCTGCTTGTTTGTCCATCTACCCTTGTTTGGAGGGGTGTCCCAGACCTCTATCAGCACTTGATTTCTCATTAGGCAATGGCTCATCCCCCTGGGATTTTTTGCACTTGCCCCAGTGTCTGGCAAGGTTGTATTTCTTGTACTCGCTAGGCAATTAGAGTAAGATCCTGTATCTTGTTTGGGACATAAAGACAGAGGCAAAATAACCTTATTGAGCTTGTCCAGCTGAGATAGAATAGAGTTGAGCTGTTGACATATATGTACTACTGTGTTTCCTGTCATTACACAGGGTTCTCCAAGCAGAGTTTAAAAATAATTGCTAAAAACAATCTCATTCTGTAAGGGGTGTTTGTCTTGTGAAGACAGGGAGTGTAACAGCTGATTGCCTGAGAAATCTCTAATTTGGAAACTTGGAGAGCCAGGTCTGGTAAAGTCACCCTCTAAGTCTGCTGTGTCTGACCACGCCAGACAGTCTTCCAGACGCCTCTGTTTTGATGTCTTAATTGGCGTATTATCTTGGCTAGAGGGGTGCTTTTTCCAGATGGAGAGCAGAAAGATGAGAGAGAAACTTCTGTTTGGTTTCACAAGTTTACCAAAATAATAGAAGTTGCACTGGAGCAGTATGGAGGTGTGTCTGCTCACTGCACCATCTTGAAAGAGAGAACATGAAAGAAACAAGGGAAGAGGGTCAACGTTTCATATTTGTATTAAATCCAGAAAAATGTACATTCGGATATAGAGTCAATCACTTAAGGTCCCAAGCGCAAATGAAAACCATCCCAAAGAAAACCATCTTTTCCTCTCCATGTCGAGTTTTGTCTTTTAGCTTTATTTTTTTCACAAACACATATAGTTTGTTTTTGAGAGGATGTTGGGTAAAGTTTTCCCTCAAGGGTAGCTGACAGCCCCACAATTTGAGCTGTAGACCTGAAAAGAGGACTCTGAATACTGAGACAGCCCTCTGTACCCTGGCGAGCAAAGGCAGTCCTAATGAACAGAGGTGGCTGATAAAACCCTTTCCAAATTCTTTTTCCCTGGAAAACACTGAAAATATATTTGCAGTCATGGCAGGCTCTTTCTTTGCTTAGTGACAGAAGACAGTTCACTACTGGAAGGTATCCTTTATTTCAGAAGTGGACTGAATGAAGCCTGCAAGACTCCGTAGTACCTTCAGCACTATCTCTTTTTTTATATATTTTGGAAGTTTTTTGTATGTGTGTAAAGATTTCCAAGAGCAGCCCCAAAGCTCTTCATAGCCAAAAGTCAAGACTGGAAATCACCATCCAAGTACCTCTCTTACACTCTCTCTTTTAGCTCAGGATGGAATTTTGGCTTCCAGGGTAGCCAAACCCTTTATGAAGGGTTACCCGTCTATGAGAACAGACTGAGGTAGCATTGAATCACTGGACACATTCTTCTCAATTGTGGTGAGATGTCCTGTGTGCTGTGCTATATGCTCTTTAGTTGCTTCCAGTTCATGGTGTCCCTTATAGAGATTTCAAGAGTTGTGAGATGTTCAAGGAGTGTTTTATCATTGCTACACCCACAATGGGTTTCCAGAGGGATTTGAAACATAAGAACATAAGAACAGCCCTGCTGGATCAGGCCAAGGGCCCATCTAGTCCAGCTTCCTGTATCTCACGGTGGCCACACCAGAGGCCTCTGGGAGCACACAAGAGAACTAGATCCCTGTCTCCTGATACCACTCCCCCTGAATCTGGCATTTGGAGGTACCTTCCTTCTAAGCCTGGAGAGTATACATCCCCATCATGGCTTGTAAACCAGCTCTCTTGAGTCCTAGGCTTATGCTCTGTCTGCACCGTTGCTCCAGATTTCTCTTTTTATTAAACAGAAATAATAGAATAATAAACAAATAAATACAATTACTATAATACAAATTATAGTAATTTAATATATCTACAAATACAAAACAAATACATATAAATTAGCATATGCAAACTTTGCCCAAAATGGGGATGAGCACCCCCCCCCCCCTAGAGTCAGACACAACTGGACATTTGTCAAGGGGAACCTTTACCTTTACCTAAACTTTGCCCGAATCTGTGCTTTCTCTTTTGGGCAATGTGTAAGTGGCCAGCTTGTGTACCACCCTATTCCAATCAAGAATGAACCTTTAAATCTTCTGCAATCTGTCAGCGTGCAGTCTCCTTCCCCCTCCAAAACTCTTGGGGACCAATTCAGCTGGTTGAGCTGTGCTTCCCTGGCAAGGGGCACATAAGACTGGTCTGAGGTGGCTGTTCTATTTTCCCCCTGTTCATTTTCACAAATGAACAATATATTTAGTCTCTTGTAATGGTGAAGAAAATCAAGAGGATGTGAAAGTGAGTGACTATCAGCAGGTCTTCTCTCTCTGCAACATAACACTCTCTGACTGGGTTGAGAACAGGGAGAAGCACTGAGAGTTGAGTGCAGAAAGTTTTGTTCCTTTTCCCTCCCCTTTTATGGGAAATACTATTTGAAAAGCAGTGTTTCTGTGTAATAATTGGGGAGTTCCACTACCTTATTCTAGACCACAGCTCCTCGCCACTTTCAACCACAACAAATCTTGGTCATCAGGATATTTTTGAAAATTCCCATTACAAGCCTCCCTCACCTCAAGGAGGGAATACATTTTCTGCCACCTCATCTCATTCTCAGTTACATGAAGCTCAGCTGTATTACTTGAGGCAGCAGATGCAGTACACTTGTGTATATAAACCTATAAACACATACATTCCCTGAACATAAAACAATATATGGCACAGAAGAGGATTCTAGCCCAAGACCCTCCCTGACACACATACCCCCTTTTTTTTTCATTTTACAAGGAATTTCTCCTTGGTGGAGGAGCATTCGTTCAAGTGTGCCTTGACGAACAGCCTGACACGGCCTTGCTCAGGCACACCAATAGGACAGGGAGACAGATAACCAAACTATAGGTTGTAGATAAAACATCATTAGAAGTCGAGATAAAGTTAACGTTCTGCAACATGATGCCATGATTCCTTTGTGCCTGAGAAGTTATACATACAAATGAGGCCCATGTTTGCCTCTTGAAGACCAATCACAAAGCAAAACAAGCTGACTTACAAATTATGGGTGATGTGTGAAAAGTTCCTGTTCGTATTTTTAGAAGTTAGGAAATTCTCTGTGATGGGTAACTTAGCCAGGGGCAGACACTGGAAACATTTGTGGTTTGTTGGTTTTCTAAAAACAAATTCTTAACTTTGACAAAAACGTATAATAAAGAACAACTAAGAGCCATAAACGTACATAATTAGTACAAGTAAAATTAAATTCTATGAGGGAAATCTACATGAAGAGCAGAACATGAATTATGAGTTTTATATATTTGTATTTTCCAAATGTCGGTACGTTTAGCTGGGGTAGGGGTGCTGTTGTTTGCAAAAACAATTTTTTAAAGGTGCTATGTTTCTACAAAAGCATTGTATTTCTTTTGTCTTAATTGCAATGCAGTTAAAGGGCCAAAATGAAAATGTGGAGTGTATCAACAAATACAAGTACCTTGGAATTTGCCTAAGAGAACAGAAGGTTATAGCTATGCATTCAATGTAAGAATAGAGATAGCTCAGAGCAGCTTACTTAAAATGAAGTAGATCATATGCAACATAGACTTAAAATTGTCTTTGTGGATGCACATTGTACGGTGCTATGTATTCTCCATTCTACTATATGGCATGGAATCAAGGACTTGAACAAAACAACTATAATAAAATGAAACATGTGAAATGTGGATTTACTAAGAATTTGTTGAGCAACATAGAAATGCCCAAACATATGAATAAAGGCAAAATAATAATAATAAAAAACATAAAATGTGAATAGCTAAAATCCTTTGATCACAAAATGAGAAAGATAAAGTACAGATTGGTACAACTGACAATTCAGGGCAAAGCACATGTGTGACGTCCGCCCAGGTCATGAATATTAATGTGCTATCTGCATGGACCAATGAGAGTGCTGGAGAAGCGGAGTCACGAGATATAAGATTCTCTGCAGCAGGAGGAGGAGATTGGAGATTGAGAGTTTTAGAGTTGGAGTTTGGAGTAGAGAGAGAGTTTGGAAAGGTAGTAGAGAATAGAAAGGAATGTTGTTTTAGTTGAGGGTTAACAACACTGACTGAATGTTTATTTCCTGTAACAATAAACAATTTCTATTTGCTTCTTTTTAAAATGGCACATTGCCTGGACCTCTGTGATTAATAATAAAGAATGCTGATATAATCAACTGGTGGCAGTGACACGACACGTAGCTTGTGCCCTGTGATTGGTGAAACAACCAAGGGACAGGCGGGAACGTGACAACATGGAAAAAGAAATATTTAGAAAAAGGCTATATTGGCTGAAGTACTTAGGAGGCTGGTTTTGATTAAAATGTAATTGTTTACAGGTGCTAAATCCAGCATAGACATGATGACACCCAACCTCTCATAGGAGAGGAATAGCAACAAGAATAACTTGGGTCTTTTGAAGGAATGAATAATTTCAGGGCCAGGTCCATCACTTTTACTGAGAAGGACTCTGAGATGCACAGGTGCTGCCTCCTAATGGCAGCTAGTAAGACAGAAGTTAAATCTAGTGCTCCTTGTTGGGGACAGAGTAGGAACCCCACTCAGTGGGGCTACCAGTGATAAGGAGGTCTTGTGCAAGATGCCCACTGCCTCCCTATATTGTTAAGTTCTTCTGCTTCATTTCTCACCTTGTTGGTGCTCTTTCTCCCTTTCACGTGTCTCTTCCTGAGGGCACTCTTCACTTGGCGTTTCTACTTCCTCTAGTTCCCAGACTCTGGTTGAAGTTTTAGACCCCAGTGTAAAGGCAAACAAATCACAAAGCGGTTTCTCTCAAAGTATCCAAATGAGAAATTGCTGACCCATTACGTGCTTGAGTTTTGCCTTTGTAGCAGAGAAATGGATTGGAGAATGGGCAGTTAATACCACATCTTACAAAAAGGATCGAGGAAATCACTGACCAAGAATTCCAAGTACAGTAAATTATCAAGCCCATAGAAGGACAAACCCTGCAGACAACTAACAAATTGACTTTTTCAGAGGGAAATCCTTTCTTTGTCTATCAACATATTAACAATTCAGGTGAAGCATATGGGTGATTAAGAAAAACACTGTGTACTTCAATTTCTTTTATTTATTTATTTATTTATTTATTTATTATTTTTAAAAGCTAGGGATAAGGTGAGGAGTACAAAAGGTAGAGGGGGATATGGGGGGAAAAGAAGGGGGAGGAGAACACAAAATGTACTGTCATCCAATCTGTTTGTTCATGTAGCGATATCAAGTCCACTTTTCGTCTTTCTACAATTTGATTGCCCTCCAGGTTTCAACTTACAGTTACATCTTAGTTTAATTCTGGGTTATTCAAGCACTATCTGGTGACTCAAGCCATTTATATAATAAATCCCATCGTTCAGTTGCCTTTTGTATTGGACAGTCTTTCAACACTTCTGATAGAATATCCATTTCTGCCGCTTCTGCCGTGTACTTCAATTTATAACGAGCTTTTTTATAAAATCACTTGCCATGGGATAAAAAGACGAGTATTTTTTCTTCAGTAATTGATTAAATAATGGAAAGCATAAGAATAGGAATAAATGCCAGTTCTTATAATAGAGAAAAGTAAACAATGAAAACCTCAGTTGGAGGTAGGCAGTGAAATGGCCATGTTTGTTTCTGGCATCAGGATCTATGAAACAGAACTGGGAGAGATTGGAGAGATCTTCTAAAGGATCTCTTAGGAGTGTGCATCAAAATGGCAAATGAAGTTCACTATAAGCAAGTGTGAAGTGGAGCACATGAAGCAAAAAAAAATCTCAGCTTCAGTGGATGACGAAATTTGGGTTGAATAAAAAAGGTATCTTGAAGTTGTAGTGGACAGTTTAGAGAAAATGTCAACCCAGTGTTTTGCATAATTAGAAAAAAGAACTAAAAATAAAACTGACAATATCATAACTGCCCTTATAGGCACATTTGGTATAATCATACCTGAAATAATCAAAATATCACAGAAGTCTTCAAACTTCATCAGACTAGATGGTACAAAAACTAGGGGCCAGGGAAAGCAGCAGCCAAGTAAATGTTATAGCCATGACATAATTTCACGGCTATAAAATCTGGTTGGTTCCCAGGCCATAATTTTTATACTACTTGACCTGCAGAAGAGTTCTGAGGAATTGTAATGCTTGCACACTCCCGCATATTTTAATTGTCTTAATAAAAAAATTATCCATGCTCTGATTTTTTCCCCCTCATGGGCCAACACATCTAACTTTATGGAGTACTGTGCACTATCCTGATCAACTTAGCTCTCTCTCTCTCTCTGTCTCTCTCTCTCTCTTTCTCTGGGTTCCCAGATGTTCTTGGACTAAAACTCTCAGAAGTCTTTTACCACTAGTTGTGCTGGCCAGGATTTCTGGGAGTTGTAGTTCAAGAACATCAAGGGACCTAAAAGTGGCAACCACTGCTCTAGTATCAGCAGGAGAATTCCTTGTTCCTCCCTCTTTTGTGGCTGGATGGTGCAAGTTGCTGCCATTTGAGTGAGGATCTTTCCAGGATTTCTGTTCACATATACATAAAACTCCGTTTCTCTTCTCTTTTAACAAATCAGCATCTCTTCAGAAATGCTCCCAAAATATCAAAGAAATTGAAGAAATACTTTAAAATGATCTTCTCTCCTAGATGTCTGTTTGTGTATGTTCACAGTTGATTAATGCCAAGATGGAAAGCTAATGGGAGTCCTCAGCAGTGGGTGTCCCTTGTTAAGAGAGAATGGCTGGAATCCTTTTGCTGTAACTTACACCACACAAGTAGGGTGATACCATTATCTGGCAGGTAGGATATTTAATTTAAATGAATGGAAAGCTTCCTGTCCCCTGTCCCCACCCCATTCCGATTTCAATGTTAGCAGAAGAACAGAAATGACAGTCTATGGAAACACACAAGTTATGAGAATCTAGTTGTTAAAATATAAAGCAGAAGAATATCTAAATGTAATTATATCCTGAAAAGGAATGCTTTTTTTCTAAAATGAAAAAGAGAGCTGAGATGACTTTACTTTGAATTAACAGAATTATCTAGGCAGCTGTTTTCGCAGCTAGCCAAATAAAGTAAGAACTACTTTTAATGAAGAGCTCACAGTACTAACACAAAATAATTGCCAGAAATCTGAACAAGGCCGAGAGATAAGAAGAGGAGAATAATTATTTCTATCAAATACCAAAGTGACACTAAGAAACAGCAATAAATAAATAAATCTTGTAACAGATAAAATGGAGTTCAAATCAAAAAGCCAATTACATTTGATGAATGAACACACCCGATGAAGTTTGTATTAGCTAATCAGTTTAAGCAGGTCAAAAGGATGCTAAATGTTAATTTAATTTGAGAAATGACAACAGGTAGCCCATCCAACACTGAATGATAAAAACAGACTTGAGAGGCACACACTGCAAATTAAGCAGAAGATTCAGGTATAGTCTTTTTGAACTCTTGTAATTAAAACGAAGAGAAATAGTTCCAAAATAATAATTAATGGGACTGACCTTTTACAGCTAATACTTAATACTTGTATTCAAGAATACAAATACTTAAAGGCTCATAAATATTGTCAAAACTGTTTACTGCCCATAGATAGAAGTCTTAATAGCTACCACCTCTCTAACTGGTTGAAAAAGCAGTGTTTGAGTTCCAGAGAAGCAGGCCTTGACCCTTGTTTTCTGTCAGCTGGGAGGAAACTCTGGCAGAGGAAGTTCCTAGTTCCTACCTCACCGGAGGTGACACATCATGGTTGCTAGTTCCTGCAGAGTTTGTGGTTTTTCCTCACGGCTGGTGAGTATGAATCCAATCGATGGTGGACTTGAGAGAGAAAGCTAGACCCGGGGTGGGTCCTTGGGATGGGAGGAGGATCATCCATGGGTTGCAATAGATTAGTGGTAAAACTGAAAGCTGATGGGAGACCCCTCTAATCCACCACTTGGAAAACAGCTGTCTTCTTGGAAAACAGCTGTGTTTTTTCTTGGTTAAGAAATCCTTCAAAACTTCCTTTCTCTGCTGTTTGTGTATGTGCGTTTGCATGTGTTACACCAGATTATCACCAACATGGAAAATTTATGACCAGATGGGAGGGGGTTGCTACTGGCACCTCTAGTAGGCCATCTGCCCTCACCCTGTGCCCCCTGGAGGGCCTGTCAGGAGTTGCAGCATCTGGTGGGTACAGATGCAAGATGGCAGGCCCCTGTTGGAGATCAGGAGGAGGCACAAATAGAGCCTAGCTGACCAAGGAGGTGGCGGCTGAGGCTAGCAGGCCTAATGGAGACCAAGGAGGAAGAGGAAGGACAGAGATGGGGCCAAGGGAAACAACTGAGTTGGAAAACACATGGGGCGAGGTGGCTTGAGAAGCTGGACCCTGCCTTTTCTACATCACAGGATGTGGAGTACGTGTATGTAGTGAACCCTTGGACCAGGTTCCTCATAGAGGTCTCTGCCAGAAGGAAGATGGCATAGGGGTGGAGCTTCCACCTCCTTGCCCTATCAGTCTGTGGAGACTTTGGTGTCCAGCAGGGCTCTTGGCCCTCACCCTTACCCAAAGAAGGCACTTGGAGGTGCGAGGGATTAAAGGAGCAGCAGCAGCATCTTCAGAAAGGGGCTGGGGAAGTACAGATACTGGCCAGCAGCTGCTGGTACAATCCGTCCTTGAGAGGCTCGGGATGGCTCGGGACTGTGCTAAAGTCCTTATGCCACCAACAGACTTTGGATGCCCAAACCCCAGTGACAGCAGCTTGGGGTTGGACAGAGACTGAATTATCATGAGAGCTGATGAAGGCAACTCAGCCCCCCTTCCCCAATGGACTGTCGGGGCCAGAGAGACTGGCATTCCTTTTTTCTTTGTACCCCACTTCCTGACCTTAATAAAATCAAATTCGAGCAGCTCTGGGAGTCTGGAATTCATGGAGGCAATTGGAAAAGAAGCCCTTGGTGCTGCCACCACCTCTGTGCTAGGTGGGGATGGGGGAGCTCACAGCAGAGAAGTTCTTACTGGCCAAATTCTGCCTGGGACAAAGTGAAACAAGTGCACACAAGCCACTATAGGATGGCAGATGATTTTTTTTAAAGAAAACACAGGAAGCCAGGGTATTTGGTACACTTTGCCATTGTTTGTACTGTTATAAACCTCACTTATAAAGTCTATAAGTCTTTGCTCAATTGACATAGAGCATGACACCAGGGGCTACTTCCGATGGTGGGAGAGGTCATTGCACCTCACTAGGTAGCTACCGCCTGCCTTAAGCTGGGCAGTCCCCAGCCAGTAAGGTGCTACCCCGCCACGGTCTGTTAACCTCACGGGGTGCGTGGGGTTTAGGGTGAAAGCCGACAAGCAGATCGATAACCCTGCACCATGCAACAATCATAAGAAAACTTCTGCCGTAAAGTTTGGCACCTGGAATGTTCGGACAATGACCCCTGATTTTTCTGATGACCTGCAGGAAATAGGCGACGCACGCAAGACAGCTGTCATCGACATGGAACTGAGTAGACTGCAGATGGACATTGTTGCCCTGCAAGAGACAAGATTGCCAGACATGGGATCTGTCAAAGAAAAAAACTTCTCATTCTTCTGTCAGGGAAAACCATTGAATGAGACCAGGGAACATGGTGTTGGCTTTGCGGTCAGAAATACTCTGCTGAGATCCATTGTTCCACCTACTGTGGGGAGTGAAAGAATCCTGTCTCTGCAGCTCCACTCATCAGCGGGACCAGTCACCCTCATTACTGCATATGCACCAACACTGTCATCCACAACAGAAGTCAAAGACAAATTCTACGACGATCTGGCAGCTACTATCAAAAAAATCCCTGAGAGAGAATCACTGTTCATTCTTGGAGACTTTAACGCTAGAGCTGGTGCTGATCACAATTCTTGGCCCACTTGTCTAGGCCGTTTTGGCATTGGGAAGATGAACGAAAATGGCCAACGCTTGCTGGAGTTTTGCTGTTATTATGGTCTTTGTGTCAGCAATACGTTCTTTAATACGAAGCTTCAACACAGAGTTTCCTGGAGACATCCAAGATCGAAGCATTGGCATCAGCTCGATTTGATCCTCACTAGACGTTCTAGCCTTCCTAGTATTGTGATCACACGCAGTTACCAGAGTGCTGATTGCGATACTGATCACTCCCTAGTGTGTAGTAGAGTAAAACTGCGAGCAAAGAGATTGTATCACACGAAAAAGGAAGGAAGACCACGTATTGACATCAGCAAGACTCGCAATCAAAGAAAAGTGGAGGAATTTGCCCAAGCACTTGAGGAAACCCTTCCAGGCCTGGCTGATGCAAATGCACCTGAACGATGGGAACATTTCAAGAACACTGTTAATAACACCGCCTTGTCCACATTTGGCAAGAAGACCAAAAAGACGGCAGATTGGTTCGAAGCCCATTTGGAGGAGTTGATGCCAGCCATCGAGGATAAGAGGAGAGCTCTAGCAGCATACAAAGCCTGTCCTAGTGAGTACAACTTGCAGGCTCTTCGAGTTGCTCATAGCAAAGTCCAACAGGCTGCAAGGAGATGTTCCAACGATTATTGGCTTCAGCTCTGCTCTCAGATACAGATAGCAGCGGACACAGGTAACATCAAGGGAATGTATGACGGTATCAAGCAGGCTTTAGGTCCAATACAGAAGAAATCTGCTCCCTTGAAGTCTGCTACAGGCGTGATCATCCAGGACCGAGCACAGCAGATGGAACACTGGGTGCAGCACTACTCTGAGCTATATTCCAGAGAGAATGTAGTAACCGAAGAGGCACTAAATAACATTGAGTGCCTGCCTGTCTTGGAAGAGTTGGACAGCGAACCAACTTTAGCAGAAATAAAAGCAGCCTTGGATTCCCTCACCTCCGGCAAGGCACCTGAGAAGGATAACATCCCTGTTGAAGTGCTGAAGTGCTGTAAAGAGATCATCACCACCGAGCTGTATGAAATCTTTTGTCTTTGCTGGAGGGAAGGTGGAGTACCACAGGACATGAAGGATGCAATCATCGTCACATTGTATAAGAACAAAGGCAACAGGGGCGGCTGCAATAACTACCGTGGCATCTCTCTTCTCAGCATTGTAGGGAAGCTGCTGGCCCGTGTTGTGCTGAAGAGACTCCAGGTGCTTGCAGACAGAGTCTATCCAGAATCACAGTGTGGATTTCGAGCTAATAGATCCACCACTGACATGGTATTCTCCCTCAGACAGTTGCAGGAGAAATGTAGGGAACAACAACAGCCACTCTTTGTGGCCTTCATAGATCTCACAAAGGCCTTTGATTTGGTTAGCAGGGACTGCCTTTTTAAAATACTTCCCAAGATTGGATGTCCACTTCGACTACTTAACATCATCAGGTCCTTTCATGAGGAAATGAAGGGCACTGTAGTTTTTGATGGCTCAACATCAGATCCCTTTGACATCCGAAGCAGAGTGAAACAGGGCTGTGTCCTCACGCCAACCCTGTTTGGGATCTTTTTTGCTGTCATGCTGAAGCACGCCTTTGGAACTGCAACAGAAGGTGTCTATCTCTGGACTAGATCAGATGGAAAGCTCTTTAATCTCTCTAGATTGAGAGTGAAGACCAAAGTCCAGCTGAAATGCATGCGGGACTTCCTCTTCGCCCGATGATGCAGCTGTTGTTGCCCACTCTGCTGAAGACCTCCAACAACTCATGAATCGTTTTAGCAAGGCCTGCCAAGACTTTGGATTAACAATCAGCCTGAAGAAAACACAAGTCATGGGCCAGGGCGTGGATTCACTTCCCTCTATTACCATATCTACACAAGAATTGGAGGTTGTTCATGACTTTGTGTACCTTGGCTCAATGATCTCTGACACTCTCTTTAGATGTCGAGCTGGATAAACGCATTGGCAAAACAGCTACCATGTTCTCTAGACTCACAAAGAGAGTATGGCTTAATAAGAAGCTGACGGCATATACCAAGATCCAGGTCTATAGAGCCTGTGTCCTGAGTACACTCCTGTACTGCAGTGAGTCCTGGACCCTTTGTGCATGGCAGGAGAGGAAGCTGAACACCTTCCATATGCATTTTCTCCGACGCATTTTTGGTATCACCTGGCAGGACAAAGTTCCAAATAGAGTAGTCCTAGAATGAGCTGGAATTCTTAGCATGTATACATTACTGAAACAGCGACGTCTATGTTGGCTTGGGCATTTCGTGAGAATGGCTGATAGTTGGATTCCAAAAGATCTCCTGTATAGAGAATTAGTGTAGGGAAATTGCCCCAGAGGGAGACCACAGGTGTGATACTAGGATATCTGCAAGCCGGATCTGAAGGCCTTAGGAATGGACCTCAACAGATGGGAAACATTGACATCTGAGCGTTCAGCCTGGAGGCAGGCAGTGCATCACGGCCTCTCCCAATTTGAGGAGACCCTTGTCCAGCAGACCGAGGCAAAGAGGCAGTCACAGAAGCAGCAAAATCAGGGAGCTGGACAGGGGACAGATTGTATTTGTCTTCAGTGTGGAAGGGATTGTCACTCTCGAATTGGCCCTCTCAGCCACACTAGACGCTGTTCCAAGTCCTCCATTCAGAGCACGTTACCATAGTCTCTCAAGACTGAAGGATGCCTAACTATAAACCTCACATAGTCTGGACAGCTGGAAAAATATCAGCAAGAATCCTCTGGCCCATTTACACAAAAGGCACAATTGTTCACATTAAGTTGCCATAAATTAAGACATCTTTATGGATCTTATCTGTTGCATGCCAAATCTGTGGAGACAATGTCTGTAACGATTTCTTAATGTATGGCAATTCATTGCAAAATATATGCCTTTAGTGCAATCGCGCAACAGCATTTCAGCCAACAAGTGCTGCATCGGGATGAGTTGCTGCATTTGTAGGACATGAGAGAGGAATTTAGAAGCAGTCTGTTCCACGTTCAGTGAACTGTCACTTGCTTCATCATCTGGACTCACTGATTAGTTTGAACAACTAATAGAATTCAATTGCAGTTAAAATGTAAGAACAGTTGATGTGAACCCCAGTCTGTTGGATTGGAAAACATAATGAGCCATTGTGAATTAGAAGTGAATCAATAGATTCTGGAATCCCAGACACAGAGGAGGAGGGGGAGAAGAGGGGAAGGAAGAGCAGAGGCCATCATGTCCACACAGCTTCTACTGCTCACACATCTCATACTTAGCCGTGATTAGCTTTCACTTATGAATACAGCAAACATACAAGCCAGCTCACCTGTCTACAGTACAATACCCCTCTACACATCAACAGCCAAAGATTGTTTATTGCCTACACCCTCAAGTTTGGATTATGGTGAGTGTTTTCCAAGAGCAGTCAAATTATTTTGGCACCTGGGACAGAGAACCTCGTAAGTGGCTTTCTTTCTCAGTAAAAATACGGCAGTAATAAATTAGATTAACAGCAATAAATTAGTTAACCAACAAGTTGTTGTTTCATGAAACCCCAAATCAGCTGCCTGAGGCCATCCCCTCTCTCTGCCGAACAGCTGAGCCAGTCCTGCCTACATCCCTCCATCTCCCACTGACAGATAAGCAGGGAGCCAGCTCTGGAATCCCTTTATATACTGGCTGGCTGGCTGGTGCCAGAGCCTCTGTGGCGCGGAAACCCTCAGCTGCCATGCTGAGTAGAGGAGGAAAAATGGTGGCCAGATTATTTTTCCCCTTAAGGTGGTAATTGAGCACACTGTTTTCTTTGTATAATGGGCCAAATGGGTCCCCCAACCATCACCACCACATAATGTTAAATAATGACATTGGAAAAAGAAAAAGAAAGCCAGAAGTAGCTTCGATGCTGTGTTTATATTCCAGGGTATAGATGGACTTGTATGAGTAGTGCCATTGGTTGTGGACATGGTTCTGGGAACCAATTACTTCTTTCGGTTTAAATATTTCTCGCTGAAAAACCACACCCATGGTCCTAAACTATAGATATACAAGGGTTTCTTCTGGCGTGTTTGGATGCACAGTGATAATAATGTGAAATTTATGAATCAGAACTCAGCAGTTTCTTTTAAGCACAATTCTGCTAAAAGACACAAGAGGGGATCTTAGCTGAGCCAGAACAGGGCCTACACAAATAAATGAACTGAATGTTGGGTAGATAATGTGTATAAAATTCTGATCCAAGTTTATTGGAGGTTTCAAAGAATTTTGCATATTCTGAAGCCAAAAAGAAAGATGGAAAAAAGGAACAAAGGCATATGTGAAAATGTCCATATTTCAGTTTACATATAATAAATCACTTTCCTTGATGTTGAAAATACATACATACCTGTATACTGTTAAAAAATATATGCACTTTCAAGAAAAACAGATGCTGTGGTTGTTGTTTTTTATTTCAGCATACAACGGAACTAAGAGGTCGCAAAGTACAAGAGGTGTTTCCACTGTTCATCATTTTTCCTCTGAATTCATATGTCTATTTATAATCTGTGGCTACCAGTGAATGTGCCTGACAAAGGGGATTTCGCTTCAGTAAGTATGGTGTTTTGTAGGGTGCCACACATTTCCTCTTAAAAAAAAAAAGTAACAGACCAACATGGATACTGCTATGTAAAGTATTCTTGTCGACCTATCTATATTCACTTTCTTTTCTAAAAATTAATTTTTACTTCAAAAAAACTTGCACAAGAATACAAAATAAACAATAAATAATAAAATTCATATCTAGAGCAGTTTGCCATGTATATAATAATAATCTATTTTAAAAAGAGCCTCTTTCCAAAAATCGGCATGAGAGATTGGAGGGGACCAAAACATATATCTAGATCAAGATCTAGATCATTTCACATTTATATGCCCAAGTCCTTCAGTCCTGATCCATCCCTTTGGAATTATATATGCTAAACATCTTTATGGTAGAATTAAGCATAGGGCCAACAGAAGAATAGAGCAATTTTTTTTTAAAAAAAAAAGGTATCTAAGGAGCGATTAACATTGTTGTCCCCATCCCCCTGACACTCGCCAGAATTAATGCATGATAATATGTTTGTATTATTGAAGGAAAGCAAAAACCTTTCCTCTCCCTTCTGTCCCCAAACTAACTGCAGAAGAATATCTGACTGATTACGTACCTTTCTTTCTGGTTTTTAGTACACTGGACTCACATTATAGTAAGGTTATAAGTACTTCCCTAAACTCAGTGAGCGTTATTCTGGTAAGAAGAGGTTTCAGTAAGGTCACTGGCTTCCCTACATGTTCCTGCTCATATTCACTTATGACCAGAGGGTAAAAATATCACCTGCTGATGAAAACCTAAAAAAGCACAAAGATAAAACCAGATCAAGATGGTCCAGATGAATCCAAGTGGACCAAGCAAAAATGGTTCCTAAGTGTGCCCATGTCAGAGGGCAGAAATTCTCTCTGATACATATCAGAGGATTATGGGCATCATTCTTGATTTGGATGGAGAGCAGTGATGGGCATGAATTAAAAAACGAATCACCAAATTCATTCAAAAATCACTAATTCGTTGATTCGTACAAATGCAAAACAATGCCCTTGACAAATATGAATAAATGAATTTTTAGCAATTTTTGATATCTGGATTCATTTGGCTATAAAACGAAGATTGGGTTTTCCAAACCAGCTGCTAAAGGGCACTTTCCTGAGGGGACCCGCTTCGTGGGTGTATAACATGAACATCTGAAACCTAATCCTCACCAAACTTGGAGAGATTGTAGAGAATAGGCAGTAGAAGCTATCTGTCATTTTGGTGTCTCTAGATGCTTTGGGAACCATTTTATAGGGTTTTAAATTTAAAAATGAATTGACAAATCAATTCATCAATTTGTCAAAAGAATAGTACATTTGTAATTTGTGATTTGTTGATGTTGACAAATCATGAATCAAAATGAATCACCATTGTTCTAATTCGTGCCCATCTGTAGTGGAGAGTCAACCAGGCTTTTTCTGCCCCACCTTATCTCACACAAACAAAATATCTCAGTGTCTGTAACACCTCTCTTGGTGATCGTCCTCTCTGCTCAGCACAGCAGTGAACCCAAGAATATACAAGCAACTTTGATTTATCTGGAATGATTTATCCTGGGCCTCAGCAATAAATCCTCAAATCCTACTAGCTGCTCAGGTGTACAGCCCAATTTCTTGTGGTCACTTATAGTCATCAAATCATGATGCCCACATGGGAGGATTTAGGTTTTCCACTCTAGTAGCTCACTACTTCTACTTAGAAATAGAAACTTTAGTTCCACACCCCCGAATGGACTAGGCATTTTGTGTTACTGTTTTCCTCGAGCCTGAGACAATACTGTAGAGATTGCCCGTTGCTACCTAAAGCATCTTCCTCTCAGCCAGCTTTCCTGGACCATAACTCTGATCTTTACTTCCTCTCAGGTTAAAATACAAGGATATTGTTCTTTGTGATTTGTGGCCTTCTCACCCACCCACTCACTCCTTCTGAAACAGACAATGTTTATTTGAAATTAGTCCACCAAACCACTCTTCTTTTTTTCAAAAGTGCATAAACTGTCTTTATAATACTGCCTTTTTGAGTTAATGTGGAAGCAAGAATAGCCCACCCCTTAGGCAACAATGATCACCGTTAAAGGGATGCTTTGGGCCCTGGTGGCCACCAAGGACACTCAAATAACAGTTTAAATAATCATGCACATTAGGAGTGAGGCACACAATATAACACCGTTCCAATACTGTGCGTGTAATGTAGCCCTCTTTGACAACTACATGTATCATATGAGCCTCTGCAGAGTGAGGTCAATGTGTTTTCAGCTGTACATGTTAATACCTCCTCTACAGATCTTGGACCCAAAGGGAAGGGGCTAAATTATAAGTGCAATGTTATAGGCACAGCTAGGACTACAGGACTGCCCCTCCCTCATGTTTTTGCTCAAACTAGAACCCGAACACCTGTGCAGGGCTAAAGAGATCCATGTTAAGCACATTTCCCTTCAGGGGAAGACTCAAAGTCCTAATGGTCAAGAATGTGTGTGTTGGAAAAACTTAAGAAACTAACTTCTTGCTCCATGTTTGTCTTCAAGGTGGCTCCTTTTGTGGCTGAAAATAAGAGGAATGCCTGATCATCACTGTATTTGATTCTGAGAAGGCTTGAGGGCTGAATTAAATTTGACACAAGGGTATATAGCTCTGTACAAGGCATCTGCATGTGAGAACCTCTGCTTTCCTGTGTCCTGATTCATGTGGAACCTTCACAATTAGACAACTCTCCCCCTTCAGACTTAGTGCTTTTGTGTGACAGAGAGCATGGTTACATTAGTAAAAAAAACACCTACAGTGTATCACAGAAGTGAGTAGACCCCCTCACATTTCATAAATATTTTAGTATATCTTTTCATGTGACAACACTGAAGAAATGACACTTGGCTACAATGTAAAGCAGTGAGTATACAGCTTGTATAACTGTGTAAATGTGCTGTCCCCTCAAAAGAACGCAACACACAGCCATTAATGTCTAAACCGCTGGCAACAAAAGTGAGTACACCCCTAAGTGACAATGTCCAAATTGGGCCCAAGTAGCCCTTTTCCCTCCCTTGTGTCATGACACCCATTAGTGTCACAAGTCTCAAGTGTGAAGGGGGAGCAGGTGTTATTGCTCTCACTCTCTCAGACTGGTCACTGGAAGTTCCACATGGCACCTCATGGTAATGAACTATCTGAGGATCTGAAAAATTAATTGTTGCTCTACATAAAGATGGCCTAGGCTATAAGAGGATTGCCAAAACCCTGAAACTGAGCTGCACGGTGGCCAAGACCATAAAGCAGTTTAACAGGACAGGTTCCACTCGGAACAGGCCTCGCCATGGTCAACCAAAGAAGTTGAGTGCCCGTGCTCAGCGTCATATCCAGAGGTTGGCTTTGGGAAATAGACGTATGAGTGCTGCCAGCATTGCTGCAGAGGTTGAAGGGGTGGGGAGGTCAGCCTGTCAGTGCTCAGACCATACGCCGCACACTGCATCAAATTGGTCTCCATGGCTGTCGTCCCAGAAGGAAGCCTCTTCTAAAGATGATGCACAAGAAAGCCCGCATACAGTTTGCTGCAGACAAGCAGACTAAGGACATAGATTTCTGGAACCATGTCCTGTGGTCCGATGAGACCAAGATAATCTTATTTGGTTCAGATGGTGTCAAGTGTGTGTGGCGGCAACCAGGTGAGGAGTACAAAGACAAGTGTGTCGTGCCTACAGTCAAGCATGGTGGTGGGAGTGTCATGATCTGGGGCTGCTTGAGTGCTGCTGGCACTGGGGAGCTACAGTTTATTGAGGGATCCATGAATACCAACATTTACTGTGACATACTGAAGCAGAGCATGATCCCCTCCCTTTGGAGACTGGGCCACAGGGCAGTATTCCAACATGATAACGACCCCAAACACACCTCCAAAATGACCACTGCCTTGCTAAAGAAGCTGAGGGTAAAGGTGATGGATTGGCCAAGCATGTCTCCAGACCTAAACCCTATTGAGCATCTGTGCGGCATTCTGAAATGAAAGGTGGAGGTGCGCAAGGTCTCTAACATCCACCAGCTCTGCGATGTCATCATGGAGGAGTGGAAGAGGACTCCAGTGGCAACCTGTGAAGCTCTGGTGAACTCTATGCCCAAGAGGGTTAAGGCAGTGCTGGAAAATAATGGTGGCCACACAAAATATTGACACTTTGTGCCCAATTTGGACATTGTCAAGTCAAGTTTATTGTATTGGCTAAAAGCCATCACAATTGTTTAAAATACAAATATGATCAAGTAAAATCATGATAAAATCACAGACATATAAAATAATAAGAGACCCTTCATATCTGGGAGTCCCCCGCACAATTGATCGCGATGGCTCTCAGGAAATTAGCACGGATGTTTCTGGCCGCTTTTGCAAACAGCGCTGTTCTGTATGTAACATATGGGTCACAGTCCAAAAGTAACCTGACCACCTTTATCTGAGGGCTTTTCTCCTGTAGGGCAGCCAAAATGTTACTCAGGAATTTTTCTCTAGGGTTTTGATAGAGCTGACAGTTGAGTAAATAGTGAACAACATCCTCTATCTCACCTGCTCCGCAAATACACAGCCTTAGATGCTTAGGGACATTCATGTACCTGCCATCTAAGACAGCAGTTGGCATGGTTTGAAAACGAAGTTCTGTGAATGCGGTTCTCAGGGAGGCAAAAGTAAGTGTATATAAGTATTGCACCCTTAAGTGGTTTGTTTTCAGCAGATGATACCAGTAAGAGAAATTTGAAGAGTCTATTAAGGCTAAGTCCTGGTCATTATCCAATTTGTAGATCCAGTCCCTCAACATTCTTTTAACCCCAGAAAAAACAAAAATGTGGAGAGGGATTTAGATTTTAGTAAGGTTTGAACTGAAGTTGGCCAGCCACCACTCTTCCATTGCTCTACCATACGTTTAGGTAGACGGTGATCGGACATATCCATCACCCTCTTATAGTAGGAGAATATAGCTAGAGTTGCCCTAGCTTTAATGGACACCATGCCTGTCTCTGTTCTAAGAAAAGCTGCTCGAGTCCCCTGAGGTGAACCAAATGTTAAGAATTGCAACCGGAACTGAATAAATGTCAGCTATTATATTGCTGCCTTCGATCAGGTGTTCGTAAGGTCTAGTGCCGGGCCCCCTGTCGAATCATATTGCCAAGGGGATGTCCCAGTCCTCAGATTTATACAGCTGCTACTTCGATTCCTTGGTGCAGCTTGTGTAGTTTCTGTGTTTGTTGCTCAACACACTCGGATGCAGAGACGCTGGAAATATTGGACTTTACTCTCCTCCGGTGTTACAGCAGATAAAGAAGCACACCCCAATTGCTATTACACCCGCACATGCCTTAGTCGGATGCAGGGAGGCTTTACAACAGTACTAACCTCCATCCCAGAGTAGAGGCTTTTTATCTCCCTCTTTGCCCAGTGGTTCTACACTAAATGATGCCAATACTCAAATAAAATCAGGAGCTCGAAACATCACACTGAAGAAAATGCGCCAAGTTAAAATAACAGATTTCACCAATGTATATATTCCCCTACATGCAAGGCAGGTTATATACCCGATATCAGGGGTGACTGCCCCCTAAAAAATCCTGCTAATTCCCAGATAGATTCGATGAAGCTTCCCTCAAAAGACTACCAGATTCTGGACGGAGTACCATCCAGCTTTTGTCAACTTAATAGCACGGTGAATACGGACTTTGAGGAACTAAAAATGAATAATTTTACGTCACCCCCAGCTATCTCGCCAGAGAACTTGACGAAGAACCCTGAGGAGATCAATCAGCTATGGAGCTTGAGCAACTCACAGCCTTATCTTTTTGGTGCTGATACATCCAAAACAGATCATGTTTATGCTCCGTCCATTAGTAGTAGTCCACCAATTTCTCCCAGTAATATTTCCAGGCTCCACGACAAAACTATGCATATTAGGAATAGAAGAAGAAACTTTAGAGGGACAGTGAAGGAAAGGAGACCCTTCATAAACCAGATGAGGTCAGACCATTGGCCCTCAAAAGTGTATCCAAGTTGGGAAAAGACTCAATGGAGCCAGTTTACGAGAGATGAACCAACTCAACATAATATGATCTGATACGGGGTCATTGGGCCCTCTCAGACATCTTGGAGAGTGGCCAGTCGTATATGTAGCAGAGACGGGGAGGTCATACCTTCAATTGTGAGTACATCAACTACGGGAAGCAACAAGGGTGATATCTGGTCAACCCCGCAATTGTTTCGGGAAGGGAAAATGGATTTCTCCCAGTCCAGCTCCAACTCTTTTGCTTCAGAACACAATGTATACCACATGGTGCCGCCAATAAGACTATACCCCCGCACTAGTCTCTATGTAAACACAGTATGAATTACAACAGAAACTCAACTATCAAGATTCTCTCTTGGAACACAGCAGGGTGGTCAACTAAGATCTGGGACACCACCTTCATCGAGTATGTTGTCAAATTTGACATCTTGCTGTTCCAAGAGACATGGACTCAAGATGATCTGATCATAGATGGCTATGCGTCCCACCTCCTTAAAGCAGCTCCTAGTGAGAGGGGCGGATGACAAAAAGGTGGCCATCCTTATATCAACCAAATTACAGCCACTTGTTCAAAAACTACAACCCACTTGTAATTTAGCTCTTGCTGTTATTCTAAAATTTACCTCACAACTATTATTAATCATCAATGTATATAGCCCCCCCCCCCCGCACTCTCGCACACAGTGTAAAGATCAATGGGCAAAGCTGGTGGTGGCCTATATCGAAAGTTTGATATCATTATACCTAGGGGCCTCTCTTCTGATAGCAGGGAATTTTAATGCCAGAAGAGGAGAAAACGATGACGTGCTATTTGCACAGTTTAATATGATTCCTCTGGACCCAGTTTCCCCCCGGAGCCTATATTACAGACAATCCAAGGATCAGGGCCGTAATTATGCAGGCCTTTGTCTAATGTTGATGGCCAATAATTTGGACCTAGTGTTATTAAATGGAAGCATGGAGGGAGACAGGCCTGGGGAATTTACATTTACTTCATCTATGGGTGCCTCCACTATAGATTACATCTTAGTATCCATGGATCTGATCACTCCAATTATTGATTTTGAGGTTGGATGCTGCCCTGAGAGCGACAACTTCCCCCTGCTTCTTTCAATCAACTTTGAAATTATTAAAGTGTTTGCCGATAGTGAAATGGCACTTCCACCTTCAACTGAAATTAGAGCTGCACGCATTAAGTGGTCCACTAAAAGGGATGTCTCTATGAAACAATTGCTACTGTCAGACCCCTTCTCCTATCTTGGTACACAAATTACAACTGCAGACTCAATCTTGACTGCTCTTTAAGCCTATAATGAGTTGGTCCAGGATCTACAGCCCCACCTAAGATACAAAAATACAAATTCCGGCCCCTCCAACGTAGTCCAGGGAAAAACGTGGTTTGATAATGAATGTAAAATGGCAAAAAAGGAGTTAAGGGTCAAGTATAAGTGCTATCGAGAACAGAACTTGGCCAGAATTTCTCCCGACTGGTTCTCCCTTAAGAGAAATTATAAAGCCCTGATCAAAAAGAAAAAAATATCAAGCCCAGTGAGAGACCTGGCAACGACTGAAGTCCGCAGTCGATCCTACAGACTCAGCCACCTTCTGGAGGCTAGTGGCAGGGGGAATGTGGGAACACTCCCTCAGACATGTTTCCCATGTCTTACCTAGTGCCTGGGAGGAACATTTCCGGAACATATACTCTATACACCCCGACAGTGCCCAAAGCTCTTTGTTAGCCAAGGGAAATCTCCCAGGTTGACCCCCAGTCTCACCTGCAGAAATTACCACCCTGATTTGCAAATTAAAAGTAGGCAAAACCCCTGGAATGGATTATATTTCGACAGATCTTTTAAATTCCAATTCTGACTGGTGGGCTCCAGTATTGGCATCTCTATTCACCTAAATCAACCAAACAGCATGTATTCCAGAGGACTGGGGCCTTCCCATTATTATCCCAATATTCAAAAAGGGAAACAGAGGGGATCCGGTCAACTATTGGCCTATAAGCTTACTCAGTACTGTCAGCAAGCTATATGCTAGCCATCTTCTGAGTAAACTAAACAATTGGCTACAAGCAGAGAACCTATTAGCAGAGGTGCAGGCTGGGTTTGGGCCAGGAAGGTCCACCTTGGATCAGGGAATTATTCTCCACCACCTTCCACACAAATATTCATCTCCTAAGGGCGGAGCCCTGTATGCCACATTCATCGACTCTAAGTCAGCCTTTGACCTTATCCCAAGATGCAAACTCTGGGCCAAGTTTGAAGATACAAATATAGACAGGAGGCTCCTTATGTTAATTCAACGCCTCTACGAAAACACCAGCTTGCAAGTCCTTTGTAATTCAACAGGAGCTTTATCCAACTCAATCCCAGTGTATAATGGGGTAAAACAGGGCTGTATTTTGGGCCCCCCACTCTGTTCAACTTCTATATAAATGGTATTGTGGACAACTTATCAAAACCTTATTTCCATCCCCCCAAATTATTTTCACACCCTCTATCCATGTTACTATATGCTGATGACGCAGTATTACTGTCTCTAACTTGTGTTGGTCTTAGAAGGCTTTTGAAGGCCTTCTCCTCTTACTGTAACCAGGAACAATTGGTTATAAACTATATGAAGACCAAAATACTTGCAACCAGTAGAAGGAGAATCAAACATAAATGGGCAATAAATAATCACCCTATAGAACAGGTCTCGTGCTATAAATATCTGGGCATAGTATTTAGCTCCACAGGCTCCTGGGCTTCCCAATTAAAACGTTCATTACTGAATGCTCAGAAAAGTACAGCAGCTCTAATTAGATTCTTCTTCTCTAAAGGTGGACGACACGTCTCCTCAGCAGTTCAAGTCTTTAAGGGCAAGGTTATTTCTCAATTGCTATACGGTTCCCAAATATGTGCACACTCAACTCTACACTCCTTTGAAATCATGCAGACCAAATTTTTGAGATCAATTTTGGCCGTGTCTCCCTGTACCCCTAATGTAGCCCTTCGCTTGGAGGCCAGTCTAGTTTCCATAAGAGCACGGGTCAAAGTTCTTATGATTATCTGTTGGTTAAAACTTGTAGTTTTCTCAGAAGGTCTGGCACCATTGACCCTCTTGGATGCTTTCCAGTCAGACTGGAAATCCTTTGTAGTCAAAGAAATACAACAAATTGGCTTCTCTCCCAATACCCTTATAGCGATGGGCTACACCAACGCCAAAGCGGCAGTCAAATGTAGGATTTGGGATATAGAATTTCAGGATCATGTGAGCCAGATGGGTACTAACAGTGTAGTTACATACAGTGCTTTTACAATGTCTTCATATTTTTCTAGCCTAATGTCCACAAAGATAATATGAGCTTTTACCTTAGCTAGACTGAATATGCTCCCTTCCAAACTTCTGGATGGGAAATTCCAAAATATCCCCTTTTCAGAGTGTTTATGTCCTTGCAAAAGCAACCAAGTAGAAACCGTGACCCACGTCCTTCTATGCTGCCCTTTTTATCACGAACTACGTAAGGAACTTATTCATCCTGTTATTCACAAATTTCCAGGGAGGCCCACTGAATTCTATGTGAAGCTACTTATTTCGGACAGGTCATTACAGACTTTGTGTACCTTGGCTCAACGATCTCTGACACTCTCTCTCTAGATGTCGAGCTGGATAAACGCATTGGCAAAGCAGCAACCATGTTCTCTAGACTCACAAAGAGAGTATGGCTCAATAAGAAGCTGACGACATATACCAAGATCCAGGTCTATAGAGCCTGTGTCCTGAGCACACTCCTGTACTGCAGTGAGTCCTGGACCCTTTGTGCACGGCAGGAGAGGAAGCGGAACACCTTCCATATGCATTGTCTCCGATGCATTTTTGGTATCACCTGGCAGGACAAAGTTCCAAATAGAGTAGTCCTAGAACGAGCTGGAATTTTTAGCATGTATACATTACTGAAACAGCGACGTCTATGTTGGCTTGGGCATTTCGTGAGAATGGCTGATGGTCGGATTCCAAAAGATCTCCTGTATGGAGAATTAGTGGAGGGAAATCGCCCCAGAGGGAGACCACAGCTGCGATACAAGGACATCTGCAAGCGGGATCTAAAGGCCTTAGGAATGGACCTCAACAGATGGGAAACCCTGACATCTGAGCGTTCAGCCTGGAGGCAGGCGTTGCATCACGGCCTCTCCCAATTTGAAGAGACCCTTGTCCAGCAGACCGAGGCAAAGAGGCAGTCACGGAAGCAGCAAAATCAGGGAGCTGGACAGGGGACAGATTGTATTTGTCTTCAGTGTGGAAGGGATTGTCACTCTCGAATTGGCCTTCTCAGCCACACTAGACGCTGTTCCAAGTCCTCCATTTTGTATGAACTGTGATACGTTAAAAAGAAAGAAAGAAAAAAGGAAAGGACATGTCACAGCTTAAAATTTTTGTGGTGGGTGCCATTTTATAACCATATTTAAAAAGAAACCATATATTTAGTTATTGCCTGAGCGATATTCTTCTGTTTCATTAAAAATGGGGAAGCATCATGTAATGGCACCATAATTCTGTGTCAAGTTGTGGCTACACAGCTGGGAACATACTTTGATCCTCTGTGGTGCACAATTTTCCAAATCGGGCCCCTGCTGGTTTCTGTGGGTGAAATCATTGTAGCTGTCCAAACAGCAAGGCTGTGTTTGTGTAGAACTCCAGGAGCAGAGCCAGAAGATACCGTTTATCTGATGAGGTGCCTACTGGCAATTCCCATCTCTTTTTAAAAATGTACTTTTCGAATGTACTTTTCGAAGTGACCTAGCAATAGTCTGCTGCAGTGCTGCCTGATTATTTATTTATTTATTTATTTTTAAGAAAAAGAAAGAAGAAGCACGCTCTTTGGAGACAACATGAGCATCCCTTTCCCTTCAGACCAGGCAATCACACACAGCAGAAAGCAGGGGAAATTGATCTCAACCAGTCATTGCAAATTTAAACTACCCTGCCAGCTGAACAACAATGATGAAGAGACAGTTCCCCATCAGGCTTCCCTACACTGAGTCATGTATTTGCCGGTTGTTAATTCAGTATCTTCTGTGTCTAGTCTGACACAAATTGCGCTGTAAGCAGCCATTGTAACCGTCCCCTTAATTTATATACAATACCATTACAGTGTTACGACAGAATAATACATAATTAACTTTTCAAAAAGTGATTTAAAGTCTTCCCAGTCACACTCATCTAGGTAATTATCAGAAAGGGTGTTTCTCATTTTTAAAAAAATGAATGAACATACTGTATTATTCTGTTATTATATTATTTTGTACTATACCGCTCGTACATGAGACAGGGATACGGCATTTGGTGCAATATAACTTTTTCATTATTTTCTAGACAGTCTAAACATTACTATAGTAATAATTAAATGATTGATAAAATAAACAAAGAGAGTGATAACGGGGAACAGACTGCAATGATATAATGAATGTGGGTTAAGCATGCAGTGGCCTTACCTACAGCAGTTATGTCATACCCACTGTTGTGAACAGAACAGGATATATCTGAAAACACAATAGTTCAGAAAATATGCAAACTCAGTGATATTTCTTTTAATGTTTTGCAATGAAAATCTTGCATTTAGCATGCTTTGTTTTGTGATTGGTCCTAGGACGGAGAAAGTTTGGCTTCATTGAAAGTTGTGAGAAGGTAACCAGATTACTCAAGAGAAAATAGGTATTCTCCTTAACATCAGTTCAGCCATAAGCTGGACACTTGTAACCAGTTTCTTGCAAGACCATTCACATGGTTAACATGTTCCATAAGTTTCAATACATCACCAAGAACAAAAAGGTCAGTCTTGTGTGTCGTTCTGAGCTTCTGTTGTCACTCAGATGATCACTCCTTGTAAACCTCTCCCCAAGTTACAAGTGGGTAAAGTGAACAAAACTCTGGCTGGACTCTCTGGAAGTCACTTTAATAGACTTTGAAGCAAAATAGGAAGATCAAAGAATATTCAAGTAAAATGGGCCTGTCTGGATACAGGACAAATTTTATGTGATTGTGGAGAAATTCAATCAATGCAGCACATGTGCATGCAATTTATGCCCCACCACATGTACAAAGGAAGATCTAGTGAATGGCAAAGATAACGTTATTGAAGCAGCCTCCTTCTGGTCAAAAACAGTCTAATTATCTTAATATTTTAATTTGTTTCTAGCATTTACCTATAGTTCATATACGCCCATGATTTTGAATTGTGCAACGCTCTGATACAAATAAAGCAAGCAAGCAAGCTAGAGTTTTTGGAACTGAAACGCAAAGGGCTTTTAGACAAGCCTGTAAAAAATATCCATCCCTCAGGTTCGGAATTTTGTGAGGGTGGTGGGTCTCGATGAGATAATTTTTGTTGTTGTTCCATTCTTGACAAGAACTTTTCCAGATTTGCAAATCTCCTCATAAGCGGGGTGGAAAGAACTCGAGATTTATTTATTTTTTAAAACAATCTGTGGGAGAAACTGAAACTGGCAGAGTCACGCACTCAGATAGAAGTCTTTGAATATCTAGCTCTTTAAAGTCTTTTTTGATTTCCCGTGTATACAACAATGTTTGTGATACTGAATTAGCACTGTCACCTCTTTTTCTGATGCAGTCATAATTTCTAACAACCATATGGCAGGCAGGGACAACGTAACCCTCTCTACACTGCGAATAGTTGTACATATTTGTTTGGTTTTGGTAGGTTTTCTTTCCTTCTTTTAAATTTGAATTTCTTCATCTTTGCAAATTTCTGCATACATTTGACACAAAGAAGGTCAGATTTTTTAAAAACAGAAAGTATCAGATTCATCTATTCCCTAGTCCAAACATGATCATTTTCCATGGCTTCTTTCATCTTCTTATCACCAATTTTTAAAAAATAAATTGCTAAGAAAGCAAAGATGGTTTTGTAACATTCGGAGTTATCCATCTAGCAACATCCTCAGTAATTTATTATGGCAGTACCTTTGTCTGTATAGATATATACTGAAGAAGTGGGACCTGCATTGCAGTGTGGAGGGCTTATATTTAGGGTTTCAGCCAGGCAGCCAGGACCCCTTCCAGGACATTCCACAGTATGTCATTCTTCCCCTCTTGATTTTTCATTTCCCACCTTTCCATAAGCACTTTCAACATGTATGCTCAGCCTTCATTGGGCTCTTTTTGATGAGGTTTCCCTCCTTAGCTTTCCTTTTTTAAAATTTCTGCAGATAACATTTGGTTGATATGTACTCTAGACAAGAAGGTACTATTAGGACAGAATACAGAGAAAAAGAATGGTTTCCAGTTAGCAAAGGTGTCAGACAAGGGTGTATTTTATCTCCCCATCTGTGCAATCTATAGGCAGAAGGTGGATTATATTTCTATAATGTAAGACTGAAAATTTGTGGAAGAAACACCAATAATTTAAGATATGCAAACATCACCATATTACTGGCAGGAAGCAGCAGTGTCTTGAAATGAAAAAAGAAAGAAAGTGCAAAAACAGCATAGCAGGTGACCTGTAAGACAAAAATGATGAATCAGAATTACAAAACTTTGGTGTTTACAATGAAGAAATTGACGTTGTTAAAGATTTTAGTTTTAAAATGTTGTTGAATCATCAATGCAAATGGAAACTGCAACCAAGAAATCAGAAAAAGACTGAGAGTTTGAAGGACAGCTATGTAAGAACTAGAAAACATCCTTAAGAGTAAGAATGATTCACTGAAGACTGAGACCAAAAAATTGTATTTCTAATTGTTGCATATGGATGTGAAAGCAGAACAGAGAAGAAAGCTGACAAGAAGATAAAATCAGATTGGTTCAAAACAAAACAATTCATATTCAACTATTCACTGTACCAAAGTGCTCAAGGCAGTTTATGCAAAAAAGAAATTACTTGAAACAAAAAAGCAAAATAAAATATTTGAACTGACCACTCTGCCACCGGATTGTCATGCCAAAACTCTTCTTCCTAAACTCACTGCACCAGATCATAACTCCCATGAGTAATGGGAACAACTCTAGAACAACAAGATTTGGAATATGCTCAATCTGTACCCCTGTGCCAGCCGCTACTCTGTGCAACAAGGTTCTTGTAATGCATGTCAGAACTTGCCTTGTGTATCTGACGGAACTTGCAGGTCTGTGCTATTCTCTACCGATCCTTGCCGAATGAAACCCCACTGAAACTATTGGAAAATATTAACTGCATCCTTATATCTTCCATCAAGCTCTTGTACAGGCAGAGGTAAACGTTTGGGGCTGAGACCCTCTCTGTGGCCATAAAAGGCCTGTTCTGGAGAGACAACCCTACACTCATAGTTCAAATGGCCCCAAATAGCCTGAATTTCTTATAAGGTGTATTTCTTTTGTCCCTGAACCCAGACTAAGCACCTTTGTAGGGCCTGAATCTTATCTACAGGTAGGTGAGAAACACTTGCCAGTGAATCCTTCTCAGTGGCCAGGTACCTCCGGTGATTTGATAGTCTCATACCTTCAGCCAGCGGAATACCTAGTTCCTCCATCCTGAAAAGTGGGCCAAGACATTCTCATTGTCTGCTGTTCCTGATAGGGCCATAAAAAGGGAGGCATCTAGGCAATGGGTGACCAGAGGGATCTCTGCCCTATCTGTCACTGCACCTTCCAAGAAGGTGCTGAGTATTTCAAATACTATGCATAAAGTTGAACAGCCCATAGGCATAGAATCATAGACTCATAGAGTCATGCACTTGGAAGGGGCCTCTAAGGCCATGGAGTCCAACCCACTCCTCAATGCAGAAATTCAAATCAAAGCAGATCTGCCAGCTGGTTGTCTAAACTTCTCTTGAATGCCTCCAGTGTTGGAGCACCCACCGCCTCTTGAGGTAATGAGTCCATGCGCCTTCAAACTTGAAGCCCAATATACAGATTTGGCTGGTCGGACTGGCAGGAGTCTAAGTGCCAAATGAATGTTGCATTTTGCCATAAGGGCTCCAACACCACACAATTAGCGATGGGCATGAACCACAAAAATGAACTTAAAAAAAAAGAGAACCACAAACCAATTTGGGTTTTAAAAAAGTTCATGACAGGGGAGGAGGGGAAACTAAACCCCCACCCCCACCAGATGTTTTGTAGGGTTTTACGTTCTAACCTGTAAAATGTCCAGAGTAATGCTTGCACTACTGGGGCAAGCAAACAAACATGAAGCATTGCAGTGCAAGAATCCTGCTTGCTTGCTTGCTTATTTGCTCTCTCCCGCCCACATTTTGCCTTCTCATCTAAACAGCTGGTTGGGAAGCAGAATGGTTGCAGCTACAGCATGTATGTGGGGCCAACAGTCGGGAGTGGGGGCTTAAAGAAAGGAGAAATTGGGTGGTAGCAACAAAGAAAGAGGTGGAGAATGGCGAGCAACATCTGGGTGTGTGTGCCAAGGGAGAAGCCCCTGCACTCACATGCATTTTTACATGCCTTTTTAAGCGCATGCAAGAGGTTCCCCTTGCTTCAGAATAGCAGGCCAGCTCAGGAAAATGTTTGCAACAGTAGCCAGCAGGGCACCTGGGAGAAGCTCCATGGCAAAACATAAAAATAATAGCTCTGTGTGTGTCTCTCTCTCTCTCTCTCTCTCTCTCTGTATGTGTGTGTGTGTGTGTGTGTGTGTGTGAGAGAGAGAGAGAGAGAGAGAGAGAGAATCATACACACACACACCAAAAAAACCCAAGAGTAACAGTTAGGTAAGGTTCCTTGGGATGTGAGAACTTAGTCTTAAAGATTCCTCTGAGACAAAAACAGCATGACTGAATGGCACATTGCAAACCAAACAAAATTCTGGTAGTGTGAGATCAAGAGTACACAAGGCATTGCATAAGCTTGAACAGGAACCCCCAGATTTAGGACTGAATTGGACTGATATGGCGCACGCGCGCACACACGCACGCACACACCTTCCAACTCCACATTCTTTAGCAAGTTCAGCAACAACTGCTTTTGACCTGTCCTGTGCTAGCTTAAGTTTGTTGGAGGCAATGCAGCACAACAACCAACAAAAGTTGTACAGAAACTTTGCACAAACCCTTTTAAATGGCATGTGATGACCACCTTCTTTGGCTACTGGATCAGCAGCATGTGAGGGCTTTTACCTTGCTTGGTATGCCAGCCAGTTCCCATATTCCCCCCACCCAGGTGCAAACCTACTTGCCCAAGAGGGCAACTGTATTGGAGCCCCTCATTCCTCCCTTCTTCTTTCCTTTGTGGTAAGGCTGGAGTTTTGTATTCCAAAAGAAGGGCAGGTTACTTGGCACCCTTGGGTATGATAGCCCAGTTAGAGCACCAGCTACTGTTGCAGTTGTGCTTGAACTTACAGTGAGCACACCGGTATAGCATTTCTCCCCACCATATTCTCAACAAATTGTTGGGAGAAGGGACCCTGGCCGCTGGTCTACCCAGCTGCCTTGGCATCTCAATATTGCCCTGAATGTTTGGGCCCAGCACTACCAATCAGAGCTTGTTATTAAGGAAGTATGTGCACCTTGTATGTGCACTATGTGAGGCTCTTTTCCTACATGCAGCCTCCCCTGCAAGTGCCTATACCCCACAACACATTGCCCAGATGCATACAGATTGAACAGCTAGGGACATAACATGCATTCCTGTCTAACATCTTTACCAGTAGGAAAGTATTCTATTTTTACATATTCTGTCCTACTAGTAGCTTCTTTGTCCACAATATAGGTTATGCATCAAGACAAACAAGTGTTAAGGCAAACTCACTTTTTTTTTAACAATCCATAATTTTTAATGATCCTCACAGACAAAGGGGTTTTGCTGTGGTCTAATCACAGACTGATTTTCTGAGATTCTTCGGTGTGCGCCAGTAACCAGTAGATATTTGCAATATGATCTCAAGTGCCTCTTCCTTTTCAGAATCCAGCTTGAAGATTAGGCAGTTTTTGCTCCATGTAAGAGAAAAACCTTTGTTGCAACACCTTGAGCATCACTTTGCATCATGGGAAAGTAGAGCAATGGTCCTGCAGTTACTGCACTCTTGTACATCCAAAAGACGGACGAGTATCTTAGATGAATTTGTATTTCTCTCCCTCTCTCTTTCACAACTCTTTGCCCCTTTGATTTCTTTGCCTTCTGTTGTTCCTGTCTTACTTCATTTTTAAAAATTTCTTGTGTTTGTGGAGGTTATGTATATAGATCCTGAATGTTTCAGTGTTTACAAAGTTCAAGAGAGGAACAAAACGTTCCAAAGATTCAGAACAGAAATATGTTTTTAATAGAAGAAAATTCAAAGTCAGCTAATATTTTTATTGGATCACTAAAAAGTTACAGATTAGCTGAACTTTAAGCTCTTTTAGAACCCTTTGTCTGTCAAACACTGGCTGAAATCTTGTTACTTAGAGCAATCAGTTGCACTAGAATAGGCCCACTGAATCAGTGGGAATTTGCTGAAAACTCCTCTGTAAGTTCAATTGATTCAAAGGGGCCTACTTTAATCCAATTTACTACACTAAACAACTGGATTTCAACCACTGTATAAAACGTGGGAGTAGGGAAGGAACAAACAGATGAAAACTTTGGGCCAGACGTATGCCCATTGTTCTTGAATGCACACTTGATGACAACGCAAGACGAAGTATGAAGTTTCAAGTTGAGATGGGAGGTGTCAATGTATAATGTAAATTTAATTTGCTATTTGCTCACATGAAGATTGCTTTCCACACCAGATATTTCTGCTTTAAGTCAACAAAGAGTATGGTGTGCCCCACCCAAGGCAATGGACAGATCCACAGATGGTTCGAGTCAGGCTTTTGCTGGCCCAGAGAGGAGAGACTGTAAAATGATGTCTAGATATCTTTGTCTGAAGCTGAAAGTATAAGCTCCATCTTGCCTTGCTAGCTGTCTGCCTTCAGGATCCATGGGCTGCACATCTGGCCCAATTCTGCCTGAAGAAACATTCTGAAGAAACTATGAAAAAGTCACCATGATAAATTACTTTTTATTAATAAGTGTTTGCATTAAAATTAATAAAAGATAAGTCAAAATAAAAGGGTATCAGTAAACTTACAGTGTTTGAATTCTGAGGCAAAATTTATTGCTTAAAGAGCACATTCAGATTTCAGACTCGACATTTCACTTCTGCCCATAAGGCTGAGTGGCCCTGGCTGCCAGATGGGCAGTATATAAACAAACAAACAAACAAACAAACAAACACATGTTGGTTGGCAAGGGAAATTACAAATCTCACTTTCCAGATGGATAGACCAATGTGGTAATGAAAAGTTGGGTGAATGTTCCAGCCTGTATCTTTCACATACAAATAACCTTCCAGACATCACTGCCGGCTGTAGCAACGTAGAGGAAATCATAATTGCCTTTTTAGCGCGAGAAAACTGCTGAATGATAGAGAAGTAGCTTTTTTTCTCAAACAATCTCTGATGGTTGTGGTTTTTTCAGTTTCAGTATGTTTCAACTTGCTGTTGCTTCTTCACAAGGAGGTATCCGTGATGCAGACTGAAACATCTGTTTCCACAGAAGTGGAAGGATTGGCTGAATCACTACCCCATTTCTTTCTGTGTGCATTTTCATTGCAGAGGGAGAAGATCTCTCATAGTATCTTCCTTAAATAGGAGGGCAGCTGCATCTCTAACAGAATAAACATCAGTCATGCATCACCAAAAAGAGGAGCAAAGAGGACACCAGTATGCATAAAATTGCATGTGCTACTTCATATGTCAAAAGACCAAATTATAAATGTTTTTCGTAATGTAAAAAGAACTATGAAGCATCTTATCTGAGTGGGGAAGACTGTGACAAAGTGACTATTATAGGGGTGCTCATTGTGAATGGGCAACGTCAAAATACTGCCCTGTGGTATTTTATCTTTAAACCGGGCAGGTCCTGTCATTAGGCTGAATGATGTGGTCACCTCCAAGAGCAGATGTCTGGAGGTGGCCAATTCCTAAACAGAGAGTGAGAGGATGCTGACTAAGCCCTCTCTGAAAAGGAGGATGCCACACAACAACTGTGCTCACTCCCTACTGCCTGAAAGAGAAGGACGGGTTGCTTACCTGTAACTTCAGTTCTTCAAGTGGGTCATCTGTGAACTCACATAAAGTGGCTCTTTCCACACCATTGCAAAACTCCCTTGGAACATTCCAGAGCCTTTAAAAGTGTGTCAGATTGACTCCCGGCATTGTGCATGCTCCAGCCACCCTGTGGTGAATCCTCAGTTCCCTCAGTCCACCACTGTCAACCCCCCCCCCCAACACACACACAACCTGGTGTGAAAGATTGAGGAGAAGATGTGTGGGTTGTGTGAATTCACAGATGACCATCCAAACAACTACAGTTACAGGTAAGCAACCTGTTCTTCTTCATGGTCTCTGTGAATCACACATATGGGTGACTGACAAGCTCACTTACCGGTTGGTAGGGTATGACCGCAAGACAAAAAATATGAGATTACCACTATGTCCTTTGACATTGAGCTTGTAGTGTTTAGTAAAGGTCAAGGGTTGTGACCATGTCGCCACTTTG
Organism: Intellagama lesueurii; assembly: GCA_037013535.1. NCBI lineage: Eukaryota > Metazoa > Chordata > Lepidosauria > Squamata > Agamidae > Intellagama > Intellagama lesueurii. The sequence goes on from JBAJHW010000002.1 coordinate 134,764,394, forward strand.
CAAAGGTCAGTTGAACATCCTTTAGAAAACTAATGGAAGCATCAACCACCCTCATGGAATGTGTTCTCAAAGAGTCTGGGAGTGGCTTTTTTGCTAATTGCTATGCCAAGACAATAGTGTTGATGTTAAAGACGTTGGGATGTGATTTGCTAGCCTTTTTTAGGTCCTTGATAGTCGACAGCTTGTTTGGTTTTAAAAAATGCATGGTTTTGGAGATATTGAACACAAGGACTCTCCGAATGTTCAAAGTATGAAGGGATTTCTCCAGTTCTGAAGATGGAGAAGGAAAAAATGTTGGAAGTACCAGGGAATGATTCAGGTGAAAATCCGACACTACCTTAGGTAGAAAGGCTACATCCAGGAAGACAGTGACTTTATCCCTGTAAAATTGTGAGAAGGGCAGATTGTGTCTTAGAGCAGTGAGCTTGCTTGCTTTCTGAGCCAAGGTTATGGCAAAAAGAAACAGAGTCTTGAAAAATAGGAGATTATAATCTCATGTTGCCAAAGACTCAAAGGGCGACTTCATAAACTGGTTAAGAACCAACAGGAGTGACCACTGCAGCAAAGAAGGTTGCATGTCAGCATAAATGCTTTTCAGACCTTTTAGGATTTTTTTTGTGGGTAGAATATTGGAAGAATCAAGAGGCTGAGGAGTCTTGGGACTGGTGTTCTACTTTTGATGATAGATGTATTTTAAGTGAGATAGCCCTTGCTCTTTCAGATGTTATAGGAAGCACAGCATGGTAGGAAGACTAGGTGGTAGATAGGGAACTCCTTCAGACTTTGCAAAGTTCACAAATTTTCCCCACTTGCATGTATAATTTTGTCTAATGGAGGGTGCCCTGGCTTGGAGACCACCATGCTTTGTCATTGGAGAATTCTCCATGCTGTAAGTTTCAGTCTGACCAGATCTGGGTGATGAACCCAACCCTTGCTCTGATTGGAAACTAATAAAAGTCTGCTGCCTTGAGCTTTAGCATTGCAAACCAGGGTTGACATGGCCACCATGGGGCATCCAGGATGGCATTGGATCTCTCTTGCTGGAACCTTATTACAACTTTGTGAAGCAGTGGAATCAGAGGAAAGTGGTAGAGAAGGCTCTGCAGTCACCTGTTCCTAGGGATTGCTTCACTCAACCTGCCCAGGAGCAGTATTTCCTGCACTTCCTGTTCTCCCTGGTTGTGAACATATGCACTTCTGGGTGACCCCAACAGTGTCATATTTCCTTGAATGTATTGTGGGCCAATTCCCACTTATGTGTCGGGGCCTTGCATCTGCTTAGATGATTGGCTACCTAATTGTCCTCTCCTGCTACATGAATGGCCATTGGAAAAGTGAGACACTGAATGCACCATTCCCATAGTTGAATAGCAAGGTATAGAAGAGTCATGGAATGCATTCCACCGTATCTGTTCACATAGTACATCACGAGGTGTTGTTGTCTGTAGCCACTTGTACTACTTTGCCTTTGATCATAGTCTCGAATACTTTGAAGACTTTTATGATGGCCAGCATCTCTAGTTTGTTTATATGGTCTTTCTTCCTCAGACAATGAATCTATTGATTTTGGCACTGAGCTCCTCAAGTCCTAAGGCTGGCATCGGTTGTGATTTTAATTAGAGGTCAGAAATGTCTGAAGGGGTGGCCCATGGTGAGTTGAAGATGTTTTGTTCACCATCAGAGTCGGTGTGCAAATTCCTGAGTGACAATCAATTTTTTTTCGAGCTAATTTCTCTCTGAATATCAAAGGATGCCAAGTGCCGTACTTGGAGGGAAGTCATTCTTAATTGAATGTGTGGAATTACTGCTGTTGTTGACATGAGGCCAAGCAGTTTGGGGTTAAATGTGCTGTTACTGAAGTGTTGTTCTTGAGGTGCTGTGTCAGGTAAAGAAGTTTTTGTAGTCTTTCATGGGGGAAGTAAGCTTATGTGGTTTTGGAGTTTAGAAGTGCCCCTATTTAATTTATAATACATTCTGGTAGTAGCCATGACATATTGAAATTTACCCAGAGACCAAGATCTGTGAGATGTAAGATGAAGGAGACATCTCTCCGTGCTTTGAATCTGAAACAATCAGCCATACATCTATGTATGGGGAAACAGTAATATCACAGGCCCAGAGTACATAGTAATTGATGCCATACATTTTGTGAAGACTCTGGGTGCTATAGATAGAGCAAAGGGGAGTGCCTTGCATTCATAGAACTGGTTTATAAGAACAAATCGCAAGTATCACTGATGCTCAGGTTCGATGGTTATGTGAAAGTACGCATTTTTGAGGTCTTACACAGCAAACCAGTTCCCTTTTTGGATAAGTGATAGTGTTGTTTCCAGTATCACCATTCTGAATTTCTTTCTTTCTAAGTATGAGCTTACATCCCTCAAGTCTAAGATAGTTCTTAAACCTTCTTAGATCTTCTTGGGACTGTAAAGTAACGGGAACAGAAGCCATTGTCTATCAACTCCAAGGGAACCCTTTGGATAGTGTCCTTCTGGAGGAGTATAGCTATTTCTGGTACTTGAAATAGTGTTCTAGGTCTGAAAAGGTCAGTAGGTGAAAGGGAAGTGAACTCTATTACATAGTCAAATTGCATGATGGTCAAGACCTAATTGTCGTTGGTGAGAGTGCACCAAGTGGTGAAATGCACTGTTAAAGATGGGATGTCAGTGTGGGAGGGGGGAAAGCAAAAGGATGCAGATCTTGTGGGGAGAGAAGTTGCTTGGACTTCTTCTGTCTCTTTGATATGATGGTAGAGCACAATCTTTTTTCTGTCTGGTAGCATTGAGATGAGGAAGTGATAGGTGGTCTTTGCCTGTCGGAGGATGGTTTGGGAACTGGTAAGAGTATAAATGTTCCCATTAAGGACAAAACTGACATTGCTGATAGTGAGGATAGAAGCCCATGTCTTATGCAGGTTATCCATTATGTTGTCATTTTTTTTCTTTAAAGAGGCCCTCCCCATCAAGTGCCAAGTCCTCAATGCATGGTCAAGTCCTCCAAAAGACCAGCAGAGTATAGCCAGACATATGGAGAGCAACTGCCACAGACATATTCTTGGCTGTGTGGTCTGTAGCATGTCTTGCCACATGTATCTCCTAGGTGGCGTGGCCCATGATGTCTTGTTGAAAGGTCATGGCTAAAGTGTGCTTCTGGGAGGCTATTCAAGAGGGGCTGGATACTGTCCCAGAGAAATATGTGGTATGTTCCCATCACAGCCTAATCATTTGCCACTCTTATTTTCAGTGTAGCAGTTGAATGTCAATCTTACAGCCTCCCTGTTACTGGCGGTCATGTTGTGACATCCCTTTGATCTCATCTAGGAGGGCTCCACAATGATCAAATTCAGTAGAGGGTGTTTGGAGAGGAAGGTGGCATTCTTATCTTGAATTTCTCCACCCTTCTGTAAGTTGGTGGTGGGGAGGATGGTTTAGCCCTGGACTCTTCTACCAGATCAAGTAAGGATGCTAAAATGCCATTATGTACAGATGTGGTTTCTTTCTTATTTGTCATATACCAGATCCAATCAAGGAAGTGGTGTTCTGTGGACATCCAGCTGAAGGGATTTGATTAACTAGTATATGAGATTGGCATAAGACAGAAAATCCTCAGATGGGGTGGATTGTGTTCCCAATGTCCAATTCTTGGGTAGTAACCAGAATGGACAGAGAGTCATCTGGGGAGTCATCATCAGAATCTGAGGCTTCTGAGTATGAGATAAGACTAATTTCATGCTGTTGTTTTTCCTTAGGAATAGTGGCTGATTTACATCTCCATGTGCTAAATGAAGACAGAGCAGGCCTGATAAGGCCTTAGGACAATGAACAAATCAGATAGCTCTTTCTTCTTTTGTTTTTAAAATACTACAACGCTAAGATGATAAGATGAAGGACAACGATGACAAAGAACAATGAGGATGGTCAGGGAGAAGACAGACAACAAAGTAAGATTTATTTAGTTATTTATTTATTTTAGGAAAAGCTCCAAAACCATCCAAGGGGTGTTTCCTCAGCAGCGGCTGAAAGGGAACTGAGGATTTAACACAGGGTGTACGGAGAATGAACAGTGCAGGTAATCCGTCTAATGGGCTTTTAAGGCTCTGGAGTGTTCTGAAAGAGTTTCACACAAGTGGAGAAATAACCCATATTTGTGATTCACAGAAACCACAAAGAAGAAGAGGTGGCCATCTGTAAAGGAAGAGGAAATGGCAAACTGTGGTCACCAGGATTGCCAAAATCTTTCCTTGGCAGGCACCTCTTCCACTTGCCTTGGAGATGACAGCTGGGAGTGCTGATGGTGCCAATGCACCCTTCTTATTGCAGAGGTGGGCAACCACAGACTTCCTTCTCAGCCAGGGTCAGTGGGTGGTAGGATGTCTTGCAGATGTCTTCCTTCTCTGGAAATTGTGGTGGTGTATGAGACAGAGATTAATGCTATTTCTGTTGCAGAGTGTTGAATTTCTGATTAAATTCCTCTATCTACACAACACAAGTGCAGGGACTCACAGCAGAATAACTTCAAGTTTCTCAGATTAGTCCACAGTTCCTCTCATTAACTGGTACTTTGTTGTTGTTTAGTTGTTAAGTCGTGTCCGACTCTTCGTGACCCCCATGGACCAGAGCACGCCAGGCCCTCCTGTCTTCCACTGCCTCCCTGAGTTTGGTCAAATTCATGTTGGTAGCTTCGGTGACACTGTCCAACCGTCTCGTCCTCTGTCGTCCCCTTCTCCTCTTGCCCTGACACTTTCCCAACATTAGGGTCTTTTCCAGGGAGTCTTCTCTTCTCATGAGATGGCCAAAGTATTGGAGCCTCAGCTTCAGGATTAGTCCTTCCAGTGAACACTCAGGGTTGATTTCCTTCAAAATGGATAGGTTTGTTCTCTTTGCAGTCCAGGTGACTCTCAAGAGCCTCCTCCAGCACCACAGTTCAAAAGCATCAATTCTTCAGCGGTCAGCCTTCTTTATGGTCCAGCTCTCACTTCCATACATCGCTACTGGAAAAACCATAGCTTTGACTATGCGGACCTTTGTCGGCAAGGTGATGTCTCTGCTTTTTAAGATGCTGTCTAGGTTTCTCATTGCTTTCCTCCCAAGAAGCAGGAGTCTTTTAATTTCGTGGCTGCTGTCACCATCTGCAGTGATCATGGAGCCCAAGAAAATAAAATCTCTCACTGCCTCCATATCTTCCCCTTCTATTTGCCAGGAGGTGATGGGACCAGTGCCCATGATCTTAGTTTTTTTGATGTTGAGCTTCAGACCGTTTTTGGCACTCTCCTCTTTCACCCTCATTAAGAGGTTCTTTAAGTCCTCCTCACTTTCTGCCATCAGAGTGGTATCATCTGCATATCTGAGGTTGTTGATATTTCTTCCGGCAATCTTAATTCCGGTTTGGGATTCATCCAGTCCAGCCTTTTGCATAATGTATTCTGCATATAAGTTAAATAAGCAGGGAGACAATATACAGCCTTGTCGTACTCCTTTCCCAATTTTGAACCAATCAGTTGTTCCATATCCAGTTCTAACTGTTGCTTCCTGTCCCACATATAGATTTATCAGGAGATAGATAAGGTGGTCAGGCACTCCCATTTCTTTAAAAACTTGCCATAGTTTGCTGTGGTCCACACAAAGGCTTTTGCATAGTCAATGAAGCAGAAGTAGATGTTTTTCTGGAACTCTCTGGCTTTCTCCATAATCCAGCGCATGTTAGCAATTTGGTCTCGAGTTCCTCTGCCCCTTCAAAATCCAGCTTGTACTACTGGGAGTTCTCGGTCCACATACTGCTGAAGCCTACCTTGTAGGATTTTGAGCATAACCTTGCTAGCGTGTGAAATGAGTGCAATTGTACGGTAGTTGGAGCATTCTTTGGCACTGCCCTTCTTTGGGATTGGGATGTAGACTGATCTTTTCCAATCCTCTGGCCACTGCTGAGTTTTCCAAACTTGCTGGCATATTGAGTGTAGTACCTTAACAGCGTCATCTTTTAAGATTTTAAATAGTTCAACTGGAATGCCATCACCTCCACTGGCCTTGTTGTTAGCCATGCTTTCTAAGGCCCACTTGACTTCACTCTCCAGGATGTCTGGCTCAAGGTCAGCAACCACACTGTCTGGGTTGTCCGGGACATCCAGATCTTTCTGGTATAATTCCTCTGTGTATTCTTGCCACCTCTTCTTGATGTCTTCTGCTTCTGTTAGGTCCCTACCATTTTTGTCCTTTATCATGTCCATCTTTGCACAAAATGTTCCTTTAATGGCTCCAATTTTCTTGAACAGATCTCTGGTTTTTCCCTTTCTATTATTTTCCTCTATATCTTTGCACTGTTCATTTAAGAAGGCCCTCTTGTCTGGTACTTACAGTCTCAATAACTCACTCTGAGACATTAGTAGGAGAAAGAATAAAAGACAAACAACAAACTGACAAATAGGAATGCTTTTAACAACAAACTTCAACAGGCTCAAGAGAGGGAAAGAAGCTCAGTAGAGAGGCGGGGGTCTCTTTGAATTCAAAGGCAGGGAAGGAACGATTGGTTAGTGTGGGACAGATTGACTGTCACTGCAGCCCAGAAAGGTCCCTCTCAGCCAGACCTGCTAAGAGCAGCATGTGAGGTAGCAAAAACTCCAACAGTTTCCCGTCTTCATTCCCTAGCAGAGTGGGGATCCCATGAGGGGCCTTGGATTCCAACTCAAGCAGGAAGAAAATTTAGGATGGCCCCATATTGAAATAAGACTTGATTTGGACAGTCCTTTAAAGAGGGAGAATGTTCAGAAAGGGACTGCCTTCCAGCAACCCTTCGATTAAAGGTGTGTATTCTGTAAAAGAGGACACATGGTCACATAATGACCAGCTATTAGCCATTAAAAAAAGAAGAAGAGTGTAGAACAGCACTTCCCACCATTGAGAGTCTACCCTGTTTTCCATCTTCCAAGGAGAACATTGTGGGTTAGGGTGGCAAAGAGGGGGAAAGGACATGCCAGCACATGTTGCTCACCTCGTCACCTGTGATTAACGGTGCTCACGGCAGGCACTTTACCTGTAGTGCTTCAACACCCTGGAGTTGGCATTGTTGTTGGCCTGTGAAGAGGAAAGGAAAGGGGGGAATTATGATTTTGAGATAAAGTGAACAGAGGTTTCAGTCTGTGGTTTGTGTAACGAAACTGAGAAATCCATTAATGTAGGGAAACTGGTAGGGAGAAGGTGAGGTCAACACTTGATTGAGGGAAAAGAGGTTTTGGTATAGGATTATCTGATTTTGTAACAAGGTATTCAGGGCAGCCTTACAACAAGACAATGGGGTGGGAAGTGTGTGGAATGAAAAGCCATTTTTAAAATAAACAGTAAATATTATTTGAACAATTAAGATAAAAGAGAATTGCTGATAAAACATCATTTCTAAAAAACGCTCTCTGTAGAATTGCTTTAAAAGATATGTTCCCCAATATTACACGGCTTCTTAAAAAGAAGGAGGCAAAGTTGATTATCCATGTGTCCAAGGCAGAAGGGAAAAGCAGAATGGGTAGGATTATATTTTTAAAAAGCTTCAGTCATGTGGAATTAAAACTTGAAATTGTAGAATTTAGGAAGGGAGGATGTCCTCTGGAGATTATTAGTATAGAAACTTGTGATCATATACTTTTCACAAGACATGTATCTGTCACTTCCTTGCAGACAAGTTTTCTCTGTGGTCCTCCATTTCAGCTATATAGAGGCAATCTTTGTAAGCATCCCCTTATTTAAAAATTGAACAATGAATGACCCAGAACATACAGTCATGTGAAAAAGAAAATATACCCTCTTAGAATTCTATGGTTTTACATAGCAGGCTATAATAAAAATCATCTGTCCTTAGCAGGTCTGAAAATTAGGTAATTACAACCTCAAATGAACAACAATACATAGAATATTACACTGTGTCATTTATTTATTTTACAAAAATAAAGCCATGTGTGAAAAACTAAGTATACCCTTACTGCTTCCATAGAAATTAAGAGGCTAAATAGTAGCCAGATAATGCTAACCAAATGCCCTTGAGTAATTGACCACCTCTATAAAAAACGAAGCTTTAGCAGTTTGCTGGTCTGGAGTATTCAGGTGTGTGTCAGCACAATACTAAGGAGAAAACACATCAGCAATGATCGTAGAGAAGCAATTGTTGCTGCCCATCAGTCTGGGAAGGGTTATAAGGCCATTTCCAAACAATTTAAAGTCCATCATTCTACAGTGAAGAAGATTAATTACAAGTGGAAAACATTCAAGACAGTTGCCAATATTCCCAGGAAAGGGGAATTCATCCTAAGGTCAGACCATGCTATTCTCAGAGAAATTGCAAAAATCTCAAGTTACATCTCAGACTCTATAGGCCTCAGTTAGCATGTTAAATGTTAAAATCCATGACAGTGCAATTAGAAAAAGACTGAACAAGTATGGTTTGTTTGGAAGGGTTGCAAAAGTACAAATGGGAGACTGAGTCTCAAGATGTATAAAAATGTTGACAATGCAGATTTTATTAGTATCTAAAAAGCTCAGGCTCCACGTGGTTCAGTGGTCAGTCTCCCATTTGTATTTTTGCCACCAGTGGATGTACCAGTTCCCTCTGCTTTGTTTGGAAGGGTTGCCAGGAGAAACCCTCTTCTCTCTAAAAAGAACATGGCAGCATGGCATAGGTTTGCAAAGTTGCATCTCAACAAACCATAAGACTTTTGGAACAATGTCCTTTGAACAGACGAGACCAAAGTGGCCATAATACACAGCATCACATTTGACAAAAACCAAACACAATATATCAGCACAAATGCCTCATACCAGCTGTCAAGCACAGTGGTGGAGGGGTGATGATTTGGGCTTGTTTTGTAGCCACAGGACCTGGGCACCTTGCACTCATTGAGTTGACCATGAACGTCTCTATGTACCAAAGTATTCTAGAGTCAAATGTGAGGCCACTTTTCCAACAGCTAAAGCTTGGCTGAAATTGGGTCATGAAACAGGACAAGGATCCCCAACACACCAGCAAATCTACAACAGAATGGCTGAAAAAGAAAAGAATCAATATGTTGCAATGGCCGAGTCAAAGTCCAGATCTTAACCCAATTGAAATGCTGTGGCGGGACCTTACAAGAGTTGTGCATAAACAAATGCCCACAAACCTCAATGAACTGAAGCAACGCTGTAAAAAAGAGTGGGCCAAAATTACTCCATAACGATGTGAGAGACTAATAAAGTCATAAAGAAAACAATTACTTCAAGTTATTGCTGCTAAAGGTGGTTCTACAAGCTACTGAATCATAAGGTGTACTTAGTTTTTTCACACAGGGCTTCTTCATTTTATTTCTTCTTCATTACTTTATTTCTGTAAAATAAATAATGCCACGGTATCATATGTCATGTGTTGTTCATCTGAGGTTGTATTTACCTAATTTTCAGACCTCCTTAGGACCAGGTGATTTTTATTATGTCCTAATACATAAAACCATAGTGTATTTTCTTTTTCACATGACTGTACAAGCTAGAGCAGAAAATCTTAGTAAAAATCTTCTCAAACTCTTCCTTTGTTGGTACGTCACCACCATCTTATCCATATTGATTTTCAGGCAGAAATTATTACAGGTGGTGGAGATCAAGACTTCCTTGCATATCTAGAAGTGTGGGTTGGATTTAGAATCACCAGCAAACAAGAGCTCACACAAAGTGCAAAACAAATTTTAGCTGTAGCCTGCAGACACCGCAGGTTGAACATTTTTCCATCACTTTCCCTTGAAGGTCAATACCACTGTTTTCTTCCCTGTAAGTGTCTCAGAGCATCGAAGAAAACATAAGACTGAAAAGAGTTGGAGCGAGAAGAGAGACTTGTTTCCACACCGTTTGTAATAAGAAAGAGTTCAGAGAAAGCGCTATTGTCAAGGACACGAGTTTGCGTACCTCAGCATATGAATGATGCCACACATCCTTCAAGAATTGGAATTCTTGACTGATATTTGTGCATTTCCCAAGATATCCAATTTCTTAAAGATTGTCCATAGACCTTCTCTGCATACTGAATCAAAAGCTTCAGTCAGATCTATGAATGTTGTGTAGAAGTTGTCATGCTGTCAGATAGCAAAGATCATGTCAACAGTCCCTTGTTCCTCATCAAAGCCACATTGAGTTTCTGGTATGAGGCCTCTCCCCAGGTGCCCTGTGAAACAGTTCAGAAGCATTCTTGCTAGAATTTTCCCAGCAGTATTCAGGAGTGAGATAAGTCAGCAGCTGTCACAAAGTTTAGGAACCCAGGTGTGTCCATTTGTTCCCCCTGAAGCCTCTATGGGCATGTCTGTTCTGGTTTATGGTGCTCCATTTTGGTAGCTGTGTCCAAATTATTTTATGTGGCTCCATTTTGATTCTGTGTGTGTCCCCCGCTGCAAAGTATCATTACTTTCCGCACACAAAACATCATCTTTCAACACATAATGCTCTCAGTTGTGCCCTCTTCAGAACTCACTCAAGTCCCCCCTTCCACTTCCTTCCTGTATAGCTCAAAGAATGAGGGTAAAGAGGGAAAGTAGTGGGGTGTGTCTTTTCTCAAAGATAGCAGATCTCAAATGCAATTGTGTAATATCTGTATTTAACCATGCTTACTGTAACTACATGTGTACCTGAGATGGAAATGTTGGTAGAAGAAGGCTAACAGTTCACTGCTACTGAGTCCAAAAATCTAATTCACGGAAATTTAAGTTGGAAGGGGAAAAATTTTAACTGTTAAGTTAATGCTAAATTTCTATTCAAGTTAGCTGATTACAATAAAAACTTGCTAGAAAAAATAGACGAAATCTCATCTCATATTTGACTCCCCTCCCTTCCATGCATATTTTGAGCATATTTGGAGAGAAAGAAACAGCCACAGAAAAGTTTGAAAAACTTACCCATTTCACCAAAACCCTTCTTTGCTTTCTCCCTTATAATCCTATCTCCTTACCCTCCCCCCTTTAACTTATTGATTTCCAAGTGAACCCCAGCAATAGTCCCAGGGAGTCAACACTCAGTGTCCTCTTGGGGTTGCCCACTGTAGAACACAAGATGGCCACCATCTTGATTCAAAGAAAACTATTACCTCCTTCCCAACAACCCTTATTATCTGCTAGTATAAAGTCTTTGAAATGTGCCCCGTAACATTACTTAAAGAATGACAGCTATCAAGTTTCTTTTCATTCATTTAAAATTCTGCATGTGTACTAAGGCATAAATTTCAACGTTTAATTATACTTAAAGAGCGAGGAAAGCATTCATAGGTTGCAGTTGCTTAACAGCGCAGACCAATGCAGATTTCCTCTATGTATAGCTTTATTTGTTGAATCATATGGTCCATCTTTTCTCCATATATTTTATTTATTCATTTTTGTGTAAACATATTTGATTTTTGATTAAATACATATTTCTCTAGATATACTGTGCAGAAGGAGGAAAGCTGAGATCAGTAATAATCTGAACCCCAATCCCACACCCCTATACCTACACACCACTGAATTTAGCGAGCAATGAGCAAGACTGTCTTCTGAACAGATAGATGTTCATAAGATTGTACTGCAGGACTTTTTTCATTTTTTTTTTTCAAGAAACTGACTTTGCTATGTAAAGTGCTGCATTAGGCTATACTATGCCTCCCTTGCAGGGGGGAAGGGATCAAAATCTCTAAAAACCTTTATCCCACCCAACCCTTGCTCAAAAGACAGATTCTGAGTCATTTTTCTCATTCACAGAAAGATTTCCTGTGTGTACTACAGCCAGGCCCTTGTTTGTAGCTTATAGGACTTCCTCCTTCTTCTGTACCATCCCCTGGATGGCAAATTGCTAAAAAGGCAGAAGTGAAGGTTTCTGTCTGCAGCCTTTGCTTCAAATTCTGCAGTCTTCAGCCAAAAAAATGAGGTGGTGGAGGACCACTGGAGGTTACAGGGGGTAAATCGGTTCGTCACTTTGGCACAATCAGTGTTGCTTCTTAGGTCTTCCTCCAGTGAGAAAGGGAAGAAAAATCAAGCACCAGTAAACTTAATGCCTAGTTCAAAAATTTAAATTGAGTTATCTCCCTGTTACTTGAAAACTCAAGGAAATTATTCTCCCTTAGATCAGGCTAACCAAGGCTCAGAAAGGGTTTTTGGAAGTGTGGTCTGGCATTTAGGTTGGATCTTTCAGACACAAACATGTGCTTTTCCATGGCACTTTTGGGATGAGAAACCACGCAACACCTACAATGGGTCCAGTTTTCAAAAGTAGAAAAGTCACATCTCTCCAGTTTAAAACACATTGGAAAGTCAAACAATGTTCTTTGTTTATTTCTTTGAAAAAACAGATAGCATTGAATTGGACAATAAACAAGGAAAATAAAAACCTTTGAGAACGGGGGGGGGGGGGGGAGAGAGAAAGGGTTAACTCTCCAGAAACCTAGCTGAATAATCAGTAACCCCTTCCCAGTTGCATGTTGTTTGCATTTTAAATCTGCTTTGCTGAAGAAACAGGACTCTTTTTATTTTATTTTATTTTATTTTCCCACTCTCTTTGGAAGTGGGATATCACTGAATTGACAAAAAGAAAAAAATGTTTGGAACAGAGACTACAGGAGGGAAAAGAAAAAGTTAATTCTACCATGAACCTATAATTAGTAACCCCTTCCTAGCTGGATATTGTTTGTATCTTAAATCTGCCTTGCCATGGATTCAGTTGTGGGTAGTTTCTTGATTGGCACTTCATACAATGGAAAAAAATGAATTAATGTAAGTCATACAGCATATCAGCAATGGTCTAGCAAAGTAAAAAATAATAATCATTCCACTTCCTCTGCCCTACCACCACCACCACCAAGGAGCAGGGGAAGTGTCCGATTTGCCGATACCGTGAAGTGGGTTGCTTATTAAGCCACTTCACAAAACCAGAAATTGACGGCAGAAGCAGCTATGACTGCTTGCTTCATGGTCTGTTCCCAGTGATCACACAGGCTGAAAACAGACCAAAGTAGAACAAACCTATCCGCACCAAAAACGTGGAGGGCCCCGACAGTGATTATGTCCTGGCTTCCTTCCCCCCCCCCCCCGAGCACTGCTTCTCAGTGGATGCCTGCCAGAGGAGACAGGATTCGGAACCATGGAACACCTGTTGGACCAACAGACAAATCATCTTTAATTATGTATTCTGATCTCTGGGCAAAAGAGCGGATCAACTTGTGCCTACAGTACACCAAATAGTGGGACAAATGCCCATCTGATTGAGCCCTTTGTTTCTTTCTAATTGTTAGTATTGATCTTGGATGTTTACCCACACAAGAACACCATCTCAACACAAAAATGCCTTCTGTTACTACCCTAAGTCAATTTCAACTAAGCACAGAACATACTAAATGGGGTATTTTTCCTTGCCCAGCTCCTTCATCCCCATTACTAGATGCAAAGAGCAGCAATGGAAACAGAGAGATACCACCTCTGGGCAGGGGGAAGCCATTCTTTTCATAGCTTGTGTAGACTTCAACTTGCTAAAGCAACACTGATCGATTGTTCCACTGAAGTTTTTTTTAAAAATGTCAACATGCAAATAGCTAGATATAGCAAATGAATCCATGCAGGTGTGTGGTAACAGAAACAGAGTTATACATGCTTCTTGGATATTGGTAGTGTCCACTGGATCATTTGGTCTTTTAAAATTGGAGATGAAGAGGATACCATTCCAAACAGCCATTTCTTTTGCAGCTACAGCATGCTTCCCTGAAGGCTACTGGCAATTGGATTACAGAGACTGGCAAAAAAGAAGGTCCAGGAAAGCAGGAGGACATTCCTAATAGCATTATTTTCATGTTCCTTAGAAGCCACATCCACTGCTAGAAGAGAGCAAAGCAATTTGCCACCACACACTAGAAAAAAAGTAGTGAAACATCTGTTCCAAATGATGTCTGCAAGAGGTTGTGTTTTTTTCCAGAATGAAAAAGCACAGAGAACGTCATGAAAAAAGCCTGAAACAGGCTATGTATTTTTTGGACTCTGAGAAATATTTTGAGACGTCATGCGTGCAAAAAGCCAATACAGTGTTACACTGATTTAGTGTTTCCCATTGTCAAGACTAGACAGATATGGACCTTCAATATAAAGAAGTAGACTGAAGTCCAACTGAAATCTCTGCTCTTCCTCGCAAATATTTCTTATCTGAAATTACCTGATCAGTCACTAATGATATTAGTACATTTCTCACCATACCCAACATGCAGCTTTGCCTCAATTCAAATATTGACAAAATCTGTGGCTTTGAGAATTTTTTGTCTCTTTCTGAAGGCATGGGGATTTTCTTCAAATTTCTTGTTCAGGAAGAGCATGCTGAAGAGCATATGAGAGCTGGCTGAAGAAGTTGCTGCTATCACTACCAGGAGACACCGGGGTTAAACTTGAGACCCTGGGTGTGATCAGACAGAGATTGTCCTGACAGATATGGTTCACTCTGGGGACAGATTGGTCCAGTCTTTTTCTCAGCATGATATATAGGCCATTGTGAATCAGCCTGTTCTTAATCTTTGCGTACCTGGTCCCTGCCAGAGGCTCCTTTTTGTGAGAAGTTGGAGGTAGGATCACTTCTTTTTGGTGCAGTTGCAGCACGTGTGATCACTGGGACTGAAACAAAATGGATGACTTAAGCTGTCCCTTTGCATAAGTCACTTGGCAGAGTCAGGAAATTGAAATCTTCTTCCCACTCCTCTGTGGAGGGGTGCAAAGAGGAAGCAAAGTTGTTGTTTTTTCAAAGTCCCATGGCAGTGCTGATGCAATTTATCAATTAAGAAAAAAGCCTGAAAGCTTCCTCTCTCCCCACCTCCCTCGACAGGGCAGTGGGAAAAAGCTTTCGATTTCCCATGATCATGAAGCAGTTTAGGCAAAGCATGGTGAAGGAGACAAGAAGGGAGAAGGAGGGGGAATATAATATATATATATATATTGGTTATTTTTTTTCTTGCTTTCCTTTCAAAGGAAAAGAAGGGCCAGATAGGGCCACTTGAGCTGTGGTATGGTCGATCCTTGCATGTCGATGCAAGGATTGCTCCAAATGACATACTGCATCTCAAAGCGAACCTATTAAGCAAATTATTCCAGCCAGAGCCAGGGATAATTTGCCCTTGTTGGCTCTTGGAGGCCAGGAGAATAGGCAGCACCAGCTTGCTTGGGGAACGTGTATGCATGCACGCATGCCCATGTGCCCATGTGTGCACACACTAGCTTAACGCAGTGTAGGAAACAATTCTTACAAGCCCCTTGCTCATTTTTGACGAACAAAGTGGAAGAAGAAGGGAAGGAACTGTTCCCCCACCCAGCATTTAGTTTATACTTTAGTTACATACAAGAGAATTAATTATAACTGCTATTTATTTGTAACTAATAACATCTAAGCTCTATTTTTCAGAAAGATGCATACAAATAGTGATGTATAAAATACTGAAATTACCACTTTTATTTAAATAACATTCAAAATAATACTAAATATGTAACTATAATACATATATCCATATAAAACATTATTAATATTACAAATTAATTCATATAAAAATATTTTTTCCATTCTACAACATTCCTAAAACTGGGCTACTGTAGTAAATGTCACCAATTGGGGTGCTGCATTTAGGAGGAAGGACGGGAAAAAAAATATATTTTCTCAGCATTTTAAAAGTTTCTAAGGATGTCCTTTTAAAAAAAATTTCTACCAGGGCTTGGGGTATCTGCCTAGCTCATGTGGTTTCTAAGGCAAGTGGGCAGGAAAAAGAAAACAGCACCAGTCACAAGCAGGCAACAAGGTGCCTACCTATCAAAGAGACTCCCTGGAGAAAAGGAACAGGGGATGAAAAGAAAAGAAGGAGAAAGCATCCTCCCACAGACTCAAATTAAACAAGGAAAAGGGTGCTATCTATACCAAAGGAATCACAAAAATTAGCTCCATGTGCTGCTTTTAATTCCCATAATGGTCCTCCATCATACCACATAGCAAAATGCTTCTCAATGGAATAGTGTCTAAATCAGTTTGTAATATGGGGTGCTTATGATCAGCTCTTCAAAAGATGAAAACATAAAATATTTATTGGGCTAGCCCAAGCAATTCATCTGAAGCTCAATGGTTTTATGAGTCCTGAATCAAACAGAAAGATCAGTCTATCTGCCAGCTTCCAAACGGGAAAGGAGTTCAATAGTCCACACTTTCTGTGCCAACAGGATATCCTGAAAGTTGGCTTGATGTACATCAACTCAATGGCTACCATGGTTTGGGGCAGAAGCAGCCCACTACCGCAAAAAAAATAAAAATAAAAAAATTGAATCAGAATGCAATACAACCATGTCTAGTGCCCACTGCCCAAACATTAACATAGTTCACAGTTTGGAAGCACTGTTACTTTCAAGTAACAGCGTCTGTAAAAATTCACCTTTTGAGGGATCAGTGGTGTAACATTGCATCCAAGATAGAGAGATTATAGTCATCTCGGGACTGTGTCAAGAATCTGGAACAATCCAAAGAAGCTGTCGCGACCGTTGAGGGATCCATAATGTTTTCCATTGTCATTTGCCTTTATTGTCACATGCAGTCTGTCATTCTTTTCCAGTCGATAAAGTACAGCCTTAAACGGCATTGTTTCCTTTGAACGGTGAGACAGGTCCAAGGGTAGAGTCAGAATAGGGAGAGAATCAGAACTATTGGCAGTACGACGATGGATCAAGAGACTGGCATTCACTGCCTCTTGCTTAGCGGTACTGCCAAAACTGCGTGTAATGTTAATCTGGGTATATATACAATACAGGCCACCAACTGAAACCTTTAGTGTCTCGTTGCTGTATTCAAAGGACTGTCCAAGATATACTCCTTGAATTGTTTCACTGGTGTACCAGGCCAGCTTCCTCTCGCTTATGGATGCTGCAGACAGAATAAAGAAACCAAGGGGAGAAGGTCATTTTAACACAACATCCTATTTTATTTTGCTTTATCAGATTTCCAGGAAAGAAATCCAAATGAGCTACATAAAGAGCAAGATCTGTATTCTTCTCAGAAGTGCACCTCCAGATTCTCTGCAGTACTACAGGAGACTTGAATTTGCCTCTACCTCTGCTGCTAACATGTGCAGAGTAACTATTTCTGATCTAGGCTTACCTAAGAGTTGTCTCTTCCAATCTGATCCAAATGCATCATGGTACAACAGGCATGGCATCCCACACTTGTATTGGAATTAGGCTAGGAATTCAATTCAATTTCAGTTCAATTTCAGTTTATTGTCATTGAACGTATATGCACTGTATACACATATTGGTATGGAAGTATAATTGGGGGAAGTATTGTTTAATGTCCCTGAAATATGCCAGGTTGTGAAAAACTATCCTATAGAGATAATGTACACTGTATGAGCTATAGAGAGCTTTAAAAAATAATAATTGGATGTTGTCAGGTAAATTCTGGCTTATGGAAGTCCTTTTCAGGGTTTTCCAGGTAGAGAAAAATACAGACGTGGTTTACCATTCCTTTCTTCTGGAGGCGCCTTGGGATCGTACAGCTTGCCCAAGACCACACAGGCTGGCTCATCTCCTGGGAGGCACTATGGAGAATCAAACTCCCAACCTCTGGCTCCACAGCCAGATACCTAAACCACTAAGCTTCTCAGCCAGCCATAGAGAGCTTAGGAGGTGGTTACATTGCTAAAACAAACAAACATACAAACCCACCCTATTTAATTCAGGTTTAGGCTCTTTTGAATTGCTTTTAAAATTGGGTGACTCCACAATGCATTTGTAATAGCGAATGAATTTGATGGGAAATCATGCTTTTTGGAGCAGTAGGGGGTTATTTTACTCCTCTGTCAGTCTGCAGGTCTGATATGGTCCTTCTGATAGCTTGGACACAAGCCATATAGGGCTTTTTACAGGTCATAACCAGCACTTTGAATTGTACCCAAAAACAGACTGGCACCCAGTGAAGCTATTGCAATGGGAATTATATACTTCTTGTTAACCGGCGCCTGTCATCATTTTGGCTGCGGCATTTTGAATCAACTGAAATTATAATTATCCTCTTAACAAGTATATACTTACATAACTATACTCTTCTGAAGTACATTACACTAATTCCCACTGAAGATAAAAGCGACCCCATGCTATCAAAGGAGATATCAGCCAGTGAGGAACACAAACTAGACAAAAAGAACCAGGCATCTTGGAAAATTCTCAGACCATAAACCAGTATAAAACCATGTGCTTTGCACAAGTTAAGAGTCCACACGCTGACCACAGTATACGGTCAGGGAGTAGCTGATGAAGCTTTGCTGGTGAAGTTAAGCAGCTATAGGAGTTTTCCATTCATTGGAAGGGAGAGAATGGTCGTGGCCTCTTGGTGAATTTCTCATTCGAAGACCATCTAGACACTACACACACACACACACACACACACACACACCCATCCTTAGCGGCACGCCCCCAGTGCCCACTGCAGTGCCCAATGGAGCTGGCCAAGAACATTCTGGACTCTCATATTTGAACTGAAATGTAAATGTGAAAATATAAATAGAGAAAACAAATGAGAAGGAAAACCTGTGTTTGGCACCTGTCTAGCAAAGGAATGATGTGGGGATAATGGGAACCAAGCTGTGTGGTCTTAGTGCATATACAAGAACCAGTGAGCTACCTCTAGTCCCATACCTTCCTAAAGGGGTATATAGTTAACAAAATAGGCATGTCTTCCATTGGCACACTTGCTTTTCCAATTCCATGCAAAGGGCAGCCACTAAAATAGAATGCTGCTCCCAAGATTGTTCTCAAATCTGACCTTCTTTCTACATACATATAGTTTCTAAAATGTGCATGACTTCCATCAGCACACTAGCATTTCCCAGTTCCATACAAAGGAATAACACAGAGTGGCTGGGGGTGGAGGGGCAGAAAGAATGTCCTAAGATTCTTCTTGAATCTATTGAAATAAAAGGGAGCCGTGTGGTCAATACAAACGGAAGAGTAGGTGATATTTAATTCAATCTTTATTGTACAGTCACAGACCCAGTAAGAGTGTACCTCCCCACGCTTCAATTAAATCCCAAGGGGAAGTTTTATAAGGGAAAGACTTGTAACTCTTTCCAGGGGGCTTTTTCCAGATCAAATGTACAGTCCACCAGGGGAAAGTCTGGGGAAGGTGCTGCTGAACAGTGAAAAATGACAGATGTTGAGCAGAAATTGTGGAGGAAGTGGAACAGTGGCCGACACTTGCAGTGGCAAAGCAAAACAAAACAAAACAAAGAGCATAAAAAAAATCTTACAGGAAAAAGAAGAAAAGGTTTGCTACAACCATTATTCAGAACTGCTGCTGCCCCCTGAAAATGCTGGAGAAGTTCTCCTTCTCTTTGGACAACTTCAATGAAATTGTCCTCTCCGTTCCTCTAACCACAAACTAGGTGCAGAATTTGCAGACACCTATAGTTATAAACCAAGGGACGCAGGTAGCGCTGTGGGTTAATACACATTGCACACTAATATGTGGAGGAATGACCCTATGTCATTCTTTTTCTTTCTTTCTTTCCTTCTTTCTTTCCTTCCCTTTAAAGTACTTCCAGTCTCATTCTTTTTTTTAATTGACATTTTATTGAAATTAACACACTACAAAACAGACAAGATCAGCCAACACTTCCACCAGCCCTACACTTCAGTAACAAACAGAGAACACCAACAAACAAGAAATTAATCCCCCCCCTACTAAAATGAATCCCTCCCCCCCTTGGAGTCAGAGACTCCAGCATCATTTGGTTCTCAGCTCTCTCCAGCTGGGTTCCTAGTGGGAACTGAATACATAAATAATCAGGTTGGCCCTAAACTCCTGTCTTTCTCTGGGCCCAAAGATATATTAATTTCCAGCCTTGTTTTACATAGTCTCTTGATTGTTCCCGCAATGCTTCTGAAAGTGTGTCCAGTCTCATTCTTTGAAGGGAGAGAGTGACTGCCCCTAAGAACATTGGGAAATCAGCTGCTTTTGACACCAACTCTTTGATAAATGTGGGGGACACTTCCTCCCTAAACATTTTCCACTTTGAAAAACACTGCCCTGTGGCACTAATGCCCACAAGAATGGATTAGCACTGCACCAAAAACTATGAAAAGAGGAAGAAAAAGAAACAGTGAAGGAAGGAGGAAAGGGCAACTGATTCAAGAGGCTGGCAGAGGAAGGAATGCTTCCTATGACACTAAGGCCAGCAGGCAGTGCTTGGTGTTTGCACCATGCAAACAAAAACAGGAAATTGAAAGAAAAAAAAGTTGGGGAGGGACATACAGATTTGATGTTTTGACCTATCTAGGTACAACCCCATTCAGCACTCCCTCTTCCACAATTATTTATATTATTATATTTATTATATGATTATATTTATTATTATATTTATTATATAATTATTTAATAATAAATTATATTTATTCTTAAAAGTTTAGTAATAAAATAGTATTTTTCAGTAAAGTTTGGTAAACTAAGCTGAGTGGGGGGGAAGAATAAAGAGTAGATTATTTAAGTATGCAAGAAGACTGCCTAAGGCGGAGAAACAAGTTATTTTGGCCCTCAGCACTACAAAACAGCCAGCCACAGAGGAATAATATGGCAGGATCAGTTTTGTAAAAGAGTGGCGGAGAAGAGTTTTGTTAGAAAAGTTACCTAACCAGTGACATAAGTACGTATTCCAGTTTCCCCTACAGCTCTGGGAAATGGCTGCAGTGCCGGCAGAAAGGGAATATACAGACATGCTGAGAATCTCTGAGTCTTGGATGGAAATGGAAGGTGAAAGGAAAATAGACATAGTAAATAAGTATATTTATACCACCAAAATAATTAGAAAGGGAGAACAAATACAGAACCCGTTTATTTATGATATATTAAGGATATGGCGAAAACACAGTAAAACTTTGGCCCCGCCAATATCCTCTTTATGCCCCCTGTTGGATCACCCAGATTTTAAGTCTCCAGAGAAATATGCACAATTTAAGGAGTGGAACAAATTGGAATATATAGAATTATTGACTTATTTGACTCTGGGGAACCAATCACTATTAGACAAATAGAAGAGAAAACAAAGCAAATAAAAACCAATTGGTTACAAATAAAACAAATAAGAAGTTTTGTGATTTACTTACAACAAAAACCTGGCTCTCTAAGATCATTAACCGAATTTGAACAATATTGTATCCAAAAAGATAAAAGTAAAAAGAGAGGCCTAACATCACTAATATATAAAAGTATTATTGAGAAAGAATATAGAAAAGGAGCTAAACCAGTGTGGGAAACAAATTTAAACATTAATATACCGGAGGAAGTCTGGACAGGAATATGGAATAAATACCCATATAAATCAGTATCAGCAAAGGTGAAAGAAATGATTCTGAAGGTAGTGTATCGGTGGCATTTATATCCTACAAAGCTACACAGAATTAATAAAGATATATCAGATAAATTCTGGAGGAACTGTGGACAAAAAGGAACTTTGGAACACATGTGGATATCTTGCCCCAAAATAGAAGCATTCTGGTGCGAAGTAATTAGATGGATAGAGATGCTGATTAATCAAAAAATAGACATGAATGAAACATTATTGTTATTCTCAATATTTATAGGGGGGAATGAGAAACTTGAAAATAAAGAATTAGTAGCAAATCCTATAGGGACAGCAAGATCCGAGTCTGCCAGAAATTGGAAAAATGCCCAAGATCTCTCATTGCACGCATTTATGAATAAGATATGGCATACAATGCTGATGGAAAAAATTACTAATAAAATTAGATTATATAGAGGAGAAATAAGGCATAGTCAATTCACCGAGAGCTGGAAGCCTTTATTAAAATATGCCAATAAAATAAATGTGGAGACACGTGGCTCAGAAAACAACTTGGAGCATTTAGATTGTCGGTTGATATTTCTCTAAGATAAAATGGGGAATGGTGTAAATGTGACTTTGTAAAATGTGAGAATAGCAGGTGGTCAACAGTTAAATTACATAATAAGTAAGATGATAGATTACTAAGCCTTGTATTTATTACTTGTAACATGATGTATTGCCATGATTTATATAAATAAATAAAATTTTAAAAATTTTTTAAAAAAAAGAGAGAGAGAGAGAGAGAATCTCTTGAGTTTTCCTGACACCTCTGGGGTTCCAATGATGCCAGGACCTCAGTGAACTTACAGGTTCAGTTTCCATTTCCTCTTCCCCATTTTAAATTGCTAGGGACCATATTTCGAACTCCAAAAAGAGAAAGGTCGGTTGGGGTGGTGAGCGACCCTGCTGCCCCTTGTAAATCCAGAAGACACCCCTGATTCGATCTGATGCTGCACTGAAGATAATTTAGGTCCCTAGCATGGTGCAAGCAACGCTTAACCCTTCCCCTGGCTTCTTAGCTCTCAGCAGCTTTCCCCCTTCTGAACCTGTTTTCCCACCCAAAGTGGGAAACAGGTGCATTTCCCCTTGCAAGTGGAAAACCAGCTGCGTGGGTGTGTGAAAACAGAGCCCCAAGCAAGGAAGCAAGGAGACAGGATTAAGGATGCCACTCCTTTACTCTTCCCTCCTGGAAGACTCTGACATGCTTCTACCGTGTTCGTCCTCCATAGGGAGTCTCACACACCAAAAAAAGGGAAGGTGCTTGTTCAGCGACGGCCGCCCATCCCAGAACCACCTGTCATCTCCTCGCACGATTTACCTAAGGATTGTCAACACCATCCGACATTCTGTGGGCAAAGCGCTCTCCATAGGGCACCCGGCACCCCCCCCCCCCACACACACACACACCGACCCCGCGTCCGACTCTTAATTCTGCAGCAACTGCGCAGTGTCGAGGCGGGAAGGCGGGCGACCAAAACAAAACAAAACATGTTCAAAGAGAGCAAAAAACGTTCAGGTACTCACAGGTTCCAAGATTCAGCACGAGCTGAGCGTAATTCTAGAAAGAGAAAGGGAGAAAAGTGAAGGTTGGTGTGAAGAGCCGCTCCAACAGCACAAGCGAAGAAACGTGTCGCGCTGTCTTCAAGTAAGACCGGAGCGGGAAAGGAGGGCTCGCCGAAGGCTCGGCCACCCGAAGGCGAAGGGAGCCGCTGAACCCCCAAAGCCAGGCCCGGGCTCTCAGCCCTACCTGCTGCGCGACCAGCTGTCCCGGAGGCTCAGGAGGCGGCGGAGGCGGCGGCGGCGGCTGTTTCTTCAGCGTCACAACCAGCGCGGTTAGCGAGGCAACCAGAGACAACACGGTCAGCCCCAGCGCGCAACGGACGGCGGAAGAAGAGCGTAAAAGCCGCGGACCGGAGAGCGCCTCGGGAACCTCCATCGGGGCGACCGTCGTAGATATCAAAGGCGCCGCGGAGCGCCTCGGGCGTGGCGCTGGGGTTTATATAGCCTCTTACGAGTGATATTTTTTTCCCCCGTCACGTCATGGCGGAAAAACGCGGGTGGGGATGGTTTTTTCCTTCATACGAGGAGTGCGCCTTTTTCACCGACTGCATGTCTGTCTGTCTGCCGGTCTCATCTTCCTGTCTCCTGGCCCCGGACCCTTCGGCGGCTTTTTTTTTTTTTCTTGCCAACTATGTCCTACATTTTTCCTCTTGTGAAATGCTGTGGGAGAAAAAGTTAAAGCGCCTCCTTGCTGAAGAGGCTTCTCTTTCGTGATCAGCCACGATTAAAATATATATATATATATTCGTTGTTTACCACTCCCTGAAGAAGGCACCCTGGGGAATCGAACTCCCGACCTCTGGCTCATACCTAAACCACTGAGCTATGGCTGGCCTTCAGTGGTTTTCTTTTCCCCAGTCTGCTTCCACTTTGCACAGAACTGTTTTGCAATGGTTGGTGGCCCTCCCAAGGCAATGTCCCAATATCAGCCTGAAGCGAAAAAAACTTGGATACGTTATTTGAACAGCAATAGCCATAATTCCCCCCCAAAAGAAGAGATTTGTTAGTTAATTCAACTCAGACTTTGAGTGGTAGCCTAGAAATTAATGTTTCCAAAACTTGGCACTTAGTGAAAGCAAGTGGTGCACTGTTGATCAGTGACTATTCCTTCTGCCTGTATTTTTCCTTCTTAGTTTTGCCAGTGTGCTAAAACAGATGAACAGGACTGTCTCTTTGGAAACTCAGTGTGTTGGTGCACACCACCAATATAGGTAAAGGTAAAGGTTCCCCTTGACATTTAGTCCAGTCGTGTCCGACTCTAGGGCGCGGTGCTCATCCCTTTTTCTAAGCCATAGAGCCAGCGTTTGTCTGAAGACGGTTTCCATGGTCACGTGGCCAGCGCGACTAGACACAGAATGCCGTTACCTTCCCACCGAGGTGGTACCTATTTATCTACTTGCATTTGCATGCTTTCGAACTGCTAGGTTGGCAGGAGCTGGGACAAGTGACAGGAGCTCACTCTGTCGCGTGGATTCGATCTTACGACTGCTGGTCTTCTGACCTTGCAGCACAGAGGCTTCTGCGGTTTAACCCGCAGCGCCACCACGTCCCTTTTACCACCAATATATCTAGTAGTAAAAAAGAAACTGTGTCTTTGCCTGGAAACATCATAGAAATCATAGAAAAGTGAAGTTGGAAGGGGCCTACAAGGCCATCAAGTCCAACCCCCTGCTCAATGCAGGAATACAATCAAAGCATATCTTCCAGGTGATTATCCAAGTCTTAAAAGGCTGGTGACATTGTGATTTCTCCCCTGTTTTGATCTGCTGGCAGCACAGTGAAGGGTGGTCTGTTTTTACAAACCAGTCCAGCCCTTTTGAATGTTGAATCAGACCTTCTTGGATAATCAGCCGGGGCTACTGTTTTCTGGTATGAGTTGAAGTGCTGTTTTAGCTGACTCCTGGCACATGTGATTGCAGATACAGTACGACCCTCATATCCACGAGATCAGGCTCCGTGGTTTCACAAATCCATGGTCTTGAAATACTAAAAATATTAAGAGAAACACCCCCCCCCCCCGAAATACATATAATACATATTTCCACCATTTATTTACCAGGACTGACCACTAGAGGAAGCCAGAGACCATGGTTTTTGGCATCCATGGAGAGGGGTTTGAAACCCATCCCCTGTGAATACTGACATTCTTGTGATTTGCTCCAGAGAGGTAGCGTGTGTGTGCACGGGCTCTTCTGCTCCTGTCTCTGCTCCAAATGCTTATTATTTTTGGTACTTATTATCCAAATCAGCCCCATCCCATTTCTAGAAGGAGGGAGGGGGACAGATGCTATTTCCCTCTCAGGACTCGTTTTAGGCTGCAAAAGGGCATAGCTTTTCTACTTGTGAGAACTGGAGTGATTTCACGTGCAGCGTGGTCTCTTGTTGCAAAACTACCTGGGAAAAGTCCACATTTGTGTCTGAACAGAAGGATCCATTTAAATGGCATAGCACACTTCAGGCAACCCTTTTGAACTTTATTTGGTACAAGCCAAGCCAGGATAAGTTCCCCTCGCTGGACACATCCTTGGTACTGCCCATTTATTCCCTTATGTCCTTCAAGGAAAGTGGGGAAGCACGAATCCAAACGATTCTTCCAACAACCCTGGGAGGTAGATAGGTGGGCATGAGATGCTCTGAGCTTTCCACAAAAGCTCATGAGGTCCATGGATAAATGGGAAGAGAAGGAGGAGAACCCAGATTTCAGCCCTTCATGTCCAGGTTGTATGACTTTGTGGTCAGCCATTCTATCAAAGTTTGAGCCTGTCTTCCATGGATGGGCATAGAAGATCATAAAATATATCCGACTCAACAGTCATCCCAAACATGTTGAGTAGAGCAGCCATGCTCGTTTCATGCATGTTGTCATGTGTCTATAAAACAGAAACAATGAAAAATGTTTTGTTTTTATTTTTCTCGTTTGGGAACCTGCAAAGCTGTGGCCAGATATCAAGACTCCCCAGATGAGAACTTCAGCACACCGTACGAAGTCAAGGAATATGGTAGGAAGAAAAGCCATCTTTGTGCTGGGCTTTCCCTCCCCAGTTCCCAATCTCATTCCTTTTAATCCTCAGACCTTTCCTCAGGGAAGATGCCTTGTTTTCCCCCTTTATTTTTCCCTGGAAAGTTACAGTTTCTCCTGTAAGATTGCTAGCCTTATATGATTATTGTATATCATTGTTTTTTTGCAGTGTTGCCAAGATTCGAAGTTGTTCTGGAACCAACAGAGAAGTTTTATTATGTTGACACCAACAGAGATTACCAAGTGGCTATCAGTGGAATGTAAGTGTGCGCCAAACTATGGGGAAGGTATAGGAGAATGAATCTGATCCCTGCTTAACTTGGTCAAGTCATCATATTGCTTAGAAGATTGCACTGTGGTGTTTGGTTTTGAGTGCTTTCAGCTTTTCCTGTTACTACAAAATTGCTCTGCTTCAAAACTGATGGAATTTTACAGGGATTGACGGCAGATGAGAGTGTCCTCAACTTGTAATTTGTCCGTGTTTCCCCAAGGCTTCCTGAACCCCAGTCCATTACTCTACCCACTACACCACTTTGGGGTATCCCTCACCAGCTTGACATGTGGCAAAACCAAAGCTACTGGAGCTGCCTCCCTCCCCTGCTGGCAAGAACAATGTCACCCAGCCAGCCAGTGTTGAGGAAGCCAAGAAGCTGCTTAGCACTAGCCAGATGGCAATGTTGTTCTTGCCTGAGAGGCAGCTCCATTTTTGCTGTATCTTAAGTCCCTGACCCCAGTCCTGTCAGCAGTGGGGAAGCCTCCCAGAACTGGCCCGCTGGTGATGGAAGCCCTGGTGCGATTTCAGAATATGACCAATGCACGTCTTTAAGAACTGCACCACGGTTTGTATCATGTGCAGTGCCAGAAGTTGCTGAGAAGTCCCTTCGCAGTATCTGGTATGTGTAGTTGCCACCTCTGTGTGTGTGTATATGTGTAGTAGGCATCCTTCAGTCTCAAGAGACCATGGTAACGTGCTCTGAATAGAGGACTTGGAACAGTGTCTAATGTGGCTGAGAAGGCCAATTCGAGAGTGACAATCCCTTCCATACTGAAGACAAATACAATTTGTCCCCTGTTCAGCTACCTGATTTTGCTGGTTTCGGGACTGCCTCTTTGCCTCAGCCTGCTGGACAAGCGTCTCTTCAAAATGGGAGAGGCCATGAACCACCACCTGCCTCCAGGCTGAACGCTCAGATGTCAAGGTTTCCCATCTGTTGAGGTCCATTCATAAGGCCCTCAGATCCTGCTTGCAGATATCCTGGTATTGCAGCTGTGGTCTCTCTCTGGGGCGATTTCCCAGCACTAATTCTCCATACAGGAGATCTTTTAGAATCCGACCGTCAGCCATTCTCACGACATGCCCAAGCCAACATAGACGTCGCTGTTTCAGTAATGTATACATGCTAAAAATTCCAGCTCGTTCTAGGACTACTCTATTTGGAACTTTGTCCTGCCAGGTGATACCAAAAATGTGTCAGAGACAACGCATATGGAAGGTGTTCAGCTTCCTCTCCTGCCGTGCACAAAGGGTCCAGGACTCACTGCAGTACAGGAGTGTACTCAGGACCCAGGCTCTATAGACCTGGATCTTGGTATATGCCGTCAGCTTCTTATTAAACCATACTCTCTTTGTGAGTCTAGAGAACATGGTAGCTGCTTTGCCAATGCGTTTATCCAGCTCGACATCTAGAGAGAGAGTGTCAGAGATTGTTGAGCCAAGGTACACGAAGTCATGAACAACCTCCAATTCTTGTGTGGAGATGGTAATAGAGGGAGGGGAGTCCATGCCCTGGCCCATGACTTGTGTTTTCTTCAAGCTGATTGTTAATCCAAAGTCTTGGCAGACCTTGCTAAAACGATTCATGAGTTGTTGGAGGTCTTCAGCAGAATGGGCAACAACAGCTGCGTCATCGGCAAAGAGGAAGTCCCACATGCATTTCAGCTGGACTTTGGTCGTCACTCTCAATCTAGAGAGATTAAAGAGCTTTCCGTCTGATCTGTATATGTGTATATATAAAGCTGACTGTGTGGGTATGTCTTTGATTTTCTCCTTTGTCTGGTGTTTTCCTTTCAGATTGTCGAAGGGGAAGAGAAAGAGGAAGCGGTGCTGACAAGAGCTATGCTCCAGTCCAGATTTCCCAGGCCCTACGAGCTCGTTGGGCACTCCCTTTGTATCTCTGTAACAGTGATGACGGAGTCAGGTAAGTGATGAGTTTAAGGCAAGAGGAAATCACAAATGGTTCATATGCACCAATTATTGAGTTTGCCTTGCTTGATATAATTCAAGATTTTGTTTCAGGCCTTTCAAACATTTCTGCTGTAAAGCCTTAGAATCATAGAATCATAGAAAAGTGAAGTTGGAAGTGGCCTACAAGGCCATCAAGTCCAATCCCCTGCTCAATGCAGGAATACAATCAAAGCATATCTGCCAGATGATTATCCAAGTTTTTCTTGAATGCTTCCAGTGTTGCAGCGATCACCAACTCCCGAGGTGAGTGGTTCCACTGTCGTACTGCTCTAACAGTTAGGACGTTTTTCCTGATATTCAACCGAAATCTGGCTTCCTTTAATCTTGAGCCCATTGTTGCGTGTCCTGCACTCTGGGAGGATCGAGAACAAATCTTGCCCCTCCTCTATATGACAGCCTTTCAAATATTTGAAAAGTGCTATCATATCACCCCTCAGTCTTCTTTTCTCAAGGCTAAACATGCCCAATTCTTTCAGCCTTTCCTCATAGGGCTTGGTTTCCAGCCCCCTGATCATCCATGTCGCCCTCCTCTGAACTTGTTCCAATTTGTTAGCATCCTTCTTGAAGTGTGGTGTCCAGAATTGAACACAATACTCAAGGTGAGGCCTAACCAGTGCTGAATAGAGGGGGTCTAGCATCTTGCGGGATTTGGAAATATACTTCTATTAATGCAGCCTAAAATAGCATTTGCCTTTTTTTGTAGCCACATCACACTGTTGGCTCATATTTAGCTTGTGATCTACGACAATTTTTGCTGAGCCAGGTATCCCCCATCTTGTAACTGTGCAGTTGGTTTCTTTTTCCGAGGTGCAGGACTTTACACTTATCCCTGTTGAATTTCATTCTGTTGCTTTCGGCCCAGTGCTCCATCCTGTTGCTTTCGGCCCAGTGCTCCACAAATGCTGCAGTGGACGGTGTTTTTGTCAGCTTATTCTTATGATCTGAGATACTCCCCGGGTAAGGTGTTAGGTCATGCCGATGCCCTCAGTCGATTCCCGCTGCCAGATCCAGCTGTTGATCTGGCACCAGCTCACCATGTGTTATTATTGGAAGAGCTGTCGTGGCCCCCAGTGCGGGTTACCGATGTAGCAGCTCACACAGCTAAGGACTGCACGCTAGCCTGTGTCCTTAATTGGGTGGTGGAAGGGATGGCCAGAGGGCCGAATGACGGAAGAGTTCCAGCCATTTAGTTGTAGACAGAACGAACTCTCAGTGCACAAAGGTTGTTTGCTGTGGGGGAGTCGAGTTGTTATTCCAAGCAGGTTGCAACAACAAGTGCTTGAGGCACTACATGTTGGCCACCCAGGTATAGTGCGTATGAAGGTGCTAACCCATAGTTATGTTTGGTGGCCTAAGATGGATAAGACGATTGGAGAATGGGTTTGTTCTTGTCAGATGTGTCAGGAGTCGAGACCATCGCCAGTGTAGGCTCCCATCCACCCATGGGAGGCGGCACGAGGCACTTGATCCCGACTCCACATAGATTTTGCTGGTCCCTTTCAGGGGCAAGTATTTTTTTATTGTGGTGGATGCTTTTTCTAAATGGTTGGAGGTAGTCCCTGTGTCCAGTATGTCCACAACCGTTGTTGTTCGTACACTTCAGAGGCTTTGTGCGACACATGGTTTGCCGGACACTATTATTTCAGATAACAGGGCTCAGTTCATGTCAGCAGAATTTCAGCAGTTTATGAGAGATAATGCTATTCGGCATGTGACATCATCTCCCTTTCACCCATCTACTAATGGACAGGCAGAGCGAATGGTAAGGACAGTGAAAGACACTCTCCGCCGGCTGGCTAGAGGGAATTGGCAAGACCAGTTGGCAGCATTGTTGTTGCAACAACATGTTACACCCCACTCTACAACAGGGCGTAGTCCAGCAGAGGTTTTAATGAATAGAAGGCTGACTACGATCCTTGATAGGTTGCACCCAGACTTGTCAGCAGAAGCATCACAACAAGTAGGGGGGAAAGTGTGGGTTTTTCACCCTGGGGATCTGGTTTATGCCCGTAATTATGGTAGGGGCCCTGATTGGGTGCCAGCTACAATAGCTATGGCAACCGGGCTGGTGTCATATCGAGTGACAATGCCTGAGGGCCAGGAATTGTGATGTCATCTGGATCAGCTGTGGCAGAGATGGCCAAGGAGGATGTCAGCAGCTGAGGATGACCCAGAGACAGAGACACTGGAAGCTGGGTCATCCCGGGCAGCAGAGATTGTGCCACAGCCCGTTATGGAACCACTAACAGTGTTAAGACCAGAGGGTAGTTATGCTGGGGAACTTGCGGAGGCATCAACGTTGGAACAGCCTGATCCATTGGGTCCCAATAGGCAGGCTGAAGATAATGGTTTAAGACGTTCTCAGCAAGTACAGGCACCTCCTCGTTATTTGCAAGACTATGATTGTAACCGGGTACAATCTTGTCTTAGGAGGGAGGGGTGTAGTGTATCGGGCACTTTAAAGGAGTTTTCTGACAGCTGTAGGAGACAGGTGGACAGGTGATGCTGTAGGAGACAGGTGATGCCTAGAGGGTTTGATTGGGGGGGTGGAGTTATGGGTATTTATTGAATGTCTTGTGTATGTCATGTCGTCTTTGGAATAAAGAACCGTATGCTGAAGCAGTTGTTGTGTCTGGACCCACAACATAACAAAAGTACTGTAGGTTATAACACTTCCTTGGACATAGTCCTGTGCACATGCAACTGGGACTAAATTCCACTGAGCAGTATGGGATTTAAATTCTTCCTTTAGATGTCTTCCTTTATACCTGATTTCCACAGTCTGGTGCCATCCAGAAGTGTTTGGCGGTAGCACTCATAATCTCAAGCCAGCATGGCTATTGGCCAAAGTGGAGTTTGGCTGTCCACTTTGTCGCCAGGGAGGGGGCCCAGTGAAGTTCCTCTGGGAGCTGATTCCACAAAGATGGAGCCATTGTGAAGAAGGCTCTACCTGTTGTAGAAGATTTATGGGCCTCCCTTGGGGTGGCTACCTGGAGGAGCCTCATCTGTGATGACCTGGTGAGTCTGGCAGTTGACATTGCAGCAGGATGCTCCAACAAGTAACATTGGCTGAGAGATAGAGGAGAACCAACAGGGTTCTTGAAATCATGGGAAACGGGTGAGGTGTCAGAGAATTGGAGGAGGGCCAATGTTGTCCCTATCTTCAAAAAGGGCAAAAAAGAGGAACCTTGGAACTACAGGCCAGTCAGCCTGACATCAATCCCAGGCAATATTCTGGAACAGATCGTAAAGTGGTCATTCCTGCCTTTGGGGGAGTCTTCTTTGTCATCTGCTGTCCCTCAGGCACTGGGTGAGAGACAGTGTCCTGGGGGAGTTTGGCCTGGACTTCCTTGGCCTTGCAGGACTGGGCCCTTGCTGCTTCTGGCTGCCCCACCCCATCCTCAACATCAGCCACCTGGCTCGGAGGGGAGAAGGGGCTTTAGAAGGGTGTGCTGTTGTTTTTTAATTATTATTAATTGCCATCAGGTTACATAGAGACCCACAGTGGATCTGAGGGAACAGGAAGGGGGGAGGGCGTTGGAGGGGGCAGCCATTGAGGTGGTGCTGGGTAGGGGAAGGAATGGCGGTGGGGCTAGAACATGCCCACATAGGAGAAGAGAGGTTAGATATCTTACATCTATCCCCTCTTCTAGTCCTACCCCCAACCAGATGGTATCAGGTGACCATATCAGCAAACCCTCGAGCCACACGGTGCTGTTGATGAACGCCAGGTCAGTACAAAATAAGACTGTCCTCATCCATGATGTAATTCTGGATGGGGGTGCTGACCTGGCGTGCATTACTGAGACCTGGGTGGGAGAAGAGGGTGGTGTTCCCCTCTCCCAACTGTGTCCGCTTGGGTACTCAGTCCTGCACCAATGTCGCTCGGAGGGTCGGGGAGGGGGAGTTACTATAGTCTATAGGAGTTCTATCTCCTTGACCAGGCTTCCTATCCCTTTGAGAGGAGGTCTTGAGGGCCTGTATTGTGTGTTGGGCTTGCGAGACAGATTAGGGATTCTGTTGGTGTACTGCCCACCCTGCTTCGTACCAACAGTCTCCCTGCCTGAGCTGATGGAGGTAGTCTCGGACCTGGTGTTGAGGACTCCCAGGCTGTTGGTGGTGGGGGACCTCAACATCCATGCTGAGGCTGCCTTGACTGGGGCGGCTCAGGACTTCATGGCTGCCATGACAACCATGGGGCTGTCTCAATATGTCCATATCAACTCCTGCATCATAAGGGCCACCTTTAGCACAGACTGTCCATATCAACTCCTGCATCATAAGGGCCACCTTTAGGACAGACTGTCCATATCAACTCCTGCATCATAAGGGCCGCCTTTAGGACAGACTGTCCATATCAACTCCTGCATCATAAGGGCCACCTTTAGGACAGACTGTCCATATCAACTCCTGTATCATAAAGAGAGGTTACTTACCTGTAACTTTGATTCTTTGAGTGGTCCTCTGTGAATTCACACTAATGGGTTCAGTCTGCACATGTGCAGAGGCCTCGGAATATTCTGGAGCTAAAAACCCGTTAGGACCGCCCCCCCCCGGAGCCCACGTGGTCCGCCCATCCTAGCGGTTAGTTCCCCAATTCCGCTGCTGCTCAAAGGAGAGACAGACAGACGTGACGGACAGAGGGGAGGAACCAAAGTTACAGGTAAGTAACCTCTCTTCTTTGTGGCCTCTGTGAATGCACGCTAATGGGTGATTAGCAAGCTTACCTTTGAACAGTGGAGGGACGTCACGGCAACACAGCAGAAAGAACCGCACGTCCAAACCGAGCATCCTCCTTAGCACGGACATCTAGCCGGTAGTGGGATGCAAACGTAGAGGGCGTGGACCAGGTAGCAGCCCTGCAAACGTCCTGTAGTGGAACACCCCGCAGGAATGCCGTGGAGGTAGCCACCGCTCTGGTAGAGTGAGTCTTAATGGAGTCCGGGAGAGGCTTGTGGGCCAGTTCATAAGCCAGGCGAATGGTCTGGACTAGCCACCTCGAGATAGTCTGAGGGGAGACTTGTTGCCCTCTGTGCGGCAAGTGAGGTGAAATGAAGAGACGTTTGGACTGTCTGAACGGAGTAGTCCTCTGAACATAATAAGATAACGCCCTGCGAACATCTAGCAGGTGTAAAGACCTCTCAACAGGAGTAGACGGTCGAGGAAAGAAGGTAGGCAGGATAATCAGGTAATGGCAACCAAGAACAGAACCTTGAAAGTGAGCAAACGCTCTGAAACTGTGGCAAGTGGCTCAAATGGAGGCCGTGTCAGCCGATTTAAGACAGTGTGGAGTGACCACTGGGGAGTAGGCAGTACCCGAGGAGGGTGTAGGCGTGCCGCCCCACGAAGAAATCGTTTAACTGTGGGCTGTTGAAAAAGGAGGGCAGCATCTGAGTCAGGAGGTTGATGTGCCACTATTGCTGACAGATACACCTTGAGGGTGGAGAGTGCCAAGTGGTTGTTGAATAGGTATGAAAGAAATTCTAAGACCGCAAGCATAGAGGTTAGTGAAATAGAGAAATTTCGTGAGGTCGCAAATTTTTTGAAAGCGAGCCATTTGTGCTTGTACAAAGCTTTAGTGGAAGGTTTCCAGCAGTGGGAAATGATGGTATTCACTGAGGCAATATTCTCCACGCGGTGAGGTGGAGAGAAGGAACGTCTGGGTGATATGTGGCTCCGTATTGTTGAGTGAGAAGATGTGGAAGGGACGGGAGCCTCATGGAGTCTGCAGACAGTGTTGTCAGCATCGTGAACCACGGCTGGAGTGGCCAGCAAGGCGCGACAAGAATGACATCCGCATTGTCGTGGTGTATCTTGACAATGGTCCGTAGTAACAGAGGAAAGGGAGGAAACATGTAAAAGAGATGTTTAGTCCAAGGAACCATGAGAGCATCGCCCTCCGAGCCGACTCCCATTCCTGCTCTCGAGAAGTAAACCGCACACTTGGTGTTGCACTGTGTGGGGAAAGCATCTACGGTCGGAAAATCCCCACCTCCTGCAGATGCGGAGGAATACAGCGTGATCGAGTGTCCACTCGTGCATGGTCGTAGTTGTCCTGCTGAGACGGTCCGCCCAGACATTGTCCTGAGTGGAGATGTGGATCGCCGATGGAAAAATGTGGTTGTCCAGACACCACTCCCAGAACTGAACCGTCAGGTACAGGAGAGGAGGTGAGTGTGTGCCGCCCTGTTTGTTCACGTAGAACATGGCTGTTGTATTGTCCGTGACTATTTGTACTGCTGTGCCTGCGATGATAGGAAGGAAGGCACGGCAGGCTTTGAAAATCGCCAGAACTTCCAAATTGTTGATGTGGAGCTTCCGCTCCGTCGGTGACCAGGGAGCATGGACTTGAAGTGTGTTGCAGTGGGCACCCCAACCTACTGGACTGGCGTCAGTGGTGATCCGTGAGGTGAGGAGAAGTGGAGCAAATGGACGACCCATGAAGAGATTGCAGGGATTGATCCACCATGCGAGCTGTTGTGCTAATTTGAGGGAAACTTGCAGACATATCCTGGGAGAGTCGACCAGGGGGTTGAAGAGAGAGAGAAACCATGCTTGAAGAGATCTCATTTTGAGCCTGGCATGCGGTATGACGGAGGTGGTGGAGGCCATGAGACCTAGGAGTTTTTGAGCCTGATGAGCCGTGACAAACTAGTGGTGCGAAGTGGTGGATTAGAATGCGTATCTTGATCGCATGGTCTTGTGGGAGAAAAGCTCTTGCCCTTTTCGTGTCCAGTACCGCGCCTATGTAGTTTGCCACTTGAGAAGGGGTCAACATAGATTTTTTGTAGTTGACCTGGAGTCCTAGACTCTCTAGGAGGGACAGTGCCATGTTGGTGTGGCGCTCTGCCTGTTGTTTTGAAGGAGCTACCAGTAGACAGTCGTCGATGTACGGATACACCGCGATGCCCCTTGTACGGAGGAATGCAGCCACTGGCGCCATACATTTCGTGAAGACTCGAGGAGCCGTGGAGAGGCCAAAGGGCAAGGCGGCAAACTCGAAAGAGGTGGGGCCAAGAGAGAAACGCAGGTATTTGCGATGGTCTTGCCTGGTAGAGATATGAAAATATGCGTCGCTCAAATCGACAACCACGAACCAATCTCCGCGATGAAGTAACGGAAGGATATGCTCTAAGGTAACCATACGGAAACGACGGTAAGTAATGAAGAAGTTTAGATCTTGGAGATCCAAAATAGGGCGGAAAGAATCGTCCTTTTTTGGAACCAAAAAGTATCTTGAGAAAAATCCTGGATCTGCTGGATCCAGGGAGACGTGAGATATGGCTGATTTTTGTAGAAGCACCTTTATTTCTCTTTTTAGTGCGATGGAAGGAGGAGTGAAGATAACTCGAGATGGAGGGAGTTCCAGAAACTCTATGGCGTAGCCATGAGTGATTATGATGATTACCCAGTTGTCGGAAGTAATGTCGAGCCAATTTCGAATAAAGGGCGCCAGGCGAGTTGAATGATGGGTGGTTAGGCCGGCGGTGGGAGTAAGGTCGAAGTCAAAGACCCTGCTTGGATTTCCGGTCAGTCTTCCTAACGTTTGACATGTGCGCTGGCGTTGATCTTGCTGTCAAGCGGGGTAAGAAGGTTGAGGGGGATAATACTTCTGTTTCCCCTGGTAGGGTTTGTACGGCTGGTAGGATGGTTGTTGTTTCCATGGGTATCGTTGTTTGTAATACGGCTGTGACGAATAAGAACGAGCTGTCTTCTTTACCTTTTGCAGATTTTCAAGGATGTCGTCTGTCTTAGATCAAACAGACCTGTACCATCAAAAGGTAAGTCCTGTATCCTGGTTTTGGAGTCATCGTTAATGTTGGCCGATCGAAGCCATGTGTGGCGTCTGATTGCCACTCCAGTCATTAGGCTTCTAGATGCCGCCTCAATAATATGTCTCGCAGTCACCCTCTCCTGCCGCGCCAGAGCCATAGCCTCCTGATGTACAGATAGGCCATGGGGCCTTCAGTTCTGCTGGAGCCGCCTGTAAGGATGGGAGGGGGCAGTTCCACAGGTGCTTGTGGTACACGCCCATCGCGGCAATGTAATTCGCAGCTCTAAGGGTGAAGGATGCGAGAGAGTAAGCCCTTTGACCAAGGATGTCCATTCTCCTGCCCTCTTTATTGTTAGGGGCGGCGTTAGAACTAGATTTGGATTTAGCCTGAGTAACATCAACCACCACTGAATTAGGAGGAGGATGTTTGGTAAGGAAATCCAACTCGGTACCGTGGGTCTTGTATAGGTTTTCGACCCGACGTGACCATCTGTGGGACCGAGCAAGGTTTGTCCCAGGACTGCTTAATCAGGCGTAGCAATGATGGGATGAAGGCCATACGAAGAGGAGGGTTTTGTTCCTCATCTATATCCTCATAGACTTTGTCTGTTGCAACCTGAGGCGGCTGATGCACTGAAAGATCTAACGCCTTAGCTATGCGCTGTATCATGCTTGAATAGGAGGCGAAGTCAGCCGCTGGTGAAGTGGGATTATTGTCGTCGATCTCGGAGGTCCGGCGTATTGGCATTTGGTGGGGACTCACGGAAGAGTCTGACGAATCCGACCCATATGAGGCGGAGTCTGAGGACGGGGAAGTATTAGAAGGAGAATCACCCCTGGAACGACGTGCTGGTTTAGTGGAGTGAGAAGCGGTCGACGATCTCTTCTTTTTGCGCCTGGTACCATGCTCGGTACCGGAGGCGTCCGAATGTATGGACGAATCCGATTCCTCCAAAGGGGAACGGTGGGCGGCGGCGCCTGACAGGCTTTTTGAATTCATCGGGGGCAGTTAAAGAAGTTTTCAGGTGACGTTTAAGCAAGGGCATGGTACCAGTAGCCTCGATACCGTGAGCACCCGAACTGCGGTCCCGATGTTTGCCGTGGGCGGCGTGCCCTGCTGACTTGAGTCTTTTAGTGGCCATCGGTACCGACTGGGAATCCCCCTTAGGTGCTTTCGGTATCGACGAACCCAGCGACGGTCGATCTCGCTTACGTCCTCTACCGCCGGAGTCTCGAACTGTGGTGGAGGATGAGTCCTCATCCGAGGAGCTGGTATCGCTGGAGGATGAGGACGAAGAGGATGATGAAGTAGAGGAGTCGAACCCGTACAACATACGGGGATCATACCATCTCTCCATCCGTTTGCGCCAGCGCTTGATATGCTTGCGGCGGTACGGCATTGGCGGCCAATCATCGGAAAGGCCTCGGCTCTTCTTATGCTTGGGGTGGTGTTTCCGAACCCCAGATCTTTTGGAGACCTTCGGCCTC
Source organism: Intellagama lesueurii (assembly GCA_037013535.1). Taxonomy (NCBI): domain Eukaryota; kingdom Metazoa; phylum Chordata; class Lepidosauria; order Squamata; family Agamidae; genus Intellagama; species Intellagama lesueurii. Next base: position 134,801,831 of record JBAJHW010000002.1, read on the forward strand.
GAATGTTTCGAAGACCGAGAATCTCCAGCGACCGGTACCAAATGTTTAGTCTTATCTTTTTTCTTTTTGACTGTGACCGGATCCGGCAAATGCGGCGATTCTGAGCCCGACTCCGAAAGCACAGGCGGCGGTGATCCTGGGCTCATAGGTACCGAGGACTCTCGGGACGGTAATCGCAGTCGCTACTGTGGCAGTAGGTACTGGGAGCAATGGAGGAGATTGGTCGCCATGAATCGGAGGCGAAGAGCTTTTGGTGTGCTCGGCCTGAGTCGGGGATCGAAGAGATAAACGATGAGGCGTAGATTGTTGCAAAGGCGGAGAAGCCGGTTTCTTAGATTTCGAAGAGGAAGGTTTAGATTTGGGCTTGACAGAGTGAGAAGTGGACTTGGATTTAGAAGGCTTGAGTTTGGAAGATTGAACAGGCGTCCCAGTAGGTGAAGTAGCGGACCGAGGCAGCGACAGAGAGTCTATCTCAGGAGGCTGAAGAGACCTCTCCCACAAAAAGGCGCATAAACGGAGGTCTCTAAGTTTTAGCGCCTGCTTGGTGAAACTCCTACAATGGAGGCAGGATTGGGGGAGATGAGTTTTGCCCAAACAAAAAAGACAGAGCTGATGACCATCCGTCGTGGGGATCATTTGTGACAGGAGACGCAGCTCTTCAAGAAAACTTTTGGGGCCATAAAAGGCGGGAAAGGGAAGGGGGGGGGAACTAAATCTACAAACGGTCCTAAACTAACTACCTTTTTATTTAAACAGAGAAGAAGGGAAACAATACAGACGCTTGTGGAGAGCCGAAGAATCGGTGTCCGAGAAATTCCAATGCCCGCGCGAGGAGCTCCAGAAAAAGAGACCTACCACAGTAGCGGAAAAAAATGGAACTGAGGTAACCGCTAGGATGGGTGGACCACGTGGGTTCCGGGGGGGGCAGTCCTAACGGGTTTTTAGCTCCAGAATATTCCGAGGCCTCTCCGCATGCGCAGACTGAACCCATTAGTGTGCATTCACAGAGGCCACAAAGAAGAAGGGCCACCTTTAGGACAGACTGTCCATATCAACTCCTGCATCATAAGGGCCACCTTTAGGACAGACTATCCATATCAACTCCTGCATAATAAGGGCCAACTTTTGGACAGACTGTCCATATCAACTCCATACAGGCAACCTTTTGCACAGACTCTCCATATCAACTCCTGCATCATCAGGGCCACCTTTAGGACAGACTGCCTACGTCAGCTCCTGTATCATAAGCGCCAACTTTAGGACAGACTGTCCATTTCAACTCCTGTATCATAAGGGCCACCTTTTGCATAGACTCTCCATATCAACTCCTGCATCATAAGGGCAACCTTTTGGACAGACTGCCTATGTCAGTTCCTGTATCATAAGGGACACCTTTAGGACAGACTGCCTATGTCAGCTCCTGCTACATAAGGGCCACCTTTAGGACAGACTCTCCATATCAACTCCTGCATCATCAGGGCCACCTTTTGCACAGACTCTCCATATCAACTCCTGCATCATCAGAGCCACCTTTAGGACAGACTGCCTATGTCAGCTCCTGCATTATCAGGGCCACCTTGAGGACAGACTGTCCATATCAACTCCTGCATCATCAGGGCCACCTTTACGACAGACTGTCCATATCAACTCCTGCATCATCAGGTCCACCTTTAGGAAAGACTGTCCATATCAACTCCTGCATCATCAGAGCCACCCTTAGGAAAGACTGTCCATATCAACTCCTGCATCATAAGGTCCACCTTTAGGAAAGACTGTCCATATCAACTCCTGCATCATAAGAGCCAACTTTAGGACAGACTGTCCATATCAACTCCTGCATCATCAGGGCCACATTTAGGACAGACTGCCTATGTCAGCTCCTGTATCTTAAGGGCCACCTTTAGGACAGACTGCTATGTCAGCTCCTGTATCATAAGCGCCAACTTTAGGACAGACTGTCCATATCAACTCCTGTATCATAAGGGCCACCTTTTGCATAGACTCTCCATATCAACTCTTGCATCATCAGAGCCACCTTTACGACAGACTGCCTATGTCAGCTCCTGTATGATAAGGGCCACCTTTAGGACAGACTGTCCTTATCAACTCCTGCATCATCAGGGCCACCTTTTGCACAGACTCTCCATATCAACTCTTGCATCATCAGAGCCACCTTTACGACAGACTGCCTATGTCAACTCCTACATCATCAGGGCCACCTTTAGGACAGACTGTCCATATCAACTCCTGCATCATAAGGTCCACCTTTAGGAAAGACTGTCCATATCAACTCCTGTATCTTAAGGGCCACCTTTTGGACAGACTGCCTATGTCAGATTCTGCATCATAAGGGCCGCCTTTTGGACAGACTGCCCATATCAACTCCTGCATCATCAGGGCCACCTTTAGGACAGACTGTCCATATCAACTCCTACATCATAAGGGCCACCTTTAGGAAAGACTGTCCATATCAACTCCTGCATCATCAGAGCCACCTTTAGGAAAGACTGTCCATATCAACTCCTGCATCATAAGGTCCACCTTTAGGAAAGACTGTCCATATCAACTCCTGCATCATAAGAGCCAACTTTAGGACAGACTGTCCATATCGACTCCTGCATCATCAGGGCCACATTTAGGACAGACTGCCTATGTCAGATTCTGCATCATAAGGGCCGCCTTTTGGACAGACTGCCCATATCAACTCCTGCATCATAAGGACCACCTTTAGGAAAGATTGTCCATATCAACTCCTGTATCATAAGCGCCAACTTTAGGACAGACTGTCCATTTCAACTCCTGTATCATAAGGGCCACCTTTTGCATAGACTCTCCATATCAACTCCTGCATCATAAGGGCAACCTTTTGGACAGACTGCCTATGTCAGTTCCTGTATCATAAGGGACACCTTTAGGACAGACTGCCTATGTCAGCTCCTGCTACATAAGGGCCACCTTTAGGACAGACTCTCCATATCAACTCCTGCATCATCAGGGCCACCTTTTGCACAGACTCTCCATATCAACTCCTGCATCATCAGAGCCACCTTTAGGACAGACTGCCTATGTCAGCTCCTGCATTATCAGGGCCACCTTGAGGACAGACTGTCCATATCAACTCCTGCATCATCAGGGCCACCTTTAGGACAGACTGTCCATATCAACTCCTGCATCATCAGAGCCACCTTTAGGAAAGACTGCCTATGTCAACTCCTGCATCATAAGGTCTACCTTTAGGAAAGACTGTCCATATCAACTCCTGCATCATAAGAGCCAACTTTAGGACAGACTGTCCATATCAACTCCTGCATCATCAGGGCCACATTTAGGACAGACTGCCTATGTCAGATTCTGCATCATAAGGGCCGCCTTTTGGACAGACTGCCCATATCAACTCCTGCATCATAAGGGCCACCTTTTGGACAGACTGCCTATGTCAGCTCCTGTATCTTAAGGGCCACCTTTAGGACAGACTGCTATGTCAGCTCCTGTATCATAAGCGCTAACTTTAGGACAGACTGTCCATATCAACTCCTGTATCATAAGGGCCACCTTTTGCATAGACTCTCCATATCAACTCTTGAATCATCAGAGCCACCTTTACGACAGACTGCCTATGTCAGCTCCTGTATGATAAGGGCCACCTTTAGGACAGACTGTCCTTATCAACTCCTGCATCATCAGGGCCACCTTTTGCACAGACTCTCCATATCAACTCTTGCATCATCAGAGCCACCTTTACGACAGACTGCCTATGTCAACTCCTACATCATCAGGGCCACCTTTAGGACAGACTGTCCATATCAACTCCTGCATCATAAGGTCCACCTTTAGGAAAGACTGTCCATATCAACTCCTGTATCTTAAGGGCCACCTTTTGGACAGACTGCCTATGTCAGATTCTGCATCATAAGGGCCGCCTTTTGGACAGACTGCCCATATCAACTCCTGCATCATCAGGGCCACCTTTAGGACAGACTGTCCATATCAACTCCTACATCATAAGGGCCACCTTTAGGAAAGACTGTCCATATCAACTCCTGCATCATCAGAGCCACCTTTAGGAAAGACTGTCCATATCAACTCCTGCATCATAAGGTCCACCTTTAGGAAAGACTGTCCATATCAACTCCTGCATCATAAGAGCCAACTTTAGGACAGACTGTCCATATCGACTCCTGCATCATCAGGGCCACATTTAGGACAGACTGCCTATGTCAGATTCTGCATCATAAGGGCCGCCTTTTGGACAGACTGCCCATATCAACTCCTGCATCATAAGGACCACCTTTAGGAAAGATTGTCCATATCAACTCCTGTATCATAAGCGCCAACTTTAGGACAGACTGTCCATTTCAACTCCTGTATCATAAGGGCCACCTTTTGCATAGACTCTCCATATCAACTCCTGCATCATAAGGGCAACCTTTTGGACAGACTGCCTATGTCAGTTCCTGTATCATAAGGGACACCTTTAGGACAGACTGCCTATGTCAGCTCCTGCTACATAAGGGCCACCTTTAGGACAGACTCTCCATATCAACTCCTGCATCATCAGGGCCACCTTTTGCACAGACTCTCCATATCAACTCCTGCATCATCAGAGCCACCTTTAGGACAGACTGCCTATGTCAGCTCCTGCATTATCAGGGCCACCTTGAGGACAGACTGTCCATATCAACTCCTGCATCATCAGGGCCACCTTTAGGACAGACTGTCCATATCAACTCCTGCATCATCAGAGCCACCTTTAGGAAAGACTGCCTATGTCAACTCCTGCATCATAAGGTCTACCTTTAGGAAAGACTGTCCATATCAACTCCTGCATCATAAGAGCCAACTTTAGGACAGACTGTCCATATCAACTCCTGCATCATCAGGGCCACATTTAGGACAGACTGCCTATGTCAGATTCTGCATCATAAGGGCCGCCTTTTGGACAGACTGCCCATATCAACTCCTGCATCATAAGGGCCACCTTTTGGACAGACTGCCTATGTCAGCTCCTGTATCTTAAGGGCCACCTTTAGGACAGACTGCTATGTCAGCTCCTGTATCATAAGCGCTAACTTTAGGACAGACTGTCCATATCAACTCCTGTATCATAAGGGCCACCTTTTGCATAGACTCTCCATATCAACTCTTGCATCATCAGAGCCACCTTTACGACAGACTGCCTATGTCAGCTCCTGTATGATAAGGGCCACCTTTAGGACAGACTGTCCTTATCAACTCCTGCATCATCAGGGCCACCTTTTGCACAGACTCTCCATATCAACTCTTGCATCATCAGAGCCACCTTTACGACAGACTGCCTATGTCAACTCCTACATCATCAGGGCCACCTTTAGGACAGACTGTCCATATCAACTCCTGCATCATGAGGTCCACCTTTAGGAAAGAGTGTCCATATCAACTCCTGTATCTTAAGGGCCACCTTTTGGACAGACTGCCTATGTCAGATTCTGCATCATAAGGGCCGCCTTTTGGACAGACTGCCCATATCAACTCCTGCATCATCAGGGCCACCTTTAGGACAGACTGTCCATATCAACTCCTACATCATAAGGGCCACCTTTAGGAAAGACTGTCCATATCAACTCCTGCATCATCAGAGCCACCTTTAGGAAAGACTGTCCATATCATCTCCTTCATCATAAGGTCCACCTTTAGGAAAGACTGTCCATATCAACTCCTGCATCATAAGAGCCAACTTTAGGAAAGACTGTCCATATCAACTCCTGCATCATCAGGGCCACATTTAGGACAGACTGCCTATGTCAGATTCTGCATCATAAGGGCCGCCTTTTGGACACACTGCCCATATCAACTCCTGCATCATAAGGACCACCTTTAGGAAAGATTGTCCATATCATCTCCTGTATCTTCAGGGCCACCTTTTGGACAGACTGCCTATGTCAGCTCCTGCATCATAAGGGCCGCCTTTTGGACAGACTGCCCATATCAACTCCTGCATCATAAGGTCCACCCTTTAGGAAAGACTGTCCATATCAACTCCTGTATCATAAGGGCCACCTTTTGCATAGACTGTCCATATCAACTCCTGCATCATAAGGTCCACCTTTAGGAAAGACTGTCCATATCAACTCCTGTATCTTAAGGGCCACCTTTTGGACAGACTGCCTATGTCAGATTCTGCATCATAAGGGCCGCCTTTTGGACAGACTGCCCATATCAACTCCTGCATCATCAGGGCCACCTTTAGGACAGACTGTCCATATCAACTCCTACATCATAAGGGCCACCTTTAGGAAAGACTGTCCATATCAACTCCTGCATCATAAGGTCCACCTTTAGGAAAGACTGTCCATATCAACTCCTGCATCATAAGGTCCACCTTTAGGAAAGACTGTCCATATCAACTCCTGCACCATCAGAGCCACCTTTAGGAAAGACTGTCCATATCAACTCCTGCATCATCAGGGCCACATTTAGGACAGACTGCCTATGTCAGATTCTGCATCATAAGGGCCGCCTTTTGGACAGACTGCCCATATCAACTCCTGCATCATAAGGTCCACCTTTAGGAAAGATTGTCCATATCAACTCCTGTATCATAAGGGCCACCTTTAGGACAGACTGTCCATATCAATTCCTGTATCATAAGGGCCACCTTTAGGACTGTCTGTCCATATGAACTCCTTTATCATAAGGGCCACCTTTAGGACAGACTCTCCATATCAACTCCTACATCATAAGGGCCACCTTTAGGACAGATCGCCTATGTCAGCTCCTGTATCATAAGGGCCACCTTTAGGACAGACTGCCTATGTCAGCTCCTGTATCATAAGGGCCACCTTTAGGACAGACTGCCTATGTCAGCTCCTGTATCATACGGGCCACCTTTACGACAGACTGCCTATGTCAGCTCCTGTATCATAAGGGCCACCTTTAGGACAGATTGTCCATATCAACTCCTGTATCATAAGGGCCACCTTTAGGACAGATTGCCTATGTCAGCTCCTGTATCATAAGGGCCACCTTTAGGACAGACTTTCCATATCAACTCCTGTATCATAAGGGCCACCTTAAGGACAGAATCTCCATATCAACTCCTACATCATTCGGGCCACCTTTTTGACAGACTGCCCATGTGAGCTCCTGTATCTTAAGGGCCACCTTTAGGACAGACTGCCTATGTCAGCTCCTGTATCATAAGGGCGACCTTTAGGACAGACTGCCTATGTCAGCTCCTGTATCATAAGGGCCACCTTTAGGACAGACTGTCCATATCAACTCCTGTATCATAAGGGCCACCTTTAGGACAGTCTGTCCATATCAACTCCTGTATCATGAGGGCCACCTTTTGGACAGACTGCCCATGTGAGCTTCTGTATCTTAAGGTCCACCTTTAGGACAGACTGCCTATGTCAGGTCCTGTATCATAAGAGCCACCTTTATTACAGACTGCCTATGTCACCTCCTGTTTCATAAGGGCCACCTTTAGGACAGACTGCTATGTCAGCTCCTGTATCATAAGGGCCACCTTTACGACAGTCTGTCCATATCAACTCCTGTATCATGAGGGCCACCTTTTGCACAGACTCTCCATATCAACTCCTGCATCATAAGGGCCACCTTTAGGACAGACTGCCTATGTCAGCTCCTGTATCATAAGGTCCACCTTTTGCACAGACTGTCCATATGAACTCCTGTATCACAAGGGCCAACTTTTGCACAGAATGTCCATATCAACTCCTACATCATAAGGGCCACCTTTAGGACAGACTGCCTATGTCAGCTCCTGTATCATAAGGGCCACCTTTAGGACAGACTGCCTATGTCAGCTCCTGTATAAAAAGGGCCACCTTTAGGACAGACTGCCTATGTCACCTCCTGTATCATAAGGGCCACCTTTAGGACAGACTGTCCATATCAACTCCTGTATCATATGGGCCACCTTAAGGACAGACTGTCCATGTCAACTCCTGTATCATGAGGGCAACCTTTAGGACAGACTCTCCATATCTACTCCTACATCCTAAGGGCCACCTCTAGGACAGACTCTCCATATCAACTCCTGTATCATAAGGGCCACCTATAGAACAGACTCTCCATATCAACTCCTACAACATAAGGGCCATCTTTAGGACAGACTGCCTATGTCAGCTCCTGTATCATACGGGCCACCTTTACGAGAGACTGCCTATGTCAGCTCCTGTATCATAAGGGCCACCTTTACGACAGACTGCCTATGTCAGCTCCTGTATCATAAGGGCCACCTTTAGGACAGACTGTCCATACCAACTCCTGTATCATAAGGGCCACCTTTAGGACAGACTGTCCACATCATCTCCTGTATCATAATGGCCACCTTTAGGACTGTCTGTCCATATCAACTCCTGTATCATAAGGGCCACCTTTAGGACAGACTGCCTATGTCAGCTCCTGTATCATAAGGGCCACCTTTTGCACAGACTGTCCATATCAACTCCTACATCATAAGGGCCACCTTTAGGACAGACTGCCTATGTCAGCTCCTGTATCATAAGGGCCACCTTTAGGACAGATTGCCTATGTCAGCTCCTGTATCATAAGGGCCACCTTTAGGACAGACTGTTCATATCAACTCCTGTATCATAAGGGCCACCTTTAGGACAGACTGTCCATATCAACTCCTGTATCATAAGGGCCACCTTTAGGACAGACTCTCCATATCAACTCCTACATCATAAGGGCCACCTTTAGGACAGATTCCCTATGTCAGCTCCTGTATCATAAGGGCCACCTTTAGGACAGACTGTTCATATCAACTCCTGTATCATAAGGGCCACCTTTAGGACAGACTGTCCATATCAACTCCTGTATCATAAGGGCCACCTTTAGGACAGACTCTCCATATCAACTCCTACATCATAAGGGCCACCTTTAGGACAGATTGCCTATGTCAGCTCCTGTATCATAAGGGCCACCTTTAGGACAGACTGTTCATATCAACTCCTGTATCATAAGGGCCACCTTTAGGACTGTCTGTCCATATCAACTCCTGTATCATAAGGGCCACCTTTAGGACAGACTCTCCATATCAACTACTACATCATAAGGGCCACCTTTAGGACAGATTGCCTATGTCAGCTCCTGTATCATAAGGGCCACCTTTAGGACAGACTGCCTATGTCAGCTCCTGTATCATAAGGGCCACCTTTAAGACAGACTGCCTATGTCAGCTCCTGTATCATAAGGGCCACCTTTTGCACAGACTGTCCATATCAACTCTTACATCATGAGGGCCACCTTTAGGACAGACTGCCTATGTCAGCTCCTGTATAAAAAGGGCCACCTTTAGGACAGACTGCCTATGTCACCTCCTGTATCATAAGGGCCACCTTTAGGACAGACTGTCCATATCAACTCCTGTATCATAAGGGCCACCTTAAGGACAGACTGTCCATATCAACTCCTGTATCATGAGGGCAACCTTTAGGACAGACTCTCCATATCAACTCCTACATCATAAGGGCCACCTTTAGGACAGACTGTCCATATCAACTCCTATATCATAAGGGCCACCTTTAGGACAGATTGTCCATATCAACTCCTATATCATTAAGTGCCACCTTTAGGACAGATTGCCTATGTCAGCTCCTGTATCATAAGGGCCACCTTTAGGACAGACTTTCCATATCAACTCCTGTATCATAAGGGCCACTTTAAGGACAGAATCTCCATATCAACTCCTACATCATTCGGGCCACCTTTTTGACAGACTGCCCATGTGAGCTCCTGTATCTTAAGGGCCACCTTTAGGACAGACTGCCTATGTCAGCTCCTGTATCATAAGGGCGACCTTTAGGACAGACTGCCTATGTCAGCTCCTGTATCATAAGGGCCACCTTTAGGACAGACTGCCTATGTCACCTCCTGTATCATAAGGGCCACCTTTAGGACAGACTGTCCATATCAACTCCTGTATCATAAGGGCCACCTTAAGGACAGACTGTCCATATCAACTCCTGTATCATGCGGGCCACCTTTCGGACAGACTGCCTATGTCACCTCCTGTTTCATAAGGGCCACCTTTAGGACAGACTGCTATGTCAGCTCCTGTATCATAAGGGCCACCTTTAGGACAGTCTGTCCATATCAACTCCTGTATCATGAGGGCCACCTTTTGCACAGACTCTCCATATCAACTCCTGCATCATAAGGGCCACCTTTAGGACAGACTGCCTATGTCAGCTCCTGTATCATAAGGTCCACCTTTTGCACAGACTGTCCATATGAACTCCTGTATCACAAGGGCCAACTTTTGCACAGACTGTCCATATAAACTCCTACATCATAAGGGCCACCTTTAGGACAGACTGCCTATGTCAGCTCCTGTATCATAAGGGCCACCTTTAGGACAGACTGCCTATGTCAGCTCCTGTATAAAAAGGGCCACCTTTAGGACAGACTGCCTATGTCACCTCCTGTATCATAAGGGCCACCTTTAGGACAGACTGTCCATATCAACTCCTGTATCATAAGGGCCACCTTAAGGACACACTGTCCATATCAACTCCTGTATCATGAGGGCAACCTTTAGGACAGACTCTCCATATCAACTCCTACATCATAAGGGCCACCTCTAGGACAGACTGTCCATATCAACTCCTGTATCATAAGGGCCACCTATAGAACAGACTCTCCATATCAACTCCTACAACATAAGGGCCATCTTTAGGACAGACTGCCTACGTCAGCTCCTGTATCATACGGGCCACCTTTACGACAGACTGCCTATGTCATCTCCTGTATCATAAGGGCCACCTTTACGACAGACTGCCTATGTCAGCTCCTGTATCATAAGGGCCACCTTTAGGACAGACTGTCCATACCAACTCCTGTATCATAAGGGCCACCTTTAGGACAGACTGTCCACATCAACTCCTGTATCATAATGGCCACCTTTAGGACTGTCTGTCCATATCAACTCCTGTATCATAAGGGCCACCTTTAGGACAGACTCTCCACATCAACTCCTACATCATAAGGGCCACCTTTAGGACAGATTGCCTATGTCAGCTCCTGTATCATAAGGGCCACCTTTAGGACAAACTGCCTATGTAAGCCCCTGTATCATAAAGGCCACCTTTTGCACAGACTCTCCATTTCAACTCCTGCATCATCAGGACCACCTTTAGGACAGACTGCCTATGTCAGCTCCTGTATCATTCGGGCCACCTTTTGGACAGACAGCTCATGTGAGCTCCTGTATCACAAGGTCCACCTTTAGGAAAGACTGTCCATATCCACTACTACATCATAAGTGCCACCTTTAGAACGGACTCCCTATGTCAGCTCCTGTATCATAAGAGCCACCATTAGGACAGACTGCCTATGTCAGCTCCTGTATTATAAGGGCCAACTTTAGGACAGACTTTCCATATCAACTCCTGTATCATAAGGGCAACCTTTAGGACAGACTGCCTATGTGAGCTACTGTATCATAAGGGACACCTTTAGGACAGACTGCCTATGTCAGCTCCTGTATCATAAGGGCCACCTTTAGGACAGATTGTCCATATCAACTCCTGTATCATAAGGGCCACCTTTAGGACAGATTGCCCATGTCAGCTCCTGTATCATAAGGGCCACCTTTAGGACAGACTTTCCATATCAACTCCTGTATCATAAGGGCCACCTTAAGGACAGAATCTCCATATCAACTCCTACATCATTCGGGCCACCTTTTTGACAGACTGCCCATGTGAGCTCCTGTATCTTAAGGGCCACCTTTAGGACAGACTGCCTATGTCAGCTCCTGTATCATAAGGGCGACCTTTAGGACAGACTGCCTATGTCAGCTCCTGTATCATAAGGGCCACCTTTAGGACAGACTGTCCATATCAACTCCTGTATCATAAGGGCCACCTTTAGGACAGTCTGTCCATATCAACTCCTGTATCATGAGGGCCACCTTTTGGACAGACTGCCCATGTGAGCTTCTGTATCTTAAGGTCCACCTTTAGGACAGACTGCCTATGTCAGGTCCTGTATCATAAGAGCCACCTTTATTACAGACTGCCTATGTCACCTCCTGTTTCATAAGGGCCACCTTTAGGACAGACTGCTATGTCAGCTCCTGTATCATAAGGGCCACCTTTACGACAGTCTGTCCATATCAACTCCTGTATCATGAGGGCCACCTTTTGCACAGACTCTCCATATCAACTCCTGCATCATAAGGGCCACCTTTAGGACAGACTGCCTATGTCAGCTCCTGTATCATAAGGTCCACCTTTTGCACAGGCTGTCCATATGAACTCCTGTATCACAAGGGCCAACTTTTGCACAGACTGTCCATATCAACTCCTACATCATAAGGGCCACCTTTAGGACAGACTGCCTATGTCAGCTCCTGTATCATAAGGGCCACCTTTAGGACAGACTGCCTATGTCAGCTCCTGTATCATAAGGGCCACCTTTAAGACAGACTGCCTATGTCAGCTCCTGTATCATAAGGGCCACCTTTTGCACAGACTGTCCATATCAACTCTTACATCATGAGGGCCACCTTTAGGACAGACTGCCTATGTCAGCTCCTGTATAAAAAGGGCCACCTTTAGGACAGACTGCCTATGTCACCTCCTGTATCATAAGGGCCACCTTTAGGACAGACTGTCCATATCAACTCCTGTATCATAAGGGCCACCTTAAGGACAGACTGTCCATATCAACTCCTGTATCATGAGGGCAACCTTTAGGACAGACTCTCCATATCAACTCCTACATCATAAGGGCCACCTTTAGGACAGACTGTCCATATCAACTCCTATATCATAAGGGCCACCTTTAGGACAGATTGTCCATATCAACTCCTATATCATTAAGTGCCACCTTTAGGACAGATTGCCTATGTCAGCTCCTGTATCATAAGGGCCACCTTTAGGACAGACTTTCCATATCAACTCCTGTATCATAAGGGCCACTTTAAGGACAGAATCTCCATATCAACTCCTACATCATTCGGGCCACCTTTTTGACAGACTGCCCATGTGAGCTCCTGTATCTTAAGGGCCACCTTTAGGACAGACTGCCTATGTCAGCTCCTGTATCATAAGGGCGACCTTTAGGACAGACTGCCTATGTCAGCTCCTGTATCATAAGGGCCACCTTTAGGACAGACTGCCTATGTCACCTCCTGTATCATAAGGGCCACCTTTAGGACAGACTGTCCATATCAACTCCTGTATCATAAGGGCCACCTTAAGGACAGACTGTCCATATCAACTCCTGTATCATGAGGGCCACCTTTCGGACAGACTGCCTATGTCACCTCCTGTTTCATAAGGGCCACCTTTAGGACAGACTGCTATGTCAGCTCCTGTATCATAAGGGCCACCTTTAGGACAGTCTGTCCATATCAACTCCTGTATCATGAGGGCCACCTTTTGCACAGACTCTCCATATCAACTCCTGCATCATAAGGGCCACCTTTAGGACAGACTGCCTATGTCAGCTCCTGTATCATAAGGTCCACCTTTTGCACAGACTGTCCATATGAACTCCTGTATCACAAGGGCCAACTTTTGCACAGACTGTCCATATAAACTCCTACATCATAAGGGCCACCTTTAGGACAGACTGCCTATGTCAGCTCCTGTATCATAAGGGCCACCTTTAGGACAGACTGCCTATGTCAGCTCCTGTATAAAAAGGGCCACCTTTAGGACAGACTGCCTATGTCACCTCCTGTATCATAAGGGCCACCTTTAGGACAGACTGTCCATATCAACTCCTGTATCATAAGGGCCACCTTAAGGACACACTGTCCATATCAACTCCTGTATCATGAGGGCAACCTTTAGGACAGACTCTCCATATCAACTCCTACATCATAAGGGCCACCTCTAGGACAGACTGTCCATATCAACTCCTGTATCATAAGGGCCACCTATAGAACAGACTCTCCATATCAACTCCTACAACATAAGGGCCATCTTTAGGACAGACTGCCTACGTCAGCTCCTGTATCATAAGGGCCACCTTTAGGACAGATTGTCCATATCAACTCCTGTATCATAAGGGCCACCTTTAGGACAGATTGCCTATGTCAGCTCCTGTATCATAAGGGCCACCTTTAGGACAGACTTTCCATATCAACTCCTGTATCATAAGGGCCACCTTAAGGACAGAATCTCCATATCAACTCCTACATCATTCGGGCCACCTTTTTGACAGACTGCCTATGTGAGCTCCTGTATCTTAAGGGCCACCTTTAGGACAGACTGCCTATGTCAGCTCCTGTATCATAAGGGCGACCTTTAGGACAGACTGCCTATGTCAGCTCCTGTATCATAAGGGCCACCTTTAGGACAGACTGTCCATATCAACTCCTGTATCATAAGGGCCACCTTTAGGACAGTCTGTCCATATCAACTCCTGTATCATGAGGGCCACCTTTTGGACAGACTGCCCATGTGAGCTTCTGTATCTTAAGGTCCACCTTTAGGACAGACTGCCTATGTCAGGTCCTGTATCATAAGAGCCACCTTTATTACAGACTGCCTATGTCACCTCCTGTTTCATAAGGGCCACCTTTAGGACAGACTGCTATGTCAGCTCCTGTATCATAAGGGCCACCTTTACGACAGTCTGTCCATATCAACTCCTGTATCATGAGGGCCACCTTTTGCACAGACTCTCCATATCAACTCCTGCATCATAAGGGCCACCTTTAGGACAGACTGCCTATGTCAGCTCCTGTATCATAAGGTCCACCTTTTGCACAGACTGTCCATATGAACTCCTGTATCACAAGGGCCAACTTTTGCACAGACTGTCCATATCAACTCCTACATCATAAGGGCCACCTTTAGGACAGACTGCCTATGTCAGCTCCTGTATCATAAGGGCCACCTTTAGGACAGACTGCCTATGTCAGCTCCTGTATCATAAGGGCCACCTTTAAGACAGACTGCCTATGTCAGCTCCTGTATCATAAGGGCCACCTTTTGCACAGACTGTCCATATCAACTCTTACATCATGAGGGCCACCTTTAGGACAGACTGCCTATGTCAGCTCCTGTATAAAAAGGGCCACCTTTAGGACAGACTGCCTATGTCACCTCCTGTATCATAAGGGCCACCTTTAGGACAGACTGTCCATATCAACTCCTGTATCATAAGGGCCACCTTAAGGACAGACTGTCCATATCAACTCCTGTATCATGAGGGCAACCTTTAGGACAGACTCTCCATATCAACTCCTACATCATAAGGGCCACCTTTAGGACAGACTGTCCATATCAACTCCTATATCATAAGGGCCACCTTTAGGACAGATTGTCCATATCAACTCCTATATCATTAAGTGCCACCTTTAGGACAGATTGCCTATGTCAGCTCCTGTATCATAAGGGCCACCTTTAGGACAGACTTTCCATATCAACTCCTGTATCATAAGGGCCACTTTAAGGACAGAATCTCCATATCAACTCCTACATCATTCGGGCCACCTTTTTGACAGACTGCCCATGTGAGCTCCTGTATCTTAAGGGCCACCTTTAGGACAGACTGCCTATGTCAGCTCCTGTATCATAAGGGCGACCTTTAGGACAGACTGCCTATGTCAGCTCCTGTATCATAAGGGCCACCTTTAGGACAGACTGCCTATGTCACCTCCTGTATCATAAGGGCCACCTTTAGGACAGACTGTCCATATCAACTCCTGTATCATAAGGGCCACCTTAAGGACAGACTGTCCATATCAACTCCTGTATCATGAGGGCCACCTTTCGGACAGACTGCCTATGTCACCTCCTGTTTCATAAGGGCCACCTTTAGGACAGACTGCTATGTCAGCTCCTGTATCATAAGGGCCACCTTTAGGACAGTCTGTCCATATCAACTCCTGTATCATGAGGGCCACCTTTTGCACAGACTCTCCATATCAACTCCTGCATCATAAGGGCCACCTTTAGGACAGACTGCCTATGTCAGCTCCTGTATCATAAGGTCCACCTTTTGCACAGACTGTCCATATGAACTCCTGTATCACAAGGGCCAACTTTTGCACAGACTGTCCATATAAACTCCTACATCATAAGGGCCACCTTTAGGACAGACTGCCTATGTCAGCTCCTGTATCATAAGGGCCACCTTTAGGACAGACTGCCTATGTCAGCTCCTGTATAAAAAGGGCCACCTTTAGGACAGACTGCCTATGTCACCTCCTGTATCATAAGGGCCACCTTTAGGACAGACTGTCCATATCAACTCCTGTATCATAAGGGCCACCTTAAGGACACACTGTCCATATCAACTCCTGTATCATGAGGGCAACCTTTAGGACAGACTCTCCATATCAACTCCTACATCATAAGGGCCACCTCTACTACAGACTGTCCATATCAACTCCTGTATCATAAGGGCCACCTATAGAACAGACTCTCCATATCAACTCCTACAACATAAGGGCCATCTTTAGGACAGACTGCCTACGTCAGCTCCTGTATCATACGGGCCACCTTTACGACAGACTGCCTATGTCATCTCCTGTATCATAAGGGCCACCTTTACGACAGACTGCCTATGTCAGCTCCTGTATCATAAGGGCCACCTTTAGGACAGACTGTCCATACCAACTCCTGTATCATAAGGGCCACCTTTAGGACAGACTGTCCACATCAACTCCTGTATCATAATGGCCACCTTTAGGACTGTCTGTCCATATCAACTCCTGTATCATAAGGGCCACCTTTAGGACAGACTCTCCACATCAACTCCTACATCATAAGGGCCACCTTTAGGACAGATTGCCTATGTCAGCTCCTGTATCATAAGGGCCACCTTTAGGACAAACTGCCTATGTAAGCCCCTGTATCATAAAGGCCACCTTTTGCACAGACTCTCCATTTCAACTCCTGCATCATCAGGACCACCTTTAGGACAGACTGCCTATGTCAGCTCCTGTATCATTCGGGCCACCTTTTGGACAGACAGCTCATGTGAGCTCCTGTATCACAAGGTCCACCTTTAGGAAAGACTGTCCATATCCACTACTACATCATAAGTGCCACCTTTAGAACGGACTCCCTATGTCAGCTCCTGTATCATAAGAGCCACCATTAGGACAGACTGCCTATGTCAGCTCCTGTATTATAAGGGCCAACTTTAGGACAGACTTTCCATATCAACTCCTGTATCATAAGGGCAACCTTTAGGACAGACTGCCTATGTGAGCTACTGTATCATAAGGGACACCTTTAGGACAGACTGCCTATGTCAGCTCCTGTATCATAAGGGCCACCTTTAGGACAGATTGTCCATATCAACTCCTGTATCATAAGGGCCACCTTTAGGACAGATTGCCTATGTCAGCTCCTGTATCATAAGGGCCACCTTTAGGACAGACTTTCCATATCAACTCCTGTATCATAAGGGCCACCTTAAGGACAGAATCTCCATATCAACTCCTACATCATTCGGGCCACCTTTTTGACAGACTGCCCATGTGAGCTCCTGTATCTTAAGGGCCACCTTTAGGACAGACTGCCTATGTCAGCTCCTGTATCATAAGGGCGACCTTTAGGACAGACTGCCTATGTCAGCTCCTGTATCATAAGGGCCACCTTTAGGACAGACTGTCCATATCAACTCCTGTATCATAAGGGCCACCTTTAGGACAGTCTGTCCATATCAACTCCTGTATCATGAGGGCCACCTTTTGGACAGACTGCCCATGTGAGCTTCTGTATCTTAAGGTCCACCTTTAGGACAGACTGCCTATGTCAGGTCCTGTATCATAAGAGCCACCTTTATTACAGACTGCCTATGTCACCTCCTGTTTCATAAGGGCCACCTTTAGGACAGACTGCTATGTCAGCTCCTGTATCATAAGGTCCACCTTTTGCACAGACTGTCCATATGAACTCCTGTATCACAAGGGCCAACTTTTGCACAGACTGTCCATATCAACTCCTACATCATAAGGGCCACCTTTAGGACAGACTGCCTATGTCAGCTCCTGTATCATAAGGGCCACCTTTAGGACAGATTGCCTATGTCAGCTCCTGTATCATAAGGGCCACCTTTAGGACAGACTGTTCATATCAACTCCTGTATCATAAGGGCCACCTTTAGGACAGACTGTCCATATCAACTCCTGTATCATAAGGGCCACCTTTAGGACAGACTCTCCATATCAACTCCTGTATCACAAGGGCCAACTTTTGCACAGACTGTCCATATCAACTCCTACATCATAAGGGCCACCTTTAGGACAGACTGCCTATGTCAGCTCCTGTATCATAAGGGCCACCTTTAGGACAGACTGCCTATGTCAGCTCCTGTATAAAAAGGGCCACCTTTAGGACAGACTGCCTATGTCACCTCCTGTATCATAAGGGCCACCTTTAGGACAGACTGTCCATATCAACTCCTGTATCATAAGGGCCACCTTAAGGACAGACTGTCCATGTCAACTCCTGTATCATGAGGGCAACCTTTAGGACAGACTCTCCATATCTACTCCTACATCATAAGGGCCACCTCTAGGACAGACTCTCCATATCAACTCCTGTATCATAAGGGCCACCTATAGAACAGACTCTCCATATCAACTCCTACAACATAAGGGCCATCTTTAGGACAGACTGCCTATGTCAGCTCCTGTATCATACGGGCCACCTTTACGAGAGACTGCCTATGTCAGCTCCTGTATCATAAGGGCCACCTTTACGACAGACTGCCTATGTCAGCTCCTGTATCATAAGGGCCACCTTTACGACAGACTGTCCATACCAACTCCTGTATCATAAGGGCCACCTTTAGGACAGACTGTCCACATCATCTCCTGTATCATAATGGCCACCTTTAGGACTGTCTGTCCATATCAACTCCTGTATCATAAGGGCCACCTTTAGGACAGACTGCCTATGTCAGCTCCTGTATCATAAGGGCCACCTTTTGCACAGACTGTCCATATCAACTCCTACATCATAAGGGCCACCTTTAGGACAGACTGCCTATGTCAGCTCCTGTATCATAAGGGCCACCTTTAGGACAGATTGCCTATGTCAGCTCCTGTATCATAAGGGCCACCTTTAGGACAGACTGTTCATATCAACTCCTGTATCATAAGGGCCACCTTTAGGACAGACTGTCCATATCAACTCCTGTATCATAAGGGCCACCTTTAGGACAGACTCTCCATATCAACTCCTACATCATAAGGGCCACCTTTAGGACAGATTGCCTATGTCAGCTCCTGTATCATAAGGGCCACCTTTAGGACAGACTGTTCATATCAACTCCTGTATCATAAGGGCCACCTTTAGGACAGACTGTCCATATCAACTCCTGTATCATAAGGGCCACCTTAAGGACAGACTGTCCATATCAACTCCTACATCATAAGGGCCACCTTTAGGACAGATTGCCTATGTCAGCTCCTGT
The DNA here is from genome assembly GCA_037013535.1 of Intellagama lesueurii. Lineage (NCBI taxonomy): Eukaryota > Metazoa > Chordata > Lepidosauria > Squamata > Agamidae > Intellagama > Intellagama lesueurii. The sequence goes on from JBAJHW010000002.1 coordinate 134,821,235, forward strand.
ATCATAAGGGCCACCTTTAGGACAGACTGTTCATATCAACTCCTGTATCATAAGGGCCACCTTTAGGACTGTCTGTCCATATCAACTCCTGTATCATAAGGGCCACCTTTAGGACAGATTGCCTATGTCAGCTCCTGTATCATAAGGGCCACCTTTAGGACAGACTGCCTATGTCAGCTCCTGTATCATAAGGGCCACCTTTAAGACAGACTGCCTATGTCAGCTCCTGTATCATAAGGGCCACCTTTTGCACAGACTGTCCATATCAACTCTTACATCATGAGGGCCACCTTTAGGACAGACTGCCTATGTCAGCTCCTGTATAAAAAGGGCCACCTTTAGGACAGACTGCCTATGTCACCTCCTGTATCATAAGGGCCACCTTTAGGACAGACTGTCCATATCAACTCCTGTATCATAAGGGCCACCTTAAGGACAGACTGTCCATATCAACTCCTGTATCATGAGGGCAACCTTTAGGACAGACTCTCCATATCAACTCCTACAACATAAGGGCCACCTTTAGGACAGACTGTCCATATCAACTCCTATATCATAAGGGCCACCTTTAGGACAGATTGTCCATATCAACTCCTGTATCATAAGTGCCACCTTTAGGACAGATTGCCTATGTCAGCTCCTGTATCATAAGGGCCACCTTTAGGACAGACTTTCCATATCAACTCCTGTATCATAAGGGCCACCTTAAGGACAGAATCTCCATATCAACTCCTACATCATTCGGGCCACCTTTTTGACAGACTGCCCATGTGAGCTCCTGTATCTTAAGGGCCACCTTTAGGACAGACTGCCTATGTCAGCTCCTGTATCATAAGGGCGACCTTTAGGACAGACTGCCTATGTCAGCTCCTGTATCATAAGGGCCACCTTTAGGACAGACTGCCTATGTCACCTCCTGTATCATAAGGGCCACCTTTAGGACAGACTGTCCATATCAACTCCTGTATCATAAGGGCCACCTTAAGGACAGACTGTCCATATCAACTCCTGTATCATGAGGGCCACCTTTCGGACAGACTGCCTATGTCACCTCCTGTTTCATAAGGGCCACCTTTAGGACAGACTGCTATGTCAGCTCCTGTATCATAAGGGCCACCTTTACGACAGTCTGTCCATATCAACTCCTGTATCATGAGGGCCACCTTTTGCACAGACTCTCCATATCAACTCCTGCATCATAAGGGCCACCTTTAGGACAGACTGCCTATGTCAGCTCCTGTATCATAAGGTCCACCTTTTGCACAGACTGTCCATATGAACTCCTGTATCACAAGGGCCAACTTTTGCACAGACTGTCCATATAAACTCCTACATCATAAGGGCCACCTTTAGGACAGACTGCCTATGTCAGCTCCTGTATCATAAGGGCCACCTTTAGGACAGACTGCCTATGTCAGCTCCTGTATAAAAAGGGCCACCTAGAGGACAGACTGCCTATGTCACCTCCTGTATCATAAGGGCCACCTTTAGGACAGACTGTCCATATCAACTCCTGTATCATAAGGGCCACCTTAAGGACACACTGTCCATATCAACTCCTGTATCATGAGGGCAACCTTTAGGACAGACTCTCCATATCAACTCCTACATCATAAGGGCCACCTCTAGGACAGACTGTCCATATCAACTCCTGTATCATAAGGGCCACCTATAGAACAGACTCTCCATATCAACTCCTACAACATAAGGGCCATCTTTAGGACAGACTGCCTATGTCAGCTCCTGTATCATACGGGCCACCTTTACGACAGACTGCCTATGTCATCTCCTGTATCATAAGGGCCACCTTTACGACAGACTGCCTATGTCATCTCCTGTATCATAAGGGCCACCTTTAGGACAGACTGCCTATGTCAGCTCCTGTATAAAAAGGGCCACCTTTAGGACAGACTGCCTATGTCACCTCCTGTATCATAAGGGCCACCTTTAGGACAGACTGTCCATATCAACTCCTGTATCATAAGGGCCACCTTAAGGACACACTGTCCATATCAACTCCTGTATCATGAGGGCAACCTTTAGGACAGACTCTCCATATCAACTCCTACATCATAAGGGCCACCTCTAGGACAGACTGTCCATATCAACTCCTGTATCATAAGGGCCACCTATAGAACAGACTCTCCATATCAACTCCTACAACATAAGGGCCATCTTTAGGACAGACTGCCTATGTCAGCTCCTGTATCATACGGGCCACCTTTACGACAGACTGCCTATGTCATCTCCTGTATCATACGGGCCACCTTTACGACAGACTGCCTATGTCATCTCCTGTATCATGAGGGCCACCTTTACGACAGACTGCCTATGTCAGCTCCTGTATCATAAGGGCCACCTTTAGGACAGACTGTCCATACCAACTCCTGTATCATAAGGGCCACCTTTAGGACAGACTGTCCACATCAACTCCTGTATCATAATGGCCACCTTTAGGACTGTCTGTCCATATCAACTCCTGTATCATAAGGGCCACCTTTAGGACAGACTCTCCACATCAACTCCTACATCATAAGGGCCACCTTTAGGACAGATTGCCTATGTCAGCTCCTGTATCATAAGGGCCACCTTTAGGACAAACTGCCTATGTAAGCCCCTGTATCATAAAGGCCACCTTTTGCACAGACTCTCCATTTCAACTCCTGCATCATCAGGACCACCTTTAGGACAGACTGCCTATGTCAGCTCCTGTATCATTCGGGCCACCTTTTGGACAGACAGCTCATGTGAGCTCCTGTATCACAAGGTCCACCTTTAGGAAAGACTGTCCATATCCACTACTACATCATAAGTGCCACCTTTAGAATGGACTCCCTATGTCAGCTCCTGTATCATAAGAGCCACCATTAGGACAGACTGCCTATGTCAGCTCCTGTATTATAAGGGCCAACTTTAGGACAGACTTTCCATATCAACTCCTGTATCATAAGGGCAACCTTTAGGACAGACTGCCTATGTGAGCTACTGTATCATAAGGGACACCTTTAGGACAGACTGCCTATGTCAGCTCCTGTATCATAAGGGCCACCTTTAGGACAGACTGTCCATACCAACTCCTGTATCATAAGGGCCACCTTTAGGACAGACTGTCCACATCAACTCCTGTATCATAAGGGCCACCTTTAGGACTGTCTGTCCATATCAACTCCTGTATCATAAGGGCCTCTTTTAGGACAGACTGCCTATGTCAGCTCCTGTATCATAAGGGCCACCTTTAGGACAGACTGTCCACATCAACTCCTGTATCATAAGGGCCACCTTTAGGACAGACTGCCTATGTCAGCTCCTGTATCATAAGGGCCACCTTTAGGACAGATTGCCTATGTCAGCTCCTGTATCATAAGGGCCACCTTTAGGACAGACTGTTCATATCAACTCCTGTATCATAAGGGCCACCTTTAGGACAGACTGTCCATATCAACTCCTGTATCATAAGGGCCACCTTTAGGACTGTCTGTCCATATCAACTCCTGTATCATAAGGGCCACCTTTAGGACAGACTCTCCATATCAACTCCTACATCATAAGGGCCACCTTTAGGACAGATTGCCTATGTCAGCTCCTGTATCATAAGGGCCACCTTTAGGACAGACTGCCTATGTCAGCTCCTGTATCATAAGGGCCACCTTTAAGACAGACTGCCTATGTCAGCTCCTGTATCATAAGGGCCACCTTTTGCACAGACTGTCCATATCAACTCCTACATCATAAGGGCCACCTTTAGGACAGACTGCCTATGTCAGCTCCTGTATAAAAAGGGCCACCTTTAGGACAGACTGCCTATGTCACCTCCTGTATCATAAGGGCCACCTTTAGGACAGACTGTCCATATCAACTCCTGTATCATAAGGGCCACCTTAAGGACAGACTGTCCATATCAACTCCTGTATCATGAGGGCAACCTTTAGGACAGACTCTCCATATCAACTCCTACATCATAAGTGCCACCTTTAGGACAGGCTGTCCATATCAACTCCTATATCTTAAGGGCCACCTTTAGGAAAGACTGTCCATATCAACTACTACATCATAAGTGCCACCTTTAGGACAGACTGCCTATGTCAGCTCCTGTATCATACGGGCCACCTTTACGACAGACTGCCTATGTCAGCTCCTGTATCATAAGGGCCACCTTTACGACAGACTGCCTATGTCAGCTCCTGTATCATAAGGGCCACCTTTAGGACAGATTCCCTATGTCAGCTCCTGTATCATAAGGGCCACCTTTAGGACAGACTTTCCATATCAACTCCTGTATCATAAGGGCCACCTTAAGGACAGAATCTCCATATCAACTCCTACATCATTCGGGCCACCTTTTTGACAGACTGCCCATGTGAGCTCCTGTATCTTAAGGGCCACCTTTAGGACAGACTGCCTATGTCAGCTCCTGTATCATAAGGGCGACCTTTAGGACAGACTGCCTATGTCAGCTCCTGTATCATAAGGGCCACCTTTAGGACAGACTGCCTATGTCAGCTCCTGTATAAAAAGGGCCACCTTTAGGACAGACTGCCTATGTCACCTCCTGTATCATAAGGGTCACCTTTAGGACAGACTGTCCATATCAACTCCTGTATCATAAGGGCCACCTTAAGGACAGACTGTCCATATCAACTCCTGTATCATGAGGGCCACCTTTCGGACAGACTGCCTATGTCAGCTCCTGTATCATAAGGGCCACCTTTAGGACAGTCTGTCCATATCAACTCCTGTATCATGAGGGCCACCTTTTGCACAGACTCTCCATATCAACTCCTGCATCATAAGGGCCACCTTTAGGACAGACTGCCTATGTCAGCTCCTGTATCATAAGGTCCACCTTTTGCACAGACTGTCCATATGAACTCCTGTATCACAAGGGCCAACTTTTGCACAGACTGTCCATATAAACCCCTACATCATAAGGGCCACCTTTAGGACAGACTGCCTATGTCAGCTCCTGTATCATAAGGGCCACCTTTAGGACAGACTGCCTATGTCAGCTCCTGTATAAAAAGGGCCACCTTTAGGACAGACTGCCTATGTCACCTCCTGTATCATAAGGGCCACCTTTAGGACAGACTGTCCATATCAACTCCTGTATCATAAGGGCCACCTTAAGGACAGACTGTCCATATCAACTCCTGTATCATGAGGGCAACCTTTAGGACAGACTCTCCATATCAACTCCTGCATCATAAGGGCCACCTCTAGGACAGACTGTCCATATCAACTCCTGTATCATAAGGGCCACCTATAGAACAGACTCTCCATATCAACTCCTACAACATAAGGGCCATCTTTAGGACAGACTGCCTATGTCAGCTCCTGTATCATACGGGCCACCTTTACGACAGACTGCCTATGTCATCTCCTGTATCATAAGGGCCACCTTTACGACAGACTGCCTATGTCAGCTCCTGTATCATAAGGGCCACCTTTAGGACAGACTGTCCATACCAACTCCTGTATCATAAGGGCCACCTTTAGGACAGACTGTCCACATCAACTCCTGTATCATAATGGCCACCTTTAGGACTGTCTGTCCATATCAACTCCTGTATCATAAGGGCCAACTTTAGGACAGACTCTCCACATCAACTCCTACATCATAAGGGCCACCTTTGGGACAGATTGCCTATGTCAGCTCCTGTATCATAAGGGCCACCTTTAGGACAAACTGCCTATGTCAGCTCCTGTATCATTCGGGCCACCTTTTGGACGGACAGCTCATGTGAGCTCCTGTATCATAAGGTCCACCTTTAGGAAAGACTGTCTATATCCACTACTACATCATAAGTGCCACCTTTAGAACGGACTCCCTATGTCAGCTCCTGTATCATAAGAGCCACCATTAGGACAGACTGCCTATGTCAGCTCCTGTATTATATGGGCCAACTTTAGGACAGACTTTCCATATCAACTCCTGTATCATAAGGGCAACCTTTAGGACAGACTGCCTATGTGAGCTCCTGTATCATAAGGGACACCTTTAGGACAGACTGCCTATGTCAGCTCCTGTATCATAAGGGCCACCTTTAGGACAGACTTTCCATATCAACTCCTATATCATAAGGGCCACCTTAAGGACAGAATCTCCATATCAACTCCTGCATCATTCGGGCCACCTTTTTGACAGACTGCCCAAGTGAGCTTCTGTATCTTAAGGGCCACCTTTAGGACACACTGCCTATGTCAGCTCCTATATCATAAGGGCGACCTTTAGGACAGACTGCCTTTGTCAGCTCCTGTATCATAAGGGCCACCTTTACGACACACTGTCCATATCAACTGTTGTATCATAAGGGCCACCTTTAGGACAGTCTGTCCATATCAACTCCTGTATCATGAGGGCAACCTTTAGGACAGACCCTCCATATCAACTCCTACATCATAAGGGCCACCTTTAGGACAGACTGTCCATATCAACTCCTGTATCATAAGGGCCACCTTAAGGACAGACTGTCCATATCAACTCCTGTATCATGAGGGCAACCTTTAGGACAGACTCTCCATATCAACTCCTACATCATAAGGGCCACCTTTAGAAGAGACTGTCCATATCAACTCCTGTATCATAAGGGCCACATATAGGACAGACTCTCCATATCAACTCGTACAACATAAGGGCCACCTTTAGGACAGACTCTCCATATCAACTCCTGCACCATAAGGGCCACCTTTAGGACAGACTGCCTATGTCAGCTCCTGTATCATAAGGGCCACCTTTAGGACAGACTGTCCATATCAACTCCTGTATCATAAGGGCCACCTTTAGGAAAGACTGTCCATATCAACTACTACATCATAAGTGCCACCTTTAGAACAGACTCCCTATGTCAGCTCCTGTATCATACGGGCCACCTTTAGGACAGACTGCCTATGTCAGCTCCTGTATCATAAGGGCCAACTTTAGGACAGACTTTCCATATCAACTCCTGTATCATAAGGGCCACCTTAAGGACAGAATCTCCATATCAACGCTTGCATCATAAGGGCCACCTTTAGGACAGACTGCCTATGTGAGCTCCTGTATCATAAGGGACACCTTTAGGACAGACTGCCTATGTCAGCTCCTGTATCATAAGGGCCACCTTTAGGACAGACTTTCCATATCAACTCCTGTATCATAAGGGCCACCTTAAGGACAGAATCTCCATATCAACTCCTGCATCATTCGGGCCACCTTTTTGACAGACTGCCCATGTGAGCTCCTGTATCTTAAGGGCCACCTTTAGGACAGACTGCCTATGTCAGCTCCTATATCATAAGGGCGACCTTTAGGACAGACTGCCTATGTCAGCTCCTGTATCATAAGCGCCAACTTTAGGACAGACTGTCCATATCAACTCCTGTATCATAAGGGCCACCTTTTGCATAGACTCTCCATATCAACTCTTGCATCATCAGAGCCACCTTTACGACAGACTGCCTATGTCAGCTCCTGTATGATAAGGGCCACCTTTAGGACAGACTGTCCTTATCAACTCCTGCATCATCAGGGCCACCTTTTGCACAGACTCTCCATATCAACTCTTGCATCATCAGAGCCACCTTTACGACAGACTGCCTATGTCAACTCCTACATCATCAGGGCCACCTTTAGGACAGACTGTCCATATCAACTCCTGCATCATAAGGTCCACCTTTAGGAAAGACTGTCCATATCAAGTCCTGTATCTTAAGGGCCACCTTTTGGACAGACTGCCTATGTCAGATTCTGCATCATAAGGGCCGCCTTTTGGACAGACTGCCCATATCAACTCCTGCATCATCAGGGCCACCTTTAGGACAGACTGTCCATATCAACTCCTACATCATAAGGGCCACCTTTAGGAAAGACTGTCCATATCAACTCCTGCATCATCAGAGCCACCTTTAGGAAAGACTGTCCATATCAACTCCTGCATCATAAGGTCCACCTTTAGGAAAGACTGTCCATATCAACTCCTGCATCATAAGAGCCAACTTTAGGACAGACTGTCCATATCAACTCCTGCATCATCAGGGCCACATTTAGGACAGACTGCCTATGTCAGATTCTGCATCATAAGGGCCGCCTTTTGGACAGACTGCCCATATCAACTCCTGCATCATAAGGACCACCTTTAGGAAAGATTGTCCATATCAACTCCTGTATCATAAGCGCCAACTTTAGGACAAACTGTCCATTTCAACTCCTGTATCATAAGGGCCACCTTTTGCATAGACTCTCCATATCAACTCCTGCATCATAAGGGCAACCTTTTGGACAGACTGCCTATGTCAGTTCCTGTATCATAAGGGACACCTTTAGGACAGACTGCCTATGTCAGCTCCTGCTACATAAGGGCCACCTTTAGGACAGACTCTCCATATCAACTCCTGCATCATCAGGGCCACCTTTTGCACAGACTCTCCATATCAACTCCTGCATCATAAGAGCCACCTTTAGGACAAACTGCCTATGTCAGCTCCTGCATTATCAGGGCCACCTTGAGGACAGACTGTCCATATCAACTCCTGCATCATCAGGGCCACCTTTAGGACAGACTGTCCATATCAACTCCTGCATCATCAGAGCCACCTTTAGGAAAGACTGCCTATGTCAACTCCTGCATCATAAGGTCTACCTTTAGGAAAGACTGTCCATATCAACTCCTGCATCATAAGAGCCAACTTTAGGACAGACTGTCCATATCAACTCCTGCATCATCAGGGCCACATTTAGGACAGACTGCCTATGTCAGATTCTGCATCATAAGGGCCGCCTTTTGGACAGACTGCCCATATCAACTCCTGCATCATAAGGGCCTCCTTTTGGAAAGACTGCCTATGTCAGCTCCTGTATCTTAAGGGCCACCTTTAGGACAGACTGCTATGTCAGCTCCTGTATCATAAGCGCCAACTTTAGGACAGACTGTCCATATCAACTCCTGTATCATAAGGGCCACCTTTTGCATAGACTCTCCATATCAACTCTTGCATCATCAGAGCCACCTTTACGACAGACTGCCTATGTCAGCTCCTGTATGATAAGGGCCACCTTTAGGACAGACTGTCCTTATCAACTCCTGCATCATCAGGGCCACCTTTTGCACAGACTCTCCATATCAACTCTTGCATCATCAGAGCCACCTTTACGACAGACTGCCTATGTCAACTCCTAGATCATCAGGGCCACCTTTAGGACAGACTGTCCATATCAACTCCTGCATCATAAGGTCCACCTTTAGGAAAGACTGTCCATATCAACTCCTGTATCTTAAGGGCCACCTTTTGGACAGACTGCCTATGTCAGGTTCTGCATCATAAGGGCCGCCTTTTGGACAGACTGCCCATATCAACTCCTGCATCATCAGGGCCACCTTTAGGACAGACTGCCCATATCAACTCCTACATCATAAGGGCCACCTTTAGGAAAGACTGTCCATATCAACTCCTGCATCATCAGAGCCACCTTTAGGAAAGACTGTCCATATCAACTCCTGCATCATAAGGTCCACCTTTAGGAAAGACTGTCCATATCAACTCCTGCATCATAAGAGCCAACTTTAGGACAGACTGTCCATATCAACTCCTGCATCATCAGGGCCACATTTAGGACAGACTGCCTATGTCAGATTCTGCATCATAAGGGCCGCCTTTTGGACAGACTGCCCATATCAACTCCTGCATCATAAGGACCACCTTTAGGAAAGATTGTCCATATCAACTCCTGTATCTTCAGGGCCACCTTTTGGACAGACTGCCTATGTCAGCTCCTGCATCATAAGGGCCGCCTTTTGGACAGACTGCCCATATCAACTCCTGCATCATAAGGTCCACCCTTTAGGAAAGACTGTCCATATCAACTCCTGAATCATAAGGGCCACCTTTTGCATAGACTGTCCATATCAACTCCTGCATCATAAGGTCCACCTTTAGGAAAGACTGTCCATATCAACTCCTGTATCTTAAGGGCCACCTTTTGGACAGACTGCCTATGTCAGATTCTGCATCATAAGGGCCGCCTTTTGGACAGACTGCCCATATCAACTCCTGCATCATCAGGGCCACCTTTAGGACAGACTGTCCATATCAACTCCTACATCATAAGGGCCACCTTTAGGAAAGACTGTCCATATCAACTCCTGCATCATAAGGTCCACCTTTAGGAAAGACTGTCCATATCAACTCCTGCATCATAAGGTCCACCTTTAGGAAAGACTGTCCATATCAACTCCTGCACCATCAGAGCCACCTTTAGGAAAGACTGTCCATATCAACTCCTGCATCATCAGGGCGACATTTAGGACAGACTGCCTATGTCAGATTCTGCATCATAAGGGCCGCCTTTTGGACAGACTGCCCATATCAACTCCTGCATCATAAGGTCCACCTTTAGGAAAGATTGTCCATATCAACTCCTGTATCATAAGGGCCACCTTAAGGACAGAATCTCCATATCAACTCCTGCATCATTCGGGCCACCTTTTTGACAGACTGCCCATGTGAGCTCCTGTATCTTAAGGGCCACCTTTAGGACAGACTGCCTATGTCAGCTCCTGTATCATAAGGGCCACCTTTAGGACAGACTGCCTATGTCAGCTCCTGTATCATAAGGGCCACCTTTAGGACAGACTGCCTATGTCAGCTCCTGTATCATAAGGGCCACCTTTAGGACAGACTGCCTATGTCAGCTCCTGTATCATAAGGGCCACCTTTAGGACAGAATCTCCATATCAACTCCTACATCATTCGGGCCACCTTTTTGACAGACTGCCCATGTGAGCTCCTGTATCTTAAGGGCCACCTTTAGGACAGACTGCCTATGTCAGCTCCTGTATCATAAGGGCGACCTTTAGGACAGACTGCCTATGTCAGCTCCTGTATCATAAGGGCCACCTTTAGGACAGACTGCCTATGTCACCTCCTGTATCATAAGGGCCACATTTAGAAGAGACTGTCCATATCAACTCCTGTATCATAAGGGCCACCTTAAGGACAGACTGTCCATATCAACTCCTGTATCATGAGGGCCACCTTTCGGACAGACTGCCTATGTCACCTCCTGTTTCATAAGGGCCACCTTTAGGACAGACTGCTATGTCAGCTCCTGTATCATAAGGGCCACCTTTAGGACAGTCTGTCCATATCAACTCCTGTATCATGAGGGCCACCTTTTGCACAGACTCTCCATATCAACTCCTGCATCATAAGGGCCACCTTTAGGACAGACTGCCTATGTCAGCTCCTGTATCATAAGGTCCACCTTTTGCACAGACTGTCCATATGAACTCCTGTATCACAAGGGCCAACTTTTGCACAGACTGTCCATATAAACTCCTACATCATAAGGGCCACCTTTAGGACAGACTGCCTATGTCAGCTCCTGTATCATAAGGGCCACCTTTAGGACAGACTGCCTATGTCAGCTCCTGTATAAAAAGGGCCACCTTTAGGACAGACTGCCTATGTCACCTCCTGTATCATAAGGGCCACCTTTAGGACAGACTGTCCATATCAACTCCTGTATCATAAGGGCCACCTTAAGGACACACTGTCCATATCAACTCCTGTATCATGAGGGCAACCTTTAGGACAGACTCTCCATATCAACTCCTACATCATAAGGGCCACCTCTAGGACAGACTGTCCATATCAACTCCTGTATCATAAGGGCCACCTATAGAACAGACTCTCCATATCAACTCCTACAACATAAGGGCCATCTTTAGGACAGACTGCCTATGTCAGCTCCTGTATCATACGGGCCACCTTTACGACAGACTGCCTATGTCATCTCCTGTATCATAAGGGCCACCTTTACGACAGACTGCCTATGTCAGCTCCTGTATCATAAGGGCCACCTTTAGGACAGACTGTCCATACCAACTCCTGTATCATAAGGGCCACCTTTAGGACAGACTGTCCACATCAACTCCTGTATCATAATGGCCACCTTTAGGACTGTCTGTCCATATCAACTCCTGTATCATAAGGGCCACCTTTAGGACAGACTCTCCACATCAACTCCTACATCATAAGGGCCACCTTTAGGACAGATTGCCTATGTCAGCTCCTGTATCATAAGGGCCACCTTTAGGACAAACTGCCTATGTAAGCCCCTGTATCATAAAGGCCACCTTTTGCACAGACTCTCCATTTCAACTCCTGCATCATCAGGACCACCTTTAGGACAGACTGCCTATGTCAGCTCCTGTATCTTTCGGGCCACCTTTTGGACAGACAGCTCATGTGAGCTCCTGTATCACAAGGTCCACCTTTAGGAAAGACTGTCCATATCCACTACTACATCATAAGTGCCACCTTTAGAACGGACTCCCTATGTCAGCTCCTGTATCATAAGAGCCACCATTAGGACAGACTGCCTATGTCAGCTCCTGTATTATAAGGGCCAACTTTAGGACAGACTTTCCATATCAACTCCTGTATCATAAGGGCAACCTTTAGGACAGACTGCCTATGTGAGCTACTGTATCATAAGGGACACCTTTAGGACAGACTGCCTATGTCAGCTCCTGTATCATAAGGGCCACCTTTAGGACAGACTGTCCATACCAACTCCTGTATCATAAGGGCCACCTTTAGGACAGACTGTCCACATCAACTCCTGTATCATAAGGGCCACCTTTAGGACTGTCTGTCCATATCAACTCCTGTATCATAAGGGCCTCTTTTAGGACAGACTGCCTATGTCAGCTCCTGTATCATAAGGGCCACCTTTAGGACAGACTGTCCACATCAACTCCTGTATCATAAGGGCCACCTTTAGGACAGACTGCCTATGTCAGCTCCTGTATCATAAGGGCCACCTTTAGGACAGATTGCCTATGTCAGCTCCTGTATCATAAGGGCCACCTTTAGGACAGACTGTTCATATCAACTCCTGTATCATAAGGGCCACCTTTAGGACAGACTGTCCATATCAACTCCTGTATCATAAGGGCCACCTTTAGGACTGTCTGTCCATATCAACTCCTGTATCATAAGGGCCACCTTTAGGACAGACTCTCCATATCAACTCCTATATCATAAGGGCCACCTTTAGGACAGATTGCCTATGTCAGCTCCTGTATCATAAGGGCCACCTTTAGGACAGACTGCCTATGTCAGCTCCTGTATCATAAGGGCCACCTTTTGCACAGACTGTCCATATCAACTCCTACATCATAAGGGCCACCTTTAGGACAGACTGCCTATGTCAGCTCCTGTATAAAAAGGGCCACCTTTAGGACAGACTGCCTATGTCACCTCCTGTATCATAAGGGCCACCTTTAGGACAGACTGTCCATATCAACTCCTGTATCATAAGGGCCACCTTAAGGACAGACTGACCATATCAACTCCTGTATCATGAGGGCAACCTTTAGGACAGACTCTCCATATCAACTCCTACATCATAAGGGCCACCTTTAGGACAGACTGTCCATATCAACTCCTATATCATAAGGGCCACCTTTAGGAAAGACTGTCCATATCAACTACTACATCATAAGTGCCACCTTTAGGACAGACTGCCTATGTCAGCTCCTGTATCATACGGGCCACCTTTACGACAGACTGCCTATGTCAGCTCCTGTATCATAAGGGCCACCTTTACGACAGACTGCCTATGTCAGCTCCTGTATCATAAGGGCCACCTTTAGGACAGATTGTCCATATCAACTCCTGTATCATAAGTGCCACCTTTAGGACAGATTGCCTATGTCAGCTCCTGTATCATAAGGGCCACCTTTAGGACAGACTTTCCATATCAACTCCTGTATCATAAGGGCCACCTTAAGGACAGAATCTCCATATCAACTCCTACATCATTCGGGCCACCTTTTTGACAGACTGCCCATGTGAGCTCCTGTATCTTAAGGGCCACCTTTAGGACAGACTGCCTATGTCAGCTCCTGTATCATAAGGGCGACCTTTAGGACAGACTGCCTATGTCAGCTCCTGTATCATAAGGGCCACCTTTAGGACAGACTGCCTATGTCAGCTCCTGTATAAAAAGGGCCACCTTTAGGACAGACTGCCTATGTCACCTCCTGTATCATAAGGGTCACCTTTAGGACAGACTGTCCATATCAACTCCTGTATCATAAGGGCCACCTTAAGGACAGACTGTCCATATCAACTCCTGTATCATGAGGGCCACCTTTCGGACAGACTGCCTATGTCAGCTCCTGTATCATAAGGGCCACCTTTAGGACAGTCTGTCCATATCAACTCCTGTATCATGAGGGCCACCTTTTGCACAGACTCTCCATATCAACTCCTGCATCATAAGGGCCACCTTTAGGACAGACTGCCTATGTCAGCTCCTGTATCATAAGGTCCACCTTTTGCACAGACTGTCTATATGAACTCCTGTATCACAAGGGCCAACTTTTGCACAGACTGTCCATATAAACCCCTACATCATAAGGGCCACCTTTAGGACAGACTGCCTATGTCACCTCCTGTATCATAAGGGCCACCTTTAGGACAGACTGTCCATATCAACTCCTGTATCATAAGGGCCACCTTAAGGACAGACTGTCCATATCAACTCCTGTATCATGAGGGCAACCTTTAGGACAGACTCTCCATATCAACTCCTACATCATAAGGGCCACCGCTAGGACAGACTGTCCATATCAACTCCTGTATCATAAGGGCCACCTATAGAACAGACTCTCCATATCAACTCCTACAACATAAGGGCCATCTTTAGGACAGACTGCCTATGTCAGCTCCTGTATCATACGGGCCACCTTTACGACAGACTGCCTATGTCATCTCCTGTATCATAAGGGCCACCTTTACGACAGACTGCCTATGTCAGCTCCTGTATCATAAGGGCCACCTTTAGGACAGACTGTCCATACCAACTCCTGTATCATAAGGGCCACCTTTAGGACAGACTGTCCACATCAACTCCTGTATCATAATGGCCACCTTTAGGAGTGTCTGTCCATATCAACTCCTGTATCATAAGGGCCAACTTTAGGACAGACTCTCCACATCAACTCCTACATCATAAGGGCCACCTTTAGGACAGATTGCCTATGTCAGCTCCTGTATCATAAGGGCCACCTTTAGGACAAACTGCCTATGTAAGCCCCTGTATCATAAAGGCCACCTTTTGCACAGACTCTCCATATCAACTCCTGCATCATCAGGACCACCTTTAGGACAGACTGCCTATGTCAGCTCCTGTATCATTCGGGCCACCTTTTGGACAGACAGCTCATGTGAGCTCCTGTATCATAAGGTCCACCTTTAGGAAAGACTGTCTATATCCACTACTACATCATAAGTGCCTCCTTTAGAACGGACTCCCTATGTCAGCTCCTGTATCATAAGAGCCACCATTAGGACAGACTGCCTATGTCAGCTCCTGTATTATAAGGGCCAACTTTAGGACAGACTTTCCATATCAACTCCTGTATCATAAGGGACACCTTTAGGACAGACTGCCTATGTCAGCTCCTGTATCATAAGGGCCACCTTTAGGACAGACTTTCCATATCAACTCCTATATCATAAGGGCCACCTTAAGGACAGAATCTCCATATCAACTCCTGCATCATTCGGGCCACCTTTTTGACAGACTGCCCAAGTGAGCTTCTGTATCTTAAGGGCCACCTTTAGGACAGACTGCCTATGTCAGCTCCTGTATCATAAGGGCGACCTTTAGGACAGACTGCCTTTGTCAGCTCCTGTATCATAAGGGCCACCTTTACGACAGACTGTCCATATCAACTGTTGTATCATAAGGGCCACCTTTAGGACAGTCTGTCCATATCAACTCCTGTATCATGAGGGCAACCTTTAGGACAGACCCTCCATATCAACTCCTACATCATAAGGGCCACCTTTAGGACAGACTGTCCATATCAACTCCTGTATCATAAGGGCCACCTTAAGGACAGACTGTCCATATCAACTCCTGTATCATGAGGGCAACCTTTAGGACAGACTCTCCATATCAACTCCTACATCATAAGGGCCACCTTTAGAAGAGACTGTCCATATCAACTCCTGTATCATAAGGGCCACATATAGGACAGACTCTCCATATCAACTCGTACAACATAAGGGCCACCTTTAGGACAGACTCTCCATATCAACTCCTGCACCATAAGGGCCACCTTTAGGACAGACTGCCTATGTCAGCTCCTGTATCATAAGGGCCACCTTTAGGACAGACTGTCCATATCAACTCCTGTATCATAAGGGCCACCTTTAGGAAAGACTTTCCATATCAACTCCTATATCATAAGGGCCACCTTAAGGACAGAATCTCCATATCAACGCTTGCATCATAAGGGCCACCTTTAGGACAGACTGCCTATGTGAGCTCCTGTATCATAAGGGACACCTTTAGGACAGACTTTCCATATCAACTCCTGTATCATAAGGGCCACCTTAAGGACAGAATCTCCATATCAACTCCTGCATCATTCGGGCCACCTTTTTGACAGACTGCCCATGTGAGCTCCTGTATCTTAAGGGCCACCTTTAGGACAGACTGCCTATGTCAGCTCCTATATCATAAGGGCGACCTTTAGGACAGACTGCCTATGTCAGCTCCTGTATCATAAGGGCCACCTTTAGGACAGACTGTCCATCTCAACTGCTGTATCATAAGGGCCACCTTTAGGACAGTCTGTCCATATCAACTCCTGTATCATGAGGGCAACCTTTAGGACAGACTCTCCATATCCACTCCTACATCATAAGGGCCACCTTTAGGACAGACTGTCCACATCAACTTCTGTATCATAAGGGCCACCTTTAGGACAGACTCTCCATATCAACTCCTACATCATAAGGGCCACGTTTAGGACAGATTGCCTATGTCAGCTCCTGTATCATAAGGGCCACCTTTAGGACAGACTGCCTATGTCAGCTCCTGTATCATAAGGGCCACCTTTAGGACAGACTGCCTATGTCAGCTCCTGTATCATAAGGGCCACCTTTTGCACAGACTGTCTATATCAACTCCTACATCATAAGGGCCACCTTTAGGACAGACTGCCTATGTCAGCTCCAGTATCATAAGGGCCACCTTTAGGACAGACTGCCTATATCAGCTCCTGTATAAAAAGGGCCACCTTTAGGACAGACTGCCTATGTCACCTCCTGTATCATAAGGGCCACCTTTAGGACAGACTGTCCATATCAACTCCTGTATCATAAGGGCCAACTTTAGGACAGACTCTCCATATCAACTCCTACATCATAAGGGCCACCTTTAGGACAGACTGCCTATGTCAGCTCCTGTATCATTCGGGCCACCTTTACGACAGACTGCCTATGTCAGCTCGTGTATCATAAGGGCCACCTTTAGGACAGACTGTCCATATCAACTCCTGTATCATAAGGGCCACCTTTAGGACAGACTGTCCACATCAACTCCTGTATCATAAGGGCCACCTTTCGGACAGATTGCCTATGTCAGCTCCTGTATCATAAGGGCCACCTTTAGGACAGACTGCCTATGTCACCTCCTGTATCATAAGGGCCACCTTTAGAACAGACTGTCCATATCAACTCCTACATCATAAGGGCCACCTTTAGGACAGACTGCCTCTGTCAGCTCCTGTATCATAAGGGCCACCTTTAGGACAGACTGCCTATGTCAGCTCCTGTATAAAAAGGGCCTCCTTTAGGACAGACTGTCCATATCAACTCCTATATCATAAGGGCCACCTTTAGGACAGATTGTCCATATCAACTCCTGTATCATAAGTGCCACCTTTAGGACAGATTGCCTATGTCAGCTCCTGTATCATAAGGGCCACCTTTAGGACAGACTTTCCATATCAACTCCTGTATCATAAGGGCCACCTTAAGGACAGAATCTCCATATCAACTCCTACATCATTCGGGCCACCTTTTTGACAGACTGCCCATGTGAGCTCCTGTATCTTAAGGGCCACCTTTAGGACAGACTGCCTATATCAGCTCCTGTATCATAAGGGTGACCTTTAGGACAGACTGCCTATGTCAGCTCCTGTATCATAAGGACCACCTTTAGGACAGACTGCCTATGTCAGCTCCTGTATAAATAGGGCCACGTTTAGGACAGACTGCCTATGTCACCTCCTGTATCATAAGGGCCACCTTTAGGACAGACTGTCCATATCAACTCCTGTATCATAAGGGCCACCTTAAGGACAGACTGTCCATATCAACTCCTGTATCATGAGGGCCACCTTTCGGACAGACTGCCTATGTCACCTCCTGTTTCATAAGGGCCACCTTTAGGACAGACTGCTATGTCAGCTCCTGTATCATAAGGTCCACCTTTTGCACAGACTGTCCATATGAACTCCTGTATCACAAGGGCCAACTTTTGCACAGACTGTCCATATAAACTCCTACATTATAAGGGCCACCTTTAGGACAGACTGCCTATGTCAGCTCCTGTATCATAAGGGCCACCTTTAGGACAGACTGCCTATGTCAGCTCCTGTATAAAAAGGGCCACCTTTAGGACAGACTGCCTATGTCACCTCCTGTATCATAAGGGCCACCTTAAGGACAGACTGTCCATATCAACTCCTGTATCATGAGGGCAACCTTTAGGACAGACTCTCCATATCAACTCCTACATCATAAGGGCCACCTCTAGGACAGACTGTCCGTATCAACTCCTGTATCATAAGGGCCACCTATAGAACAGACTCTCCATATCAACTCCTACAACATAAGGGCCATCTTTAGGACAGACTGCCTATGTCAGCTCCTGTATCATACGGGCCACCTTTACGACAGACTGCCTATGTCATCTCCTGTATCATAAGGGCCACCTTTACGACAGACTGTCCATCTCAACTGCTGTATCATAAGGGCCACCTTTAGGACAGTCTGTCCATATCAACTCCTGTATCATGAGGGCAACCTTTAGGACAGACTCTCCATATCAACTCCTACATCATAAGGGCCACCTTTAGGACAGACTGTCCACATCAACTCCTTTATCATAAGGGCCACCTTTAGGACAGACTCTCCATATCAACTCCTACATCATAAGGGCCACCTTTAGGACAGATTGCCTATGTCAGCTCCTGTATCATAAGGGCCATCTTTAGGACAGACTGCCTATGTCAGCTCCTGTATCATAAGGGCCACCTTTAGGACAGACTGCCTATGTCAGCTCCTGTATCATAAGGGCCACCTTTTGCACAGACTGTCCATATCAACTCCTACATCATAAGGGCCACCTTTAGGACAGACTGCCTATGTCAGCTCCAGTATCATAAGGGCCACCTTTAGGACAGACTGCCTATATCAGCTCCTGTATAAAAAGGGCCACCTTTAGGACAAACTGCCTATATCAGCTCCTGTATCATAAGGGCCACCTTTAGGACAGACTGTCCATATCAACTCCTGTATCATAAGGGCCACCTTTAGGACAGACTGTCCACATCAACTCCTGTATCATAAGGGCCACCTTTACGACAGACTGCCTATGTCAGCTCGTGTATCATAAGGGCCACCTTTAGGACAGACTGTCCATATCAACTCCTGTATCATAAGGGCCACCTTTAGGACAGACTGTCCACATCAACTCCTGTATCATAAGGGCCACCTTTAGGACAGATTGCCTATGTCAGCTCCTGTATCATAAGGGCCACCTTTAGGACAGACTGCCTATGTCAGCTCCTGTATCATAAGGTCCAACGTTTGCACACACTGTCCATATCAAATCCTGTATCATCAGAGCCACCTTTAGGACAGACTGCGTATGTCAGCTCCTGTATCATAAGGGCCACCTTTAGGACAGACTGCCTATGTCAGCTCCTCTATCATAAGGGCCACCTTTAAGACAGACTGCCTATGTCAGCTCCTGTATAAAAAGGGCCACCTTTAGGACAGACTGCCTATGTCACCTCCTGTATCATAAGGGCCACCTTTAGGACAGACTGTCCATATCAACTCCTACATCATAAGGGCCACCTTTAGGACAGACTGCCTCTGTCAGCTCCTGAATCATAAGGACCACCTTTAGGACAGACTGCCTATGTCAGCTCCTGTATAAAAAGGGCCACCTTTAGGACAGACTGTCCATATCAACTCCTACATCATTCGGGCCACCTTTTTGACAGACTGCCCATGTGAGCTCCTGTATCTTAAGGGCCACCTTTAGGACAGACTGCCTATGTCAGCTCCTGTATCATAAGGGCGACCTTTAGGACAGACTGCGTATGTCAGCTCCTGTATCATAAGGGCCACCTTTAGGACAGACTGCCTATGTCAGCTCCTGTATAAAAAGGGCCACCTTTAGGACAGACTGCCTATGTCACCTCCTGTATCATAAGGGACACCTTTAGGACATACTGTCCATATCAACTCCTGTATCATAAGGGCCACCTTAAGGACAGACTGTCCATATCAACTCCTGTATCATGAGGGCAACCTTTAGGACAGACTCTCCATATCAACTCCTACATCATAAGGGCCACCTCTAGGACAGACTGTCCATATCAACTCCTGTATCATAAGGGCCACCTATAGAACAGACTCTCCATATCAACTCCTACAACATAAGGGCCATCTTTAGGACAGACTGCCTATGTCAGCTCCTGTATCATACGGGCCACCTTTACGACAGACTGCCTATGTCATCTCCTGTATCATAAGGGCCACCTTTACGACAGACTGCCTATGTCAGCTCCTGTATCATAAGGGCCACCTTTAGGACAGACTGTCCATACCAACTCCTGTATCATAAGGGCCACCTTTAGGACAGACTGTCCACATCAACTCCTGTATCATAATGGCCACCTTTAGGACTGTCTGTCCATATCAACTCCTGTATCATAAGGGCCACCTTTAGGACAGACTCTCCACATCAACTCCTACATCATAAGGGCCACCTTTAGGACAGATTGCCTATGTCAGCTCCTGTATCATAAGGGCCACCTTTAGGACAAACTGCCTATGTAAGCCCCTGTATCATAAAGGCCACCTTTTGCACAGACTCTCCATATCAACTCCTGCATCATCAGGACCACCTTTAGGACAGACTGCCTATGTCAGCTCCTGTATCATTCGGGCCACCTTTTGGACAGACAGCTCATGTGAGCTCCTGTATCACAACGTCCACCTTTAGGAAAGACTGTCCATATCCACTACTACATCATAAGTGCCACCTTTAGAACGGACTCCCTATGTCAGCTCCTGTATCATAAGAGCCACCATTAGGACAGACTGCCTATGTCAGCTCCTGTATCATAAGGGCCACCTTTAGGACAGACTTTCCATATCAACTCCTGTATCATAAGGGCCACCTTAAGGACAGAATCTCCATATCAACTCCTACATCATTCGGGCCACCTTTTTGACAGACTGCCCATGTGAGCTCCTGTATCTTAAGGGCCACCTTTAGGACAGACTGCCTATATCAGCTCCTGTATCATAAGGGCCACCTTTAGGACAGACTGTCCATACCAACTCCTGTATCATAAGGGCCACCTTTAGGACAGACTGTCCACATCAACTCCTGTATCATAATGGCCACCTTTAGGACTGTGTGTCCATATCAACTCCTGTATCATAAGGGCCACCTTTAGGACAGACTGCCTATGTCAGATCCTGTATCATAACGGCCACCTTTTGCACAGACTGTCCATATCAACTCCTACATCATAAGGGCCACCTTTCGGACAGACTGCCTATGTCAGCTCCTGTATCATAAGGGCCACCTTTAGGACAGATTGCCTATGTCAGCTCCTGTATCATAAGGGCCTCCTTTAGGACAGACTGTTCATATCAACTCCTGTATCATAAGGGCCACCTTTAGGACAGACTGTCCATATCAACTCCTGTATCATAAGGGCCACCTTTAGGACTGTCTGTCCATATCAACTCCTGTATCATAAGGGCCACCTTTAGGACAGACTCTCCATATCAACTCCTACATCATAAGGGCCACCTTTAGGACAGATTGCCTATGTCAGCTCCTGTATCATAAGGGCCACCTTTAGGACAGACTGCCTATGTCAGCTCCTGTATCATAAGGGCCACCTTTAAGACAGACTGCCTATGTCAGCTCCTGTATCATAAGGGCCACCTTTTGCACAGACTGTCCATATCAACTCCTACATCATAAGGGCCACCTTTAGGACAGACTGCCTATGTCAGCTCCTGTATAAAAAGGGCCACCTTTAGGACAGACTGCCTATGTCACCTCCTGTATCATAAGGGCCACCTTTAGGACAGACTGTCCATATCAACTCCTGTATCATAAGGGCCACCTTAAGGACAGACTGTCCATATCAACTCCTGTATCATGAGGGCAACCTTTAGGACAGACTCTCCATATCAACTCCTACATCATAAGGGCCACCTTTAGGACAGACTGTCCATATCAAACTCCTATATCATAAGGGCCACCTTTAGGAAAGACTGTCCATATCAACTACTACATCATAAGTGCCACCTTTAGGACAGACTGCCTATGTCAGCTCCTATATCATAAGAGCCACCTTTAGGACAGACTGCCTATGTCAGCTCCTGTATCATACGGGCCACCTTTACGACAGACTGCCTATGTCAGCTCCTGTATCATAAGGGCCACCTTTACGACAGACTGCCTATGTCAGCTCCTGTATCATAAGGGCCACCTTTAGGACAGATTGTCCATATCAACTCCTGTATCATAAGTGCCACCTTTAGGACAGATTGCCTATGTCAGCTCCTGTATCATAAGGGCCACCTTTAGGACAGACTTTCCATATCAACTCCTGTATCATAAGGGCCACCTTAAGGACAGAATCTCCATATCAACTCCTACATCATTCGGGCCACCTTTTTGACAGACTGCCCATGTGAGCTCCTGTATCTTAAGGGCCACCTTTAGGACAGACTGCCTATGTCAGCTCCTGTATCATAAGGGCGACCTTTAGGACAGACTGCCTATGTCAGCTCCTGTATCATAAGGGCCACCTTTAGGACAGACTGCCTATGTCAGCTCCTGTATAAAAAGGGCCACCTTTAGGACAGACTGCCTATGTCACCTCCTGTATCATAAGGGCCACCTTTAGGACAGACTGTCCATATCAACTCCAGTATCATAAGGGCCACCTTAAGGACAGACTGTCCATATCAACTCCTGTATCATGAGGGCAACCTTTAGGACAGACTCTCCATATCAACTCCTACATCATAAGGGCCACCTCTAGGACAGACTGTCCATATCAACTCCTGTATCATAAGGGCCACCTATAGAACAGACTCTCCATATCAACTCCTACAACATAAGGGCCATCTTTAGGACAGACTGCCTATGTCAGCTCCTGTATCATACGGGCCACCTTTACGACAGACTGCCTATGTCATCTCCTGTATCATAAGGGCCACCTTTACGACAGACTGCCTATGTCAGCTCCTGTATCATAAGGGCCACCTTTAGGACAGACTGTCCATACCATCTCCTGTATCATAAGGGCCACCTTTAGGACAGACTGTCCACATCAACTCCTGTATCATAATGGCCACCTTTAGGACTGTCTGTCCATATCAACTCCTGTATCATAAGGGCCACCTTTAGGACAGACTCTCCACATCAACTCCTACATCATAAGGGCCACCTTTAGGACAGATTGCCTATGTCAGCTCCTGTATCATAAGGGCCACCTTTAGGACAAACTGCCTATGTAAGCCCCTGTATCATAAAGGCCACCTTTTGCACAGACTCTCCATATCAACTCCTGCATCATCAGGACCACCTTTAGGACAGACTGCCTATGTCAGCTCCTGTATCATTCGGGCCACCTTTTGGACAGACAGCTCATGTGAGCTCCTGTATCATAAGGTCCACCTTTAGGAAAGACTGTCCATATCCACTACTACATCATAAGTGCCACCTTTAGAACGGACTCCCTATGTCAGCTCCTGTATCATAAGAGCCACCATTAGGACAGACTGCCTATGTCAGCTCCTGTATTATAAGGGCCAACTTTAGGACAGACTTTTCATATCAACTCCTGTATCATAAGGGCAACCTTTAGGACAGACTGCCTATGTGAGCTCCTGTATCATAAGGGACACCTTTAGGACAGAATGCCTATGTCAGCTCCTGTATCATAAGGGCCACCTTTAGGACAGACTTTCCATATCAACTCCTATATCATAAGGGCCACCTTATGGACAGAATCTCCATATCAACTCCTGCATCATTCGGGCCACCTTTTTGACAGACTGCCCAAGTGAGCTTCTGTATCTTAAGGGCCACCTTTAGGACAGACTGCCTATGTCAGCTCCTGTATCATAAGGGCGACCTTTAGGACAGACTGCCTTTGTCAGCTCCTGTATCATAAGGGCCACCTTTACGACAGACTGTCCATATCAACTGTTGTATCATAAGGGCCACCTTTAGGACAGTCTGTCCATATCAACTCCTGTATCATGAGGGCAACCTTTAGGACAGACCCTCCATATCAACTTCTACATCATAAGGGCCACCTTTAGGACAGACTGTCCATATCAACTCCTGTATCATAAGGGCCACCTTAAGGACAGACTGTCCATATCAACTCCTGTATCATGAGGGCAACCTTTAGGACAGACTCTCCATATCAACTCCTACATCATAAGGGCCACCTTTAGAAGAGACTGTCCATATCAACTCCTGTATCATAAGGGCCACATATAGGACAGACTCTCCATATCAACTCGTACAACATAAGGGCCACCTTTAGGACAGACTCTCCATATCAACTCCTGCACCATAAGGGCCACCTTTAGGACAGACTGCCTATGTCAGCCCTTGTATCATAAGGGCCACCTTTAGGACAGACTGTCCATATCAACTCCTGTATCATAAGGGCCACCTTTAGGAAAGACTGTCCATATCAACTACTACATCATAAGTGCCACCTTTAGAACAGACTCCCTATGTCAGCTCCTGTATCATACGGGCCACCTTTAGGACAGACTGCCTATGTCAGCTCCTGTATCATAAGGGCCAACTTTAGGACAGACTTTCCATATCAACTCCTGTATCATAAGGGCCACCTTAAGGACAGAATCTCCATATCAACGCTTGCATCATAAGGGCCACCTTTAGGACAGACTGCCTATGTGAGCTCCTGTATCATAAGGGACACCTTTAGGACAGACTGCCTATGTCAGCTCCTGTATCATAAGGGCCACCTTTAGGACAGACTTTCCATATCAACTCCTGTATCATAAGGGCCACCTTAAGGACAGAATCTCCATATCAACTCCTGCATCATTCGGGCCACCTTTTTGACAGACTGCCCATGTGAGCTCCTGTATCTTAAGGGCCACCTTTAGGACAGACTACCCATGTCAGCTCCTATATCATAAGGGCGACCTTTAGGACAGACTGCCTCTGTCAGCTCCTGTATCATAAGGGCCACCTTTAGGACAGACTGTCCATCTCAACTGCTGTATCATAAGGGCCACCTTTAGGACAGTCTGTCCATATCAACTCCTGTATCATGAGGGCAACCTTTAGGACAGACTCTCCATATCAACTCCTACATCATAAGGGCCACCTTTAGGACAGACTGTCCACATCAACTCCTTTATCATAAGGGCCACCTTTAGGACAGACTCTCCATATCAACTCCTACATCATAAGGGCCACCTTTAGGACAGATTGCCTATGTCAGCTCCTGTATCATAAGGGCCACCTTTAGGACAGACTGCCTATGTCAGCTCCTGTATCATAAGGGCCACCTTTAGGACAGACTGCCTATGTCAGCTGCTGTATCATACGGGCCACCTTTTGCACAGACTGTCCATATCAACTCCTACATCATAAGGGCCACCTTTAGGACAGACTGCCTATGTCAGCTCCAGTATCATAAGGGCCACCTTTAGGACAGACTGCCTATGTCAGCTCCTGCATAAAAAGGGCCACCTTTAGGACAGACTGCCTATGTCACCTCCTGTATCATAAGGTCCACCTTTAGGACAGACTGTCCATATCAACTCCTGTATCATAAGGGCCAACTTTAGGACAGACTCTCCATATCAACTCCTACATCATAAGGGCCACCTTTAGGACAGACTGCCTATGTCAGCTCCTGTATCATTCGGGCCACCTTTACGACAGACTGCCTATGTCAGCTCGTGTATCATAAGGGCCACCTTTAGGACAGACTGTCCATATCAACTCCTGTATCATAAGGGCCTCCTTTAGGACAGACTGTCCACATCAACTCCTGTATCATAAGGGCCACCTTTAGGACAGATTGCCTATGTCAGCTCCTGTATCATAAGGGCCAACTTTAGGACAGACTGCCTATGTCAGCTCCTGTATCAGAAGGTCCAACGTTTGCACACACTGTCCATATCAAATCCTGTATCATCAGAGCCACCTTTAGGACAGACTGCGTATGTCAGCTCCTGTATCATAAGGGCCACCTTTAGGACAGACTGCCTACGTCAGCTCCTGTATCATAAGGGCCACCTTTAAGACAGACTGCCTATGTCAGCTCCTGTATAAAAAGGGCCACCTTTAGGACAGACTGCCTATGTCACCTCCTGT
Source organism: Intellagama lesueurii (assembly GCA_037013535.1). NCBI lineage: Eukaryota > Metazoa > Chordata > Lepidosauria > Squamata > Agamidae > Intellagama > Intellagama lesueurii. Next base: position 134,847,729 of record JBAJHW010000002.1, read on the forward strand.
ATCATAAGGGCCACCTTTAGGACAGACTGTCCATATCAACTCCTACATCATAAGGGCCACCTTTAGGACAGACTGCCTCTGTCAGCTCCTGTATCATAAGGGCCACCTTTAGGACAGACTGCCTATGTCAGCTCCTGTATAAAAAGGGCCACCTTTAGGACAGACTGCCTATGTCACCTCCTCTATCATAAGGGCCACCTTTAGGACAGACTGTCCATATCAACTCCTGTATCAAAAGGGCCACCTTAAGGACAGACTGTCCATATCAATTCCTGTATCATGAGGGTAACCTTTAGGACAGACTCTCCATATCAACTCCTACATCATAAGGGCCACCTTTAGGACAGACTGTCCATATCAACTCCTGTATCATAAGGGCCACCTATAGGACAGACTCTCCATATCAACTCCTACATCATAAGGGCCACCTTTAGGACAGACTGTCCATATCAACTCCTGTATCATGAGGGCAACCTTTAGGACAGACTCTCCATATCAACTCCTACATCATAAGGGCCACCTTTAGGACAGACTGTCCATATCAACTCCTGTATCATAAGGGCCACCTATAGAACAGACTCTCCATATCAACTCCTACAACATAAGGGCCAACTTTAGGACAGACTGCCTATGTCAGCTCCTGTATCATACGGGCCACCTTTACGACAGACTGCCTATGTCAGCTCCTGTATCGTAAGGGCCACCTTTACGACAGACTGCCTATGTCAGCTCCTGTATCATAAGGGCCACCTTTAGGACAGACTGTCCATACCAACTCCTGTATCATAAGGGCCACCTTTAGGACAGACTGTCCACATCAACTCCTGTATCATAATGGCCACCTTTAGGACTGTCTGTCCATATCAACTCCTGTATCATAAGGGCCACCTTTAGGACAGACTCTCCATATCAACTCCTACATCATAAGGGCCACCTTTAGGACAGATTGCCTATGTCAGCTCCTGTATCATAAGGGCCACCTTTAGGACAGACTGCCTATGTCAGCTCCTGTATCATAAGGGCTACCTTTAGGACAGACTGCCTATGTCAGCTCCTGTATCATAAGGGCCACCTTTTGCACAGTCCATATCAACTCCTGCATCATAAGGGCCACCTTTAGGATAGACTGCCTATGTCATCTCCTGTATCATAAGGGCCACCTTTTGCACAGACTGTCCATATCAACCCCTGTATCATAAGGGCCACCTTTTGCACAGACTCTCCATATCAACTCCTACATCATAAGGGCCACCTTTAGGACAGATTGCCTATGTCAGCTCCTGTATCATAAGGGCCACCTTTAGGACAGACTGCCTATGTCAGCTCCTGTATCATAAGGGCCACCTTTTGCACAGTCCATATCAACTCCTGCATCATAAGGGCCACCTTTAGGATAGACTGCCTATGTCATCTCCTGTATCATAAGGGCCACCTTTTGCACAGACTGTCCATATCAACCCCTGTATCATAAGGGCCACCTTTTGCACAGACTCTCCATATCAACTCTTGCATCATAAGGGCCACCTTTTGGACAGACTGCCTATATCAGCTCCTGTATCATAAGGGCCACCTTTAGCACAGACTGCCTATGTCAGCTCCTGTATCATAAGGGCCACCTTTAGGACAGACTGCCTATCTCAGCTCCTGTATCTTAAGGGCCACCTTTACGACAGACTGCCTATGTCAGCTCCTGTATCATAAGGGCCACCTTTTGCACTGACTGTCCATATCAAATCCTGTATCATCAGAGCGTCCTTTTGCGCAGACTGTCCATATCAACTGCTACATCATAAGGGCGACCTTTAGGACAGACTGCCTATGTCAGCTCCTGTATCATAAGGGCCACCTTTAGGACACACTGCCTATGTCAGCTCCTGTATCATTCGGGCCACCTTTAGGACAGACTGCCTATGTCAGCTCCTGTATCATAAGGGCCTCTTTTAGGACAGACTGCCTATGTCAGCTCCTGTATCATAAGGGCCACCTTTAGGACAGTCTGTCCATATCAACTCCTGTATCTTAAGTTCCACCTTTAGGACAGACTGCCTATGTCAGCTCCTGTATCATAAGGGCCACATTTAGGACAGACTGCGTATGTCAGCTCCTGTATCATAAGGGCCACCTTTAGGACAGACTGTCCATATCAACTCCTGTATCGTAAGGGCCACGTTTAGGGCAGTCTGACCATATCAACTCCTGTATCATAAGGGCCACCTTTTGGACAGACTGCCTATGTGAGCTTCTGTATCTTAAGGTCCACCTTTAGGACAGACTGCCTATGTCAGCTCCTGTATCATAAGAGCCAACGTTAGGACAGACTGCCTATGTCACCTCCTGTTTCATAAGGGCCAACTTTAGGACAGACTGCTTTGTCACCTCCTGTATCATAAGGGCCACCTTTAGGACAGACTCTCCATATCAACTCCTGCATTTTAAGGGCCACCTTTAGGAGAGATTGCCTATGTCAGCTCCTGTATCATAAGGGCCACCTTTTGGACAGACAGCCCATGTGAGCTCCTGTATCATAAGGGCCACCTTTTGCACAGACTGTCCATATCAACTACTACATCATAAGTGCCACCTTTAGAACAGACTCCCTATGTCAGCTCCTGTATGATAAGGGCCACCTTTAGGAGAGACTGCCCATGTCAGCTCCTGTATCATAAGGGCCACCTTTAGGTCAGACTGCCTATGTCAGCTCCTGTATCATAAGGGCCAGCTTTTGCACAGACTGTACATATCAACTCCTGCATCATAAGGGCCACCTTTTGGACAGACTGCCTATATCAGGTCCTGCATCATAAGGGCCCCCTTTTGGACAGACTACCCATATCAGCTCCTGCATCATCAGGGCCACCTTTTGGACTTCCTGCCTATGTCAGCTCCTGCATCATAATGGCCACCTTTAGGAGAGACTGCCTATGTCAGCTCCTGCATCATCAGGGCCACCTTTAGTACAGACTACCTATGTCAGCTCCTGCATCATTAGGGCCACCTTTAGGACAGACCGCCTATGTCACCTCCTGTATCATTCGGGGCACCTTTCGGACAGACTGCCTATGTCAGCTCCCGTATCATAAGGGCCACTTTTAGGACAGACTGCCTATGTCAGCTCCTGTATCATTCTTGCCATCTTTAGGACAGACGGCCTATGTCAGCTCCTCTATCATAAGGGCCACCTTTTGCACAGACTGTCCATATGAACCCCTGTATCATAAGGCCCACCTTTTGCACAGACTCTCCATATCTACTCCTGCATCATAAGGGCCACCTTTTGGACAGACTGCCTATGTCAGCTCCTGTATCATAAGGGCCACCTTTAGGACAGACTGCTATGTCAGCTCCTGTATCATAAGGGCCACCTTTTGCACAGTCCATATCAACTCCTGCATCATAAGGGCCACCTTTAGGATAGACTGTCTATGTCATCTCCTGTATCATAAGGGGCACCTTTTGCACAGACTGTCCATATCAACCCCTGTATCATAAGGGCCACCTTTTGCACAGAGTCTCCATATCAACTCCTGCATCATAAGGGCCGCCTTTTGGACAGACTGCCTATGTCAGCTCCTGTATCATAAGGGCCACCTTTAGGACAGACTGCCTATGTCAGCTCCTGTATCATAAGGGCTACCTTTAGGACAGACTGCCTATGTCAGCTCCTGTATCATACGGGCCACCTTTCGGACAGACTCTCCATATCAACTCCTGCATCATAAGGGCCACCTTTTGGACAGACTGCCCAGGTGAGCTCCTGTATCTTAAGGGCCACCTTTACGACAGACTGCCTATGTCAGCTCCTGTATCATAAGGGCCACCTTTTTCACAGACTGTCCATATCAAATCCTGTATCATCAGAGCCTCCTTCTGCGCAGACTGTCCATATCAACTGCTACATCATAAGGGCCACCTTTAGGACAGACTGCCTATGTCAGCTCCTGTATCATAAGGGCCACCTTTAGGACAGACTGCCTATGTCAGCTCCTGTATCATAAGGGCTACCTTTAGGACAGACTGCCTATGTCAGCTCCTGTATCATAAGGGCCACCTTTTGCACAGTCCATATCAACTCCTGCATCATAAGGGCCACCTTTAGGATAGACTGCCTATGTCATCTCCTGTATCATAAGGGCCACCTTTTGCACAGACTGTCCATATCAACCCCTGTATCATAAGGGCCACCTTTTGCACAGACTCTCCATATCAACTCCTACATCATAAGGGCCACCTTTAGGACAGATTGCCTATGTCAGCTCCTGTATCATAAGGGCCACCTTTAGGACAGACTGCCTATGTCAGCTCCTGTATCATAAGGGCCACCTTTTGCACAGTCCATATCAACTCCTGCATCATAAGGGCCACCTTTAGGATAGACTGCCTATGTCATCTCCTGTATCATAAGGGCCACCTTTTGCACAGACTGTCCATATCAACCCCTGTATCATAAGGGCCACCTTTTGCACAGACTCTCCATATCAACTCTTGCATCATAAGGGCCACCTTTTGGACAGACTGCCTATATCAGCTCCTGTATCATAAGGGCCACCTTTAGGACAGACTGCCTATGTCAGCTCCTGTATCATAAGGGCCACCTTTAGGACAGACTGCCTATCTCAGCTCCTGTATCTTAAGGGCTACCTTTACGACAGACTGCCTATGTCAGCTCCTGTATCATAAGGGCCACCTTTTGCACAGACTGTCCATATCAAATCCTGTATCATCAGAGCGTCCTTTTGCGCAGACTGTCCATATCAACTGCTACATCATAAGGGCGACCTTTAGGACAGACTGCCTATGTCAGCTCCTGTATCATAAGGGCCACCTTTAGGACACACTGCCTATGTCAGCTCCTGTATCATTCGGGCCACCTTTAGGACAGACTGCCTATGTCAGCTCCTGTATCATAAGGGCCTCTTTTAGGACAGACTGCCTATGTCAGCTCCTGTATCATAAGGGCCACCTTTAGGACAGTCTGTCCATATCAACTCCTGTATCATGAGGGCCACCTTTTGGACAGACTGCCCATGTGAGCTTTTGTATCTTAAGTTCCACCTTTAGGACAGACTGCCTATGTCAGCTCCTGTATCATAAGGGCCACCTTTAGGACAGACTGTCCATATCAACTCCTGTATCGTAAGGGCCACGTTTAGGGCAGTCTGACCATATCAACTCCTGAATCATAAGGGCCACCTTTTGGACAGACTGCCTATGTGAGCTTCTGTATCTTAAGGTCCACCTTTAGGACAGACTGCCTATGTCAGCTCCTGTATCATAAGAGCCAACGTTAGGACAGACTGCCTATGTCACCTCCTGTTTCATAAGGGCCAACTTTAGGACAGACTGCTTTGTCACCTCCTGTATCATAAGGGCCACCTTTAGGACAGACTCTCCATATCAACTCCTGCATTTTAAGGGCCACCTTTAGGAGAGATTGCCTATGTCAGCTCCTGTATCATAAGGGCCACCTTTAGGACAGACTGTCCATATCAACTCCTGTATCATGAGGGCAACCTTTAGGACAGACTCTCCATATCAACTCCTACATCATAAGGGCCACCTTTAGGACAGACTGTCCATATCAACTCCTGTATCATAAGGGCCACCTATAGAACAGACTCTCCATATCAACTCCTACAACATAAGGGCCAACTTTAGGACAGACTGCCTATGTCAGCTCCTGTATCATACGGGCCACCTTTACGACAGACTGCCTATGTCAGCTCCTGTATCGTAAGGGCCACCTTTACGACAGACTGCCTATGTCAGCTCCTGTATCATAAGGGCCACCTTTAGGACAGACTGTCCATACCAACTCCTGTATCATAAGGGCCACCTTTAGGACAGACTGTCCACATCAACTCCTGTATCATAATGGCCACCTTTAGGACTGTCTGTCCATATCAACTCCTGTATCATAAGGGCCACCTTTAGGACAGACTCTCCATATCAACTCCTACATCATAAGGGCCACCTTTAGGACAGATTGCCTATGTCAGCTCCTGTATCATAAGGGCCACCTTTAGGACAGACTGCCTATGTCAGCTCCTGTATCATAAGGGCTACCTTTAGGACAGACTGCCTATGTCAGCTCCTGTATCATAAGGGCCACCTTTTGCACAGTCCATATCAACTCCTGCATCATAAGGGCCACCTTTAGGATAGACTGCCTATGTCATCTCCTGTATCATAAGGGCCACCTTTTGCACAGACTGTCCATATCAACCCCTGTATCATAAGGGCCACCTTTTGCACAGACTCTCCATATCAACTCCTACATCATAAGGGCCACCTTTAGGACAGATTGCCTATGTCAGCTCCTGTATCATAAGGGCCACCTTTAGGACAGACTGCCTATGTCAGCTCCTGTATCATAAGGGCCACCTTTTGCACAGTCCATATCAACTCCTGCATCATAAGGGCCACCTTTAGGATAGACTGCCTATGTCATCTCCTGTATCATAAGGGCCACCTTTTGCACAGACTGTCCATTTCAACCCCTGTATCATAAGGGCCACCTTTTGCACAGACTCTCCATATCAACTCTTGCATCATAAGGGCCACCTTTTGGACAGACTGCCTATATCAGCTCCTGTATCATAAGGGCCACCTTTAGGACAGACTGCCTATGTCAGCTCCTGTATCATAAGGGCCACCTTTAGGACAGACTGCCTATCTCAGCTCCTGTATCTTAAGGGCCACCTTTACGACAGACTGCCTATGTCAGCTCCTGTATCATAAGGGCCACCTTTTGCACTGACTGTCCATATCAAATCCTGTATCATCAGAGCGTCCTTTTGCGCAGACTGTCCATATCAACTGCTACATCATAAGGGCGACCTTTAGGACAGACTGCCTATGTCAGCTCCTGTATCATAAGGGCCACCTTTAGGACACACTGCCTATGTCAGCTCCTGTATCATTCGGGCCACCTTTAGGACAGACTGCCTATGTCAGCTCCTGTATCATAAGGGCCTCTTTTAGGACAGACTGCCTATGTCAGCTCCTGTATCATAAGGGCCACCTTTAGGACAGTCTGTCCATATCAACTCCTGTATCATGAGGGCCACCTTTTGGACAGACTGCCCATGTGAGCTCCTGTATCATAAGGGCCACATTTAGGACAGACTGCGTATGTCAGCTCCTGTATCATAAGGGCCTCTTTTAGGACAGACTGCCTATGTCAGCTCCTGTATCATAAGGGCCTCTTTTAGGACAGACTGCCTATGTCAGCTCCTGTATCATAAGGGCGACCTTTAGGACAGACTGCCTATGTCAGCTCCTGTATCATAAGGGCCACCTTTAGGACACACTGCCTATGTCAGCTCCTGTATCATTCGGGCCACCTTTAGGACAGACTGCCTATGTCAGCTCCTGTATCATAAGGGCCTCTTTTAGGACAGACTGCCTATGTCAGCTCCTGTATCATAAGGGCCACCTTTAGGACAGTCTGTCCATATCAACTCCTGTATCTTAAGTTCCACCTTTAGGACAGACTGCCTATGTCAGCTCCTGTATCATAAGGGCGACATTTAGGACAGACTGCGTATGTCAGCTCCTGTATCATAAGGGCCACCTTTAGGACAGACTGTCCATATCAACTCCTGTATCGTAAGGGCCACGTTTAGGGCAGTCTGACCATATCAACTCCTGTATCATAAGGGCCACCTTTTGGACAGACTGCCTATGTGAGCTTCTGTATCTTAAGGTCCACCTTTAGGACAGACTGCCTATGTCAGCTCCTGTATCATAAGAGCCAACGTTAGGACAGACTGCCTATGTCACCTCCTGTTTCATAAGGGCCAACTTTAGGACAGACTGCTTTGTCACCTCCTGTATCATAAGGGCCACCTTTAGGACAGACTCTCCATATCAACTCCTGCATTTTAAGGGCCACCTTTAGGAGAGATTGCCTATGTCAGCTCCTGTATCATAAGGGCCACCTTTTGGACAGACAGCCCATGTGAGCTCCTGTATCATAAGGGCCACCTTTTGCACAGACTGTCCATATCAACTACTACATCATAAGTGCCACCTTTAGAACAGACTCCCTATGTCAGCTCCTGTATGATAAGGGCCACCTTTAGGAGAGACTGCCCATGTCAGCTCCTGTATCATAAGGGCCACCTTTAGGTCAGACTGCCTATGTCAGCTCCTGTATCATAAGGGCCACCTTTTGCACAGACTGTACATATCAACTCCTGCATCATAAGGGCCACCTTTTGGACAGACTGCCTATATCAGGTCCTGCATCATAAGGGCCCCCTTTTGGACAGACTACCCATATCAGCTCCTGCATCATCAGGGCCACCTTTTGGACTTCCTGCCTATGTCAGCTCCTGCATCATAATGGCCACCTTTAGGAGAGACTGCCTATGTCAGCTCCTGCATCATCAGGGCCACCTTTAGTACAGACTACCTATGTCAGCTCCTGCATCATTAGGGCCACCTTTAGGACAGACCGCCTATGTCACCTCCTGTATCATTCGGGGCACCTTTCGGACAGACTGCCTATGTCAGCTCCCGTATCATAAGGGCCACTTTTAGGACAGACTGCCTATGTCAGCTCCTGTATCATTCTTGCCATCTTTAGGACAGACGGCCTATGTCAGCTCCTCTATCATAAGGGCCACCTTTTGCACAGACTGTCCATATGAACCCCTGTATCATAAGGCCCACCTTTTGCACAGACTCTCCATATCTACTCCTGCATCATAAGGGCCACCTTTTGGACAGACTGCCTATGTCAGCTCCTGTATCATAAGGGCCACCTTTAGGACAGACTGCTATGTCAGCTCCTGTATCATAAGGGCCACCTTTTGCACAGTCCATATCAACTCCTGCATCATAAGGGCCACCTTTAGGATAGACTGCCTATGTCATCTCCTGTATCATAAGGGCCACCTTTTGCACAGACTGTCCATATCAACCCCTGTATCATAAGGGCCACCTTTTGCACAGAGTCTCCATATCAACTCCTGCATCATAAGGGCCGCCTTTTGGACAGACTGCCTATGTCAGCTCCTGTATCATAAGGGCCACCTTTAGGACAGACTGCCTATGTCAGCTCCTGTATCATAAGGGCTACCTTTAGGACAGACTGCCTATGTCAGCTCCTGTATCATACGGGCCACCTTTCGGACAGACTCTCCATATCAACTCCTGCATCATAAGGGCCACCTTTTGGACAGACTGCCCAGGTGAGCTCCTGTATCTTAAGGGCCACCTTTACGACAGACTGCCTATGTCAGCTCCTGTATCATAAGGGCCACCTTTTTCACAGACTGTCCATATCAAATCCTGTATCATCAGAGCCTCCTTCTGCGCAGACTGTCCATATCAACTGCTACATCATAAGGGCCACCTTTAGGACAGACTGCCTATGTCAGCTCCTGTATCATAAGGGCCACCTTTAGGACAGACTGCCTATGTCAGCTCCTGTATCATAAGGGCTACCTTTAGGACAGACTGCCTATGTCAGCTCCTGTATCATAAGGGCCACCTTTTGCACAGTCCATATCAACTCCTGCATCATAAGCGCCACCTTTAGGATAGACTGCCTATGTCATCTCCTGTATCATAAGGCCACCTTTTGCACAGACTGTCCATATCAACCCCTGTATCATAAGGGCCACCTTTTGCACAGACTCTCCATATCAACTCCTACATCATAAGGGCCACCTTTAGGACAGATTGCCTATGTCAGCTCCTGTATCATAAGGGCCACCTTTAGGACAGACTGCCTATGTCAGCTCCTGTATCATAAGGGCCACCTTTTGCACAGTCCATATCAACTCCTGCATCATAAGGGCCACCTTTAGGATAGACTGCCTATGTCATCTCCTGTATCATAAGGGCCACCTTTTGCACAGACTCTCCATATCAACCCCTGTATCATAAGGGCCACCTTTTGCACAGACTCTCCATATCAACTCTTGCATCATAAGGGCCACCTTTTGGACAGACTGCCTATATCAGCTCCTGTATCATAAGGGCCACCTTTAGGACAGACTGCCTATGTCAGCTCCTGTATCATAAGGGCCACCTTTGGGACAGACTGCCTATCTCAGCTCCTGTATCTTAAGGGCTACCTTTACGACAGACTGCCTATGTCAGCTCCTGTATCATAAGGGCCACCTTTTGCACAGACTGTCCATATCAAATCCTGTATCATCAGAGCGTCCTTTTGCGCAGACTGTCCATATCAACTGCTACATCATAAGGGCGACCTTTAGGACAGACTGCCTATGTCAGCTCCTGTATCATAAGGGCCACCTTTAGGACACACTGCCTATGTCAGCTCCTGTATCATTCGGGCCACCTTTAGGACAGACTGCCTATGTCAGCTCCTGTATCATAAGGGCCTCTTTTAGGACAGACTGCCTATGTCAGCTCCTGTATCATAAGGGCCACCTTTAGGACAGTCTGTCCATATCAACTCCTGTATCATGAGGGCCACCTTTTGGACAGACTGCCCATGTGAACTTTTGTATCTTAAGTTCCACCTTTAGGACAGACTGCCTATGTCAGCTCCTGTATCATAAGGGCCACCTTTAGGACAGACTGTCCATATCAACTCCTGTATCGTAAGGGCCACGTTTAGGGCAGTCTGACCATATCAACTCCTGAATCATAAGGGCCACCTTTTGGACAGACTGCCTATGTGAGCTTCTGTATCTTAAGGTCCACCTTTAGGACAGACTGCCTATGTCAGCTCCTGTATCATAAGAGCCAACGTTAGGACAGACTGCCTATGTCACCTCCTGTTTCATAAGGGCCAACTTTAGGACAGACTGCTTTGTCACCTCCTGTATCATAAGGGCCACCTTTAGGACAGACTCTCCATATCAACTCCTGCATTTTAAGGGCCACCTTTAGGAGAGATTGCCTATGTCAGCTCCTGTATCATAAGGGCCACCTTTTGGACAGACAGCCCATGTGAGCTCCTGTATCATAAGGGCCACCTTTTGCACAGACTGTCCATATCAACTACTACATCATAAGTGCCACCTTTAGAACAGACTCCCTATGTCAGCTCCTGTATGATAAGGGCCACCTTTAGGACAGACTGCCCATGTCAGCTCCTGTATCATAAGGGCCACCTTTAGGTCAGACTGCCTATGTCAGCTCCTGTATCATAAGGGCCAGCTTTTGCACAGACTGTACATATCAACTCCTGCATCATAAGGGCCACCTTTTGGACAGACTGCCTATATCAGGTCCTGCATCATAAGGGCCCCCTTTTGGACAGACTACCCATATCAGCTCCTGCATCATCAGGGCCACCTTTTGGACTTCCTGCCTATGTCAGCTCCTGCATCATAATGGCCACCTTTAGGAGAGACTGCCTATGTCAGCTCCTGCATCATCAGGGCCACCTTTAGTACAGACTACCTATGTCAGCTCCTGCATCATTAGGGCCACCTTTAGGACAGACTGCCTATGTCAGCTCCTGTATCATAAGGGCCACCTTTAGGACAGACTGCCTATCTCAGCTCCTGTATCTTAAGGGCTACCTTTACGACAGACTGCCTATGTCAGCTCCTGTATCATAAGGGCCACCTTTTGCACAGACTGTCCATATCAAATCCTGTATCATCAGAGCGTCCTTTTGCGCAGACTGTCCATATCAACTGCTACATCATAAGGGCGACCTTTAGGACAGACTGCCTATGTCAGCTCCTGTATCATAAGGGCCACCTTTAGGACACACTGCCTATGTCAGCTCCTGTATCATTCGGGCCACCTTTAGGACAGACTGCCTATGTCAGCTCCTGTATCATAAGGGCCTCTTTTAGGACAGACTGCCTATGTCAGCTCCTGTATCATAAGGGCCACCTTTAGGACAGTCTGTCCATATCAACTCCTGTATCATGAGGGCCACCTTTTGGACAGACTGCCCATGTGAGCTTTTGTATCTTAAGTTCCACCTTTAGGACAGACTGCCTATGTCAGCTCCTGTATCATAAGGGCCACATTTAGGACAGACTGCGTATGTCAGCTCCTGTATCATAAGGGCCACCTTTAGGACAGACTGTCCATATCAACTCCTGTATCGTAAGGGCCACGTTTAGGGCAGTCTGACCATATCAACTCCTGAATCATAAGGGCCACCTTTTGGACAGACTGCCTATGTGAGCTTCTGTATCTTAAGGTCCACCTTTAGGACAGACTGCCTATGTCAGCTCCTGTATCATAAGAGCCAACGTTAGGACAGACTGCCTATGTCACCTCCTGTTTCATAAGGGCCAACTTTAGGACAGACTGCTTTGTCACCTCCTGTATCATAAGGGCCACCTTTAGGACAGACTCTCCATATCAACTCCTGCATTTTAAGGGCCACCTTTAGGAGAGATTGCCTATGTCAGCTCCTGTATCATAAGGGCCACCTTTTGGACAGACAGCCCATGTGAGCTCCTGTATCATAAGGGCCACCTTTTGCACAGACTGTCCATATCAACTACTACATCATAAGTGCCACCTTTAGAACAGACTCCCTATGTCAGCTCCTGTATGATAAGGGCCACCTTTAGGACAGACTGCCCATGTCAGCTCCTGTATCATAAGGGCCACCTTTAGGTCAGACTGCCTATGTCAGCTCCTGTATCATAAGGGCCAGCTTTTGCACAGACTGTACATATCAACTCCTGCATCATAAGGGCCACCTTTTGGACAGACTGCCTATATCAGGTCCTGCATCATAAGGGCCCCCTTTTGGACAGACTACCCATATCAGCTCCTGCATCATCAGGGCCACCTTTTGGACTTCCTGCCTATGTCAGCTCCTGCATCATAATGGCCACCTTTAGGAGAGACTGCCTATGTCAGCTCCTGCATCATCAGGGCCACCTTTAGTACAGACTACCTATGTCAGCTCCTGCATCATTAGGGCCACCTTTAGGACAGACCGCCTATGTCACCTCCTGTATCATTCGGGGCACCTTTCGGACAGACTGCCTATGTCAGCTCCCGTATCATAAGGGCCACTTTTAGGACAGACTGCCTATGTCAGCTCCTGTATCATTCTTGCCATCTTTAGGACAGACGGCCTATGTCAGCTCCTCTATCATAAGGACCACCTTTTGCACAGACTTTCCATATGAACCCCTGTATCATAAGGCCCACCTTTTGCACAGACTCTCCATATCTACTCCTGCATCAGAAGGGCCACCTTTTGGACAGACTGCCTATGTCAGCTCCTGTATCATAAGGGCCACCTTTAGGACAGACTGCTATGTCAGCTCCTGTATCATAAGGGCCACCTTTTGCACAGTCCATATCAACTCCTGCATCATAAGGGCCACCTTTAGGATAGACTGCCTATGTCATCTCCTGTATCATAAGGGCCACCTTTTGCACAGACTGTCCATATCAACCCCTGTATCATAAGGGCCACCTTTTGCACAGACTCTCCATATCAACTCCTGCATCATAAGGGCCGCCTTTTGGACAGACTGCCTATGTCAGCTCCTGTATCATACGGGCCACCTTTAGGACAGACTCTCCATATCAACTCCAGCATCATAAGGGCCACCTTTTGGACAGACTGCCCAGGTGAGCTCCTGTATCTTAAGAGCCACCTTTACGACAGACTGCCTATGTCAGCTCCTGTATCATAAGGGCCACCTTTTTCACAGACTGTCTATATCAAATCCTGTATCATCAGAGCCTCCTTCTGCGCAGACTGTCCATATCAACTGCTACATCATAAGGGCCACCTTTAGGACAGACTGCCTATGTCAGCTCCTGTATCATAAGGGCCACCTTTAGGACACACTGCCTATGTCAGCTCCTGTATCATTCGGGCCACCTTTAGGACAGACTGCCTATGTCAGCTCCTGTATCATAAGGGCCTCTTTTAGGACAGACTGCCTATGTCAGCTCCTGTATCATAAGGGCCACCTTTAGGAAATTCTGTCCATATCAACTCCTTTATCATAAGGGCCACCTTTTGGACAGACTGCCCATGTGAGCTTTTGTATCTTAAGTTCCACCTTTTGGACTGCCTATGTCAGCTCCTGTATCATAAGGGCCACCTTTAGGACACATTGCCTATGTCAGCTCCTTTATCATTCGGGCCACCTTTAGGACAGACTGCCTATGTCAGCTCCTGTATCATAAGGGCCTCTTTTAGGACAGACTGCCTATGTCAGCTCCTGCATCATAACGGCGACCTTTTGGACACACTGCCCATGTCAGCTCCTCCATCATCAGGGCCACCTTTTGGACAGACTGCCCATGTGAGCTCCTGCATCATAAGGAGCACTTTTAGGACAGACTGCCCATGTCAGCTCCTGTATCATAAGGGCTACTTTTTGGACAGACTACCCATGTCAGCTCCTGCATCATAAGGGCCAACTTTTGGACAGACTGCCCATATGAGCTCCTGCATCATAAGGGCCACCTTTTGGACAGACTCCCCATGTCAGCTCCTGCATCATAAGGGCTACCTTTTGGACAGACTGCCCATGTTAGCTCCTGCATCATAAGGGCCACCTTTAGGACAGACTGCCCATATCAGCTCCTGCATCATAAGGGCCACCTTTAGAACAGACTGTCCATATCAACTACTGTATCATAAGGGCCACCTTTAGGACAGACTGCCTATGTGAGCTCCTGCATTATAAGGGCCACCTTTAGGACAGACTGCCCATGTCAGCTCCTGTATCATAAGGGCCACCATTTGCACAGACTGTCCAGATCAACTCATGTATCATAAGGGCCACCTTTTGGACAGACTGCCTATGTCAGCTCCTGTATCATAAGCGCCATCTTTAGGACAGACTGCCCATGTCAGCTTCTGCATCATGAGGGCCACCTTTTGGACAGACTGCCTATGTCAGCTTCTGCATCGTAACGGCGACCTTTTGGACAGACTGCCCATGTCAGCTCCTGCTTCATTAAGGCCACCTTTTACACAGACTGCCCATGTGAGCACCTGCATTATAAGGGCCACCATTTGCACGGACTGCCCATATCAACTCCTGTATCATAAAGACCAACTCTTGCACAGACTGCATATGTCAGCTCCTGCATCGTAACGGCGACCTTTTGGACAGACTGCCTATGTCAGCTCCTGCATCGTAACGGCGACCTTTTGGACAAACTGCCTATGTCAGCTCCTGCTTCATTAGGGCCACCTTTTGGACAGACTGCCCATGTGAGCTCCTGCATCATACGGAGCTCTTTTAGGACAGACTGCCTATGTCAGCTCCTGTATCATAAGCGCCATCTTTAGGACAGACTGCCTATGTCAGCTCCTGCATCATGATTGCCAACTTTAGGTGAGACTGTCCATATCAACTCCTGTATAATAAGGGCCAACTTTAGGACTGACTGCCTATGTCAGCTCCTGCATCCTAACGGCCACCTTCAGGACAGACTGCCCATGTCAGCTTCTGCATCATGAGGGCCAACTTTAGGTGAGACTGTCCATATCAACTACTGTATCTTAAGGGCCACCTTTTGCACAGACTGTCCATGTCAACTCCTACATCATGAGGGCCACCTTTAGGACAGACTGCCTCTGTCACCTCCTGTATCATAAGGGCCACCTTTGGGACAGACTGTCCATATCAACTCCTGTATCATAAGGGCCACCTTAAGGACAGACTGTCCATATCAACTCCTATATCATAAGGGCCACCTTTAGGACAGACTGTCCATATCAACTCCTACATCATAAGGGCCACCTTTAGGACAGACTGTCCATATCAACTCCTACATCATAAGGGCCACCTTTAGGACAGACTGTCCATATCAACTCCTACATCATAAGGGCCACCTTTAGGACAGACTGTCCATATCAACTCCTATATCATAAGGGCCACCTTTAGGACAGATTGTCCATATCAACTCCTGTATCATAAGGGCCACCTTTAGGACAGACTTTCCATATCAACTCCTGTATCATAAGGGCCACCTTAAGGACAGAATCTCCATATCAACTCCTACATCATTCGGGCCACCTTTTTGACAGACTGCCTATGTCAGCTCCTGTATCATAAGGGCGACCTTTAGGACAGACTGCCTATGTCAGCTCCTGTATCATAAGGGCCACCTTTAGGACAGACTGCCTATGTCAGCTCCTGTATCATAAGGGCCACCTTTTGCACAGTCCATATCAACTCCTGCATCATAAGGGCCACCTTTAGGATAGACTGCCTATGTCATCTCCTGTATCATAAGGGCCACATTTTGCACAGACTGTCCATATCAACCCCTGTATCATAAGGGCCACCTTTTGCACAGACTCTCCATATCAACTCCTACATCATAAGGGCCACCTTTAGGACAGATTGCCTATGTCAGCTCCTGTATCATAAGGGCCACCTTTAGGACAGACTGCCTATGTCAGCTCCTGTATCATAAGGGCCACCTTTTGCACAGTCCATATCAACTCCTGCATCATAAGGGCCACCTTTAGGATAGACTGCCTATGTCATCTCCTGTATCATAAGGGCCACCTTTTGCACAGACTGTCCATATCAACCCCTGTATCATAAGGGCCACCTTTTGCACAGACTCTCCATATCAACTCTTGCATCATAAGGGCCACCTTTTGGACAGACTGCCTATATCAGCTCCTGTATCATAAGGGCCACCTTTAGGACAGACTGCCTATGTCAGCTCCTGTATCATAAGGGCCACCTTTAGGACAGACTGCCTATCTCAGCTCCTGTATCTTAAGGGCTACCTTTACGACAGACTGCCTATGTCAGCTCCTGTATCATAAGGGCCACCTTTTGCACAGACTGTCCATATCAAATCCTGTATCATCAGAGCGTCCTTTTGCGCAGACTGTCCATATCAACTGCTACATCATAAGGGCGACCTTTAGGACAGACTGCCTATGTCAGCTCCTGTATCATAAGGGCCACCTTTAGGACACACTGCCTATGTCAGCTCCTGTATCATTCGGGCCACCTTTAGGACAGACTGCCTATGTCAGCTCCTGTATCATAAGGGCCACCTTTAGGACAGTCTGTCCATATCAACTCCTGTATCATGAGGGCCACCTTTTGGACAGACTGCCCATGTGAGTTTTTGTATCTTAAGTTCCACCTTTAGGACAGACTGCCTATGTCAGCTCCTGTATCATAAGGGCCACCTTTAGGACAGACTGTCCATATCAACTCCTGTATCGTAAGGGCCACGTTTAGGGCAGTCTGACCATATCAACTCCTGAATCATAAGGGCCACCTTTTGGACAGACTGCCTATGTGAGCTTCTGTATCTTAAGGTCCACCTTTAGGACAGACTGCCTATGTCAGCTCCTGTATCATAAGAGCCAACGTTAGGACAGACTGCCTATGTCACCTCCTGTTTCATAAGGGCCAACTTTAGGACAGACTGCTTTGTCACCTCCTGTATCATAAGGGCCACCTTTAGGACAGACTCTCCATATCAACTCCTGCATTTTAAGGGCCACCTTTAGGAGAGATTGCCTATGTCAGCTCCTGTATCATAAGGGCCACCTTTAGGACAGACTGTCCATATCAACTCCTGTATCATGAGGGCAACCTTTAGGACAGACTCTCCATATCAACTCCTACATCATAAGGGCCACCTTTAGGACAGACTGTCCATATCAACTCCTGTATCATAAGGGCCACCTATAGAACAGACTCTCCATATCAACTCCTACAACATAAGGGCCAACTTTAGGACAGACTGCCTATGTCAGCTCCTGTATCATACGGGCCACCTTTACGACAGACTGCCTATGTCAGCTCCTGTATCGTAAGGGCCACCTTTACGACAGACTGCCTATGTCAGCTCCTGTATCATAAGGGCCACCTTTAGGACAGACTGTCCATACCAACTCCTGTATCATAAGGGCCACCTTTAGGACAGACTGTCCACATCAACTCCTGTATCATAATGGCCACCTTTAGGACTGTCTGTCCATATCAACTCCTGTATCATAAGGGCCACCTTTAGGACAGACTCTCCATATCAACTCTTGCATCATAAGGGCCACCTTTTGGACAGACTGCCTATATCAGCTCCTGTATCATAAGGGCCACCTTTAGGACAGACTGCCTATGTCAGCTCCTGTATCATAAGGGCCACCTTTAGGACAGACTGCCTATCTCAGCTCCTGTATCTTAAGGGCTACCTTTACGACAGACTGCCTATGTCAGCTCCTGTATCATAAGGGCCACCTTTTGCACAGACTGTCCATATCAAATCCTGTATCATCAGAGCGTCCTTTTGCGCAGACTGTCCATATCAACTGCTACATCATAAGGGCGACCTTTAGGACAGACTGCCTATGTCAGCTCCTGTATCATAAGGGCCACCTTTAGGACACACTGCCTATGTCAGCTCCTGTATCATTCGGGCCACCTTTAGGACAGACTGCCTATGTCAGCTCCTGTATCATAAGGGCCACCTTTAGGACAGTCTGTCCATATCAACTCCTGTATCATGAGGGCCACCTTTTGGACAGACTGCCCATGTGAGCTTTTGTATCTTAAGTTCCACCTTTAGGACAGACTGCCTATGTCAGCTCCTGTATCATAAGGGCCACCTTTAGGACAGACTGTCCATATCAACTCCTGTATCGTAAGGGCCACGTTTAGGGCAGTCTGACCATATCAACTCCTGAATCATAAGGGCCACCTTTTGGACAGACTGCCTATGTGAGCTTCTGTATCTTAAGGTCCACCTTTAGGACAGACTGCCTATGTCAGCTCCTGTATCATAAGAGCCAACGTTAGGACAGACTGCCTATGTCACCTCCTGTTTCATAAGGGCCAACTTTAGGACAGACTGCTTTGTCACCTCCTGTATCATAAGGGCCACCTTTAGGACAGACTCTCCATATCAACTCCTGCATTTTAAGGGCCACCTTTAGGAGAGATTGCCTATGTCAGCTCCTGTATCATAAGGGCCACCTTTAGGACAGACTGTCCATATCAACTCCTGTATCATGAGGGCAACCTTTAGGACAGACTCTCCATATCAACTCCTACATCATAAGGGCCACCTTTAGGACAGACTGTCCATATCAACTCCTGTATCATAAGGGCCACCTATAGAACAGACTCTCCATATCAACTCCTACAACATAAGGGCCAACTTTAGGACAGACTGCCTATGTCAGCTCCTGTATCATACGGGCCACCTTTACGACAGACTGCCTATGTCAGCTCCTGTATCGTAAGGGCCACCTTTACGACAGACTGCCTATGTCAGCTCCTGTATCATAAGGGCCACCTTTAGGACAGACTGTCCATACCAACTCCTGTATCATAAGGGCCACCTTTAGGACAGACTGTCCACATCAACTCCTGTATCATAATGGCCACCTTTAGGACTGTCTGTCCATATCAACTCCTGTATCATAAGGGCCACCTTTAGGACAGACTCTCCATATCAACTCCTACATCATAAGGGCCACCTTTAGGACAGATTGCCTATGTCAGCTCCTGTATCATAAGGGCCACCTTTAGGACAGACTGCCTATGTCAGCTCCTGTATCATAAGGGCTACCTTTAGGACAGACTGCCTATGTCAGCTCCTGTATCATAAGGGCCACCTTTTGCACAGTCCATATCAACTCCTGCATCATAAGGGCCACCTTTAGGATAGACTGCCTATGTCATCTCCTGTATCATAAGGGCCACCTTTTGCACAGACTGTCCATATCAACCCCTGTATCATAAGGGCCACCTTTTGCACAGACTCTCCATATCAACTCCTACATCATAAGGGCCACCTTTAGGACAGATTGCCTATGTCAGCTCCTGTATCATAAGGGCCACCTTTAGGACAGACTGCCTATGTCAGCTCCTGTATCATAAGGGCCACCTTTTGCACAGTCCATATCAACTCCTGCATCATAAGGGCCACCTTTAGGATAGACTGCCTATGTCATCTCCTGTATCATAAGGGCCACCTTTTGCACAGACTGTCCATTTCAACCCCTGTATCATAAGGGCCACCTTTTGCACAGACTCTCCATATCAACTCTTGCATCATAAGGGCCACCTTTTGGACAGACTGCCTATATCAGCTCCTGTATCATAAGGGCCACCTTTAGGACAGACTGCCTATGTCAGCTCCTGTATCATAAGGGCCACCTTTAGGACAGACTGCCTATCTCAGCTCCTGTATCTTAAGGGCCACCTTTACGACAGACTGCCTATGTCAGCTCCTGTATCATAAGGGCCACCTTTTGCACTGACTGTCCATATCAAATCCTGTATCATCAGAGCGTCCTTTTGCGCAGACTGTCCATATCAACTGCTACATCATAAGGGCGACCTTTAGGACAGACTGCCTATGTCAGCTCCTGTATCATAAGGGCCACCTTTAGGACACACTGCCTATGTCAGCTCCTGTATCATTCGGGCCACCTTTAGGACAGACTGCCTATGTCAGCTCCTGTATCATAAGGGCCTCTTTTAGGACAGACTGCCTATGTCAGCTCCTGTATCATAAGGGCCACCTTTAGGACAGTCTGTCCATATCAACTCCTGTATCATGAGGGCCACCTTTTGGACAGACTGCCCATGTGAGCTCCTGTATCATAAGGGCCACATTTAGGACAGACTGCGTATGTCAGCTCCTGTATCATAAGGGCCTCTTTTAGGACAGACTGCCTATGTCAGCTCCTGTATCATAAGGGCCTCTTTTAGGACAGACTGCCTATGTCAGCTCCTGTATCATAAGGGCGACCTTTAGGACAGACTGCCTATGTCAGCTCCTGTATCATAAGGGCCACCTTTAGGACACACTGCCTATGTCAGCTCCTGTATCATTCGGGCCACCTTTAGGACAGACTGCCTATGTCAGCTCCTGTATCATAAGGGCCTCTTTTAGGACAGACTGCCTATGTCAGCTCCTGTATCATAAGGGCCACCTTTAGGACAGTCTGTCCATATCAACTCCTGTATCTTAAGTTCCACCTTTAGGACAGACTGCCTATGTCAGCTCCTGTATCATAAGGGCGACATTTAGGACAGACTGCGTATGTCAGCTCCTGTATCATAAGGGCCACCTTTAGGACAGACTGTCCATATCAACTCCTGTATCGTAAGGGCCACGTTTAGGGCAGTCTGACCATATCAACTCCTGTATCATAAGGGCCACCTTTTGGACAGACTGCCTATGTGAGCTTCTGTATCTTAAGGTCCACCTTTAGGACAGACTGCCTATGTCAGCTCCTGTATCATAAGAGCCAACGTTAGGACAGACTGCCTATGTCACCTCCTGTTTCATAAGGGCCAACTTTAGGACAGACTGCTTTGTCACCTCCTGTATCATAAGGGCCACCTTTAGGACAGACTCTCCATATCAACTCCTGCATTTTAAGGGCCACCTTTAGGAGAGATTGCCTATGTCAGCTCCTGTATCATAAGGGCCACCTTTTGGACAGACAGCCCATGTGAGCTCCTGTATCATAAGGGCCACCTTTTGCACAGACTGTCCATATCAACTACTACATCATAAGTGCCACCTTTAGAACAGACTCCCTATGTCAGCTCCTGTATGATAAGGGCCACCTTTAGGAGAGACTGCCCATGTCAGCTCCTGTATCATAAGGGCCACCTTTAGGTCAGACTGCCTATGTCAGCTCCTGTATCATAAGGGCCAGCTTTTGCACAGACTGTACATATCAACTCCTGCATCATAAGGGCCACCTTTTGGACAGACTGCCTATATCAGGTCCTGCATCATAAGGGCCCCCTTTTGGACAGACTACCCATATCAGCTCCTGCATCATCAGGGCCACCTTTTGGACTTCCTGCCTATGTCAGCTCCTGCATCATAATGGCCACCTTTAGGAGAGACTGCCTATGTCAGCTCCTGCATCATCAGGGCCACCTTTAGTACAGACTACCTATGTCAGCTCCTGCATCATTAGGGCCACCTTTAGGACAGACCGCCTATGTCACCTCCTGTATCATTCGGGGCACCTTTCGGACAGACTGCCTATGTCAGCTCCCGTATCATAAGGGCCACTTTTAGGACAGACTGCCTATGTCAGCTCCTGTATCATTCTTGCCATCTTTAGGACAGACGGCCTATGTCAGCTCCTCTATCATAAGGGCCACCTTTTGCACAGACTGTCCATATGAACCCCTGTATCATAAGGCCCACCTTTTGCACAGACTCTCCATATCTACTCCTGCATCATAAGGGCCACCTTTTGGACAGACTGCCTATGTCAGCTCCTGTATCATAAGGGCCACCTTTAGGACAGACTGCTATGTCAGCTCCTGTATCATAAGGGCCACCTTTTGCACAGTCCATATCAACTCCTGCATCATAAGGGCCACCTTTAGGATAGACTGCCTATGTCATCTCCTGTATCATAAGGGCCACCTTTTGCACAGACTGTCCATATCAACCCCTGTATCATAAGGGCCACCTTTTGCACAGAGTCTCCATATCAACTCCTGCATCATAAGGGCCGCCTTTTGGACAGACTGCCTATGTCAGCTCCTGTATCATAAGGGCCACCTTTAGGACAGACTGCCTATGTCAGCTCCTGTATCATAAGGGCTACCTTTAGGACAGACTGCCTATGTCAGCTCCTGTATCATACGGGCCACCTTTCGGACAGACTCTCCATATCAACTCCTGCATCATAAGGGCCACCTTTTGGACAGACTGCCCAGGTGAGCTCCTGTATCTTAAGGGCCACCTTTACGACAGACTGCCTATGTCAGCTCCTGTATCATAAGGGCCACCTTTTTCACAGACTGTCCATATCAAATCCTGTATCATCAGAGCCTCCTTCTGCGCAGACTGTCCATATCAACTGCTACATCATAAGGGCCACCTTTAGGACAGACTGCCTATGTCAGCTCCTGTATCATAAGGGCCACCTTTAGGACAGACTGCCTATGTCAGCTCCTGTATCATAAGGGCTACCTTTAGGACAGACTGCCTATGTCAGCTCCTGTATCATAAGGGCCACCTTTTGCACAGTCCATATCAACTCCTGCATCATAAGCGCCACCTTTAGGATAGACTGCCTATGTCATCTCCTGTATCATAAGGGCCACCTTTTGCACAGACTGTCCATATCAACCCCTGTATCATAAGGGCCACCTTTTGCACAGACTCTCCATATCAACTCCTACATCATAAGGGCCACCTTTAGGACAGATTGCCTATGTCAGCTCCTGTATCATAAGGGCCACCTTTAGGACAGACTGCCTATGTCAGCTCCTGTATCATAAGGGCCACCTTTTGCACAGTCCATATCAACTCCTGCATCATAAGGGCCACCTTTAGGATAGACTGCCTATGTCATCTCCTGTATCATAAGGGCCACCTTTTGCACAGACTCTCCATATCAACCCCTATATCATAAGGGCCACCTTTTGCACAGACTCTCCATATCAACTCTTGCATCATAAGGGCCACCTTTTGGACAGACTGCCTATATCAGCTCCTGTATCATAAGGGCCACCTTTAGGACAGACTGCCTATGTCAGCTCCTGTATCATAAGGGCCACCTTTAGGACAGACTGCCTATCTCAGCTCCTGTATCTTAAGGGCTACCTTTACGACAGACTGCCTATGTCAGCTCCTGTATCATAAGGGCCACCTTTTGCACAGACTGTCCATATCAAATCCTGTATCATCAGAGCGTCCTTTTGCGCAGACTGTCCATATCAACTGCTACATCATAAGGGCGACCTTTAGGACAGACTGCCTATGTCAGCTCCTGTATCATTCGGGCCACCTTTAGGACAGACTGCCTATGTCAGCTCCTGTATCATAAGGGCCACCTTTAGGACACACTGCCTATGTCAGCTCCTGTATCATTCGGGCCACCTTTAGGACAGACTGGCTATGTCAGCTCCTGTATCATAAGGGCCTCTTTTAGGACAGACTGCCTATGTCAGCTCCTGTATCATAAGGGCCACCTTTAGGACAGTCTGTCCATATCAACTCCTGTATCATGAGGGCCACCTTTTGGACAGACTGCCCATGTGAGCTTTTGTATCTTAAGTTCCACCTTTAGGACAGACTGCCTATGTCAGCTCCTGTATCATAAGGGCCACCTTTAGGACAGACTGTCCATATCAACTCCTGTATCGTAAGGGCCACGTTTAGGGCAGTCTGACCATATCAACTCCTGAATCATAAGGGCCACCTTTTGGACAGACTGCCTATGTGAGCTTCTGTATCTTAAGGTCCACCTTTAGGACAGACTGCCTATGTCAGCTCCTGTATCATAAGAGCCAACGTTAGGACAGACTGCCTATGTCACCTCCTGTTTCATAAGGGCCAACTTTAGGACAGACTGCTTTGTCACCTCCTGTATCATAAGGGCCACCTTTAGGACAGACTCTCCATATCAACTCCTGCATTTTAAGGGCCACCTTTAGGAGAGATTGCCTATGTCAGCTCCTGTATCATAAGGGCCACCTTTTGGACAGACAGCCCATGTGAGCTCCTGTATCATAAGGGCCACCTTTTGCACAGACTGTCCATATCAACTACTACATCATAAGTGCCACCTTTAGAACAGACTCCCTATGTCAGCTCCTGTATCATAAGGGCCACCTTTAGGTCAGACTGCCTATGTCAGCTCCTGTATCATAAGGGCCAGCTTTTGCACAGACTGTACATATCAACTCCTGCATCATAAGGGCCACCTTTTGGACAGACTGCCTATATCAGGTCCTGCATCATAAGGGCCCCCTTTTGGACAGACTACCCATATCAGCTCCTGCATCATCAGGGCCACCTTTTGGACTTCCTGCCTATGTCAGCTCCTGCATCATAATGGCCACCTTTAGGAGAGACTGCCTATGTCAGCTCCTGCATCATCAGGGCCACCTTTAGTACAGACTACCTATGTCAGCTCCTGCATCATTAGGGCCACCTTTAGGACAGACTGCCTATGTCAGCTCCTGTATCATAAGGGCCACCTTTAGGACAGACTGCCTATCTCAGCTCCTGTATCTTAAGGGCTACCTTTACGACAGACTGCCTATGTCAGCTCCTGTATCATAAGGGCCACCTTTTGCACAGACTGTCCATATCAAATCCTGTATCATCAGAGCGTCCTTTTGCGCAGACTGTCCATATCAACTGCTACATCATAAGGGCGACCTTTAGGACAGACTGCCTATGTCAGCTCCTGTATCATAAGGGCCACCTTTAGGACACACTGCCTATGTCAGCTCCTGTATCATTCGGGCCACCTTTAGGACAGACTGCCTATGTCAGCTCCTGTATCATAAGGGCCTCTTTTAGGACAGACTGCCTATGTCAGCTCCTGTATCATAAGGGCCACCTTTAGGACACACTGCCTATGTTAGCTCCTGTATCATTCGGGCCACCTTTAGGACAGACTGCCTATGTCAGCTCCTGTATCATAAGGGCCTCTTTTAGGACAGACTGCCTATGTCAGCTCCTGTATCATAAGGGCCAACTTTAGGACAGTCTGTCCATATCAACTCCTGTATCATGAGGGCCACCTTTTGGACAGACTGCCCATGTGAGCTTTTGTATCTTAAGTTCCACCTTTAGGACAGACTGCCTATGTCAGCTCCTGTATCATAAGGGCCACATTTAGGACAGACTGCGTATGTCAGCTCCTGTATCATAAGGGCCACCTTTAGGACAGACTGTCCATATCAACTCCTGTATCGTAAGGGCCACATTTAGGGCAGTCTGACCATATCAACTCCTGAATCATAAGGGCCACCTTTTGGACAGACTGCCTATGTGAGCTTCTGTATCTTAAGGTCCACCTTTAGGACAGACTGCCTATGTCAGCTCCTGTATCATAAGAGCCAACGTTAGGACAGACTGCCTATGTCACCTCCTGTTTCATAAGGGCCAACTTTAGGACAGACTGCTTTGTCACCTCCTGTATCATAAGGGCCACCTTTAGGACAGACTCTCCATATCAACTCCTGCATTTTAAGGGCCACCTTTAGGAGAGATTGCCTATGTCAGCTCCTGTATCATAAGGGCCACCTTTTGGACAGACAGCCCATGTGAGCTCCTGTATCATAAGGGCCACCTTTTGCACAGACTGTCCATATCAACTACTACATCATAAGTGCCACCTTTAGAACAGACTCCCTATGTCAGCTCCTGTATGATAAGGGCCACCTTTAGGACAGACTGCCCATGTCAGCTCCTGTATCATAAGGGCCACCTTTAGGTCAGACTGCCTATGTCAGCTCCTGTATCATAAGGGCCAGCTTTTGCACAGACTGTACATATCAACTCCTGCATCATAAGGGCCACCTTTTGGACAGACTGCCTATATCAGGTCCTGCATCATAAGGGCCCCCTTTTGGACAGACTACCCATATCAGCTCCTGCATCATCAGGGCCACCTTTTGGACTTCCTGCCTATGTCAGCTCCTGCATCATAATGGCCACCTTTAGGAGAGACTGCCTATGTCAGCTCCTGCATCATCAGGGCCACCTTTAGTACAGACTGCCTATGTCAGCTCCTGTATCATAAGGGCTACCTTTAGGACAGACTGCCTATGTCAGCTCCTGTATCATAAGGGCCACCTTTTGCACAGTCCATATCAACTCCTGCATCATAAGCGCCACCTTTAGGATAGACTGCCTATGTCATCTCCTGTATCATAAGGGCCACCTTTTGCACAGACTGTCCATATCAACCCCTGTATCATAAGGGCCACCTTTTGCACAGACTCTCCATATCAACTCCTACATCATAAGGGCCACCTTTAGGACAGATTGCCTATGTCAGCTCCTGTATCATAAGGGCCACCTTTAGGACAGACTGCCTATGTCAGCTCCTGTATCATAAGGGCCACCTTTTTCACAGACTGTCCATATCAAATCCTGTATCATCAGAGCCTCCTTCTGCGCAGACTGTCCATATCAACTGCTACATCATAAGGGCCACCTTTAGGAGAGACTGCCTATGTCAGCTCCTGTATCATAAGGGCCACCTTTAGGACAGACTGCCTATGTCAGCTCCTGTATCATAAGGGCTACCTTTAGGACAGACTGCCTATGTCAGCTCCTGTATCATAAGGGCCACCTTTTGCACAGTCCATATCAACTCCTGCATCATAAGCGCCACCTTTAGGATAGACTGCCTATGTCATCTCCTGTATCATAAGGGCCACCTTTTGCACAGACTGTCCATATCAACCCCTGTATCATAAGGGCCACCTTTTGCACAGACTCTCCATATCAACTCCTACATCATAAGGGCCACCTTTAGGACAGATTGCCTATGTCAGCTCCTGTATCATAAGGGCCACCTTTAGGACAGACTGCCTATGTCAGCTCCTGTATCATAAGGGCCACCTTTTGCACAGTCCATATCAACTCCTGCATCATAAGGGCCACCTTTAGGATAGACTGCCTATGTCATCTCCTGTATCATAAGGGCCACCTTTTGCACAGACTCTCCATATCAACCCCTATATCATAAGGGCCACCTTTTGCACAGACTCTCCATATCAACTCTTGCATCATAAGGGCCACCTTTTGAACAGACTGCCTATATCAGCTCCTGTATCATAAGGGCCACCTTTAGGACAGACTGCCTATGTCAGCTCCTGTATCATAAGGGCCACCTTTAGGACAGACTGCCTATCTCAGCTCCTGTATCTTAAGGGCTACCTTTACGACAGACTGCCTATGTCAGCTCCTGTATCATAAGGGCCACCTTTTGCACAGACTGTCCATATCAAATCCTGTATCATCAGAGCGTCCTTTTGCGCAGACTGTCCATATCAACTGCTACATCATAAGGGCGACCTTTAGGACAGACTGCCTATGTCAGCTCCTGTATCATTCGGGCCACCTTTAGGACAGACTGCCTATGTCAGCTCCTGTATCATAAGGGCCACCTTTAGGACACACTGCCTATGTCAGCTCCTGTATCATTCGGGCCACCTTTAGGACAGACTGCCTATGTCAGCTCCTGTATCATAAGGGCCTCTTTTAGGACAGACTGCCTATGTCAGCTCCTGTATCATAAGGGCCACCTTTAGGACAGTCTGTCCATATCAACTCCTGTATCATGAGGGCCACCTTTTGGACAGACTGCCCATGTGAGCTTTTGTATCTTAAGTTCCACCTTTAGGACAGACTGCCTATGTCAGCTCCTGTATCATAAGGGCCACCTTTAGGACAGACTGTCCATATCAACTCCTGTATCGTAAGGGCCACGTTTAGGGCAGTCTGACCATATCAACTCCTGAATCATAAGGGCCACCTTTTGGACAGACTGCCTATGTGAGCTTCTGTATCTTAAGGTCCACCTTTAGGACAGACTGCCTATGTCAGCTCCTGTATCATAAGAGCCAACGTTAGGACAGACTGCCTATGTCACCTCCTGTTTCATAAGGGCCAACTTTAGGACAGACTGCTTTGTCACCTCCTGTATCATAAGGGCCACCTTTAGGACAGACTCTCCATATCAACTCCTGCATTTTAAGGGCCACCTTTAGGAGAGATTGCCTATGTCAGCTCCTGTATCATAAGGGCCACCTTTTGGACAGACAGCCCATGTGAGCTCCTGTATCATAAGGGCCACCTTTTGCACAGACTGTCCATATCAACTACTACATCATAAGTGCCACCTTTAGGACAGACTGCCCATGTCAGCTCCTGTATCATAAGGGCCACCTTTAGGTCAGACTGCCTATGTCAGCTCCTGTATCATAAGGGCCAGCTTTTGCACAGACTGTACATATCAACTCCTGCATCATAAGGGCCACCTTTTGGACAGACTGCCTATATCAGGTCCTGCATCATAAGGGCCCCCTTTTGGACAGACTACCCATATCAGCTCCTGCATCATCAGGGCCACCTTTTGGACTTCCTGCCTATGTCAGCTCCTGCATCATAATGGCCACCTTTAGGAGAGACTGCCTATGTCAGCTCCTGCATCATCAGGGCCACCTTTAGTACAGACTACCTATGTCAGCTCCTGCATCATTAGGGCCACCTTTAGGACAGACTGCCTATGTCAGCTCCTGTATCATAAGGGCCACCTTTAGGACAGACTGCCTATCTCAGCTCCTGTATCTTAAGGGCTACCTTTACGACAGACTGCCTATGTCAGCTCCTGTATCATAAGGGCCACCTTTTGCACAGACTGTCCATATCAAATCCTGTATCATCAGAGCGTCCTTTTGCGCAGACTGTCCATATCAACTGCTACATCATAAGGGCGACCTTTAGGACAGACTGCCTATGTCAGCTCCTGTATCATAAGGGCCACCTTTAGGACACACTGCCTATGTCAGCTCCTGTATCATTCGGGCCACCTTTAGGACAGACTGCCTATGTCAGCTCCTGTATCATAAGGGCCTCTTTTAGGACAGACTGCCTATGTCAGCTCCTGTATCATAAGGGCCAACTTTAGGACAGTCTGTCCATATCAACTCCTGTATCATGAGGGCCACCTTTTGGACAGACTGCCCATGTGAGCTTTTGTATCTTAAGTTCCACCTTTAGGACAGACTGCCTATGTCAGCTCCTGTATCATAAGGGCCACATTTAGGACAGACTGCGTATGTCAGCTCCTGTATCATAAGGGCCACCTTTAGGACAGACTGTCCATATCAACTCCTGTATCGTAAGGGCCACATTTAGGGCAGTCTGACCATATCAACTCCTGAATCATAAGGGCCACCTTTTGGACAGACTGCCTATGTGAGCTTCTGTATCTTAAGGTCCACCTTTAGGACAGACTGCCTATGTCAGCTCCTGTATCATAAGAGCCAACGTTAGGACAGACTGCCTATGTCACCTCCTGTTTCATAAGGGCCAACTTTAGGACAGACTGCTTTGTCACCTCCTGTATCATAAGGGCCACCTTTAGGACAGACTCTCCATATCAACTCCTGCATTTTAAGGGCCACCTTTAGGAGAGATTGCCTATGTCAGCTCCTGTATCATAAGGGCCACCTTTTGGACAGACAGCCCATGTGAGCTCCTGTATCATAAGGGCCACCTTTTGCACAGACTGTCCATATCAACTACTACATCATAAGTGCCACCTTTAGAACAGACTCCCTATGTCAGCTCCTGTATGATAAGGGCCACCTTTAGGACAGACTGCCCATGTCAGCTCCTGTATCATAAGGGCCACCTTTAGGTCAGACTGCCTATGTCAGCTCCTGTATCATAAGGGCCAGCTTTTGCACAGACTGTACATATCAACTCCTGCATCATAAGGGCCACCTTTTGGACAGACTGCCTATATCAGGTCCTGCATCATAAGGGCCCCCTTTTCGACAGACTACCCATATCAGCTCCTGCATCATCAGGGCCACCTTTTGGACTTCCTGCCTATGTCAGCTCCTGCATCATAATGGCCACCTTTAGGAGAGACTGCCTATGTCAGCTCCTGCATCATCAGGGCCACCTTTAGTACAGACTACCTATGTCAGCTCCTGCATCATTAGGGCCACCTTTAGGACAGACCGCCTATGTCACCTCCTGTATCATTCGGGGCACCTTTCGGACAGACTGCCTATGTCAGCTCCCGTATCATAAGGGCCACTTTTAGGACAGACTGCCTATGTCAGCTCCTGTATCATTCTTGCCATCTTTAGGACAGACGGCCTATGTCAGCTCCTCTATCATAAGGACCACCTTTTGCACAGACTTTCCATATGAACCCCTGTATCATAAGGCCCACCTTTTGCACAGACTCTCCATATCTACTCCTGCATCAGAAGGGCCACCTTTTGGACAGACTGCCTATGTCAGCTCCTGTATCATAAGGGCCACCTTTAGGACAGACTGCTATGTCAGCTCCTGTATCATAAGGGCCACCTTTTGCACAGTCCATATCAACTCCTGCATCATAAGGGCCACCTTTAGGATAGACTGCCTATGTCATCTCCTGTATCATAAGGGCCACCTTTTGCACAGACTGTCCATATCAACCCCTGTATCATAAGGGCCACCTTTTGCACAGACTCTCCATATCAACTCCTGCATCATAAGGGCCGCCTTTTGGACAGACTGCCTATGTCAGCTCCTGTATCATACGGGCCACCTTTAGGACAGACTCTCCATATCAACTCCAGCATCATAAGGGCCACCTTTTGGACAGACTGCCCAGGTGAGCTCCTGTATCTTAAGAGCCACCTTTACGACAGACTGCCTATGTCAGCTCCTGTATCATAAGGGCCACCTTTTTCACAGACTGTCTATATCAAATCCTGTATCATCAGAGCCTCCTTCTGCGCAGACTGTCCATATCAACTGCTACATCATAAGGGCCAACTTTAGGACAGACTGCCTATGTCAGCTCCTGTATCATAAGGGCCACCTTTAGGACACACTGCCTATGTCAGCTCCTGTATCATTCGGGCCACCTTTAGGACAGACTGCCTATGTCAGCTCCTGTATCATAAGGGCCTCTTTTAGGACAGACTGCCTATGTCAGCTCCTGTATCATAAGGGCCACCTTTAGGAAATTCTGTCCATATCAACTCCTTTATCATGAGGGCCACCTTTTGGACAGACTGCCCATGTGAGCTTTTGTATCTTAAGTTCCACCTTTTGGACTGCCTATGTCAGCTCCTGTATCATAAGGGCCACCTTTAGGACACATTGCCTATGTCAGCTCCTTTATCATTCGGGCCACCTTTAGGACAGACTGCCTATGTCAGCTCCTGTATCATAAGGGCCTCTTTTAGGACAGACTGCCTATGTCAGCTCCTGCATCATAACGGCGACCTTTTGGACACACTGCCCATGTCAGCTCCTCCATCATCAGGGCCACCTTTTGGACAGACTGCCCATGTGAGCTCCTGCATCATAAGGAGCACTTTTAGGACAGACTGCCCATGTCAGCTCCTGTATCATAAGGGCTACTTTTTGGACAGACTACCCATGTCAGCTCCTGCATCATAAGGGCCAACTTTTGGACAGACTGCCCATATGAGCTCCTGCATCATAAGGGCCACCTTTTGGACAGACTCCCCATGTCAGCTCCTGCATCATAAGGGCTACCTTTTGGACAGACTGCCCATGTTAGCTCCTGCATCATAAGGGCCACCTTTAGGACAGACTGCCCATATCAGCTCCTGCATCATAAGGGCCACCTTTAGAACAGACTGTCCATATCAACTACTGTATCATAAGGGCCACCTTTAGGACAGACTGCCTATGTGAGCTCCTGCATTATAAGGGCCACCTTTAGGACAGACTGCCCATGTCAGCTCCTGTATCATAAGGGCCACCACTTGCACAGACTGTCCAGATCAACTCATGTATCATAAGGGCCACCTTTTGGACAGACTGCCTATGTCAGCTCCTGTATCATAAGCGCCATCTTTAGGACAGACTGCCCATGTCAGCTTCTGCATCATGAGGGCCACCTTTTGGACAGACTGCCTATGTCAGCTTCTGCATCGTAACGGCGACCTTTTGGACAGACTGCCCATGTCAGCTCCTGCTTCATTAAGGCCACCTTTTACACAGACTGCCCATGTGAGCACCTGCATTATAAGGGCCACCATTTGCACGGACTGCCCATATCAACTCCTGTATCATAAAGACCAACTCTTGCACAGACTGCATATGTCAGCTCCTGCATCGTAACGGCGACCTTTTGGACAGACTGCCTATGTCAGCTCCTGCATCGTAACGGCGACCTTTTGGACAGACTGCCTATGTCAGCTCCTGCTTCATTAGGGCCACCTTTTGGACAGACTGCCCATGTGAGCTCCTGCATCATACGGAGCTCTTTTAGGACAGACTGCCTATGTCAGCTCCTGTATCATAAGCGCCATCTTTAGGACAGACTGCCTATGTCAGCTCCTGCATCATGATTGCCAACTTTAGGTGAGACTGTCCATATCAACTCCTGTATAATAAGGGCCAACTTTAGGACTGACTGCCTATGTCAGCTCCTGCATCCTAACGGCCACCTTCAGGACAGACTGCCCATGTCAGCTTCTGCATCATGAGGGCCAACTTTAGGTGAGACTGTCCATATCAACTACTGTATCTTAAGGGCCACCTTTTGCACAGACTGTCCATGTCAACTCCTACATCATGAGGGCCACCTTTAGGACAGACTGCCTCTGTCACCTCCTGTATCATAAGGGCCACCTTTGGGACAGACTGTCCATATCAACTCCTGTATCATAAGGGCCACCTTAAGGACAGACTGTCCATATCAACTCCTATATCATAAGGGCCACCTTTAGGACAGACTGTCCATATCAACTCCTACATCATAAGGGCCACCTTTAGGACAGACTGTCCATATCAACTCCTACATCATAAGGGCCACCTTTAGGACAGACTGTCCATATCAACTCCTACATCATAAGGGCCACCTTTAGGACAGACTGTCCATATCAACTCCTATATCATAAGGGCCACCTTTAGGACAGATTGTCCATATCAACTCCTGTATCATAAGGGCCACCTTTAGGACAGACTTTCCATATCAACTCCTGTATCATAAGGGCCACCTTAAGGACAGAATCTCCATATCAACTCCTACATCATTCGGGCCACCTTTTTGACAGACTGCCTATGTCAGCTCCTGTATCATAAGGGCGACCTTTAGGACAGACTGCCTATGTCAGCTCCAGTATCATAAGGGCCACCTTTAGGACAGACTGCCTATGTCAGCTCCTGTATAAAAAGGGCCACCTTTAGGACAGACTGCCTATGTCAGCTCCTGTATAAAAAGGGCCACCTTTAGGACAGACTGCCTATGTCAGCTCCTGTATAAAAAGGGCCACCTTTAGGACAGACTGTCCATATCTACTCCTGTATCATAAGGGCCACCTTAAGGACAGACTGTCCATATCAACTCCTGTATCATGAGGGCCACCTTTAGGACAGACTGCCTATGTCAGCTCCTGTATCATAAGGTCCACCTTTTGCACAGACTGTCCATATGAACTCCTGTATCACAAGGGCCACCTTTAGGACAGACTGCCTATGTCAGCTCCTGTATAAAAAGGGCCACCTTTAGGACAGACTGCCTATGTCACCTCCTGTTTCATAAGGGCCACCTTTAGGACAGACTGCTATGTCAGCTCCTGTATCATAAGGGCCACCTTTAGGACAGTCTGTCCATATCAACTCCTGTATCATGAGGGCCACCTTTTGCACAGACTCTCCATATCAACTCCTGCATCATAAGGGCCACCTTTAGGACAGACTGCCTATGTCAGCTCCTGTATCATAAGGTCCACCTTTTGCACAGACTGTCCATATGAACTCCTGTATCACAAGGGCCACCTTTAGGACAGACTGCCTATGTCAGCTCCTGTATAAAAAGGGCCACCTTTAGGACAGACTGCCTATGTCACCTCCTGTATCATAAGGGCCACCTTTAGGACAGACTGTCCATATCAACTCCTGTATCATAAGGGCCACCTTAAGGACAGACTGTCCATATCAACTCCTGTATCATGAGGGCAACCTTTAGGACAGACTCTCCATATCAACTCCTACATCATAAGGGCCACCTCTAGGACAGACTGTCCATATCAATTCCTGTATCATAAGGGCCACCTATAGAACAGACTCTCCATATCAACTCCTACAACATAAGGGCCATCTTTAGGACAGACTGCCTATGTCAGCTCCTGTATCATACGGGCCACCTTTACGACAGACTGCCTATGTCATCTCCTGTATCATAAGGGCCACCTTTACGACAGACTGCCTATGTCAGCTCCTGTATCATAAGGGCCACCTTTAGGACAGACTGTCCATACCAACTCCTGTATCATAAGGGCCACCTTCAGGACAGACTGTCCACATCAACTCCTGTATCATGATGGCCACCTTTAGGACTGTCTGTCCATATCAACTCCTGTATCATAAGGGCCACCTTTAGGACAGACTCTCCACATCAACTCCTACATCATAAGGGCCACCTTTAGGACAGATTGCCTATGTCAGCTCCTGTATCATAAGGGCCACCTTTAGGACAAACTGCCTATGTAAGCCCCTGTATCATAAAGGCCACCTTTTGCACAGACTCTCCATATCAACTCCTGCATCATCAGGACCACCTTTAGGACAGACTGCCTATGTCAGCTCCTGTATCATTCGGGCCACCTTTTGGACAGACAGCTCATGTGAGCTCCTGTATCACAAGGTCCACCTTTAGGAAAGACTGTCCATATCCACTACTACATCATAAGTGCCACCTTTAGAACGGACTCCCTATGTCAGCTCCTGTATCATAAGAGCCACCATTAGGACAGACTGCCTATGTCAGCTCCTGTATTATAAGGGCCAACTTTAGGACAGACTTTCCATATCAACTCCTGTGTCATAAGGGCCCCGTTTTGGATAGACTACCCATATCAGCTCCTGCATCATCAGGGCCACCTTTTGGACTGACTTCCTATGTCAGCTCCTGCATCATAATGGCCACCTTTAGGACAGACTGCCTATGTCAGTTCCTGCATCATAAGGGCCACCTTTTGGTCAGACTGCCCATGAGAGCTCCTGCATTATAAGGGCTACGTTT
This sequence comes from Intellagama lesueurii, assembly GCA_037013535.1. Classification (NCBI taxonomy): domain Eukaryota; kingdom Metazoa; phylum Chordata; class Lepidosauria; order Squamata; family Agamidae; genus Intellagama; species Intellagama lesueurii. The sequence continues at coordinate 134,883,190 of JBAJHW010000002.1, forward strand.
AGGACAGACTGCCCATGTCAATTCCTGTATCATAAGGGCCACCTCTTGCACAGACTGTCCATATCAACTCCTGCATCATAAGGGCCACCTTTTGGACAGACTGCCTATGTCAGCTCCTGCATCGTAACGGCGACCTTTTGGACAGACTGCCCATGTGAGCTCCTGCATCATAAGGACCACTTTTAGGACAGACTGCCTATGTCAGCTCCTGTATCATAAGCGCCGTCTTTAGGACAGACTGCCCATGTCACCTTCTGCATCATGAGGGCCACCTTTAGGTCAGACTGTCCATATCAACTCCTGTATCTTAAGGGCCACCTTTTGGACAGACAGCTGTGTCAGCTCCTGTGTCATAAGGGCCACCTTTTGCACAGACTGTCCATATCAACTCCTGTATCATAAGGGCCACCTTTCGGACAGAATGCGCATGTCAGCTCCTGCATCATAAGGGCCACCTTTAGGACAAACTTCCCATGTCAGCTCGTGCATCCTAAGGGCCACCTTTATGACAGACTGCCAATGTCAGCTCCTGTATCATCAGGGCCACGTTTTGCACAGACTGTACATATCAACTCCTGCATCATAAGGGCCACCTTTTGGACAGACTGCATATGTCAGCTTCTGCATCGTAATGGCGAGCTTTTGCACAGACTGCCCATGTCAGCTCTTGCTTCATTAGGGCCACCTTTTGCACAGACTGCCCATGTGAGCACCTGCATTATAAGGGCAACCTTTAGGACAGACTGCCCATGTCAGCTCCTGTATCATAAGGGCCACCTTTTGCACAGACTGCCTATATCAGCTTCTGCATCATGAGGGCCACCTTTAGGACAGACTGTCCATATCAACTCCTGTATCTTAAGGGCCACCTTTTGGACAGACTGCCTATGTCAGGTCCTGTATCTTAAGGGCCACCTTTAGGACAGACTGCTATGTCAGCTCCTGTATCATAAGTTCCACCTTTTCCACATACTGTCCATATCAACTCCTGTATCATAAGGGCCACCTTTAGGACAGACTGCCCATGTCAGCTCCTGTATCATACGGGCCACCTTTTGCACAGACTGCCTATATCAGCTTCTGCATCATAAGGGCCACCTTTAGGACAGACTGTCCATATCAACTCCTGTATCTTAAGGGCCACCTTTTGGACAGACAACCTATGTCAGCTTCTGTATCTTAAGGCCCACCTTTAGGACAGACTGCTATGTCAGCTCCTGCATCATAATTGCCACCTTTTGGACAGACTGCCTATATCAGCTCCTGCATCATAAGGGCCACCTTTTGGACAGACTGCCCATGTTAGCTCCTGCATCATTAGGGCCACCTTTAGGACAGACTGTCCATATCAACTCCTGTATCTTAAGGGCCACCTTTTGGACAGACTGCCTATGTCAGGTCCTGTATCTTAAGGGCCACCTTTAGGACAGACTGCTATGTCAGCTCCTGTATCATAAGTTCCACCTTTTCCACATACTGTCCATATCAACTCCTGTATCATAAGGGCCACCTTTAGGACAGACTGCCCATGTCAGCTGCTGTATCATAAGGGCCACCTTTTGCACAGACTACCTATATCAGCTTCTGCATCATAAGGGCCACCTTTAGGACAGACTGTCCATATCAACTCCTGTATCTTAAGGGCCACCTTTTGGACAGACAACCTATGTCAGCTTCTGTATCTTAAGGCCCACCTTTAGGACAGACTGCTATGTCAGCTCCTGCATCATAATTGCCACCTTTTGGACAGACTGCCCATGTCAGCTTCTGCATCATAAGGGCCACTTTTTGGACAAACTGCCTATGTCAGCTCCTGTATCATAAGGGCCACTTTTTGGACAGACTGCCTATGGCAGCTCCTGCATCGTAACGGCGACCTTTAGGACAGACTGCCTATGTCAGCTCCTGTATCATAAGGGCCACCTTTTGGACAGACTGCCCATGTTAGCTCCTGCATCATAAGGGCCACCTTTAGGACAGACTGCCCATATCAGCTCCTGCATCATAAGGGCCACCTTTAGAACAGACTGTCCATATCAACTACTATATCATAAGGGCCACCTTTAGGACAGACTTCCCATGTCAGCTCCTGCATCCTAAGGGCCACGTTTAGGACAGACTGCCCATGTCAGCTCCTGTATCATCATTGCCACCTTTTGCACAGACTGCCTATATCAACTTCTGTATCATAAGGGCCCCCTTTTGGACAGACTACCTATGTCAGCTCCTGCATCATCAGGGCCACCTTTTGGACTGACTTCCTATGTCAGCTCCTGCATCATAATGGCCACCTTTAGGACAGACTGCCTATGTCAGTTCCTGCATCATAAGCGCCACCTTTAGGACAGACTGCCGATGTCAGCTTCTGCATCATAAGGGCCACCTTTAGGACAGACTGTCCATATCCACTCCTGTATCTTAAGGGCCACCTTTTGGACAGACTACCTATGTCAGCTCCTGTATCTTAAGGCCCACCTTTAGGACAGACTGCTATTTCTGCTCCTGCATCATAATTGCCACCTTTTGGACAGACTGCCTATATCATCTCCTGCATCATAAGGGCCACCTTTTGGACAGACTGCCCATGTTAGCTCCTGCATCATTAGGGCCACCTTTAGGACAGACTGCCTATGTCAGCTCCTGTATCATAAGGGCCACCTTTTGGACAGACTCCCCATGTCAGCTCCTGTATCATAAGGGCCACCTCTTGCACAGACTGTCCATATCAACTCCTGTATAATAAGGGCCACCTTTTGGACAGACTCCCCATGTCAGCTCCTGTATCATAAGGGCCACCTTTTGCACACACTGCCCATATCAACTCCTGTATCATAAGGGCCACTTTTTGGACAGACTGCCTATGTCAGCTCCTGTATCATAAGGGCCACTTTTTGGACAGTCTGCCTATAGCAGCTCCTGCATCGTAACGGCGACCTTTTGGACAGACTCCCCATGTCAGCTCCTGCATCATAAGGGCCACCTTTTGGACAGACTGCCCATGTTAGCTCCTGTATCATAAGGGCCACCTTTAGGACAGACTGCCCATATCAGCTCCTGCATCATAAGGGCCACCTTTAGAACAGACTGTCCATATCAACTACTGTATCATAAGGGCCACCTTTAGGACAGACTGCCAATTTGAGCTCCTGCATTATAAGGGCCACCTTTAGGACAGACTGCCCTTGTCAGCTCCTGTATCATAAGGGCCACCTTTTGCACAGACTGCCTATATCAACTTCTGTATCATAAGGGCCACCTCTTGCACAGACTGTTCATATCAACTCATGTATCATAAGGGCCACCTTTTGCACAGACTGCCTATGTCAGCTCCTATATCATAAGCGCCATCTTTAGGACAGACTGCCCATGTCAGCTTCTGCATCATGAGGGCCACCTTTAGGACAGACTGTCCATATCAACTCCTGTATCTTAAGGGCCACCTTTTGGACAGACTGCCTATGTCAGCTTCTGCATCGTAACGGCGACCTTTTGGACAGACTGCCCATGTCAGCTCCTGCTTCATTAGGGCCACCTTTTGCACAGACTGCCCATGTGAGCACCTGCATTATAAGGGCCACCATTTGCACAGACTGCCCATATGAACTCCTGTATCATAAGGACCAACTCTTGCACAGACTGTCCATATCAACTCCTCTGTCATAAGGGCCACCTTTTGGACAGACTGCCTATGTCAGCTCCTGCATCGTAACGGCGACCTTTTGGACAGACTGCCTATGTCAGCTCCTGCATCATCAGGGCCACCTTTAGGACAGACTGCCCATGTGAGCTCCTGCTTCATTAGGGCCACCTTTTGGACAGACTGCCCATGTGAGCTCCTGCATCATAAGGAGCACTTTTAGGACAGACTGCCTATGTCAGCTCCTGTATCATAAGCGCCATCTTTAGGACAGACTGCCCATGTCAGCTTCTGCATCATGAGGGCCACCTTTAGGTCAGACTGTCCATATCAACTACTGTATCTTAAGGGCCATCTTTTGGACAGACTGCCTATGTCAGCTCCTGTATCTTAAGGATCACCTTTAGGACAGACTGCTATGTCAGCTCCTGTATCATAAGGGCCACCTTTTGCACAGATTGTCCATATCAACTCCTGTATCATGAGGGCCATCTTTAGGACTGACTGCCTATGTCAGCTCCTGCATCATAAGGGACACCTTTAGAACAGACTTCCCATGTCAGCTCCAGCATCATAAGGGCCACCTTTAGGACAGACTGCCAATGTCAGCTCCTGTATCATCAGGGCCACCTTTTGCACTGACTGTACATATCAACTCCTGTGTCATAAGGGCCCCGTTTTGGACAGACTACCCATATCAGCTCCTGCATCATCAGGGCCACCTTTTGGACTGACTTCCTATAACAGCTCCTGTATCATAATGGCCACCTTTAGGACAGACTGTCCATATCAACTCCTGTATCATAACGGCCACCTTTTGGTCAGACTGCCCATGAGAGCTCCTGCATTATAAGGGCTACGTTTAGGACAGACTGCCCATGTCACCTCCTGTATCATAAGGGCCACCTTTTGCACAGACCTCCTATATCAACATCTGTATCATAAGGGCCACCTCTTGCACAGACTGTCCATATCAACTCCTGTATCATAACGGCCACCTTTTGGACAGACTGCCTATGTCAGCTGCTGCATCGTAACGGTGACCTTTTGGAAAGACTGCCCTTGTCAGCTCCTGCTTCATTAGGGCCACCTTTTGGAAAGACTGCCCATGTCAGCTCCTGCATTATAATGGCCACCTTTAGGATAGACTGCCCATGTCAGCTCCTGTATCATAAGCGTCATCTTTAGGACAGACTGCCCATGTCAGCTTCTGCATCATGAAGGCCACCTTTAGGACAGACTGTCCATATCAACTCCTGTATCTTACGGGCCACTTTTTGGACAGACTGCCTATAACAGCTCCTGTATCATAAGCGCCATCTTTAGGACAGACTGCCCATGTCAGCTTCTGCATCATGAGGGCCACCTTTAGGACAGACTGTCCATATCAACTCCTGTATCTTAAGGGCCACCTTTTGGACAGACTGCCTCTGTCAGCTTCTGCATCGTAACGGTGACCTTTTGGACAGACTGCCCATGTCAGCTCCTGCTTCATTACGGCCACCTTTTGGACAGACTGCCCATGTGAGCACCTGCATTATAAGGGCCATCTTTAGGACTGACTGCCCATGTCAGCTCCTGTATCATAAGGGCCACCTTTTGCACAGACTGCCTATATCAACTTCTCTATCATAAGGGCCACCTCTTGCACAGACTGTCTATATCAACTCATGTATCATTAGGGCCACCTTTTGGACAGACTGCCCATGTGAGCTCCTGCATCATCAGGACCACTTTTCGGACAGAATGCCTTTGTCAGCTCCTGTAACTTAAGGGCCACCTTTAGGACAGACTGCTATGTCAGCTCCTGTATCATAAGGGACACCTTTTGCACAGACTGTCCATATCAACTCCTGTATCATAAGGGCCACCTTTAGGACAGACTGCCTATGTCAGCTCCTGCATAATAAGGGCCACCTTTAGGACAGACTGCCAATGTCAGCTCCTGTATCATCAAAGCCACCTTTTGCCCAGACTGTACATATCAACTCCTGCATCTTAAGGGCCACCTTTTGAACAGACTTCCTATGTCAGCTCCTGCATCATAAGGGCCCCCTTTTGGACAGACTACCCATATCAGCTCCTGCATCATCAGGGCCACCTTTTGGACTGACTGCCTATGTCAGCTCCTGCATCATAATGGCCACCTTTAGGAGAGACTGCCTATGTCAGCTCCTGCATCATCAGGGCCACCTTTAGTACAGACTACCTATGTCAGCTCCTGCATCATGAGGGCCACCTTTTGGACAGACTGCCCATGTGAGCTCCTGCATCATAAGGGACACCTGTAGGACAGACTGCCTATGTCAGCTCCTGTATCATAAGCGCCACCTTTAGGACAGACTGCCCATGTCAGCTTCTGCATCATAAGGGCCACCTTTAAGACTGACTGTCCATATCAACTCCTGTATCTTAAGGGCCACCCTTTCGACAGACTGCCTATGTCAGCTCCTGTATCTTAAGGGCCACCTTTAGGACAGACTGCTATGTCATCTCCTGCATCATAATTGCCACCTTTTGGACAGACTGCCTATATCAGCTCCTGCATCATAAGGTCCACCTTTTGGACAGACTGCCCATGTTAGCTCCTGCATCATTAGGTCCACCTTTAGGACAGACTGCCTATGTCAGCTCCTGTATCATAAGAGCCACCTTTAGGGCAGACTGCCCATGTCAGCTTCTGCATCATAAGGGCCACCTTTTGGACAGACTGCCTATGTCAGCTTCTGCATCGTAACGACGACCTTTTGGACAGACTGCCCATGTCAGCTCCTGCTTCATTAGGGCTACCTTTTGCACAGACTGCCCATGTGAGCACCTGCATTATAAGGGCCACCATTTGCACAGACTGCCCATATCAACTCCTGTATCATAAGGGCCACCTCTTGCACAGACTTTCCATATCAACTCCTGCATCATAAGGGCCACCTTTTGGACAGACTGCCTATGTCAGCTCCTGTATCATAAGCGCCATCTTTAGGACAGACTGCCCATGTCAGCTTCTCCATCATGAGGGCCACCTTTAGGACAGACTGTCTATATCAACTCCTGTATCTTAAGGGCCACCTTTTGGACAGACTGCCTATGTCTGCTTCTGCATCGTAACGGCGACGTTATGGACAGACTGCCCATGTCAGCTCCTGCTTCATTAGGGCCACCTTTTGGACAGACTGCCCATGTGAGCTCCTGCATCATAAGGAGCACTTTTAGGACAGACTGCCTATGTCAGCTCCTGTATCATAAGCGCCATCTTTAGGACAGACTGCCCATGTCAGCTTCTGCATCATGAGGGCCACCTTTAGGTCAGACTGTCCATATCAACTCCTGTATCTTAAGGGCCACCTTTAGGACAGACTGCTGTGTCAGCTCCTGTGTCATAAGGGCCACCTTTAGGACAAACTTCCCATGTCAGCTCCTGCATTATAAGGGCCACCTTTAGGACAGACTGCCAATGTGAGCTCCTGCATCATAAGGGACCCCTTTAGGACAGACTGCCTATGTCAGCTCCTGTATCATAAGCGCCACCTTTAGGACAGACTGCCATGTCAGCTTCTGCATCATAAGGGCCACCTTTAGGACAGACTGTCCATATCAACTCCTGTATCTTAAGGGCCACCTTTTGGACAGACTGCTATGTCAGCTCCTGCATCATAATTGCCACCTTTTGGACAGACTGCCTATATCAGCTCTTGCATCATAAGGGCCACCTTTTGGACAGACTGCCCATGTCAGCTTCTGTATCATAAGAGCCACCTTTAGGACAGACTGCCCATGTCAGCTTCTGCATCGTAAGGGCCACCTTTTGGACAGACTGCCTATATCAGCTCCTGCATCATAATTGCCACCTTTTGGACAGACTGCCTATATCAGCTCCTGCATCATAATTTCCACCTTTTGGACAGACTGCCTATATCAGCTCCTGCATCATTAGGGCCACCTTTTCGACAGACTGCCTATGTGAGCTCCTGCATCATAAGGGCCACCTTTAGCCCACCTTTCCAATTAGTTCCCCCCCGTAGGGTATCAGCTCCGCCTCCTCAACCTTCCTTTCAGTTTCCTCTTTCTGCCGTTCGAGTTGGACGTTAGGAAACTAGAGCGCCAATGTATGTGATTTTAGCCTTGCTAAATCGATCTTTAATAATTTTTCTTTATTATTCTTTATTATCCTTATTGTTGTACTTGTTTTTTTCCAACGTTAGAACCTTCAGCTTACAAAACTTCCCATTCGTCATTTCCCCCCCTCAACGGTTTTCCCCCTTCTTTTTCTTTCCCTTTGTTTTATGGCCCCTCGGGGCTTCAAGAAGTGCTCCGTTTGTCTTCGACAAATCCCACTTACAGACGGGCACGATCTTTGTCTTTTTTGTTTGGGGGAGACCCATCTCACCCAGTCGTGCACCGCGTGCAGGAGTTTCTCCAAGCAGGCTATTAAGCTGCGGCTACAACGACTTAAATCTTTTCTTTACGAAAAAACTCTCAACCCTGGTATGGAGGCTACAACCCTCCCTTCCTCCAACCCTCCTCGCCAGGAGGCTGCTAAATTGACCACTAGCCCTGCTGCCCAGCCTCTATCCAACACGTCTTCTTTACCTGTGAAATCCAAGAACTCTACAAAACCGCCTAAGCCGGCTTCTTCCAAAGCTCAGCTGCGGTCTACTGATCCTGCAAATAAGAAAAAGAACAAGGAAAAGCCTAAGAGGCATAAGGACTTAGCCAAACCGGCTACCGCTCCTCTTGCTATACCTCCTATACCGGTACAGGAGTCTTCGAGGGACGATTTTGGGCTTTCTGACATGGAGGAACGCGCTTTACCTCCAGCCCAAGAAGCTCATGATATTCTGAGCTTGTCTCCGAGTTCGGGCCGATTTGGGGCTGTTGCACCGTCCAGCCCGGCCATAGCCCCTTTCAGCCCTCGATCTTCAGGGCGGGCAGATACCGAGACTGAGTCGGAAGAGGAGTCTGCTCCATGCATTCCTAGAAAAAGAAAGGAGAGACGCAAACATGCCTCTCCGTACCAGCCGTCCGGGCTTGAGGAACAATATTACCATCCAGAGGGTTTACCTCCTTAGTGTCTGGCCCGACACATGAGAAGGGCCATACCTTGGACCTGGTTTTCTCAACGGGACTGGAAGATGGTGGTTTGGATGTGGAGGGGCTGGTTGTGACCCCATTGTCATGGTCAGACCACTTCCTGGTCAAGTTTAGTCTATTAGCGTCTTCTCCCCTCTGCAAGGGTGGGGGATCTATTAAGATGATCCGCCCTCGGAGACTAATGGATCCGGATGGTTTCCTGAATGCTCTGGGGGATTATCCGTCTGATACGGTCGGCACTCCTGTCGAAGCTCAGGTCACCCTATGGAATTGGGAGATGACCCGGGCAGTTGACACGATTGTGCCTAAGCGCCCTCTCCCTGCACGCAGAGCCCATACATCTCCTGGGTATACTTCTGAACTGCGGGCGATGAAGCGAGAGGGGAGACGGCTGGAGTGCAGGTGGAGGAAGTCCCGCTGGGAGTCCGATCGAACACGACTTAGAGCCCATTATTGGGCCTTTTTCGTGGCAATACAGCTGGCGAAACGGCAATATTTCTCCAGCCGTATTGCTTCCTCAGAATGTCGTCCAGCAGTGCTGTTTCGTTTGGTCCGGGATCTTCTTCAATTGGGAGATCCGGTGGAGGTCCCGGACTGCTCATCAGCTCGCTGTGATGAGTTTGCCATTCATTTTGAGGGGGATATTGCTCAGATTCGCAGTGGGTTGGACTCCACCGTTACTGCAGAATCAGAGGATGTGTCCAGTGTGCCGTGCTTAGGTCAAGTATTAATGGATGAGTTTCAATTCTTGAGACCTGAGGATGTGGACAGGGTGCTTGGATCTGTCCGTTCTACCACCACTCCGCTCGACCCTTGCCCATTTTGGCTAATTGGAAGATCTGCCAGGGGGGTTCGCACCTGGGTCTAGGAGGCCGTGAACGCCTCTTTGAGAGAGGGAGTGGTCCCTACCACCTTGAAAGAGGCGGTAATTCGGCCACTCCTAAAAAAGCCTAACCTGGACCCAAGGCTGGTGGTTAACTACCGACCAGTGGCGAACCTCCCTTATTTGGGCAAAGTGTTGGAGCGGGTTGTGGCCGGGCAACTCCAGGCGCTGCTGGATGAAATGGATTTTCTGGATCCATTTCAATTGGGTTTCAGGCCGGGTTTTGGCACGGAGACTGCCTTGGTTGCCCTGTACGATGACCTTTGCTGGGAGAGAGACAGGGTGGTGTGACCCTGTTGATACTCCTGGACCTCTCAGCGGCTTTTGACACCATCGACCATGGTGTCCTTCTGGATAGGCTGGCTGGGTTGGGAGTTGGGGGCACTGCTTTACGGTGGTTCCGCTCCTTCCTGGCTGACCATGTCCAGAGGGTGGTGCTGGGGGACAGTTGCTCTGTCCCATGGCATTTATGTCATGGGGTTCCTCAGGGCTCGATACTGTCCCCCATGCTGTTTAACATCTACATGGAACTGCTGGGAGAGGTCATCAGGAGATTTGGGCTGAGGAGTCAGCAATATACTGATGACACTCAGCTCTACCTCTCGTTTTCCACCAATCCAGGTGAGGCGGTTTCTGTGCTGAACTCGTGTCTGGACCTGATAATGGACTGGATGAGGGTTAATAAATTGAAACTCAATCCAGACAAGACGGAAGTGCTGTTAGTGGGTGCTTCGCCGGACAGGCTGGAGAGCCATTTCCCTGCCCTGAATGGGGTTACACTCCCCCTAAGGGACAGGGTCCGCAGCCTGGGGTTGCTCCTGGACCCCAGTCTAACTCTGGAAGCCCAGGTGGACTTGGTGGCCAGGGGCGCCTTCCTTCAGCTGCGGAAATTGTACCAGCTACGGCCCTACCTGGACAAGCGGAGTCTCATGACAGTTACACACGCACTGGTAACATCTCGTATAGATTATTGCAATGCGCTATACGTGGGGCTGCCTTTGAAGACGGTCCGGCGACTGCAACTGGCCCAGAATCAAGCTGCGCGGCTGGTGAGTGGTGGGGCCGCTAGGGGACATATCAAGCCGATTCTGATTAAATTACATTGGTTACCAGTTGCTGCCCGGGCCCAATTCAAAGTGTTTGTTTTGACATATAAAGCCCTAAACAGCTTGGGCCCTGGATACCTGAAGGACTGCCTCCTTCCATATGAGCCTACCCGGCAGTTAAGATCTAGCCAGGGGGCCCTTTTGAAAGAGCCGTCCCTCAAGGAGGTAAGAGGGATGGCTTGTAGACAAAGGGCCTTTTCAGCAGCTGCCCCCAGACTATGGAATGCCCTCCCGACTGAGATTCGTCTGGCGCCGATGCTGATGACATTTCGGCGCCAGGTCAAAACCTTCCTGTTCCAGAAGGCTTTAAATTGAAATAATATCAACTGTGGGTCCTGATGGCAATTTTTAGAGTATCTGTTTTAATTGTATTTTAATTGTTTTATCTTTTTACTGTATTTTTATTGTATTTTAATTGTTGTAAGCCACCCAGAGACCTTTGGGTAGAGTGGGCGGCATATAAGTTAAATAAATAAATAAATAAATTGTGCAAGCACCTAGAAAACAATGCAGTAATAACTAGAAGCCAACACGGATTTGTCAAGAACAAATCCTGCCAAACTAATTTGATCTCGTTTTTTAATCAGGTCACCTCCCTGATAGACAGAGGGCATGCTGTAGACGTAGTGTATCTTGACTTCAGCAAAGCTTTTGACAAAGTGCCCCATGATCTCCTGATTAGCAAGCTAACTAGGTGTGGGCTGGAGAGATCAAGTGTCAGGTGGATACACAATTGGTTACAGAATCGTACTCAGAGGGTGATGATTTTTTCTTTTACTTTTTTGTTTCCTTTTTTATTATTATTATTATTATTATTATTATTATTATTATTATTATTATTATTATTATTATTATTATTATTATTATTATTATTAACTATCACAAACAACTATACAACAACAGGAAAGGGGAAAAAGGGATTAACAACAAAACAAAAACATATACATGGGAATACTTGCTTTCATACAATATCTAAAAAGCTCTTGACTTCATGACTGTGATATGGTAATCTCTAATACATTCTCTACTCATATCTGTTTCTGGGCCCAATCATAAAACATTTTCCAACTTTGTTTAATATATATTCTCGGGTTCTCATGTAGTGTCTCTGATAAGCTATCCATTTCTGCAATATCTAATAATTTTTTAAGTAACTCCTCTTTCTTCGGAATTTCCTGCGTTTTCCACCTCTGGGCCCAGATCAGCCTTGCAGCTGTGAATATGTGCAACAGCATATATTTAATTTTTTTATCAACAATTTCTGGAATTATATTCAACAAAAACATTTCTGGTTTAAAAGTTATTTCTTGATGTATAATTTCTTGTGAAATATCTTTTATCTGTCTCCAAACATTTTTTGCTTTGTTGCAAGTCCACCACATATGAAAAAAAAGTTCCTGGTTGCTGAGAACACTTCCAACATGAGTTGCTCGGCCCAGATACCATTTTTGCTAATTTTACAGGTGTATAATACCATCTATGAAACATCTTTAAAACATTTTCTCTCAAATTTACTGGTTTGAGCCATCTATAATTCTCGTTCCACATTCGACTCCACTCATCTATATATTGTAACCGAAGTTTTGCGCCCATTTAATCATCACAGTTTTTACCTTTTCATCCTCTACATTATATTCTAACAGAAAAGTACCGTATTTTTTGCTCCATAAGACGCACTTTCCCCCCCCCCCAAAAAGTGGGGGGGAAAGTGTGTGCGTCTTATGGAGCGAATACTGTAAAAAATGCTGCAATTTAAATTCTAACTGTAGGTGGCAAAAGAGGCTGCTTCTTGGTAGCTCTTTTGCCCCAACAGTTAGGAAAAAGCTGCGGAGGAAGGCCAGGTAAGCTCCCGGAGGTCTACGGGGGGTGGTGATTTCGGCCCGCTGGGCCCGCGGGGGGTGGAGGACGGCTGGGAAGGGTCTGGGAAGGCAAGGGAGGTGGCGGTTTCAGCCCCGGTGGGCCCACATGGGGGTGGAGGAAGGCCCAAACCGATGCCTGCAGTACCCCTCTGAGACCCTACCCGGCCTTTCTGCACCCCCCCGCGGGCCCAGCGGGCCAAAATCGCCACCTTCCCTTCCCTTCCCAGACCCTTCCCAGCCGTCCTCCACCCCCCCGCGGGCCCAGCAGGCCGAAATCGCCACCCCCCCGTAGTCCTCCGGGAGCTTACCTGGCCTTCCTCCGCAGCTTTTTCCTAACTGTTCCTAACTTTTTTCCTGTTTTGCTCCCCTAAAAATGAGGTGCATCTTATGGAGAGGTGCGTCTTATGGAGCGAAAAATACGGTATATTTTTTGTATAATTTTCTCACTAGTATAAATCCATAATTCATCCACCTGTACCTTCCCCTCATAAAAGCCCACTGCTTTATATTTTTTAAACCTTGATTCTAACTTTAGCATTGTCCACCAGTCTGTTTGTAAACCCAGTGCCTTCAATTCTTATATGTTTTTTAATTGTTGTTCTTTGGTTAATCTTTATACATATATCTCCATTCTTCTATTATTAAAGAGGGTTGAGTAAAAGCTTCCAGCGGTGCTACCCAGATCGTGATTTTTTTATACATTTGCTCCTGAAATCTTCGCCACACCTGGTATAATGCTTTCCTTACCATAAGATAAAAAAAATTGTTTGATCTTTACCCTTGCCATACCATATATATGCATGCTATCCTAATCTTAAATCATGTCTTTCTAATTTTAAAAATCTTTGATCTTCCATAATCCATTCCTTTATCCAGCTCAATGCTGAAGCCTTATAGTATAATAAACCATTTGGTAAGCCCATTCCTCCTCTTTCTTTTAAGTCCTGTAGAACTTTAAATTTTATTCTTGGTTTTTTTGTTTGCCAAATAAACTTAGAGATCACCACATCTACTTCCTTAAAGTATTTATAATTTAGCAATATTGGTAAGTTTTGAAATAGGAACAACAGCTTTGGCAGGATATTCATCTTTATAATAGCAATTCTACCCAGCAATGAGAGTTGTAATTTAACCCAAATTTCAAGTTTTCCTTGTATTTCTTTAAGTATTGGAAGATAATTGTCTTTCATCAAAGTACTTGGTTTTTTTGTAATGCATATATTCCCAGATATTTAATCTCTGTCGTATGTTCAAATTCTGTTTCGATTTCTAATTTCTTTGCTGCTTCTTGTGTCATAATTTTTGTCAAAAATTTGGTTTTTTCATGATTTAATTTGAGTCTTGCGGCTGCCCCAAAGTTTTCAATTGTATCTATTAATTCTCTAATCGATTCCTCCGGGTTTTCTAATAATAGTACCAAATCATCAGCATAAGCTTGTAATTTATATTCTTCTCCTTTTATTCTCAACCCTCTGATTTTGGAATCGCTCCTTATTTGTCTATTTAATATTTCTAATGTCAAAATGAAGAGTAAAGGTGATAAGTGACATCCTTGTCTTGTACCTTGTTGAATTTGAATCTCTTCTGAGATTTGACCGTTAATCTTGACTCTTGCTTTTTGTTGTGAATAAATTGATTCCACTGCTTGTAAAAAACTTCCTTGAAGGCCCATCATCTTTAATTGACTCAGCATAAAGTTCCAATTCACATCAAAGGCCTTCTCTGCATCTAAAAAAATAAGCATCATTTGTTTTCCTGGATGCGCTTCATAGTATTCCAATATATCTATTACTGTTCTTATATTTGTTCCTAATTTCCTTTTAGGAAGAAAGCCAGTCTGATCTTTATGCACCATCAGGATTAAAGCCTTTTTCAGTCTATTGGCTAAAATCGAAGCAAATATCTTATAATCCACATTTAAAAGAGATATTGGTCTGTAATTCTTAATTTGATTCCTTTCCGTTCCTGATTTATGTATTAAAGATATCTTAGCTTCCTTCCATGATTCAGGAATTTTTCCACCTTTCTCAATAGCTTCTATTAATTTTTTAAAATGTGGCATCAATTCTTCCTATAAGGCTTTATAATATTCTGCCGGCAGCCCATCTGGCCCTGGCGTCTTGCTATTTTTCTGTTTTTTTCCAAGCTTCCATTATGTCATTCATTGCTATAGGATTGTTCAAATTTTTTAACTGTTGCTCCAAAAGTTTCCAGGGTGGGATTCCTTTAAAGTATTTTTCTTCTTGTTGCAAAGATATAGATAGATAGATAGATAGATAGATAGATAGATAGATAGATAGATAGATAGATAGATCTATATCTCTCTATATATATTTCTTTAATTTTTTTCATGGTTGAAGGTTTCCTTCCCTTCCTTGTCTAAAAGTGAATTAATCATTGCACATTCTCTTTCTTTTTTTAATACTATATGCCAACCATCTTCCCAGTTTATTTGCATTTTCAAAAAATTCCTTTGGAATTAAATTTCTCTTTTTCTCCCCTTTTTTTCCATCAATCCTTGAAATATCTTTTTGTTTGTCAATTACCGCATTAAAATCTCCAATTATACAAATTTTCTCTTCCATTCTTGGAATTAACTCCTTTTTAGGTTTTTCATAAAAATTTCCTTGATTTTCATTTGAAGCATAAATATTTATAATCAATATTTTTCCACAGCTTCTTGTACTCTAACCATAAGAATTTGTCCACCTTTAGATGTATATATCAATTTTGGATCCAGATCCTTTTTTATATAGGTGGCTACTCCTCTTTTCTTTTGTTGATCAGCTGCTATAAAGACCATACCTAATTTTGGATTTTCTAACAGGTGTCTGTCGTTGTCTTTAATATGTGTCTCTTGAATGCAGGTTATTCCTGCTTTGACCTTGATCAATTTACTGAATATTAACTTCTGTTTCTGGGGGAATTTAGTCCATTCACATTTACCGATACAATCCTAGTTTGGTTAGACATCTTGTGAGTGCTTACTACCATCTTTTTCTCTTGCTTTCTGTTTACATCTTATTGTCATCGGAAAGGTGGGTTTCTTCCAATCTACTTGTCCAGTCTCCTCCTCCTCACTTTCTTCTTCCTCTGCGTCTTCTTTTAAAATCCGTAATTCTTCATCACTTAACTGGAGTTTGTCTCTCATCTCTTTCAGAAATGCTTTAGCCTTCATTATGCTGTTTAGGATATACCTCTTGGAATCCCAGTTTATGTAGACCCCCTCTGGAGTGAGCCAGTTAAAGAGAATACCCCTTTGTGTCAGTACCTTGGTCAGAAATGAATATTCTTGTCTTTTTTGCCGCATAGGCAAATGTTTTAGCACTTTGATCTCTGTTCCTTTGATTTTAAGCCTGTTATCTCTACTCATTTTCAATAATTTGTCTTTTATTGACGTTTTCAGGAATTTACTATTCACTTCCCTGGGCAATTTATTTTTCCTGGTGTATCTAGTACCCAGTCTATAAACTTTCGCTATTGATTGTCTAAATTCTTCGGGCTTCATTTCAATTTGTGGGGCTAATTCCTGACTTAATACAGTCAACCCTCGACTTACGAACTTAATCCGTTCTGGAACAGCGTTCGTAAGTTGAAAAGTTCGTAAGTCGATTTCCCATTTCCCATAGGAATGCATTGAAACCCCGTTAATCCGTTCCGGCCGAATAAAAAAAATACAAAAAAATAAAATAAAAAGCACCAAACACTGCAAGCCCCTGGGCCTGCAAAAAACAACCCCACCAGCCCAATCCCACCCTGCAAAAGAAAAAAAATTTAAAAAAGGAAAAAGCAGCACCTTACCTCCACCGCCGCTGCCGGGCCAGGACTGCCGCTGCCGGGCCAGGGCTCTGCTGCCGCTGCCGGGCCAGGGCTCCGCCGCCGCTGCCGGGCCAGGACTGCTGCTGCTGGGCCAGGGCTCCGCCGCCGCTGCCGGGCCAGGGCTCCGCCGCCACTGCCAGGCCAGGACTGCTCCCAAGCGTGGGGGGGGAGAAAGGCTGGATCGCCTTTCTCTCCCGCCCTGCGGCTTCTCCCGAAGGGCTGCTCCCCAGCGTCGGGGGGGGGGAGAAAGGCTGGATTGCCTTTCTCTCCCGCCCCGCAGCTTCTCCCGAAGGGCTGCTCCCGAGCGTGGGGGGGGGAGAAAGGCTGGATCGCCTTTCTCTCCCACCCCGCGGCTTCTCCCGAAGGGCTGCTCCCGATGGCTTTGCAGATCGCCTTTCTCCCCCCCCCCCACGCGGCTTCTCTGCTGCTGCAAAAGCCATTGGGAGCAGCCCTTCGGGAGAAGCCACGGGGCGAGGGAGAAAGGCGATCCAGCCTTTCTCCCCCCCCCCCCACGCTTGGGAGCAGCCCTTCGGGAGAAGCTGCGGGGCGGGAGAGAAAGGCGATCCAGCCTTTCTCTCCCCCCCCCACGCTCGGGAGCAGCCCCCGGTAGCGGCGGCGGAGGTCCAGGCCCGGCAGCGGCGGCGGAGAAAGGCAGCGGGGAAGCCAGGGAAGCCTCTGGCAGCGGCGGTCACGACGGCGGGGTGGCCCGGGAGGCTGAGCCCAGCTGGGATGGTCCAGCGGCTCACCTCCCAGCGGCAGTAGCAGCAGCGCTGAGCCTCCCTTTTCCTAACTGTTGGGGCGAAAGAGCTACAAAGAAGCAGCCTCTTCTCCACCAACCGTTTGAATTTCCCGCCCTTTTCCCCTGCCTTTTTTTCAGTTTGTAACTCGAGGCTCAGTTCGCAAGTCGAGGGAATATTTTCTTATGAGAGTGGTTCGTAAGTCGAAATGTTCGTAACTAGGGCCGTTCGTAAGTCGAGGGTTGACTGTAGTTGCTCTAAGTCTTCGGCTTCTTCCTCTTGAATATTTTGAAGTCTTAAATAATATGATGCTCGTTCCATTTCTAGATACATCAAGCATTTCTGATCTGAAAGTCTCTCCTTCTTTGTCTCTTCCATTTCATGTTCCAGTTCCGTGATACGTTTTTCTGCTGCTCCCACTGCTTGGGTGAAGTCATCTATCTTCTGCATATTTTTTTCAATTTCCGTTTTAAGACTTGACGTTTCTGCTTTAATCTCTAAGGTCTGAGATTTCATCTGCTCTTTCAGTTGTTTGATGATTTTGGTTTGAATATCCTGCATATAATTCTTAAAAGGAACTTGGGTTATTAATTTTGATAGGCTTGTCGCTTGACCTGGAGAATCATCTTTTCTCTTGGCCATATCTGTAAATTAGAGATGACCTTTGCTTAAGACAACACTCTGTACTAAGAACAGAATTCTATTCAGCCTTTTCTCTTGAATTTACCCTTATATTTCTCACTTCATATAAAACCTGGTTTTTACACAGTATATACAGTGGAACCTCTACTTACGAACGTCCCTACCAACGAACATCTCAACTTACGAACAGCTCCGTTCGCTAAATTTTGCTTCTACTTGCGAACGGAGCTCCAACTTACAAACCGAAAAAAAAACTTTCCTGCCATTTTTTTAACCTTAGGTCATCTTAGGTTAAAAAAAAAATTCTCCCCCTAGTGGTAGAGTACAGATTAACCGGCTTTGCATTAGTTCCTATGGGAACTAATGCTTCAACGTACGAACGCGCCTCTACATAAGAACAAAAAACAGCTGGAACGGATTAATCGGTTTTCAATGCATTCCTATGGGAAATGGTGCCTCTATTTACGAACGTTTCAACTAACGAACACCATTCCAATACGGATTAAGTTCGTAAGTAGAGGTTCCACTGTATACTCATAACATAGCCTTGTCCCAATAGTTCAGACTTTCATAATTCAGCTATGTAACTGCAGCTTTTCCAACTCCCAGTAAGGCAGATCTGTTCTTCTCCTCTTAATCAGTCCATAACCTCCAAGTCCATCTATTCCTTGTAGCTACTAGTTCCGAAATCTGCCAATCTTTGTTTCAAGAGGGCCGGCCAAGCCCAACTCCCCCTTAACACAACAAATTTGTATATCCAAGTCAAACTACGAGCAGTAGAACCATCAAACCAGAAGCAAACCCCATCTTTGTGCTAAGTGAGCCAGCTGCTGCCCAACTCCCACTTAGCACCTTGAGTTATCCACAACACGTCGTGCCTCCAATCTACCCTTCATAAATCACCGCCTGACCACCTGGTATAGGGTTCTTCTTTATATATATATATATATATATATATATATAAAGTTAATTTCCCCCTAATTTCTTTCGGTCTATCCCTATTCCAACATTAATCTTCTCAGGCATTTAATGTATATTATATAAAGTCACAGGCAGGCTAGAGGTGAAAAAGTTATTTCTCAGTTTTGGTTTCTTTACTGTGTGATGCAGATTTAAAAAACAGCTAGGACTTTAAATGCAGAATGTCTATAGTCCTCTAGTAAATAGACCTCTCCAGTACAAATCAGTTCATTTGCCATATTTCCTTTAAGTACCCTTTTATTGTTTTATTACTTTATTGATTTATGGTTTATTGCCAAACAAAGCTTCTTCACCACTCTCTGGCTGGTCTCAGCTTTCTTCCGCGACTGGCTGCTTGTTAAACAAGCATGCCAGGCTTCAAACACAAACACAGTCAAATAGTCAAAGCAAGATCAATCTGCGCTGCTTATAAAAGCTCAAAGATGAGTTACTCACAGTCCAGAAGTCTAAGAGATCGTATCTATATCAGCACCCCTCCATGGCGAAGTTTGCAGCTGCCTTGCCGTCATGGTGTCTTCCAGTTCTTGTGCTTGAGGAAGGAGACTCTCACAAAAAATCAGATTGCTGTCTGAAATTCGGGGTCCCCCAGCCCTCCTGTGCATCAAGGCTTTGCTCTCCTGCAATGCCTTGCCCCCTTTTCATTTCTGGGGGTCTGCAAACCGGAATTACAGAGGTTTTTCCCCAGAGCCCTGGGTTTCCCTCTGCTCTCACTGCTGTAGCTCTGCCCCTCTCTCAGAGGGTGATGATTAATGGGTCCTTCTCTAACTGGGAGGAGGTAACTAGTGGGGTACCCCAAGGCTCAGTCCTGGGCCCGGTGCTCTTTAATATTTTTATTAATGACTTGGATGAGGGAGTGCAGGGAATTCTTGTCAGATTTGCAGATTATACCAAATTGGGCGGAAGAGCTAATACCCTAGAAGACAGAAACAAAATTCAAAATGACCTTGATAGGATGGAGCACTGGGCCGAAAGCAACAGAATGAAATTCAACAGGGATAAGTGTAAAGTCCTGCACCTCGGAAAAAGAAACCAATTGCACAGTTACGAGATGGGGGATACCTGGCTCAGCAAAACTACGAGCGAGAAGGATCTTGGAATTGTCGTAGATCACAAGCTAAATATGAGCCAACAGTGTGATGTGGCTACAAAAAAGGCAAATGCTATTTTAGGCTGCATTAATAGAAGTATAGTTTCCAAATCCCTCAAGATGCTAGTCTCCCTCTATTCAGCACTGGTTAGGCCTCACCTTGAGTATTATGTCCAATTCTGGACACCACACTTCAAGAAGGATGCTAACAAATTGGAACAAGTTCAGAGGAGGGCGACAAGGATGATCAGGGGGCTGGAAACCAAGCCCTATGAGGAAAGGCTGAAAGAATTGGGCATGTTTAGCCTTGAGAAAACAAGATTAAGGGGTGATATGATAGCACTTTTCAAATATTTGAAAGGCTGTCATACAGAGGAGGGACAAGATCTGTTCTCGATCATCCCAGAATGCAGGACACGAGGACACACCTCAGGAGTTGGTGAGCGCTCCGACACTGGAGGCATTTAAGAAAAACTTAGATAATCACCTGGCAGATATGCTTTGATTGTATTCCTGCATTGAGCAGGGGGTTGGACTTGATGGCCTTGTAGGCCCCTTCCAACTTTCACTTTTCTATGATTTCTATGGGTACATGCTTCCCTATTGGCCTCCCTTAAAAGGTCATCCTGCAGTATGGCCAGGGCCATCTCAGTAGCCTGCCACAACCTGAATCTGGACTGGAATGGATCAAAGTAATCCTGCTCCCTTTGGAGAGGGGTCACCATAGATAGGTTAAATCTCAGCAGGAAGTGATCTATCCACAATGTTGGGGGTAGCTCATGTTTCACACCCTCAGATCACTCTCCACCTGTGCAGTCGAGAACACCCGGTCCAGAGTGGCCCAGCTGAATGCATGAGGTAGGCGATACATTGGGATAAGTTCATGGCTGTCATGGCTTCCATGATCTCCAGGGCAGAGCCATACCGTTCCAACTCGGCATGCATGTTGAAGTCCCTGCTATCAATAGTCTAGGTGACCTCAACGCTGCTACTGAAACGAACTTGGCCAGTCCTGGCAGGGAGAGTGCTGGGTTGCAGGGAGAGCGGTACACCAGTCCTATCCCGAATCTATTGTTGGCCCTACCATCAGGTGCAAACACTCTAGGCCCGGGCTCAAAAGCAAGGTGGTCCTGCTGACACAAATGGAATCTCTGTAAACTATGGCAGCCCCCCCCCCCCACCTCACCCCTCTGATCTCCCCTGATATTGTAAGACATAGCCCGGGGGACACATCTGAGAGAGGGCAGCCCCTCCCAGATTGTCCGCCCAAGTCAGGTCTGCCTTCTTTTCTTCAACGAGATCATGAATCAGATGGAATTTGTTATTGGCAGACCTGGCATTAATCAACAGGAGGGTCAGATCAGAGGGCTGGCCGAGCTGATATCCACATTGTTGTCAGGAGACAGAGTAATCAGAACATGCGTCAGGCACCCAATGTTAACATTTTAACTGCTGCTCATCACAATCTTTCTAAGATCTTCTGACTGGCCCAATGTTATACTAACTGAGCTGAAAGGCACTGAATTTAATCAAATACAGTGAATATCCACCAACCTTACAATATACTTGTGCAGACTAATACAGCTACCTCTTCTAAAACTGCATGGATTCAACACCCACTGACTTTCTTACCAACCAACCATGATCTCTGTATTTTGATATCTGTACTTTGATGCCCTGTATAGATATTTGCCATGTTGTATCTCCTTCTCTTCTGTCTGATGAAGTGGACTTGTCCACAAAAGCTCACATTAAAAAAATATAAAAGTTAGTCTTTAAAGTGCCTCCACATTTTAGTCTATTTTTAATTTTTAATTTTATTTTGTTTTCACCTATATACATGGATTTTGACATCAAAACTCTTTCCAAGTCAATATTTCTTTATTGCTGTAGCAACTGTGCCCTGATGATCTTCACATATGTGTTGCTTTTTGCATGATGGTTTATTTGACCCTTAAAGCTATTTCCTTTAAAGGACTCTGTAACCTTGCAAACAGCTCTGGGTTTGTTGGTTTGTTCTTTTGTTTTGTTTTTGTCCTCTTAAAAAAATCACCCTTGATTGCATTACTGAGAAATATCTAATCCAGAGCATGGAAATACTCTTTAATTGCTTTTAAAATTCAAAAAACCCCAAAATAATTAGTCCTAATTATAGTTGTATGTTAAAGTATCTGTAGCGAACAGCCCTGACCTCACCTGTCCGTCACTGTGGGACATTGGCACAGGAGCCAATGAGAGACAGGAAGGCGGAGCCAGGAAGGAGGGGGGAGAGGAGAAAGGCGGTGGAAGAGGGTCCGAAAGAGGATTGTGTGGGGCTTGAGAGGAGTGAAGTGTGAGTTAGTGATCTGTAAGCGTGGAGATTGAAACAGAGAGTTAAAAGAGTTTCGAAAAAAATATTCTAATAGATTCAATATAAGTGATTTGCATCCTGTCATGGATTCTACAATTCCTTACTGATTATCCTCGTCTGTTGTCAAATAAAAGATTTATGTTTTGGTATCACACATGTCCAGACATTTACTTGATATTAAAGAATCTGGTGGCAGCGAAGAGAAAAGAAGAGCGAGAACCTTGTGAAGACCAGAGAATTAGGGGCTTCAAAGGCGATCGCGACAGTATCTATTTACTTTTGTTATGCCAAAGTATCTGAAATCATTACCTTTTTAGTTACAATTTTTAAAGCAAGTGACATGTTGCAAGCTACCAACCTATGTTTCAAATCACACTTATATAGTGAGATAACTCTGTATCTATAGAAGTAAATAAAAGTGACTTTACCTTAAAAGGAATTATTCTTTATTAATTATAATTATAATGTAGTTTGATTACACATTAATTATTGCAAAAAGGGGTTAATTTGTTATTCCCAAACTCTTGCTTAATAATTCTGGATTAAGTCCACCCTTTTACTAGCAGATGTTTGCTAGCGCCATTGTAATTTCTCTCTCTCTTTTTCCCTGCAGCCTCGCATGCCATGTAAAAGTTCACACCAGAACACTTTCTACCTCTCCAAAGCAGGTTTTAAGGATGCACAAGGGACTGAATGGTTTTGCTGGTGGAAGCACTTCCACCAGAAAAACCACAGTGGGAAAACACTGCTGGGGAACAAGAGGAAGGCAGAAACAAGTGGACTCCTTATAATGCCTTGAACAAAACAGAGCAATTGGACACCAGAAGCCTTGTCTGCAGAGCTGACCCAAGACATTCTGCTGCCTGACACACAGGATAAGATGGGACTCTTCCCTGCATTCCACATAGAGAAGCTGACTAGATCACTAGTTGAGTCTTATTTTTGCACTGGTGATAGGACTAGCCAGTTTAACAAGCATTGCACAAATCATGTGGCACACCAAATTCTGTCTTCCAAGAAAGAAATGGGCAGTGGGTGCAGGTGGAACAGCCAGCAAACTTTGACTGCCACTCACAATAAGCAGGGATGGCTTTGCTTGTTTGAACCATCAGCTTATCGTGCCTTATCTGCTGTACCACTGGCATTGGTTTGGCATGCAGTGTGCATGGATCTGTACAGATTACTGACTAACACACAGTGGCACATGTCCTACATACAACATTTGAGTGCTTCATTACTTTGAAGACATGGAGATTGTTCAAAAATTTATATACCTGACTGTATTCTGATGTATAGCAATGAGAATGGGCACTTGTGAAGAAACTGATAAATATGTATGAAATATGAAATTCACTTCTATGCTTCTATGAGCCTGGGACGCTGACTGGCCTCAGAGGGAGAGATCAGTGTGGAAATGAA
The DNA here is from genome assembly GCA_037013535.1 of Intellagama lesueurii. Lineage (NCBI taxonomy): Eukaryota > Metazoa > Chordata > Lepidosauria > Squamata > Agamidae > Intellagama > Intellagama lesueurii. The sequence goes on from JBAJHW010000002.1 coordinate 134,906,798, forward strand.
TAGTCCCCACCTTCATGCATCTCCTGCTATTGAACACTTCAAAGGAAAGACTGAGCTGGGGAGCTGACGCCTCCATGCTTGTCTTTATCAAAAGATATATCAAAGCTGCCCCACAAGAAACTAATGCCTTATCTGTCACCCTGACTTGAAAGGAGGCTTTCCCAGAGAGCTATGCAGATTGGCAATGGTAATGGCACCAAGTCCGGAAGTTGCCTTTTGTTCTGACAGAACATGAAAGGGGCCAGAGATGTGTCAACAGTATATGCTTAATAGATGCATTCATTTGGATAAAAAGGGATTAAAGAAATAAGTTAGTTAGCTGAGCATACCTCTGAGAAGAACAATGCTTCATACATGTGCTGTCCTATAAAGCAGGGCTGGAGGATATATCTGTGCATGCCCTGAGATATGCTCTCTTTCCACTCTGATGTGGATATACTGTATATAGGTAGATTCGTTTTATTATTTTCTGGTGTGTTTTTAGCCTGAATGCTTGAAAACCTGTCTACACTTTGCTCCTGTATTTTGAAAGTCTGTTTCTTGGAACCGTTTGGAAATGTTCACCTCTTTACCCTTTTATTTTATTTTTAGTCCACCCATCTTCTGAATTGTTTTTTCCATTTTACTTTTAAATAAACTACAAAAAATGTTTTCGTGCCGTTGTCTGGATTTGGACTGTGAGGGCTGATCGTACAAAAACCAGTTCAGCCTCATCCAGCTACTGGGATTTTTTTGGCAGTGTTTGTGTGTGGTGGCAGCTAAAGCAATGCAAAGTGTGCTGCTTATGAACCACTCCATAGTGATTAAAGCCCTCTCTGGGTGGTTTACAATTTAATTATGCAGGCTACACATTGCCTCTACCCCCCAGTGAACTGAGTACTCAATTCACTGACCTTGGAAGGATGGAAGGCTGAGTCAACCACAATCTAGCTACTTAAACCTGGGATTCAGCTCAGGTCGGGAGCAGAGTTTTCACTGAAGTACTGCAGTTTAACCACTGCATCATGAGGTTCCTGATCTTAGTACAATATGCAAGATTGGCACACTTGTTCTCAGTGCCTAGCCTTGTGAATTTTCTTTTTTGCTAGACTACCTCAAAATCTGGACGATTAAAAAAGGTGTTATGAGGTGGTTCCAATCAAATGTTCACAGTCTCTACCATACCTGACTCTCCCTGGGTGCTCCCACCCCAGAATAAGCAAGAGCAGTGTGGCTATGCGGTTGTAAGCAGTGGAGCTTGACTGGGGAACCATGACAGCACTGGCTTACATTAAACCCAGAGAAAAATTACTTAGACAATGTAATTAGGGAATATTATTGAGGTTTGTAACTTCCACTTTCCCGAGGGCAATGAATGTGAAAGAAAAAAACTCCACGTATATGCTAGTATTGCCATATGCCTCTGAAGTTTCTGTATATTTTTATATATCACTCTTGCTTGTAAAATGCTTATAGCATGAGCCCCAGAGAGAATACAGTAATCCAATTCAATCAAACAGGTGGTAGATTCAGAACTGTCAAAAGAAAGGCCTCTTTCCATCACACATTTAATCAACAATTAATTTAGGGAACTCATTTCATAACACGTGGTAGCTAGGCCTCTGGGTTGGGTAGTTAAAAAACGCAAATCAATAGAAGTGTGACAGTTGCAGTTATTAGTGGAGTCTGAATGGATCCTCAGTGTTATGAAGAGGTATACCTCAGAGTATCAGGTGCTTAAGGATGCTGAGAATTGATAGCAACAGGCTGGCATCTTCATGCATTTTGGAAGCATTTAAACGGCCACTGGAAGTTAGACTACATTGAGGTGAGCAACTTGGAGGGAAACAATTGGCCAATTTTGGATCCACCTGGATCCACACCAGACTGCACCATTCCCTCCTCTCAAAACTGACACTAGAGAGAAGTTTCACTAACAATTTCGACCTAAAAATGTGCAGATAGTGGTGTGCTATGATTTTAAGCTACACTACTCTTTCTAAACATTGAAGTAAACATACGTGATTCAAGGTGGAGTGGGACCAACATGCATATAGGGTAGAGGAAGTAATTTTTGTTTCTGTTGCAAGATGAAGAGGGGAAAAATTACAAGCGGAGCTGAAATATGCTAAGTATTTTTGGTCAGAACAATTTCCATAATAAACTGAAAGTAAGCAAGCATCCCCTGTCACGTCCAGTTATTCATGCGCCACTTTAGGGCCTCATTCAGTTTACTAAATTGGCAGTTCCAAAGATTTACAAACATAAGAAACTCAGAACTAATAACCAATATCAGCACAGTGGGGGGTGGGGGGTGGAATGAAGGATTTGTTGTTATGCTCTCTACAATTCCTCTTAAGTAATCCCATATTATATAACTAAGGGTCTGGGAGATTTCTTGTCTCTGCAACTGTATTGAAGTGACTCCCACCCAATGCCTTATTTATTTGGATGCTTCCATCTACCAAACGAGAATGGCTACAGGTATCTACGGGGAAGACATACATCCCTCTGTGACGTGAGGTGATTTCAGCCACCCTCAAGGGAGGTGGTTATGAAGCTATTGCTAGAGAAAGGCTTCCAAGTTTTTGTGGTGATGATCATCCTCTAGATTTAATATTAGAACTTAAATTGTACCTTTAAAAAGGAGTTTGCGTTAATAGCAGCAATGTCATGAGGCAGCAACACAAGCCAGTGCTTCAACCAGGTGCTATCGACCATCCACCAATCAGTGAAGTCAAACTCCATAACAGGAGAAGTAACTAAAATGGTGCAGTTGCACCACAGAAAGAATGGACTCTATTAAGTTATAACATACACTATATCACAGAAGTGAGTACACCCCCTCACATTTCATAAATATTTTAGTATATCTTTTCATGTGACAACACTGAAGAAATGACACTTGGCTACAATGTAAAACAGTGAGTATACAGCTTGTATAACAGTGTAAATGTGCTGTCCCCTCAATATAATGCAACACACAGCCATTAATGTCTAAACCACTGGCATCAAAAGTGAGTACATCTCTAAGTGACAATGTCCAAACTGGGCACAAAGTGTCAATATTTTGTGTCGCCACCATTATTTTCCAGCACTGCCTTAACCCTCTTGGGCATAGAGTTCACCAGAGCTTCACAGGTTGCCACTGGAGTCCTCTTCTACTCCTTCATGACGACATCACAGAGCTGGTGAATGTTAGAGACCTTGCGCACCTCCACCTTCCGTTTCAGGATGACCCACAGATGCTCAATAGGGTTTAGGTCTGGAGACATGTTTGGCCAGTCCATCACCTTTACCCTCAGCTTCTTTAGCAAGGCAGTGGTCGTTTTGGATGTGTGTTTGGGGTCATTATCATGTTGGAATACTGCCCCGTGGCCCAGTCTCCAAAGGGAGGGGATCATGCTCTGCTTCAGTATGTCACAGTACATGTTGGCATTCATGGCTCCCTCAATGAACTGTAGCTCCCCAGTGCCGGCAGCACTCATGCAGCCCCAGACCATGGCACTCCCACCACCATGCTTGACTGTAGGCACGACACACTTGTCTTTGTACTCCTCACCTGGTTGCCGCCACACACGCTTGACACCATCTGAACCAAATAAGTTTATCTTGGTCTCACTGGACCACAGGACATGGTTCCAGAAATCCATGTCCTTAGTCTGCTTGTCTGCAGCAAACCATATGCGGGCTTTCTTGTGCATCATCTTTAGAAGAGGCTTCCTTCTGGGACGACAGCCATGGAGACCAATTTGATGCAGTGTGCGGCATATGGTCTGAGCACTGACAGGCTGACCCCCCACCCCTTCAACCTCTGCAGCAATGCTGGCAACACTCATACGTCTATTTCCCAAAGCCAACCTCTGGATATGACGCTGAGCATGGGCACTCAACTTCTTTGGCCGACCATGGCGAGGCCTGTTATGAGTGGAACATGCTGTATGGTCTTGGCCACTGTGCTGCAGCTCAGTTTCAGGGTTTTGGCAATCTTCTTATAGCCTAGGCCATCTTTATGTAGAGCAACAATTCATTTTTTCAGATTTTCAGGTAGTTCATTACCATGAGGTGCCATGTAGAACTTCCAGTGACCAATCTGAGATAGTGAGAGCGATAACACCTGCTCCCTCTTCACACCTGAGACATGTGACACTAGGGTCTCATGACACCAGGGAGGGAAAAGGGCTACTTGGGCCCAATTTGGACATTGTCAGGGGTTTACTCACCTTTGTTGCCAGCGGTTTAGACATTAATGTCTGTGTGTTGCGTTATTTTGAGGGGACAGCACATTTACACTGTTATACAAGCTGTACACTCACTGCTTTACATTGTAGCCAAGTGACATTTCTTCAGTGTTGTCACATGAAAAGATATACTAAAATATTTATGAAATAAGAGGGGGTCTACTCACTTCTGTGATATACTCTAATTGTAACTGTTATGTTTTAGTGGTTAAAAAAGGAATTTATTTGAAGCATGATTAAAAGTGAATAAGAGATGGATATAACATTATTTCTTCTATTTTTCTTCTAAGAACTGAGTTAGAGAGATACTTACATCTGACTGTAAATACATTATGGAGTTTCATGGAGATCTTTAATCAAAGGGCTTTTGGCCTTTGTTTTTCTTTGTCTAAGGAAGAGAATCAGAAGCAACACAATACCAGAGCAGTGGAGGTATGCCCTCTCCTCCAGTTGGGGGGACCAGGAACCTGTGAAAAGACTGCTCCTTTCCCGTGTCTCTTCTCTTAGCCTAAAAAGGTTGAAAAACAAGATCTTACTTTTGGAGCCATTTTCTTCGTTGTTTTCAAAACATGTTGACAAATCCAATTTACAGCATGAAATGTGGCAAGGAATTGTCACCTTTTGATTAATGCTTTGCTGCAGTACGACTAATAATGAAACAAAACTCCATGAGAACATGTGAATAATTTAGCAGGGGAAATACCAGACAGGGACATGGGAAAATCCCTCACGTAGCTTCTGGAGAAGGGGATTTCAAAGTCAACCCAGTTGGCCTGTTGTCACTCACTCACCTCTTATGAGCGGGAAAGTTAGTATATGTGTTTATATGCATACAGAGAGAGATAAGGAGAGAAACAGAAATATTTTCGTAATTTATCCCGGAATGTGGCTACTCACCACAGCCTCGAAAGGAGCAAAGTGCCTACCACATCCACTATTATCTATCTTTGTGCTCAGTTGTACAGCACTCATCACATCCCCTTAGGTTTCTGTGGGGGTGGATGAAAATTCAGTATTCAGAAGTTGGTAGCTGCCAAAGAGAAGGGGCATAGACATACCTAAAATTGGTTTTAAGGCAAATTAATCAGGTTGGTGCAGGAAATGGTGATTTTATTTATTTATTTATTTATTTATTTATTTATTTATTTATTTATTTGTTTGTTTGTTTGTTTGTTTGTTTGTTTGTTTAACTTATATGCCTCCTACACTACCCAAAGGTCTCACTAGACCTTCAGCTCAATAAAATTCCATACCCAATGATTCAAGGGGTTACTATCTTTATTTAAAACTGTCAGTCAGAAAGCAGAAAAGGTACATGTCTGATCATACAGGCCTTCTTGATAGTATTTTTCTTGCAATAAAGTTTCATTGCTGACCCTGCTTATCTAGAGCAAACAAATAAAAGTTAGACTTCGCCACTATTCTTTTGAAGTAGGCAGCTCAGTAGGAATGAAAGAAAACAATTGCAAAAGGCTGCATCCTTTGCAAAGGTCAGAGGTAGATTTGCAGGAAACGTGATGGCATTGTAGAGGGCAAGACTCTTTCTGTGCCCTCTGGGGTGACTGAGATAACAAAAGTTAGTTTGAATTAGCAGTCAATGAAAAAAAAATACATTAATATATCAACATCTTTCATATCAACATCTAAATCTGAAACTGATATCCGGTATCTGTCGAATTTCCAAGGTTCATGGTCAAAATACCTAATTCTAAATTTAAAATTTGGAGTATGAATTTTGCAGGTACAATGCTTACCTCAGAATTCAGAGACTGAGACTTATTCCTACCTCTTGATTGTTTCTAACTCTGATAGGTGTCAGTTATCTAATCTCAGATATTGTCCACTGTCACACACATATAAGTTTATTGCGTGGCACACAGGCCGTTGCAAAGTACATCAAATAAAAACAACACAATACAGTACAATTCAATACACTATAGTAAAAACAGCTAAAAACCTCTAACATCTTAAAAAAACAACTCAACTAAGTGAAGGTAGTTGCTAGACAGTATCTGATGCTAATAATAAGCATCTATCATGGAAGGGGGAACCCCAAGGGTACATAAGCCTAAATAACCGCTTGATTAGTAGTAGTGGGGGCTACAAGTTTCATTTTCATAAGTATAGATATAAATCTTGCCATTCGAAATGTAATAAATTTATCTCTGTCTGAGAGTAGGATCCTCAGCTTTTCCTGGACAGGTCTTCCAGGATATTTTTCCAAAATAGGCTTCAGGAGCCTTTCACGGTGGGTCACGAATAGAGGACAGTAAAACACAACATGTACTAAGTCCTCAACTGATTTTTGGTCGCAAGAACAAACTCTCTCACAGTATGGAATTTGTGTGTAACGTCCTTTTAAGCTAGCAAGTGGCAACATATCAAGACGTGCCTGAGTGAAAGCTTTTCTATAGTCAAAGCTCACTAAATTGGCAAAATAAGAAGGAAGATTTAAAGGCGGAGATGAAATAATCTTATAAAACGGGGCCGTTTTTAGAGTGCCTAGCAAACCTATATCTGTTTGGTAACAGAGGTCAAATAATCTCTGCTTTAATGAGCTTTTTGCTGCAGACAGACCAAGGTGCCTTACATACTCTTCTGAAAATCCAAGTTTGGCTACTAGTTGCAGTACAGAGGATTTCCACGTTCCAGAATTCATTTCCCCATATGATGATGTTAAATATTCTGACTGAGTGGTAAACAAAATTTTCAGCCAATAGTTAATTATTGATTTGTTGACTAGTGTCATTATTGACATTATTGCCAATTCTAGTCTAACTAGCGCTGAGGGAGTTGAAGGAGGTACTGCCAACAATAGTCGGGCAAATCTGTTTTGGGTTACTTCTAATGGGTATACGTTTCCAATTCCCCATATTTCAGCACCATAGAGAATCTGGGGGAGTAACTTGGTTTTATAAATTTCACGAGTGGGAGGGATCAAATGTCCTCCTCTAGTTCTACAAAATCTAAGTATGCCAAACATGGCTTTTTCGAATTTCTGCTTTGTAAAATCAATCTGAAATGCCCAGGAACCTGACTGATAAAACATCACGCCTAAATATTTAGAGTGGGTTACCTGTTCCAATATTCTCCCATCCATTGTCCATTTATGTGCCTGAGGTCTTCTACTGAAAACCATAATTTTGGTTTTCTCATAATTAACATTAAGAGAGTTCTCCTTGCAGTAATTACTAAATTGTTTTAATAATCTTCTAAGGCCTATTTGTGTGTGGGATATTAGCAAAGTATCGTCTGCATAGAGTAATATTGAAATAAACTTTCCACCTACTCTTACAGGGAAAAATTGCAGTCCAGTTAACCTGGCAACCATATCATTGATGTACAAATTGAAAAGCAATGGAGCTAGGATACAGCCCTGACGGACACCTTTAGATGTTTTAACTATGTTAGATAGTTGACCAGAAATGCCAGTTCTGACCTTTAGGGAAGTATCAGTATGGAGGTCTTTGATTCTTTGTAGCAATCTAGGATCTATTTTAAGATTTATAAGTTTTTCCCACAAACGACCTCTTGGGATGGAATCGAAAGCAGCTTTGAGGTCAATAAATGCCACATATAATTGTCCTGAAGATGCGATAGCATATTTGTTAATTAGATGGTTAAGCAGAAAAATATGGTCCAATGTTGAATGCCCCTCCCTAAAACCAATCTGTTCAGGAGCTAAAAGATTATATTCTATTACCCAATCTTCCAATTTTAAGAGGAGATGTCTTGCGTAAAGTTTGCCTATTACATCGAGCAAACTTATAGGTCTGTAATTGGCTGGGTCCTTTCGCTCGCCTTTCTTATAGATGGGCACGACAAGTGAAGATGACCATTCTCTAGGGGTGCCGCCCACCCTATCTATATAAGTAAATAAGGTATCTAGGATCGGGGCCCACCAGTCCTGAAAAGATTTAAGTATATCCGGGGGGATGAAATTTTCCCCGGGAGCTTTATTGCTCTTGATTGTTGAAATCAATGTTTTTATTTCCTTAATTGTGACTGGAGGCCACATTGTTAGATCACAGGGGGATGATATTAGAGGTAGAGATATTTCGCTAGTAGAGGGTGGATCATTGAATAATTTGAGGTAATACTCTTCCCAACATTCAGTGGGTACATAAGAATCCAGATCATGGCGAAACCTCCCCTCTGCTGATGCGAGCAGTCGCCAAAATTTTGCCGTATCTTTCTGGGACAAAGCCAGAGCAAGTTCCCGATAAGATTCTTTTATTGAGGCTTGTTTTTTCTTTTTGAGAAGCTGTTTATAATTATTGCGGAGATCAAAAAAAGATCTGGGTAAACTTTTAGACTGATTTTGTTTGTGGAATTTAAGAACTCTTCTTAATTGGTGCTTCATAGTTTCGCACTCTCTATCAAACCAACTGATATTAGTTGGTCTGCTTCTGGGTGATAGTCTTACCCTCTTGGTCAAGAAGGGTCTCAAAGTATCTATTAGTTTACCATATCCTGCAAGGGCAGTGTTGATGTTTGGAGCTGCCTCAATTTCCCCTTTCAGTTTGAGTATAGGAGCACTATACAAAATTTGTTGTATTTCTTGCTGGAGTATGGGAGACCACTTCAGTCTAGTATCTGCTGTCACCAACACTTGATCTATTGGGAAAGAACTATCCTCCCCATTATTTAATGAAGCTTTAGGGGTGTGCATGTAGAATATAAGAGGCTGATGGTCACTTTCCGGCTGTGTACCCACTGTAAAGTATAAAATTTTATCTAGTAAGAGAGGGGTAATAGCTAAATAATCAATCAAACTAGCTCCATTTTTACTGAAATATGTGAGCTCCCCCAATTCATCACCTTGGAAATTACCATTTAATATTACCAAATTTAGCTTATCAATCAGTTGCCAAAAACTTTTTCCAGTCTTATTCAGAAGAGGATCTTTTGTATTTCTTGACTGATTATAAAAGTCACCAATATGCTCGGCATAGGCAGATCTAAAATGGCCATTGCCCAGGCGTGCATTAAAATCTCCAAGCAGTATTGTTTGCACTCCATGAAATTTTGTCTCAAGATCATATATGTACATTTCTAAATCAGACCAGCAATGCTCATAATAGAAAGGAGATGAATAAGGTGGAATATAAACATTCACAACCAAAATTTCCCAGTCCTTGAAGGTCAGGAGAACGGCCATTGCAATAGATCTTAAAGGTGGTAGTAGTAAAACAGCACAGACCACTGAGGTGGATATCAGACAAGCCAACCCTCCGTTTGGGCGACCTCTAGCTACTGCAGGAGTTGCGGCGAGAGTGTATGAAGTAAATCCATTCAATAACAACTCAGATAATAACCACGTCTCCTGAATAAAGATAATATCAAAACTTTTCATAAATGACAAAAATGATGGATTTTGAGTTTTGCTCAGCCAGCCAGACACATTCCATGAAATGCATTTTAGATGGTGCTCACTTTGAATTGCAAATTGTCAATTTGAAGCAGGGTAATCCATGGATGATTCTAAGTCAGGCATTGAACTCGCCATTGAATTTATTTCAATAATATCAGGAGGGTTACTCCGGGCGTTATCTAGGGGTGCCTCGGTTATCAAACAGAGATCGGGATCGTCTGCAGGCACTGTCAAGTTGGAACTGGGAACCCTTTTATTTATTATTACCTTGGGCTCCAGGGGGATTTTTATTCCGTCCTTGACCTGTGTCTCCACTGAGCATCCTAGTGTGGGCAATTGATGGATTGCTAGATCTTCATTGGAATTTGGGGGCTGTTCTAGATTCCTCAAAGTTGCAACCAGGGAGTCCAGGCGATTCACTAAGGACGCCCGCACATCAGTTGGCAATTTACTAAAGGATGAAATAAGATGAGTCTCCACCTCCTCTTCTGGCCAAGCAAGGCCTGGGTTGATCTTTTCTGTTACATGTCTATCGTCCTTATAGTTTTTTATGAAATTTTTGTAATCATTGTGCCAATCAGTTGGGTGATCTTCTAAAATTTGAATAAGGTCTTCCTCTGTATGTTTCTCCTGGGCATAAGCTAGGGTCTCTCTTTCCATTTCTCTAGTGTATCCACACAAGAGAGGTAGGGGATGTGCTATGTTTTTAAAATATCGTACAGCAGTTATACCCCTCGCAGCTAATTCCTTTCTTCTGCTATAAATCCTATTAGTTATTATGCTATCTCTGAATGTTGCTATCACACGTGCTTGGGTATAATTGTAGAATAAGTAGTCTACATTTAGAATTTGGGACATGGAAGTTAATTCAGGGATTATAGGTTCTAGAGTGCTAATCAAGTTCCATTTGCGTTCATTCTGGGTAAGTATCCCTTTTCGTTTTGGATATCCACAGAATGCTAAAGTGTTAGCCATTAATCTTAACTTCCATCTAGTTCTGTTCTCAGGCTGCATCAACTGGGCTGTTAATTGGTTATTCTTCTTAGAGTTACTATTTATCACATCAGTCCATGGATCATTTCCCACTATATCTATTTTATCCTCAATGTCCTGTATGGGGGGAGTAATAGCTATTTGGTCTAAATTTGTTAGGGCCTGGCCAGTATCTAACTTTTCAGAGTTCCTTTTGGATCTAGAAGATTTTCCTTCTTTCTCTGGTTTCCTCTCAATAAGTTTAAATAAATTATGAAAATCCATCTTGTCAGATGACTTTCTTGTCTTGCTTGTGTGCTTAATATTTTTAGTCTTCTTTGTACACCCATGCAGACTCCCTACCTGTGCCCTGTTTTTAACCTTCTTTTTAGAGTTTTTTTTCCCTTTGGGCAAATCATCCAGTGGAACTGGGGGTGCGGTACCTTGGTCAGTTTGTGTATTATTGTTTCTGGGTAAATTGCTTATTGCAATTAAGTTGGTTAATGTAGTTAGTAGCTCATGAGATTCGAAGAGGAATGCTTTAATTAACTTCATCTCATCTAAGATATCTTTTACCCAGTGGAACAGTGTGCTGATATCAGACTTATCACTTGCCTTAATTATTTTTGGCAGGGGTCCTTTTTCTATTTGGGTGCCTCCTTGTGCTAATTCCTCTATTTGTTGTAATATAAAGTCATCTACCTCCCTTCTTCCTTTCTTCTCCACCCCACTGGTGTCCAAAGCATTTTCTGCAGCTGCTAGTTCCATTGCCAGGTTAAGACCAGGATCTTCTTTGTTTAATTCTATTATTGTACACCTATTCTCAATTGACCAGTCTAAAGTTTCATTTGTGTGTTCAATGCCCTCATTTTTGGGAGAAAAGAAATTAGTGATTTTCTTTTGTCTCCCTTTCCTCCCTTTCCTCTCTTCTAAAAAGCTGCCATGTGCTGGGGAAATCCCATGTTTTTTATACCCCTGTCTAGTAAAAACCATTATTCAATAAAATCAGATTATTACTATAATAGGCTAAATTCAGAAAATAATAATAATAAGATAATAGGAAAAAAATAAAAAAGTAAGATAATAATAAACTATGATCAATTCTATACATATATAAAACTATAAAACTATAAATGCAACAAATTCCAAATTCTGTTTGACTAATCAATACTAAGTTCAGAAAATACTCAAATATATATATAGTTATAATAAGCCCATCAACCAGAATTAAAAGTTAAAAACTAAATTAAAAACATGTTAAAAATTAAAATTAAAAATGGTGGGGAGCTCCTGCAAACTTGAACGCAATAATAGAAATATGAACAGACACAGAGCAGGCACTCCCAAATTTTCTTTAGAGTTCTTAAGAAGCCCACAACTGAGTGTCCGTTTCAGCTCCCAACCTTTCACAGTCAAAATAAAGCTGTCTTTAGACTTTAGCTGTCTTTAGACTTTGCGGCAACAAATATCAAAATTTAGAGGGAGTTTCATTCTCAAGGCGGAGAAGTAATCTCAAATGGGTTACCACACCTGCCGTTCTTACTCCGTGAATCTCTACTTGATAGTGAGTGCTTGATAATGAGTGTCTGCTTGATACAGAAGTTACAAAGCTTTTCAATCAAAGTTATAGAAAGCGGGGCGCTTCAGCTGGCATTCCATGGGTTTGGAGGTTCTCGCCGATTAATCAACAGTCGAGCAGTGGAGAGGAAATGGAAGCATAGGGACTGCCATCAAACAAACAAACAAAGCTTATTCCCTGCCTCAGGCGAACCTTCTCTTCCAAGCCTCTTGGCCTTAGCGACGACCCGTCCTTAAAGTAGCAGGAGTATACACAAACTCTTTAAACAGAGAACTTAGATAATGCCACCAACATATTTGATGAGGTCATTTTAACTCAGTGGCTTCAGCTTTGGGTCTCCAGATGTTGTTGATGTCAGCTCCCAAAAGCAGCAGTTAATTTTGCTGATTATACTTGTCCTATCGCCAAAGATATGCACAACAAACCGCAAAGTCTAGCTTGCAAGTTGTTTGTTATCAGGTCTATTTCTGTTTCTTTGTTCGGCATCAAGCACAGCAAGAATACTGATAATTACCAGGCTGTCTTGGACAGGATAGTTGTTTAAAAAAACTTTAGAAGATTAGGCCGGAGGACGCAGCACAAACAAACGATGTTGTCTCACCCAACCGGACCTGTTCAATTTTACATGTCAAGTATCCACTGTCACACACTGCTAAGTCTAAGTTGTCTGCTTGTCAGGTATGAAGCACAGTTAAGCCGTTGAATAACATGTTGCATTGAAGTTGTGGCCTTGTTTCTCAAGGCTGCTAAGGTTTCACCAGTTATGAGTGGCATAACTCAGTGGTCCCCAACCTTTTTAACTCCGCGGACCGGTTGGGGAAGGCGGGGCACCCCCCCCGTGCTTGTGCACATGCGCGAAGGGTGGTGCGGCGCTCGTGCGTGCACGTGTGCACTCGTGCGCATGTGCGAAGGGCAGCACAGCGCTCGGGGCACTCATGCGCATGTGTGAAGGGGTGGGGGAGCACTCTCATGGGCGCAGGCACGCAGGATCAGGTGTAAAGGGGCTGTGCGGGGGGGAGTGCGTGCGGGGGTGGGAGGGGAGGTCTGTCTCCGCGGCCCGGTCCGGCTCAGGCCACGGACCGGCACCAGGCCGCGGACCGGGGGTTGGGGACCTCTGGCATAACTGACTCTTGTGTTAAAATGGCAGGGCTCTGTTTTGGAACACTGTAGGCAAAGTATATTCCTAGAAAATATACCATTGAAAAAAAAAACACCTTGAAAATACAGAGTCTGGCTCATGTTACATTCAGTGCATCAAAACCTGAAGATATGCATGTCTTATTCTTTATAGCCAATATACTAATCATTCCCCATACAACTTTGATGCAACCTACAACAGTATTACATTGTAGTCCATGTTCCCTTAAAGCTCCCCTGCTCCCTCAAAGTTCCTGCTCAGGCCAAGATAGTAATCAATACCATCGTTTGCTTTTTCATAGAATGATAGAATCATAGAATCATGAAGTTGGAAGGGGCCTATAAGGCTATCAAGTCCACCCCCCTGCTCAATGCAATCAAACGATATCTGCCAGGTGGTTGTCTAAATTTTATTTTAATATCTCCAGTGTTCGAACACTCACCAGCTCTCAAGGTAATTTATTCTATTGTCGTACTGCTCTAATAGTTAGGAAGTTTTTCTGTTATTCAACCGAAATCTGGCTTCCTGTAACTTGAGCCCATTGTTGTGTGTCCTGTGTTCTGTGATGGTCAAGAACAGTTCCTGCCCCTCCTCTGAATGATATATCTCCCCTCAGCCTTCTTTTCTCAAGGCTAATCATGCCGAGTTTTTTCAGAATTTCCGTATAGGGTTTGGTTTCCAGCCCTCCAATCATCCTTGTTGCCTTCCTCTGAACTTTTTCCAGTTTGTCAGCATCCTTCTTGAAGTATGGTGTCCAGAACTGGACACAGGACTCAAGGTGGGGCCTAATCAGTGCTGATTAGCATTCCCTGCACCCCATGATCCAGGTCATTAATAAAAATGTTGAAGAGTACAAGGCCCAGGACTGAGCCCTGGGATAGTCCACTTGTTACCAACTGGAGAAGGATTAATTCCTGGGCAAACAAATCTGTGCTTCCCTTTGAATCACCCTCTGAGTACAATTCTGTAGCCAACTGTGTATCCACCTGAGAGTTATTCTATCCAGCCCACACCAAGTTAGCTTAGTAATCAGAATATCATGGGGCACTTGTCAAATGCTTTGCTGAAGTCAAGATATACTATGTCTACAGCATTCCCTCTGTCTATAAGCGAGGTTACCCAATCAAAAAATGAGATTAAATTAATCTGGCAGGATTTGTTCTTGACAAATTTGTGTTGGCTTTTACTTATTGCTGCATTGTTTTCTAAGTGCTTGCAGAGTGACCGTTTATAATCTGTTCCAGATTTTTCCCTGGGATTGATGTCAGGGTAATTGGTCTATAGTTCCCAGATTCCTCCTCTTTGCCCTTCTTGAAGATAGGGACAACCATCATCTGATACCCCACCCATTTCCCATGATTTCAAGAAAATAATGGATAGTGGTACTGAGAGCTCTTCAGCCAGCTCATTCAATATTCTTGGATGCAGTTCATCTGGCCCTGGAGATTTGAACTCATTCCAGATAGTGAGGTATTCCTTGACTATTTGTTTATCAGTCTCCAGCTGCAATCTTGTCCCCTCCACCTGCACTTCACAATTGTCGTAAGGATCATAGTCTGTCCTTTTGGAAAAGACTGAGCTAAAATAGGAATTGAGTACTTCTGCCTTTTCTTTGTCTTCTGTTATCATTTTTCCATCTCCATTGAGTAACTGAGCCACTGTTTCTTTTCTTCGTCTTCTAAATGCATGTACCTGAAGTATGCTTTTTTGTTGCTTTTAGTGTCTGTAGTTAACCTCAGCTCATTCCCAGCTTTTGCCCTTCTAATGTGATCCTGCAATTCATTGCTACATGTCTATACTCTTCTTTTGTAGCCTGGCCGTCCTTCCACTTCCCATATGTGTCTTTTGTTTGTTTTCAGGTCCTCTCAGCTTTTTGTGAAGCCACGCCAACCTTTTTTTTTGCTGTCTCACACATTTTCTTCTTGTTAGAATTGTTTGTAGTTGTTCATTTAGAATTTCCTGTTTTAGAAACTCCCACCCTTCTTGGACTCCTTTTCTTGTTAGGATCTCCTGCCATGGAACCTTACTTATCATTGTCCTGAATTTGTTAAAATTGTTTTTTTTTTTTTTTTTTTTCAAATCCAGCATACATGTGTGGCTACACTCTGTTTTGGTTTCCTTTGAAATAAAGAATTCTATAGAACACGGTCACTCTCGCCCAGAGTTCCCCTTACTGCCACTTCTTCCACCAGGTTGTCGCCATTGGTTAGACTCAAGTCAAGAATAGCTAGCCCTCTGCTTTCCTTCTCCACTTTTTGTAGGAGAAAATTATCAGTCAAACAAGCCAGGAATTTCTTTGACAGGCCATACTTTGCAGTATTTGTTTCCCAACAGACATCACAATAATTGAAATCTCCCATCACTACTACATCATGTCTCTTTGAAATGCTTGCAATTTGTTTTCAAAAGTTTCATCCACATCCTCTCCTTGATTGGTCAGTCAGTAGTAGACTCCAACTACCATGCTCCTTTTGTTTTTTTGCCCCAACTACATTGATCCAGATGCTCTCAATGGGACAATCTCCTCCTTGTGTATTTCTGTGCAGGAATGTGTATTTTTCACATATATTGCAACTCCACCTTCCTTTCTGTTCTTTCTGTTCTTTTTGAACAAATTATATCCTTCAATTGCTGTATTCCAATCATGGGAGTCATTCCATCAAGTTTCAGTTATTCTTATCAAGTTGTATTTACCCTCCTGAACTAAGATTTCCAGTTCTTTTTCTTCTTCTCCTATACTCCTGGCATTCGTGTATAGACACCGGAGATTGTGTGATATGGTGCCTGCTTTTCTTTGTACATATTTATGAATGTTATTATTAATGTTAATGTTATTTTTTACCTCCATTAGAACTGTTCGGTCCATTCCTCTTATTGCGCATAAAGCTTCATCTGTCTTGACCTCTGTTCTTATGTCTCCCTCTCCCTTCCAGTTCAGTTTAAAGCCCTTCTTCATGCTGTGGCCAAAAACGTTCTTCCCAGTCCTTGTGAGGTGCAAGCCATCTCTTGCTAGCAGTCCATCATCTAGAAAGCTTAGCCCGTGATCCCAAAAACCAAATCCCTCACATCGACACCACTTTCGTAGCCAGTCATTCTCCTGGAGTATTTTCCTTTCCCTTTGTTCCCTTTGTTCCCTTTGTTCCCTTTCTTCCACTCCATGTATCTCTCTGTGTGTGCCTCCGTACATGCGTTATATTGAGCTCAGCATTAGAGTAGGCTAGTGCTAAACTTACTCTTTTTGGCACCATCTAAAGACTTGCTCTGTGTTTCTTAATTATTTCCTTAATTATTTCTGCATGTTGTGGACGAAAGCTTCCCCTCAAACAATGAACAAGGAACGTGGTTACCCTGGCAATGAGAACCGCTGTTGAATCAGGTTTCGCATAATTAAAAACAATTTAA
Source organism: Intellagama lesueurii (assembly GCA_037013535.1). NCBI lineage: Eukaryota > Metazoa > Chordata > Lepidosauria > Squamata > Agamidae > Intellagama > Intellagama lesueurii. The sequence continues at coordinate 134,923,483 of JBAJHW010000002.1, forward strand.
AATAAGGTGACTACATGGCATAAAGAGAAGCACAAATTTGTTTGCCCAGGAATTGTGTGGGGTTTTTTTTATCCAAAGTGTAGTATTTTACTGTGCTGGCAGAAGATCATTTGTTTTAGCACACATGTAAAATCAAGTTATTTGTAAGCATTTTGACATGGTGAATACCTCTGTCAATGTAAACTGCCTTGTGATGGCTGCCTCCCATAGCCATTCCCATTTCTGCCGTTGGGGGGGGGCACTGCTGGACTTGCAAGAGGGGAAGTAGAGAGAGAGCAAGGTTTGGTGCCATTAGCCCCTCTGCAAAGGCTTGAGAAGGAGGAGGAGGAGGAAATGTTTCCCTGGTCAGTTTCAGCTCCTGCCTCCTCCTTCTGGCTCTGTGTGTGTGCTTGTGCGCAAGTGTTGTTTTTCTCCTTGGCAAGCAAAGTCTCTGGCCAGTTTCAGCCTGTGTCTCCTCCATTGCCCTGGCTGTGTGTGTGCACGTGTGTTTTGCTTTGAATGAAGCTATGGTAAAGTGTTCTGCTGCTAGCTGTGGTGTTCACCCTAAGTTATGCATTGTAAGTTATGCATTATTCATGTTATATGTTAATGTGGTTAAGAGGCGGGGCTGTAAGAGATGCTAAAAAGGCGGAGCCTGAGAGAAGGAGTTAGAGTCAGTCTGAGTCTGGAAACGGAGAGAGAAGGATAGTTTGGGGGGTCTGAGGAGTAATCAGTTAGGCAGAGGTCATCAACCCCCGGTCCGCGGCCCATTGCCGGTCCGTGGCTTAAGCCCGACCGGGCCAAGACAGACCTCCCGCCCCCCCCACACGCACTCACCCCCGCAAAGGTTGTTTGCGCCTGCGCAAACGGCGGCGCGGCCTCCCGGAGCCTGGCTGGAAAGCCAGCAGCACAGAGAGACCCCGAGGCAGGAGCCCAGTGGGGAGGTCTTTTGATTTTCCCAGGCTCTGTCTTCAGCCACGGGATCCCTCCATGCTGCTCGCCTCCCGCCGGTGGCAGCGGTGAAGGGGGGGTAGCCAAGAGCCGGGAGGCTGAGCATAGCTGGGTGCTCCGGCTGCTCGCCTCCCGGCAGGCTCCAACGAGGCCGGGGTCGGCGCTCCTCGCTGCCCTGAGCAGGCCAATGCCACCGCTGGTGCCTCCAGCTCCGGAACCAGCGGCTGCATTTGAATTTCCCACGGAGGGCGGCGAGGAGCCCCGCCCCCAGCCTCGTTGGAGCCCGTCGGGAGGTGAGCGGCCAGAGGGAGCCCCCCGGCCATGCTCAGACTCCCAGGCTGCCGCCGCCGCCGCTGGCACGCACTCCCTCACCCCTTCAAGCATGCGCCCGTGCACAGGGGTGGGGTGGGTGCGTGGGTGGGCAGGTGCTCCTGCGCATGCGCAAAGCGGTGAGGGAACGCGCACGCGCTCCCCAACCACTTTGCGCATGTGCAGGAGAGCACACGCACGAGGGGCCGCCCCACCTCCCTCAGAAGCTCCGCCGGTCCGCACTACAGAAAAGGTTGGGGAACACTGAGTTAGAGTGTAACCAGTGATAATTAATATAGAAGGTTAATATTGATGATTGATGAATCTTGAAGAATGTGCTTATGAATCATTCGAGAAACCATGTGTAATTAATAAACTTGTTCTGTTGAAACTTCAGTACTGGATGGACCTTCGTCTTTTCTAAGTAAACTAAGTTGATAAAAGAGATCAACTGGTGGCAGCGTATCAGAGGGCGTGCTGAGGTACCTTGACTCATTCAAGGTGGTAAGGTATTCCTTGACTATTTGTTTATCTATCTCCAGCTGCAATTCTGTCCCCCCCCCCCTTGCACTTCCAATTTGTTTGGAAGTTTATAGTCTGTCTTATGGGAAAAGACTGAACTAAAATAGGAATTGAGCACCTCTGCCTTTTCTTTGTCCTCTGTTATCATTTCTACATCTCCACTGCGGAGCTGTGCCACTATGTCTTTTGTTTGTCTTTTGCTACTCACATACCTCCCCTTCATGGATTGCTGCCTTGTCGTGGCGAAGGGGCTTGAGTAATTCAGAGAAGCTATGGGCTATGCCGTGCAGGGACACCCAAGATGGACAGGTCATAGTGGAGAGTTCTGACTAAACGCCATCCACCTGGAGCAGGAACTGCCAAGCCACTCCAGTATCTTTGCCAAGAAAACCCCATGAACAGAAACAAAAGGCTAAAAGATATGACGCTGGAAGATGAGCCCCTCAGGTCGGAAGGCGTCCAACATGCTACTGAGGAAGAACGGTGGACAAGTACAAGTAGCTTCAGAGCTAATGAAGTGGTTGGGCCAAAGCCGAAAGGACGCTCAGCTGCGGACGTGCCTGGAAGTGAAAGGAAAGTCCAATGCTGCAAAGAAAAATACTGCATAGAAACCTGGAATGTATATGAACTTTGGTAAGCTGGATGTGGTCAAACAGGAGATGGCAAGAAGAAACATTGACATCCTGGGCGTCAGTGAACTAAAATGGACGGGAATGGGTGAATTCAATTCAGACGATTATCATATCTACTATTGTGGGCAAGAATCCCATAGAAGAAATGGAGTAGCCCTCATAGTCAACAAAAGAGTGGGAAAAGCTGTATTGGGATATAATCTCAAAAATGATAGAATGATTTCAATACGAATCCAAGGCAGACCTTTCAACATCACAGTAATCCAAGCACCAACCACCGATGCTGAAGAGGCTGAAATTGACCAATTCTATGAAGACTTACAACATCTTCTAGAACTGACACCAAAGAAAGATGTTCTTCTCATTATAGGGGACTGGAATGCTAAAGTAGGGAGTCAAGAGATAAAAGGAACAACAGGTAAGTTTGGCCTTGGAGTTCAAAATGAAGCAGGGCAAAGGCTAATAGAGTTTTGTCAAGAGAACAAGCTGGTCATCACAAACACTCTTTTCCAACAACACAAGAGGCGACTCTACACATGGACATCACCAGATGGGCAGTACCGAAATCGGATTGATTATGTTCTCTGCAGCCAAAGATGGAGAAGCTCTATACAGTCAGCAAAAACAAGACCTGGAGCTGATTGTGGCTCTGATCATCAGCTTCTTATAGCAAAACTCAAGCTTAAACTGAAGAAAGTAGGAAAAACCACTGGGCTAGTCAGGTATAATCTAAACCAAATCCCTTATGAATACACAGTGGAAGTGAAGAACAGATTTAAGGAACTAGATTTGGTGGACAGAGTGCCTGAAGAACTATGGATGGAGGCCCGTAACATTGTACAGGAGGCAGCAACAAAAACCATCCCAAAGAAAAGGAAATGCAAGAAAGCAAAGTGGCTGTCCAACGAGGCCTTACAAATAGCAGAGAAGAGAAGGGAAACAAAATGCAAGGGAGATAGGGAAAGTTACAGAAAATTGAATGCAGACTTCCAAAGAATAGCAAGGAGAGACAAGAGGGGCTTCTTAAATGAACAGTGCAAAGAAATAGAGGACAATAATAGAAAGGGAAAAACCAGAGATCTCTTCAAGAAAATTGGAGATATTAAAGGAACATATTGTGCAAAGATGGACATGGTAAATGATAAAAATGGTAGGGACCTAACAGAAGCAGAAGACATCAAGAAGAGGTGGCAAGAATACACAGAGGAATTATACCAGAAAGATCTGGATGTCCCGGACAACCCAGATAGTGTGGTTCCTGACCTTGAGCCAGACATCCTGGAAAGTGAAGTCAAGTGGGCCTTAGAAAGCACGGCAAACAACAAGGCCAGTGGAGGTGATGGCATTCCTGTTAAACTTTTTAAAATCTTAAAAGATGATGCTGTTAAAGTGCTACACTCAATATGCCAGCAAGTATGGAAAACTCAGCAGTGGCCAGAGGATTGGAAAAGATCAGTCTACATCCCAATCCCAAAGAAGAAGGGCAGTGCCAAAGAATGCTCCATCTACCGTACAATTGCACTCATTTCACACGCTAGCAAGGTTAAGACAAAATCCTACAAGGTAGGCTTCAGCAGTATGTGGACTGAGAACTCCCAGAAGTACAAGCTGGATTTCGATGGGGCAGAGGAACTAGAGACCAAATTGCTAACATGCGGTGGATTATGGAGAAAGCCAGAGAGTTCCAGAAAAACATCTACTTCTGCTTCATTGACTACACAAAAGCCTTTGACTGTGTGGACCACAGCAAACTATGGCAAGTTCTTAAAGAAATGGGAGTGCCTGACCACCTTATCTACCTCCAGAGAAATCTATATGTGGGACAGGAAGCAACAGTTAGAACTGGATATGGAACAACTGATTGGTTCAAAATTGGGAAAGGAGTACGACAAGGCTGTATACTGTCTCCCTGCTTATTTAACATATGCAGAATACATCATGCGAAAGGCTGGACTGGATGAATCCCAAGCCGGAATTAAGATTGCCGGAAGAAATATCAACAACCTCAGATATGCAGATGATACCACTCTGATGGCAGAAAGTGAGGAGGAATTAAAGAACCCTTTAATGAGGGTGAAAGAGGAGAGTGCAAAAAATGGTCTGAAGCTCAACATCAAAAAAACTAAGATCATGGCCACTGGTCCCATCACCTCCTGGCAAATAGAAGGGGAAGATATGGAGGCAGTGACAGATTTTACTTTCTTGGGCTCCATGATCACTGCAGATGGTGACAGCAGCCACGAAATTAAAAGACTCCTGCTTCTTGGGAGGAAAGCGATGACAGACCTAGACAGCATCTTAAAAAGCAGAGACATCACCTATAAGCTGAACCCAGGTGACACGATGTTAAATAAGCATAGATGGATTTTATACATAATAATCATAATAAAAAGGAAAAAAACAAACAAACAAAAAAAGCAGAGACATCACCTTGCCGACAAAGGTCAGCATATTGAAAGCTATGTTTTTTCCAGTAGTGATGTATGGAAGTGAGAGCTGGACCATAAAGATGGCTGACTGCCGAAGAATTGATGCTTTTGAATTGTGGTGCTGGAGGAGACTCTTGAGAGTCCCCTGGACTGCAAGGAGAACAAACCTATCCATTCTAAAGGAAATCAATCCTGAGTGCTCACTGGAAGGACAGATCCTGAAGCTGAGGCTCCAATACTTTGGCCATCTCATGAGAAGAGAAGACTCCCTGGAAAAAAAAACCCTGATGTTGGGGAAGAGTGAAGGCAAAAGGAAAAGGGGACAACAGAGGACGAGATGGTTGGACAGTGTCATCGAAGCGACCAACATGAATTTGACCAAACTCCGGGAGGCAGTGGAAGACAGGAGGGCCTGGCGTGCTCTGGTCCATGGGGTCACGAAGAGTCAGACACGACTTAATGACTAAACAACAACAACAACATAACTCAGTTCCAACATAATGTAACATAACGGGTAAGAGAAACAGCAGCATATTTTAAATGTTATTAATGTTATTATTATTATTTAATTTTTAGTCAAACCAGTGAAAGTGAAGATGCAAGAGGGATTTGACAGATCGGTATTATGCCTCACTGGGTATGTCATTATGTATGTTTGGAGGAAATGCCGAACTAAGGACAAATATACAAAGATGCAGAAAAGCAGGAGAACTTTTTGTACGAAACAAAAACAACAACAACAACAAAAGAAAAGCATGATAGAGTAAATAAAATGTACCAAATAGTCCCACACAAACCCCCTCAGATCTCGTAGGTATAAGCAAAAACGACATCTGGTGACTGGAGAAAAGAAGTCTATAATCTATGAAGAATCTGGGACCAACAGCAGGACAAGTTCTTGTCTGGTCAGTCCGTCAGATAACCACTTAGCTCATGTATAATGTGTGGTGGCTCGTCTTTATTTTTACAGTGTGCATATTTGTGGTTTGTAGTGATTTCATTGCGGTGTGTGAGAAAGGAAGAATAAAGGAAAAGGAAGTTCACCAACACAGCAGACAAAAGGGACAGAATGGGAGGAGTGGGAATGAGTCCTAGAAGAGCAGTGAGCAAAGTATGAGGTCCTCCAGATGTTGGAAGTGCAATTCCCATCAGCTCTAGCCAACATAACAAAAAATGTGGAATGATTAGAGTTCAACAACATCTGGAAGGCCATATGTTGTGCTTTATTGCCATAAAGGCATGCGCAGTAGAGGAGAACTGTGGAAATCAGCTGTGGAAAGTTCAATATAATATCTTTACACAGGGAGAAAAGCTATTTGCATGATGCAGATTAAACTCTTCATAACAAAGCATGATCACCTGCTAATGCCTGAAAATACTATTAAAAAACTGGCTCCCTTACATTCAGTGGTGCTACCTGCTGTTCTTGTTTCCAATCATGTGCTGTACAGTCCACACTGTTGATAAAAATGAACTAATTCAGCAGTATGTTGTAAGCTAGATCAGGTAGATACGGTGTGACATTCTTTTGAGAACATACATACACAGAGGGATGCTTGTAAGTCTGAGGGGACGATGGTCGAAGCACTCTTCTGGTGGACTCTGTCTTCAGAAGGGAGACTCTGTCAGGCCTATCTGGCAGTGAATGACTGTAGCCAGGAGGTCATAGTATAGAGCAGTGATGGTGAACCTTTTTGAGCCCAAGTGCTCAAACTGCAACACAAAATCAACTTATTTATTTCAAAGTGCCAATACTGCAATTAAAACCCGAATGCTGAGGTTTTAGTTTAGAAAAAACAATTGCTCCTGCACTGCAAGGGTTAAATGCTTGGGTTTTTTCCCCCCTATGGGCGGTATCAACAAAGAAATACTTACCGGTCCTCCAATCCCCGTCGGGCTAGACCGGTAATGGTCACCATTGCACCCCTCTGCTGGACCACTGCACCAGCAGAGGGGAGTGCCAAAATCCAGGATCAGAGGACGGGTAAGTATTTCTCTATGGTGACTTATGGCTCGTATGCCCATAGAGAGGTCTCTGTGTGCCAGCTGTGGCACGCGTGCCATAGGATCGCCATCACTGATATAGGGGAATAGCATGCTGAGGAGTAATGGATTTCTGGTTCTGGCTGCCATTTTAATTTCTCACAGTTCTTTCAACTGAGCATGGTTCCTGGTCTATGTGGAAAATTAAAACAATGATTATCTTCAACTCCCCAGCGGTACTCTGAGTACCAAGGCAGTTCTTTTTCAATGGAGATCAGCATGGGCAAGCATCATCACTGGGCTGTGGCACAGTGCTGGGTCCTGGCAGCTGCATGAGGATGTCCCGTGCAGATGCCCTGTGGTGATTCTGTCCATTTTGAGACTCTAGCTACTTATATACCTACAATTCCCTATACCAGTTTTTTATGAAAATTGCACTGTATGCCTGGATAGTGGATATGTACGGGTGGAGTTCCAGAGTGATTGGCAGTAGAAGGATTGAATTCTAATCGGTTAGCATTATTGGAAATGCTGTGGAAGTGGAGTCTGTGTGTCAGTTAAGAGGTGACAGTTTGAGTTAGAATCTTTGAGTTCCAAAAGTTAGAACAGCGAGTTAGAGGTGAGAGATGAAGGGAGTCAGAAGTCTGTTTTATAGTCAGTCAGGAAAAGTAATCAGTGATAAACGTTAATAGCAAGGACTGTCTTGAGTGTGCGCATTTGAGAGTCTGTAAAGAAGTTACTTTGAGCTTTAAATACATACTGCTGTCTGACCTTTTATAATTCACATCCTAGAACCTACCGTTCCCTTCATATCTACTGAGGCCCCTCAGTAAAAATCCCTTGGGTTTAAATAAAACTATCCTCATTATTTATTTTAAGGGTGACTGAGAAGAACTAAACCAGACTACTAACAGACAAAAATATACTCAGGTGACTTGCAGCTATGCTTTACCAGTAGAAACACAGAGTTTAATTGGAACCCTTTCACTAAACAACTTAATTATCCAAGATACCAACCTGAGGCAAGTAAAGCTCTGGCATTGGCAGTATAGAAGGAACAACCCTAAAATACACCAATGTGGGTAGTTCTTTCAGGTTAGTGCCTTCCCTAGTGGCACTAAGGAAAGGGTGGCTAGGATTTTAGGCATTAAAAGATGCCAGAGTGGTATCTGTGGCCACTTGAGGAGTGAGTGTGTGACCCAGCCAGTGTGAAAATTAGTGGAATTGTCACTACCTCTTTGGGCCAAGAATGTCACAAGCCCAGTGTGCATAGGATTGTGTTTGGTGTTTGGACCTAATGTGTCATTATCACCTATTTTCCTTACTGAAGCTGCTGTGAAGGCTGATGAGACATTTCTAACCTCTTTCAAGTCAGTGTTAAGTTGTTAATGATTGAAAAAATATATTTAAAATGATTGGTGAATCATAACTAGATTTATATTAGACATGTGTAAGAAATTATTTTCCATCTTATGCCCCTATTCCCTTGAATTAATAAGTGGTTCCCAACCCTTCAGTGACCTAGGTGTTACTCCTGGAGCTCGGTGTCTCAGCTAATTCTATTAAGCTAAGTCCCGCAGTGGCTACCAATTCCACTAAGCAGAGTATAAGGATCACGGACCAATTGAGGCAAGTCTTGGGCTGCCGCATTTATAGCGCACAAATCATGTACCAGTCGCATGGTGCCATCCTTCTTTGGGACAGGCAGAATGGGAGTGTTCCAGGGACTTGATTTCCTGACTAAAATCCCTCCAGATAACAGAGTATCAATGACCTTTTTAAAGCCAACCTGGAGCTCTCTTCGGATGAGATACTGCTTGAGTTGGACTGGCATGGTCCCAGGGCAAAGGAGGATGACAACCAGGGTGGCTGTTACTGCCAAACCAGGCTGGTCAGTTGCCCAGAGCACAGGATTTATTTGTGACCCCACAGTCATTACTACTATGCTCTTTGCAAATGAGGACCCTCTCTAGTAATCAAGGTGGTCTCGGAAGGTCACTACTATGGAGCTATAAGACTCGCAGGAAATAAGGGCCCATGTTTTGCAGAGGAGGTCTCAGCCCATAAAGTTCACGTGGCCATCAGGGAGGTGAATTAAGTCTGTATGGTGCACTTGCCCATCAGGAAGAGCTACTGGGACAGCTCTATATTGGTGAGCATTCTGGGATCCTGTGGCTCCCAGGATTCGGATAGGGGACAGATGGGTCCGGGAGTTCTGTTTGAATAGCTGAGAATTGAGCTCCTGTGTCTACCAGAAAGGTCTGCAAAGAGTTTCCCACCCTTAACTTTACTCGAGGTTCAGAGGGTAGAGAGCTGGTCCTCTGACGCCTTCATTCAGAGTCTGACCCCTCTCGGGTTGCAGCCATGGCGCGCGGAGCTCCCTGAGAATGGAAGCCAAAATTTGGATTTTGGGGACCTGCATTACCCTTTCCTGCCTTTAGGGGACACTCCTTTTCCCAATGTCTTTTTATTTTTACAATAAGCACAAACATCCCGGGGTAGTCGTCTGGACCCTTCATCGGTGGGGGGGCAGGTCACCTTTCTTGTTGGCCTGGGACGTTTCGGTGTTCCTGGGGCTGTCTCTGATATCTGGTAGCCGCCATAACCATTGCTTTCCTGCCCTTCTCTGGGCAGGAGTGAATGGACTAATAAACTCTGGAGTGAATGACTAATAAACTTATGATTGACTAAGAAGAGGAGATTAGCCATCTGGGTTTGATCTGGTGTATTTGTGAATGCCTGCTCTAAGCCTTTGTAATAACTCAGAGGGTGACTCCTTATATCCCTGCCAGATCTCATCAACCTTTTGACCAGTTAGGAGACACTACAACTGCAGTCTGCATAGCCTGGTGGAACGCTGAAGTTTCTGCAACTGGTCAGGGTGATTAGCATTCCAAAGGGGATTTTCAAGGGAACTGGTGCATCTCCAACAGCAGCCAAAGGCAGATTCCCTTGGGAGTCTCCGGGAACTTGCACAAAGGGACAAGCATAAACACCACACTCACACATTGTCAGCCACAGACTGAAAAGAGATGCGCTACGTGCTCACCAGATTTGCAGGCTTTTCCAGAAGCCAAGGATGGTCCCTAAGGGTCACCCAGCTGACAGAGCCGTTTCCGTTCAGGGGCATTCCGCCGCCAATCTGTTCAGCCTGGTTCCGCAGAAGCCGAGGCGAAGACCAAACGACGTCAAAGGCATCAGTGCCAGCAGTGGGTCGACTCGACCTCTCACCATAGGCAGGCACAGGTTGGCGTCAGCGTTTCCCCTGTCCACTATCTGGGAGACTGTGAGGCACTCAAAATTGAGTAGGCCCACCCAGGGACGCCAGAAACTGTTAATCCCGGAGCTCGGTGTCTCAGCTTATTCTATTAAGCTAAGTTCCAAGCAATAATAATAAGCAGACAGTTTCTTGGAGGAAAGGGCGACAGTTTTATTCAGATAAAACAAGTGAGCACTTGGGTGCCCAGCAGGGTGGGGACCCCGAGATCAACAGGGTTAAAGTTTTTATACAGTTCTAAAAAGGAAACAAAAGTATGCAGTAGTTTGTTGGTCCTTGAGGAATATGTGCATTGGCTACAATTTCTCGCATCTCAGCAAAGCAGTTAGTTTCTCATGGGCAGAGCAGCTTATCTCTAAGGAATGTTGAGTCTTCCTTACAAAGCACTACCCTCGTAAGTCAACCCTCGATTTACGAACTTAATCCGTTCCGGAAGTCCGTTCATAAGTGGAAAAGTTCGTAAGTCGAAACCAAATTTCCCATAGGAATGCATTGAAATTTAATTAATGCGTTCCTATGGGAAAAAAATTAAAACAAAGTCACTTACCAGGTACTGTAGACTGAGCCCGGCTCCTCACAGTGCCTTGGTAGCAGCGGAACAGCCAGAAAAAGACCGCCAAACAGCTGAGAGCTGGCAACCCCCGCCCCCCGCCGCCCCCCCCCCCCGCGGCAAAGTGCCGCTTTCAGAGGCTTCCCCGGGTGCTTTTCCACTGCCTTTTTACGTGCTGGGCAAGCCCGGGGAAGCCTCTGAGACCCAGTGCCGATCATCTGAGAGGCGGGGAGAGGGGGGGGCGGGAGCGGAGAAGAGCACAAAATGGCTGCTGGGAAGGCAGGGAAAAAGAGCTTGAAATTAAAAAATGGTGCTTTTCCCCTGCCCCCGGGAGGCTTCTGAAAGTGGCGCTTGCTGCGGGGGGTGGGTGCGGGGGGCGGCGGGGGGGGGAGGGAGGTTCCCTGCCTTCCCCGCACGGTTTTTTTTCTGTTCGTAACTCGAAAAAAGTTCACAAGTCGAGTCCGTTTTTTCCTATTAGAGCGGTTCATAAGTCGAAATGTTCGTAGCTAGAGCCGTTCATAAGTTGAGGGTTGACTGTACTTCTTCTTTGGCACTTGATCCCTTCTTACACAGGTGTTCTTGGACTGCAACTTCCAAAAACTGTGGTCAAGACAGCTGGTGGTGAAGGCTTCTGGGAATTGCAGTGTAAAAACACCTGGGTTACCCAAGGTTGGGAACTACTGAATTAGATGCTGAATCTGTGCCAGATGGGCACCTGCAAAGCTCTAGCTGAACTAGCTTTGATTTCAAGGCTGAACACAGTTCAGCAAAACTTGCTGGATGAGGCATAAAGGATTGTTGGCTGACCACCTAATTTAGAGATAAATATAGGGATGAAAGTCTAGGAGCAAATTCAAACACATCAGCACCAAAGATGGGTTCTTCTACCACTTGCCAACATATCATTTTCCAGAACCCAGTTCTTTCTTCATGGAGGCTCAAAGAAACAGCTTGATTATGAATATGCAAACCTTGTTTTTTGTAGGACCCAAGGAAATAGCTGAATTAGACAGTGAGATATCAATGGGATGAAATGAAGCTTTGCCTCTGTGCCCCTCATCAGAATCTATTCGATTACAATCTGTGAGCTCATTTTCAGTCAGAGCACCTATGTTTTGACTTCTCAGGATTAAGTGGTGGGGCACTGGGCTTGTTGGAAATTCCTGTGGGAAACAACACGTAACTCAGACTTCTAGAAAGTTCTTGCTGGCCTTTACTTTCTGATTGGTTGATTGGCTCCCAAGTGGGTCCCTAGGTGTTTCCCTTTAAAAAAAAAAAAAAAAGGAGTTTCCCTCTTTGTCTTTGTCATCCTGCTCCATCTGTACTTTTTCACAGCAGTTGGCTCTGAACTTCTGCTTCACACTTTTGCTTTGTTTCAGGAGGTCCCAAGTTCTCTAATGAGGTCCACATTCTTCTACATAGGTATACCTTGGTGTGGCGTTCACCCTCGTGCCCCTTGCTTGACCACTCAGGACTCAGAGCACACGAAGGCAAACCATCCCCTCTTTTACACAGCTGCCACCAGGTGATCACTAAATCACCATTACTTCAGGAAGATGATGCAGGTCCACACTTCAAAGTATTTTAAATATAACGTGTTTATTGATTACAGAAATTGATAGTAATTCATGAATATCTTCTTTAGGTAAATTTATTATTAATAACAATCTTCTATTTGATAATACACTCCTAACTCTAATCACTCCTCAGATTTCCCCAAACTCCACACCTTCTCTACTCATCTCTCTGACTATCTGACTCTGACTGACTGACCTCCACTCTCAGGCTCCGCCTCTTATACCCTCTCTCTCGGCTCCGCCTCTCAGCAACATGAATATGCATAAACAATTTACATAACCAAACATGAACCATTGACATAATAAAGGGGAACGCTACAGACCTCCCCCCTTAAATATGTTTGTTTGGGAGGGGAAATACGTTTTTCCTCCTAAACAAACAGGCACCCTTGCATTTAACTTTACTTACCATATAACACATTTAACATAACAATTACTATACCTTATACTCTAAACATTTCACTACTATTCAACAATATACTTTACCTTATTATTTACATTTAACATTTTCAACCATACAGAAATCACGATCATGAAACTTTTACATAAATAATTAACTGTGAATTATAGTCCATTTCAGTTTATAATAAAAGTCCTTGCATCATTCGCCTAGCCTCCTGGAAAGCACATCTGCGACAACGTTGTGGGCTTTCGAGGCAAGATCTGAGTCTATGTTGCAAAGGCAAAATTTGCAAAGTCCAATTCTCTCACTTTTCCATAGTAGTCTGGCGCACCGTGGATTGGTCCGGTTGTGGTCATCTCCTTCAGATGGACACACCTCTGCTGGCTCTCAGGAGTCCCTCTGTTGACCACTGGCTCCTTCCTCCGCAACCTTTTCCGTCGACTGGCGGTCATCGGCCACTTGGTTGTCCACAGGATGTCGTCTGCTGGTCGTTTTATAGTGACGTCATCTTTAAGTCTGGCTCGGGGCTTCACTTGCTCAGCTAGGGAAAGGGTAGGCAGTTCCCTCTTCTCCTCCCGAACATCTTTAGATGCATCCCTCTTTAAGGCATCAGGGTCTTCCTCCTTCTGTATCACATAATTGATATTGTTCATTTTAGAAATTACTTTATAGTGACCCTCCCAAGCTAATTGTAGCTTGTGACCTTTGACTGGCCTAAGCAAAAGAACTTCATCTTCAGGCCCAAAAGTTCTTTCACAGGCTTTCTTGTCATACCAGGTCTTCTGCTTAGTCTGGGCAGCCCTAAAGTTCTTTCCGGCTATCTCTAGAGACCTTTGCAGGGTGTTTTGCAACCTGTGCATATATTCTACCACTGACTCTGGGTCACTTTCTCTATGGTCTTCCCAGTTCATGCCGAGCAAATCTAAAGGTCCGCGCACCTCCCGTCCTAGCAGCAACTCAATAGGACTGAATCCAGTGCTTTCCTGCGGAATGCTCCTATAGGCATATAGTAAGGGTTGTATTTTGCAATCATTAGGGTTCTCTGCTACATAAGCCTTAATCATGCGCACTAATGTGCCATTAAATTTTTCAATTAGTCCTTTAGTCTCAGGATGATATGGTGTAGAGTTGATTTGGGTAATCCCACAAGCCTTCCATAACCTTTTTATCAGTTTGGAGGTGAAGCTCGTTCCCAAATCACTGACTATTTCGCTAGCAAATCCCAATCGGCTCATGTAATTGATTAAGGCATCTGCCACCATGTCAGTTTCCATGTTACGTAAAGGAATTGCCTCGGGATATCTGGTGGCAAAATCCATAATGGTCAGTATGTATTTATTTCCCCTTGTGGCGGCTTTAGGTAAAGGACCCACCAGATCAATTCCCAGCCTTTGGAATGGGGTAGAGATGACTGGCAAAGGACATAATTTGGCTTTAGTCCTGTCCTGCCCTGTCCCTCATCTCTGACAGACATCACAAGTTTTGCAAAAACAAGTAATCTGTTTACCCATACCTGGCCAAAAGAAGTTCTGGGCAACCCTTCTTTTGGTTCGTTTGATCCCCATGTGAGCCCCAAACAAATTACTGTGAGCTTGATTTATGATTTTCTCCCTGTATTTACTAGGGACCACTGATTGCTTTCTGGGTTCCCCCTTTCCTCTGTATGGTGTGGCTAACGTTTCCCTATACAAAAGGTCTTTATGACTGCAAAATCTCTCAGGGCATTCAGGAGACAATCCAGTGGGCGTTCTGGCTGCTTCAAAGCAACCCCCCAAGCTAAAGTCTTCCTTCTGCTCCTGGGCAAATTTATTTTTATTGGGACTCTTCAGTAGCATGAGATCAGCTTCAGCACCACTAGTAAGCTGGGTATCCAAAGAAACCTCTCTCTCCAGGCTTCTCTCTGATACTGTATCAATCTCAGCTGCAGAGGGTGAGGTTTGACCCCCCTTTGAGCGTGTAAGCACTAAAGCACTCTTGACATGCTCTATTAAGTCCCAACCAAGTAGAAAAGCTGCTGGTATTTCATCTGAAATGGCTACCTGCCACTTTTCAGACCAATTCCTATAGCCTATTTGAATCTCAGCCACTTTTAACACCACGGTTTCTTTCCCAATCCCTTTTAGGGTCATTGTTCTGCCTGGAATTATGTCATCCTGGGCTATCAGATCAGAATGTACTATGGAAATTTGAGACCCTGTGTCTCTTATAGCGATGTATTTCTTTCCTCCCACAACTATCTCTTCACCAGCGTTTCTGAGAAGGTTATTGTCATTTCTAATGTAAAAACAATGAACTACAGGGACTTCAGGAATGTCCTCAAGATCAGTAGAAGTTGTGGTTGTCATGGAAACAGGTCTCTGGCTACTGCTTCCCTCAGCCGATTTCACTTGTTTTAAACAATACACTTTTTTTGTTTGATTATTCTTCTTCCCTGTATTAGGATTAGGTTGCACACACTGGAATTGTAAATGGCCTGGCTGGCCGCAGTTAAAACATTTATAATTCTTTCTCTCATTCTGAGGTGAATTGGTGAACTTTGACTCAGGGTTTATTGGCTTTGGCGGACTAGGCCTTGGCAATTTAGGTGAAGTACTACCCTGGCCTTCTCTTCCTGTTGTTTTGCTGAGGTAATTTTTATTAAAGGGCTTCTTATTGTTGTCCCAGTTTGGTCTGTTAACTCTTAGCTCTGAGAATCTGGGGTTCCTGTACTCATTAATACAATCTGTTTGTTCACCAGCTTCCAGTAGATTTTTAGGATTTTTGTCCCTAACTAAATAACTCAATTCTCCAGGTAATATGGAGTAAAATTGTTCTAACCCAATCAAATTCTTCATTTGTTCTAGAGAAGTGATATCCTCCCTTTCCATCCACTTCTCAAGACATTGCAGCAATTTAGCTCCCAACTGTGAATAAGATTCCTCCTGCTTTTTAGTAAAAGAGCGAAATTTCCGCCTCAGGTGTTCAGCTTTAAGACAAAACCTTGAATAAACCATCTTTTTATATGCCTCAAAATCTCTGGCCTTCTCTCGGGGCATCTGTGAATATAACTCAGCCAAATCTCCACTTATTTGAGCCCTCAAAACAATAATCCTTTCATCATCTCTGATTTCAAAGTCCCAGCAGGCATGCTCAAAAGCAATGAGAAAAGATTCGGGACAGTCCCCTCTTTTATATTGGGGAAACTTATTAAGATCAATGTTTGAGAGAATTCCCCCTCCAACACTGGTGTTATTGTTGAGGTTATTGTTTTGAGCAGAAATATCTAATTGTCTCATCTGTAATTGAAAGTCCATTTCCTTTTGTCGTAATTCCAATTGTCTAGCCTCAGTCTCAGCTTTTTCTCTGATTTCTAGTTGTTTTTGTTCCTGCTCAAAAGCAATTTGTCTGGCCTCTTGCTCAGCTCTGAGCTGTAGTTCCTTAAATTTAAATTCCCGTTCCAGCTTCCATTTTTCAAACTCCTGGGAGCTTAATTCCTTTTGTTCCTCTGAGGCCCCCTCATCACTTTCCTCCTGGTCCAATTGAGTAAAAGGATGACCGTTTCCCTCCATTTCTTGAGGTAAAACCTCAGCCTCAGGACTCCCCCTTTTGGTACGTTTGGGTGGCATTTTTACTTCTGGGATGATTAGTACAGAGTGTTTACTGATTTTAAAAGGACCTGTCTTTCTTCTTTTACTTCCAGTCACTAAAATGATTCTATTTCAAGCAAAGGCTTTCTCCTCTCTTCCTTCAGATCTGCTCTGACCCCTGGCTTCTGCCTTTTCACAAGCGCTCTCTAAACTCTTAGAGCCTTGAGCCTTAAGCTAGCCCACTGGGTCTTCAAATCATGAGGTAAAATACAAGAATTTTCTTTCAGAGTCGTTCCCTAACCTAAACCTCCCCCAGATCTGGGTTGAGAAGCCCCCACCACTAAGCTTTTCCCAAAAGCTCTAGTGAGGAACCAAACTTCTTAGCCACAGACTGTCTAATTGATTCATTGATTCATTTTTTTACTTTAAAACTCTATAAAATGGCCCTCGGGCACCTAGAGACACCAAAATTGCAGAATAGCTTTCCCTGACTCTCCTCTATAAGCTCTGCAAGTTTAGTAAAGTTTAGGTGTCAGTTGTCTGAATAATACACCCACATAGAGGGACCCCCCAGGAAAGTTCTCCCTTGGCATCTCGAGACACCAATAACAGAGAAGCTTCCCCTGACTCTCCTCTACAATCCCTCCAAGTTTGATGACGATTTGGATTCAGATATCAGAGTTGTATACCCACAATGTGGGTCCACCAGGAAAATGCCCTTTAGCACCTGGTGTGGGAAAAGAACAATCTTCACCAAACTACGAGGGATTGTAGAGGAGAGTCAGGGGAAGCCTCTCTATGATTTTGGGGTCTCTAGGTGTCTGGGGAAAATTTTCCGGGGGGGTGGGCCTCTTTGTGGATGCATAACATGGACGTCCGCAATCCAACCTTCACTGAACTTGGAGGGATTGTAAAGGAGATTCAGAGGAAGTTTCTCAGCAAATTTGGTGTCCCTAGGTGCCTAGGCGCCCTTTTGTAGCCCAATGAATCAATGACTCAAAAACCACAAAAATCATTGATTTGTATTCATTGAGGTATCAATTTGTACGAATACGAATTGATTAATTAGCTATTTTTTGATGAATTTTGCAATTCGTTCTTAAATTTGTGCCCACCTCTAATGTAAAGTTAAAATACAAATTCCTTTCCAATTTGTGGCAAACAAGTTGGATTTTCCCCACTCCCCTCCAATACCTCTGTCATCTTAAGTTAAAAGTGTTTCTTAAAGTTTCTGTAGATTACTGTTATAGCTAGGTTGCCTCACGGATTCTTATTGGACACCACTCATAGTGTCACTGACAGTGGGTGATATGCTTCCTTTTCTCTCCATTTCCGGAATACCTTTGAAAGCCTTCCTTCCCTCTTTTCATTATTCATCATCATCACGCAACTCTTTAAAAAGAAGGAAGTCCCCAAGTGTCACTCCTGTCAGCAGCACACGACTGCTTTAAAATGTATTCTTTAAAAAAAAAAAAGAAACCAGATAACATGGAGGGTAATTGGTGCTGATTCTTAACATTTCTGTTCTACTTTGATCAGTATCTAGGGAAGTGCCCCAAGTTATGGAATCTGTCTGAAAATTTCTGTGGAACCAATATTTATAAAATGTTTTCAGTCATGGAACAGAGGTTACCACTCAAAACATAATTGCCTTGCTCATGATCTCCACTTTCTTCTTCGTGGCCTCTGTGAATGCACACTAATGGGTTAAATCTGCGCATGCGCAGAGGCCTCGGAATATTCTAGAGCTCAGACAGACTTGTCGGACCACCCTCCCCCACAGCTCACGTGGTCCGCCCGTCGCTTCAGTTCTTCTTTTTCCGCTGCTGAAAGAGGTCTCTTTTCCTAGAGCTCTTCCTCATCGCCTGGAAATCAAAGAAGAAAACGTTTTCACTTCATCGTTTGATCGCGTTAACTGTTCGTATTTCTATTACAAAAAAAAAAGACTGTAGTTTATCCCCCTCCCCCCTCCAAGTTGTTGCCTTCCCGCCTTTTATGGCACCTAAAGTTTCGTTTAAAAGTTGTCCCTCCTGTTCAAAGAAGTTTCCAACTTCTGACGGGCATAGACTCTGTTTACTGTGTTTGGGTGAGACCCACAAGCCCGCGTCCTGTGTCCATTGTAAGAGCTTCACCAAGCAGGCTCTGAAGCTCAGGGACCTACGTCTTCGGGCTGCCTTGTGGCAAAAGTCGCTGGAGCCGCCAAACATGGACGCTCCCTCCCTCACACAGCGCTCCGCCACGTCTCCTGTTTCAACTTCGGCTCTCTCACCAAAGCCTAAAGCTTCCAAATCTAAATCCTCTCATCAAACTGATTCTGTTTCCAAAAAGAAGCATCAGGCGCCTAAGACCAAAAAGACGAAATCGGCTTCGTCTCCTCGACAACTGTCTCCACAACGTTCGACTAGCCACTCTGTGGTCGATCTTGATTCAGTCAGGCACTTGTCTCCTCCTGTGCACTTGGAACCGCCATCCCCGCTACTTGCGGGACCGGCCACGATGCTTGACACTTCAGCAACAGCTAAAGCCGCCCCCTCCTCAGTGCCTTCTAGCCCCGGTTCGCCTCCAGGTTCGCGATCTCCGCCGGGCTCGGAGCCCCCATGCTCCCCTGAAGTCGTTACCATCAAGAAAAGGAAGGCAAAAAGGCACCATATCGATCTGCCTGATACTGAGGAGGGCGAGCCTCCGAGGCATTCGGGGCTCAAGGGCTACAAAAGACCTAAGCCTCGCAGGCATCGGTCTAAGAATTACAAAGAGAAGGCTCGGTACCGCAAACAACAGCTTCGCTGGTACCGTAAGATGCACCAAGCTTATGATCCCCCCCTTCTCTATGACTTTGACTCCTCACCGGATACCTCGAGTTCGTCCGATTCTTCCGGTACCGACTATGAGTCTGACTACTCTTTACCTCCTGATACCAGGAGACACAGGAAACGTCACCGCCACGATACCTCTGATTCTGATTTTTCTCCACTCCCTGATACTAAGAAACGTAAGAAGAGACGATACCGTGGAGATTCCGAATCTGACAGTTCTCCACCTCATGGTACCAGAAAACAGAAAAGGCTTCGATACCCTGACACTACTCCGGTACCGTCGTCCTTTACATCTCATGTACCATCAGTACCAACCAAGACCAGAATAGAGGTCCCTACGGTACCGACGGAGACTCATTCCAGGGATACTTCTAAGGTCGACAGGAAACGTTCCGAGTCTTCTACTCACACCATCCCTAAGTTACCTGAATCACTCGGTACAGACAATGCTGGTACCGTACACGGTACCAAGAGGAAGTCAAAGACATATGCCTACATGGAAAAAAACAAGAAACGCCAGAGGTCTCATCTTCCTTCTGACGACTCTTCTTCTTCGTCTCGCGATTCCGACTCCGAGGCTTCTGAGTCTACGGCACCAGACCACTCACCACCTAACATGAACACACCGGACTCTGATATTTGTGATGGCCTGCCTCAATCCCCTACTTCGGAGTTTCATTCTTACTCTAACATGGTTCAGAGGATTGCAAAAGCCCTCGAACTAACAGTTCATCAACCTCCGTTAGCAGAATCTGACAAGGTTTACGGGGATATTGACGAGGAGTCAGCACCTCCCTTGCGTCTCTCCTTTATCCCATCCTTATTCCGTGTACTTAAACAGACCTGGGATAAGCCTTTCTCTGTCCCGCAAATGGCCCAGCGTGTCGAAAACCTATATAAGATCCATGGTACGGACACGGACTTTCTGACTAAGCATCCTCCTCCTAACTCTGTGGTTGTGGATGCCACACAAGCCAGATCTCGCTCAAGATCTACTGTCACACCTAGCAACAAAGAGGGAAGGAAGCTCGATGTATTGGGAAGGAGAGTTTATTCCCTGGCATCTTTCATCGTTAGGGCTGCAAATTACTTGGCGGCTATGAGCGCCTACCACATCAACTTATGGAACCGTGCACTTCCATCTCTTCAGGCAGCCCCAGCAGAACTTAAACCAAGAGGTCTTTCTCTCCACCAGGAAGCGATGTCACTCGCTCGGCAAGAGAGAGTGACGGCCCGGCACATCATTGAGGCTGCCTCCAAACACCTCATGACTGAGGTGGCCCTCCGAAGACATGCTTGGCTTCGGTCAGCCACTATTTCTGATGATGTCAAATTCAGGATAGAGGACTTACCTTTCGATGGCTCAGGGTTGTTCGATCCTAAGACCGATGACATCCTGGAAAGCCTACAAAAAATGAAGAGAACAGCACGGTCTTACAACGTGCAACCTTTCTATAGACCGCAAAAATTCCCATGGAAATGCCAGTACCCTTATAATTCATACAGGCCTTACAATGCTAAGAACAAGTTCCTCCCTCAACAGTCCTCATCTTACCAACCAAGGCAACCAGATCAACGCAATCGGTCCCGACATTTCTACAGAAAACCTGACAAAAAGTCTAAACAGAGTCTTTGACTCCGTCGCCATACCTTGATCCTATGGCATCCTCTCCGTTCGTCTTGCCCCTTTCCTTTCGGCATGGTCTCGCGTCACCTCAGATACCTGGGTGCTTTCCATCGTCGCCCGCGGCTACGCCATAGAATTTTGGGACATGCCACCCTCAAGGGTTGTTTCTACTCGTTCCTCCATCACCTTAAGAAACGAAGTAAAAATTCTTCTAGAAAAATCAGCCATCTCGCCCGTCACCCCAGATCCCTCCAACCCTGGTTTCTTTTCGAGGTATTTTCTCGTTCCCAAAAAGGACAAATCAATTCGTCCCATTTTAGACCTAAGGGACTTAAATTATTTCATCAAAAAGCGCCGTTTTCGCATGGTGACCTTGCAATGCATTCTTCCGCTAATCCAGCAAGGAGACTGGTTTTCCGTGATCGACTTGAGCGATGCTTACTTCCACATTTCCATCAGGAGCGATCACCGCAAGTACCTCCGCTTCTCCCTAGGAGGGTCCACGTTCCAGTTCAACGCTCTGCCATTCGGGCTTTCTACGGCTCCACGAGTGTTCACCAAATGCATGGCTCCAGTGGCGGCTTTTCTTCGTCAGCTGGGCATAGCAATCTATCCATACATAGACGATTGGCTCCTCGTTGCTCACTCGAAAGATCAGGCGATAAAACACACAAACATCGCCTTATCTCTCTTGGCGGATCTGGGTCTCAAGGTCAACTACAAGAAATCGATGCTCTCCCCGTCTCAAACAATGCCCTACATAGGGGCCATATTAGACTCTCGTTCAGCAAGAGCTTTTCTTCCCCAGGAGCGCGCGGACAAAATTCGCTCCTTGCTCCTTCACTTCCGTCCGCTGTCATGGGTAACAGCTCATCAAGCCCAAAAACTCCTGGGACTCATGGCGTCCACCACGTCCGTCATCCAGCATGCGAGGCTCAAGATGAGATCCCTGCAGGCTTGGTACCTGTCTCTGTTCATCCCGATGACAGATCCTCCCAACATGCGCCTCCAGGTGACTCGCGAGCTTGCGCACCAACTCTGCTGGTGGACCAGCCCAGAAAACATGTTTCTAGGACGACCGTTCGCACCGCTTCTACTTACCTCGAGAATCACGACCGACGCCAGCCCGGTCGGCTGGGGAGCCCACTGTGCCAGTCTTCATGTCCACGACACGTGGTCAGCAAGGGAGACGCTTCTCCATATAAACAATCTGGAACTGCTGGCCATCTTCAAGGCGTTTCAGGCGTTCCTCCCTCTCATCCAAGGCACAGCTGTCCAGGTTACCACGGACAATACGACAGTGATGTACTATGTCAACAAGCAGGGAGGCACCCATTTCCTCCCTCTGCTGTACCTGACGGTTCAGTTTTGGGAATGGTGTCTGGAATTCCACATCTTCCCGTCTGCTGTACACATCTCCACCCAAGACAATACGTGGGCGGACCACCTAAGCAGACGAACGTACCAAATGCATGAGTGGTCCCTGGACCATCACACCTTCCTCACAATTTGCAAGAGGTGGGGTTTTCCCATGATAGATGCTTTTGCGACCATGACGAACAGCAAGTGTGCCACCTATCTCTCACGTGCAGGACTAGGACACAATTCACTAGGGGATGCCCTCATGGTATCGTGGACGGACAGTTTCATGTACATGTTCCCTCCAATTCCTCTCCTACTGCGAACAATAGTAAAAATAAAACAGGACAATGCCAACGTGATCTTGATAGCACCGTATTGGCCCAGACAACCATGGTTCACCATGCTAGAGACGATGTCATCAGAGTCCATGAGACTTCCGTCTATTCCTCATCTGCTGACTCAGAATCAAGGGAGAACATTCCATCCCGATCTCCAATCTCTACACCTCACGGCGTGGAGAATTCTACCACAATAGACTCCATACTGTCATATTCAAGGAAACCTTCTACTACTCACCTTTATTCTTACAAATGGCGGGCATTCACTAAATTTGCTACCGCCCATAATCTTCCCACACCTCCAACTACACTGGACTCTGTACTCCTTTTCCTTTCTTACCTCTTTGACCATCATTTGTCGCTGTCCACGTTAAAGGTCTACCTTTCAGCGATTGTGGCACATCAGCCCTTGGACTCTGACGCTGCCTTGTTGTTCCGTCACCCTAAAATGAAAAGATTTCTACGTGGTGTGACGCACCTTGCTCCTCCACGGAATCAACCTACGCCACAGTGGTCTCTCCACACTGTCTTGAAACGCCTTTCGCTGCCACCGTTTGAACCTCTGGCCACAACTGCCGAACACTTGTTGACCTTTAAGGTCGTTTTCTTGGTTGCAGTCACCTCCGCCAGGAGAGCTTCGGAACTGGCGGCTCTCCGGGTTGACCCTCCTTTCTTGCAGTTTCATCCTGACAAAGTTACATTATACCCAGATATCTCCTTCCTGCCCAAAGTTTCTACTGAGTTTCATGTTCGGCAGCCAATCATTCTGCCTACATTCTTTCCCAAGCCATCTACTGATGTAGAGAGGTCACTTCATCTGTTGGATGTGCGCAGGGCTTTGTCTTTCTACGTTGACAGGACTGCTTCTTTCCGTCAGTCCAAACACTTGTTTGTTTCCCCTCATCCACCACGTAGAGGTTTGCAGGTATCGCCTCAAACCATTTCCAAGTGGCTAGTGAAAACCATCACCCTAGCCTATGAACTGGCAAAGAAGACACTACCGCATCCGGTGAAAGCTCACTCCACCAGAGCTTTAGCTACATCTACTGCCTTTCTCAGAGGCGTTCCGGTGCAAGACATTTGTAGAGCTGCCATTTGGTCCACGCCGTCGACCTTTGTTTCTCATTATCGGCTCGATGTGCGGGCCAAGGAGGATGCCAGCTTTGGACGTGCGGTTCTGTCTGCTGTTTTGCCGTGACGTCCCTCCTCCTTCCTCAAGGTAAGCTTGTCAGTCACCCATTAGTGTGCATTCACAGAGGCCACGAAGAAGAAAGAGAGGTTACTTACCTGTAACTCTGGTTCTTCGAGTGGTCCTCTGTGAATTCACACGTCCCGCCCGTCCTCCCCTCTTCCGTCACGTCTGTCTCTAAATTTGAGCAGCAGCGGAAATTGGGAACTGAAGCGACGGGCGGACCACATGAGCTGTGGGGGAGGGTGGTCCGACAAGTCTGTCTGAGCTCTAGAATATTCCGAGGCCTCTGCGCATGCGCAGATTTAACCCATTAGTGTGAATTCACAGAGGACCACTCGAAGAACCAGAGTTACAGGTAAGTAACCTCTCTATTTATTATTTATTTATTTCTAAAATGTATATTTTAGAATCTAGGATTTCCAGAGGATCCTACAAAAGAGAAAAACCACAAAAAAGGTGGGGTGGGGGGTGGGTACCCAACCACAAACATGACAGCAATGAGAGCATGTAGAACAATCCTCTGGAGGAAAGAAAGGGAGAACATGAGGTGCAGGAACCACTTTTTCCTATCCTGTGCTGTCTTGCACATTAAAGTTTTCTATTTTGGGGTAGTTTGTTTCTTTGCTTTTTCACAGCAATCAGAGGGGGGGGGGAACCCAGTTTCCTTCCCCATGATAGAGAAATAAACTATACCAGTTCCAGGGTTAATGCAAGATTTATCCTACTGGGGGAATGAGAGGGTTTTAAATACTTTAGCTTTAAAACCCTATAAAATCTCTCCTTTATGTCTCCTTTTTGTCCTCTTATGTATCTGGAACAAAGCCCCATTGGATTTAATGGTACTTAATTCCGGTAAATGGGCATGTAGAATTACATGCTCCTTTACATTTTTATTTCAGGTAATCGTGGATGAAAATATATAATTTCAAGACCATGACTGCTACTCTTGCTCTTGAAAGAAGAATATCCATAAGGAGAAATTTGTTGTTATTTAGTCGTTAAGTCGTGTCCGACTCTTCGTGACCCCATGGACCAGAGCACGCCAGGCCCTCCTGTCTTCCACTGCCTCCCGGAGTTTGGTCAAATTCATGTTGGTCGCTTCGATGACACTGTCCAACCATCTCGTCCTCTGTTGTCCCCTTCTCCTCTTGCCCTCACACTTTCCCAGCATCAGGGTCTTTTCCAGGGAGTCCTCTCTTCTCATAATATGGCCAAAGTATTGGAGCCTCAGCTTCAGGATCTGCCCTTCCAGTGAGCACTCAGGGTTAATTTCCTTTAGAATGGATAGGTTTGTTCTCCTTGCAGTCCAGGGGACTCTCAAGAGTCTCCTCCAGCACCACAATTCAAAAGCATCAATTCTTCGGCGGTCAGCCTTCTTTATGGTCCAGCTCTCACTTCCATACATCACTACTGGAAAACCCATAGCTTTGACTATGTGGACCTTTGTCGGCAAGGTGATGTCTCTGCTTTTTAAGATGCTGTCTAGGTTTGTCATCGCTTTCCTCCCAAGAAGCAGGCGTCTTTTAATTTCGTGGCTGCTGTCACCATCTGCAGTGATCATGGAGCCCAAGAAAGTAAAATCTGTCACTGCCTCCATATCTTCCCCTTCTATTTGCCAGGAGGTGATGGGACTAGTGGCCATGATCTTAGTTTTTTTGATGTTGAGCTTCAGACCATTTTTTGTGCTCTCCTCTTTCAGCCTCATTAAGAGGTTCTTTAATTCCTCCTCACTTTCTGCCATCAGAGTGGTATCACCTGCATATCTGAGGTTGTTGATATTTCTTCCGGCAATCTTAATTCCGGCTTGGGATTCATCCAGTCCAGTCTTTCGCATGATGTATTCCACATATAAGTTAAATAGGCAGGGAGACAATATACAGCCTTGTCATACTCCTTTCCCAATTTTGAACCAATCAGTTGTTCCATATCCAGTTCTAACTGTTGCTTCCTGTCCCACGTATAGATTTCTCAGGAGATAGATAAGGTGGTCAGGAACTCCCATTTCTTTAAGAACTTGCCATAGTTTGCTGTGTTCCACACAGTCAAAGGCTTTTGCGTAGTCAATGAAGCAAAAGTAGATGTTTTTCTGGAACTCTCCGGCTTTCTCCATAATCCAGCGCATGTTAGCAATTTGGTCTCTAGTTCCTCTGCCCCATCGAAATCCAGCTTGTACTTCTGGGAGTTCTCAGTCCACATACTGCTAAAGCCTACCTTGTAGGATTTTGAGCATAACCTTGCTAGCGTGTGTAATGAGTGCAATTGTACAGTAGTTGGAACATTCTTTGGCACTGCCCTTCTTTGGGATTGGGATGTAGACTGATCTTTTCCAATCCTCTGGCTACTGCTGAGTTTTCCAAACTTGCTGGCATATTGAATGTAGCACCTTAACAGCATCATCTTTTAAGATTTTAAATAGTTCAGCTGGAATGCCATCACCTCCACTGGCTTTGTTGTTAGCCGTGCTTTCTAAGGCCCACTTGATTTCGCTCTCCAGGATGTCTGGCTCAAGGTCAGCAACCACACTATCTGGGTTGTCCGGGACATCCAGAACTTTCTGGTATAATTCCTCTGTGTATTCTTGCCACCTCTTTTTGATGTCTTCTGCTTCTTCTAGGTCCCTACCATTTTTGTCCTTTACTATGTCCATCTTTGCACAATATGTTCCTTTAATACAGTGGTCGGGGAACAGGGGTAGTTTACCCCAAATGGGGTAAAAGTGAAAATCCTGGGGGTAATGAGCAGAGCACTACCCCCCTCCCTCCCACCCCCACCCCCTGCAGCCAAACCTCAAATTGTAAGCCACCTCTCCCTGTTACTTCCTTGGTTGCAGCAGGGCAAATGTAAATCCTCCGTTCCTTCAGAGATCGGAGATAAGCCTGCTTGATTGGTTACAGCTGTTGAAGGGGCTGGGCAGTCAATCAATCCGGGGCTTGTGAATGACTGCTTCCGCCGGAGATGACTGCAAGCAAGCAGGAGGAGGGAAAGGATCCAGTTAACGAGGGAAGGAAGGTGCGAGAGACCGAGGGCTTCATCAAGCTTATTTAAATGTATGTAGAAAATGTATGGAGAAAATGGAGGGAGGGAGGGTGGGTGGATGTGTGTGTGTGTGTGTGTGTGTGTGAGAGAGAGAGAGAGAGACTGACTCAAAACTGAAAAAAGGAACAGGCAAGGCTTGAATTAAGGCGGGGAAAAAGGGTGGCTTCATCAACCTTGTTTAAATATATGGAGAAAATGGAGGGAGGGAGGGTGGATGTGTGTGTGTTTGAGTGAGAGAGAGACTGACTCAAAACTGAAAAAAGGAACAGGCAAGGCTTGAATTAAGGCAGGGAAAAAGGGTGGCTTCATCAACCTTGTTTAAATATATGGAGAAAATGGAGGGAGGGAGGGTGGATGTGTGTGTGTTTGAGTGAGAGAGAGACTGACTCAAAACTGAAAAAAGGAACAGGCAAGGCTTGAATTAAGGCAGGGAAAAAGGGTGGCTTCATCAACCTTGTTTAAATATATGGAGAAAATGGAGGCAGGGTGGGTGGATGTGTGTGTGTTTGAGTGAGAGAGAGACTGACTCAAAACTATGAAAAAAGGAACAGGCAAGGCTTGAATTAAGGCAGGGGAAAAAGGTGGCTTCATCAACCTTGTTTAAATATATGGAGAAAATGGAGGGGGGGAGCGTGGGTAGGTGGATGTGTGTGTGTGTGTGAGAGAGAGTGAGAGAGAGAGACTGACTCAAAACTATGAAAAAAGGAACAGGAAAGCAAAACAGAAGGCTTGAATTAAGGCGGGGGGAAAAAGGGTGGCTTTTTAAGATGCTGTCTAGGCTTGTCATCGCTTTCCTCCCAAGAAGCAGGCGTCTTTTAATTTCGTGGCTGCTGTCACCATCTGCAGTGATCATGGAACCCAAGAAAGTCAAATCTGTCACTGCCTCCATATCTTCCCCTTCTATTTGCCAGGAGGTGATGGGACCAGTGGCCATGATCTTGGTTTTTTTGATGTTGAGCTTCAGACCATTTTTGGCGCTCTTCTCTTTCACCCTCATTAAGAGGTTCTTTAATTCCTCCTCACTTTCTGCCATGCTTTTGCGTAGTCAATGAAGCAGAAGTAGATGTTTTTCTGGAACTCTCTGGCTTTCTCCATAATCCAGCGCATGTTAGCAATTTGGTCTCTAGTTCCTCTGCCCCTTCGAAATCTAGCTTGTACTTCTGGGAGTTCTCGGTCCACATACTGCTGAAGCCTACCTTGTAGGATTTTGAGCATAACCTTGCTAGCGTGTGAAATGAGTGCAATTGTACAGTAGTTGGAGCATTCTTTGGCACTGCCCTTCTTTGGGATTGGGATGTAGACTGATCTTTTCCAATCCTCTGGCCACTGCTGAGTTTTCCATTGATGATGATAAAAAAAATAGCGCACTGGTCCTTTGATATTGGGCTGTGGCACCAGGGTGCGTGACATGACCTTTAGCCTGGTTTGTTCCTTTTTGCACACCACACACAGAATGATTAAAGTGGTAGGAAAAGCCCCCCCCCCCACTCTGCGTTGGCTGTCTCTAGCAAGCATGTCATTGCTAGCACCACTCTGGCAGCCATTGATGATGATTAAATCCTCTGCGAGCTAGCAAAAATTTAATGCAACTTGCTAGGCACGTTGGACACCTTACTACTCCCTATACCACCCCATGGCTAGAGTGCAATGTGTTCCAGCAAAAATAGTGCACATCTTTATTAAATTTGGTGCATCCTGCTAGTTCGGTACATAGCCTGGCAGCCATTGATACTGATGATATATCCTGCTAGTTCGGTACACAGCCTGTGTAGATTCAATAATATTTTGAATTCAAATAATGTATGATTTCCTTCCTTTCAAATCAAGGGGGTAATGTCGGCGTATATAAATTTTTTGGGGGGTAAAAGGTAAAAAAGTTCCCTGACCCCTGCTTTAATATCTCCAATTTTCTTGAACAGATCTCTGGTTTTTCCCTTTCTATTATTGTCCTCTATATCTTTGCACTGTTCATTTAAGAAGGCCCTCTTGTCTCTCCTTGCTATTCTTTGGAAGTCAGCATTCAATTTTCTGTAACTTTCACTATCTCCCTTGCATTTTATTTCCCTTCTCTTCTCTGCTATTTGTAAGGCCTCATTGGACAGCCACTTTGCTTTCTTGCATTTCCTTTTCTTTGGGATGGTTTTTGTTGCTGCCTCCTGTACAATGTTACCAGCCTCCATCCATAGTTCTTCAGGCACTCTGTCCACCAAATCGAGTTCCTTAAATCTGTTCTTCACTTCCACTGTGTATTCATAAGGGATTTGGTTTAGATTATACCTGACTAGCCCAGTGGTTTTTCCTACTTTCTTCAGTTTAAGCTTGGGTTTTGCTGTAAGAAGCTGATGATCAGAGCTACAATCAGCTCCAGGTCTTGTTTTTGCTGACAGTATAGAGCTTCTCCATCTTTGGCTGCAGAGAACATAATCAATCTGATTTCGGTATTGCCCATCTGGTGATGTCCATGTATAGAGTCGCCTCTTGTGTTGTTGGAAAAGAGTGTTTGTGATGACCAGCTTGTTCTCTTGACAAAACTCTATTAGCCTTTGCCCTGCTTCGTTTTGAACTCCAAGGCCAAACTTACCTGTTGTTCCTTTTATCTCTTGACTCCCTACTTTAGCATTCCAGTCCCCTATAATGAGAAGAACATCTTTCTTTGGTGTCAGTTCTAGAAGGTGTTGTACGTCTTCATAGAATTGGTCAATTTCAGCCTCTTCAGTATCGGTGGTTGGTGCATAAACTTGGATTACTATGATGTTGAAAGGTCTGCCTTGGATTCGTATTGAAATCATTCTAACATTTTTGAGATTGTATCCCAATACAGCTTTTCCCACTCTTTGGTTGACTATGAGGGCTACTCCATTTCTTCTACGGGATTCTTGCCCACAGTAGTAGATATGCTAATCGTCTGAATTGAATTCGCCCATTCTTGTCCTTTTTAGTTCACTGACGACCAGGATGTCAATGTTGATTCTTGCCATTTCCTATTTGACCACATCCAGCTTACCAAGGTTCATAGATCTTACATTCCAGGTTCCTATGCAGTATTTTTCTTTGTAGCATCGGACTTTCCTTTCACTTCCAGGTGCGTCTGCAGCTGAGCATCCTCTCGGCTTTGGCCCATCCACTTCATTAGCTCTGGAGCTACTTGTACTTGTCCTCCGCTCTTCCTCAGTAGCATGTTGGACGCCTTCCGACCTGAGGGGCTCATCTTCCAGCGTCATATCTTTTAGCCTTTTGTTTCTGTCCATGGAGTTTTCTTGGCAAAGATATTGGAGTGGCTTGCCAGTTCCTGCTCCAGGTGGATGGCGTTTAGTCAGAACTCTCCACTATGACCTGTCCGTCTTGGGTGTCCCTGCACGGCATAGCCCATAGCTTCTCTGAATTACTCAAGCCCCTTCGCCACGACAAGGCAGCAATCCATGAAGGGGAAGGAGAAATTTACCTGGCAACTTAATTGGGGTTGGGCTTATCAAAATGCTGGTTCCTGTCAGTGTGAAAATAAGGATTTTTAGTCAGTACTTAGTATTATATATACCTTTAGAGTGTTGAAAGCACTTCATTTCCATTATAGTGTTTCAGTTTTATTTAATGGATGACTCAGAGTGAAACTGTGCAGACTTTTGTTATGTGCTGTCAAGTCAGATCAGACTTATGGCAGTTCTAATCAGGTTCTGAAGGTATGTGCAATATTTAAGAAGTGGTTTTAACAGTGCCACCCACCAGTGAGTTTCCATGGCTGAGTGGAGACCTGAACCCAGATTTCCCAGATTCCTCTCAATTCTCAAGTAAAGAGTGAAGTTGGATGAAAACAAGCTGATGGATTCCTGACGCTAAATTGTTTATTTACTCGCATATCGTCATTTGTATAACATTTCAAGTACAGTTCAATCACTCAGTTGAATAGGGATTTCACGTTTTTGTGCTTCAAAGCCCAAAAAGAGCTTTGAACTGCTGAAGTATTGCACAATACTGCATAACACTTCCTTTCGAGATGAAAACTAATAATTTCCCATTCATTTTAGCATATTTCCAAAATATGCAATAATGCAAGATGATCCCAGAAGTCAATCTCAAAGGAAGGAAGGAAGGAAGGAAGGAAGGGAGAGGGAGGGAGGGAGGGATCAGAAGGGAAAGAAGCTGTCTCTTTGCACTCCAAAATAAGATATGTCTCTCCTTACATCCAGGAGAGTATCCTCTGTGTAATGCCAGAGAATCTGGCCTGGTGCAAAGCTGTTTGAACGTAGAGGGCATTGTCATATGTGTGCCAACTCCTGATAGTAATAGACAAAAAATATCAATAGAATAAGCAGCAATAAATGTGTATATTTGGTATGGCCTCAGTGTAAGTAGACCATCCCAAATAAACACCTTTACATGTACAGGAGTGTCCTCTGTGAGAAGCAATTTATTGCAGCCTGTCCCAGATCAGCAACTTTATTTTAATCTGTGTTTTAATGAATACAATCTGCTTCCTTAGATATATTTAACACTAATCGAGGCCATAGGTACCATGCACATGGTATGGAGGTGGAAAGGATGAGGCCAAGTGTCAGGTTAGGCCAAGACAAATGACAAAATAAGCAGCAATAAAGGTGCATATTTGGTATGGCCTCAGTGTAAGTAAGGTAAAGGTAAAGGTTCCCCTTGACAGTCCAGTCGTGTCCAACTCTAGGGAATGGTGCTCATCCCCGTTTCCAAGCCATAGAGCAAGCGTTTGTCCGTAGACAGTTTCCGTGGTCATGTGGCTAGCGTGACTAGACATGGAACGCCGTTACCTTCCCACCGTGGTGGTACCTATTTATCTACTTGCATTTTTACATGCTTTCGAACTGCTAGGTTGGCAGGAGCTGGGACAAGCGACGGGAGCTCACTCAGTCGCATGGATTCGATCTTACGACTGCTGGTCTTCCAACCTTGCAGCACAGAGGCTTCTGCAGTTTAACCTGCAGCGCCACCACGTCCCATCTGTTGAGGTCCATTCCTAAGGCCTTCAGATCCCGCTTGCAGATATCCTTGTATCGCAGATGTGGTCTCCCTCTGGGGCGCTTTCCCTGCACTAATTCTCCATACAGGAGATCTATTGGAATCCGACCATCAGCCATTCTCACGACATGCCCGAGCCAACGTAGACGTCGCTGTTTCAGTAATGTATACATGCTAAAAATTCCAGCTTGTTCTAAGACTACTCTATTTGGAACTTTGTCCTGCCAGGTGATACCAAAAATGCGTCGGAGACAATGCATATGGAACATGTTCAGCTTCCTCTCCTGCCGTGCACAAAGGGTCCAGGACTCACTGCAGTACAGGAGTGTATTCAGGACACAGGCTCTATAGACCTGGATCTTGGTATATGCCGTCAGCTTCTTATTAAGCCATACTCTCTTTGTGAGTCTAGAGAACATGGTAGCTGCTTTGCGAATGCATTTATCCAGCTCGACATCTAGGGAGAGAGTGTCAGAGATCGTTGAGCCAAGGTACACAAAGTCATGAACAACCTCCAATTCTTGTGTGGAGATGGTAATAAAGGGAGGTGAGTCCACGCCCTGGCCCATGACTTGTGTTTTCTTCAGGCTGTTAATCCAAAGTCTTGGCAGGCTTTGCTAAATTGATTCATGAGTTGTTGGAGGTCTTCAGCAGAGTGGGCAACAACAGCTGCATCATCGGTGAAGTGGAAGTCCCACATGCATTTCAGCTGGACTTTGGTCTTCGCTCTCAATCTAGAGAGATTAAAGAGCTTTCCATCTGATCTAGTCCAGAGATAGACACCTTCTGTTGCAGTTCCAAAGGCGTGCTTCAGCATGACAGCAGAAAAGATCCCAAACAGGGTCGGCGCGAGGACACAGCCCTGTTTCACTCCGCTTCGGATGTCAAAGGGATCTGATGTTGAGCCATCAAAAACTACAGTGCCCTTCATTTCCTCATGAAAGGACCTGATGATGTTAAGGAGTCGAGGTGGACATCCAATCTTGGGAAGCATTTTAAAAAGGCCGTCCCTGCTAACCAAATCAAAGGCCTTTGTAAGATCTATGAAGGCCACAAAGAGTGGCTGTCGTTGTTCCCTACATTTCTCCTGCAACTGTCTGAGGGAAAATACCATGTCAATGGTGGATCTATTAGCTCGAAATCCACACTGTGATTCTGGAGAGACTCTGTCTGCAAGCACCTGGAGTCTCTTCAGCACAACACGGGCAAGCAGCTTCCCTACAACGCTGAGCAGAGAGATGCCACGGTAGTTATTGCAGTCACCCCTGTCTCCTTTGTTCTTATACAATGTGACAATGTTTGCATCCTTCATGTCCTGTGGTACTCCACCTTCCCTCCAGCAAAGACAAAAGATTTCATACAGCTCGGTGGTGATGATCTCTTTACAGCACTTCAGCAGGGATGTTATCCTTCCCAGGTGCCTTGCCGGAGGTGAGGGAATCCAAGGCCGCTTTTATTTCTGCTAAAGTTGGTTCGCTCTCCAACTCTTCCAAGACAGGCAGGCACTCTATGTTATTTAATGCCTCTTTGGTTACTACAGTCTCTCTGGAATATAGCTCAGAGTAGTGCTGCACCCAGCATTCCATCTGCTGTGCTCGGTCCTGGATGATCATGCCTGTAGCAGACTTCAAAGGAGCAGATTTCTTCTGTATTGGACCTAAAGCCTGCTTGATACCGTCATGCATTCCCTTGATGTTACCTGTGTCCGCTGCTATCTGTATCTGAGAGCAGAGCTGAAGCCAATAATCGTTGACAACAGCACATTAATACCTTGTAGGGATCTGCCTAATGATAGGTTTTGAACATTTGGTACTGTTAATAAACTGTGTTCCAGCAATCAGAAGATTCAACTGACTTAAGTTGTCAGACTTTGGGTATTAAGCCTTGACTTTTCAGAGACAGTAGGTTGCATTGATCTCAGGGCAATGCAAGAAACATTCACAATGCAGTAGAAAAAGGCAGCTTATTAATAGACATGGTGTGCTTAAAAAGCCCTGATCTCTTCTTCAAGTCCTTGATGCACAATGCAATTTATCAATGTTACCCACTTCAACTGTTTCCCTCTCATATCCTCCTCTGTAATTTCTTTTTTCCACAGAGCATCCACTGATGTTGAAATGTTTCAACACTGGCTATGTTCCATTTCTGATGTCAGATTTGTCTGTTTATGATCTTTCACAGAGATTAACAGGCTGTTGTCATCTGGGAAGCTTATTGCCAGATGTTAATATGTTATTGTCATTTCACTCCATTATTCCTACACCATGTATATAAACCCAGGGGCCCAAATTTGTGCTCTGTAATTTGGTACATTTGATATTTTGGGTTTGTTGTTG
The DNA here is from genome assembly GCA_037013535.1 of Intellagama lesueurii. Classification (NCBI taxonomy): domain Eukaryota; kingdom Metazoa; phylum Chordata; class Lepidosauria; order Squamata; family Agamidae; genus Intellagama; species Intellagama lesueurii. The sequence goes on from JBAJHW010000002.1 coordinate 134,957,348, forward strand.
CTACCTGCGTGAACACTTCCTAAACAGGTGCCCCGAAGTAGCAGAATAATTTTTTTTCTTACCTAGAACACAGAACCAAGGACTTGAAGAATCTCTTCTATAAAAATCTTTCTGTTCAACCTTGCTTTATTGGAATCAATTCACACTCTTGAATTCTCTCTCTCACACACACACACACACACACACAGAGAGAGAGAGAGAGAGAGAGAGAGAGAGAGAGAGAGAGAGAGAGAGAGAGAGAGAGAGAGAGAGAAACTTATACACAATGTAAGCATAGACACCACCAACTACCCAAGTTGCTGTGAAGAGTGGAAAAGGTCTTTGGGCCCAGTGAAAGACTGTTTTCAACCAAAATTACAAGTGAAGGGAAGGGCAGCAGAAATTGGGTTCACTGTATGGGAAGGAGGTCTCTCCAGCTGTCACCTCTTTCTCTGCCCACCTCCCACAACCTTTTTTTTTCTAAGCCCAGTTTTTACAGGGGTGGAGAACAGGGAAAAGGTCTAGCTGAGGAAGGCTGCACCTGAAATTGAAGAGTTAACTACCCATCTCACTGCAACCTTTTTCATCCAGCCCTCTATGCTGCTGGTAAACCAACACCCATTCTTCAGAGCTCAGGAAGTGTCACAGTCCACAAGAAAATTAACCCTCCCTCCCCCTCTACAATCTTCTCTTGAATCCCCACCTCGTGCTGCAATTAGGCTTATAGAAATCATTCCACTGAAGCAGGGGTGGGCACCATATGCCCTCACAGAAGCCAAACAAACAGATCCGGAGGTTACCTCCAGAGGTTATCTAGAGGTTCTTTGAAGCCTTATTGCTGCAGGTGAGGGAGTGGAAAGCAGGGAATCTGTAGGCTGTATGAGAAAGCTCTAGGGGCAGACTGGATGTTTACAGTCTAAATAGATGATTTGCACTGTGATGGGCAAGTTTGATGGGTCTGAGGGCTAATTTTGAGCCCCAAATCCTTCTGGTGACCACAGTCAACCAGAAGAGTGAGTAAAATAAAATAAAATAAAATAAAACTGGAAGTAACTAGAAATCCACCTATTTTTGAAAAAATAGTAAATTTTAGGTATAAAGTTTGTGGGGGGGGGAGTTGTGACCAAATCACCACTCCGGAAGACTTCTAGAAGCTAAAATTAACTGGTGTTTTGTGAGAAAAAGAAGGACTAGTGAAGGGCTGAGGGCTACAAAACAGCTTTGAGGCTGCACTTTGACCACTACTGATTTATGCCCTAATTTCTTTTGTCAATGATGTTCATTGGGGCTACTTGAGTGGAGTCAGTGTGATGGGAACCATGAGGGAGACATGGAGCCTGGAACAGAAGTAGACACAGAGAGAGAGGGAGAGAGGGAGAGGGAGAGAGAGAGAAGCAGAAAGAAAGAAGCAGAAGGCAAGTAAACAGCATGTACAGGTGTATGCAATGATAAATAGGCACTCCCTAACCCTCCTGGAGGCACAAATCATACAAGACAAGTTTGACCTTTCCAAACCAGCCTGCTGTGGCAAGTGAAGAGAGAAAGACACCCTTAAGTCTTCTGCTTCCTTATATAGCACCCATAAAATGTCATCTTCCACTATGAGCACCAGGATAGGTGATGGCAAACCTCCAGATGCTCTTATCTCACCATTCATGTTACCCACTTCACAAAACACTGGTAAGGCCACACCTGGAGTATTGCATACAGTTCTGGTACCTAAAAAAAGACATAGTGGAACTGGAAAAGGTGCAGAAGAGCACGACTGAAATGATGACTGGGCTGGGGCACCTCCCTTATGAGGAAAGGCTACAGCGTTTGGGGCTCTTTAGTCTAGAGAAAAGACACCTGAGGGGGGACATGACTGAGACGTATAAAATTATGCAGGGGATGCATAAAGTGGATAGAGGGAAGCTCTTTTCCCTCTCACGCAATACCAGACCCAGGGGACATCCACTCCAATTGAGTGTTGGGAGAGTGAGAACAGTCCAAAGAAAATGTGTCTTTACACAGGGAGTTGTTAGTCTGTGAAACCCCTTGCCACAGGATGTGGTGATGGCATCTGGCCTAGATGACTTTAATAGGGGATTGGACAGATGTCTGGAGGAAAAGTCCATTGCAGGTTACAAGCCGTGATGGGGATGTATAATCTCCAGGCTTAAAAGGAAGGTACCTCCAAATGCCAGATGCAGGGGAGGGGTATCAGGAGACAGGTATCTAGTTCTCTCGTGTGCTCCCCGAGGCCTCTGGTGGGGCCACTGTGAGATACAGGGAGCTGGACTACGTGGGCCCTTGGCCTGATCCAGCAGAGCTCTTCTTATGTTCTTATGTCCTATCAATGGTGAGAAACATTGGGTACCTGATTATAAGATGTCATTGGAAGGTGTAAAAACAAGAGTTTAATCTTTCAAGGCACTGTACATGGTTCATCATAGAGATGGGGTTAGGTGATACATGTCAGATTTGTCTCTGTTTGTTTCCAGATAGATGTTCTTTCTTTATTGAAAATCACTAATCATCTTTGGAAGGTGCAATTGTGAGAAGAACGGAGTGAGCCATTACTAAGACAAGGATTTCTATGACCTAAAAATGCAAGCATTTATAACTTTAAAATTGTTTAAATATAACCAATTAAACAAAAAATATTACTTTACAATTTTTCTGAAATAAGCACCCAATTTTTATAAATATGTGCTTGTCCACACATATAAAAATTAAAAGGTTTATTCTTCCTCACTTCCAGTGCAGAAGTGCAAGTATGTACTGAAGGAATCAAATGAACATTTTGAGAGTAAAATGGTCATACCTGGATTGGTTTTCGTCAAGAGCAGAACTGCAGAATTACATTGGATGATCGCGTGCATCTTGAGCTTATCAAACTCGAAACTCCTTCTGTTGTCCGCCAGTATGTTCTTGTATCAGGAGAAGCTCCATTTGACATCACAAGATCACAATAGGAACAAATAGGAAGAAAGCCAACTCACCCAGAGAAAATTCTGACTCAAAGTCATCAAATTTTGCTTCCAGTCCATTTAGAATGTTATTCATTTTGCAAAGTGTTGAATAACCCAGATTCGACTGCAGCACTCTTTTCAGTTTATCACTAATTTTTTCAGCCACTTTCCCCTTTGCTCGTTTTAAATCACCCTCAGTTTGTTTTACAATTTTCAGTGCATCAGTATGTTCCATTTCTATAGTTTCAGGTGATTGTTCTTGATAATCCACTGTAATTAGATTTTATGTATGCCAGGTTTCCAGCCAAGATGTCAGAAAAGGAATCTTGCACACTCTTGGTGGAGGAAGGTTCACAACAGTCAAACTCTTTAACTATATGCTGCAAGGAATCGTAATTTGTGGAATAATACATAGCCACATCCAGCCAAGTCCCTCAATGCATCACGACAGGTTGGGGAGGGCACACCAAAGTAGGAGCAATTTCTTTGAACTTTTTTGCTCAAAGTGGAACTTTAGGGAACATTTGTTCTCCATTTGAAATTATCGTATCTACATCAGGATAGTTGCTTCAAATCTCTTCGGCCACTCTGTGTAAACCATGCACAAGGCACATGATATAAATCATTTGCGGATAAAGACGTTTAAGTCCTTTCGTTGCTTTAGTCATGTACGGAGCAGTGAGGAGGACATTTCCCCTATGCCTAGCCAGCCTGGAATAAAGAGGCAAGACACAAGAGGTGGGTTGCAAACTGGGCCAAACTTTATTAATTAACTGAAAACCCACATCCCCTTACTAAAGGGGGCCTATAGTAGTGCGGAATCATGATCTGAATCTGGGGCTGGCCTTACCCCAGACCCAGATCTACTGATGGTGAGTTCCCATAACATCCGGGTATCCCCAGAACCCAGGCCGCCCGAGGCTCCTGACTCTAGGTGGTCTGGGCCCAGTGGATCCCTTTGCTCCTCCCCCTCCAGTGCCGAAACCTCCTGATCTTCAAATCTGGTGGGAGGGCTTACACTCCTCTCAGGTGCCCCTTGTAACTCACTTAAAAACTCATGCCTTCCGCACTACCCACCAAGGCATAGGGGTTACTCAGTATGCCCCATGCCCACCTAACAGACTGAAAATTTAAGTCTTCAAGCCCCGGTGTAGATCTCTTAAAAAAATATGCAAGTCCGCATCAGATAGGTGGTCGTCATAATTCCTGTAGAGCTCCGGGTGCTCAACATGAATCTCTGGGTGCACCACCACAGACCGCAGGCCTGCCAACACTGCCCTGCTAACTTCCCGGTTCACCCCCCTCTGGGCTTTGTCAATATGCCTGGGGTCACAATCGGCCCTCCAAACTTGCCGTGGCAGCATTGCCGACCACACCACTCGCAATCCAGGAAAACTGGCCACCAAGGCCTGCATATCCGCAATCACCTGTGATATAAGGAGTTTGCCCATCTTTCGAGCTAAGTCATTTTCGCCCAGGTGAACTAACAATATATCAAAAGGTAACTCAACGCAACCATGGGTAACCGGTCCCATAAACTCATCCCATGACAAACCAGGTTGTCCTCTCCATTCCAGCATGGCCCATGCACCAAGGCCTAGGTTCCTCCCCCAACTGGAATGCGAGGCAAACTTGGCTGCCCAAAACACAAAGCTGTGGCCAACCAGGAGGGCACACATCCTGGGTAACAGGGGTGGTGAACCTGAAAAACAAGAGAAACCAACACCAGAAACCTAGGACTGTGGCAATGGGCATACATAGGAATGACCATCTGCCAACCCTCTTAATGCCTTCAACGCCATAGCCCAAAACTGCCTCTGTCAAAGCCATGCCTATGCAGAATGAATGAGTTCCAAACTTCCACCCCGTTATTCCAGCCCTTTGTAGGGCCCCCGCCATCACCTTCCAAAATGGGAATTTAGTTAAAGGTGAGCCATCCTCATCCCGGAAGAACTCCCCCTGGCTATCACCTCGTAAGGAAAGATATTCCCTAATGGCTCCCACTGGACATCATTCCACTAGTCCACACTTCCCTAGGGAAATCACTTGCCCCTTACCCTGTTGGTCTGTCTTGGATTTCCATAAATGTATGACCACACAGTCTTCAAAATCCGCCACATCAGACAGCTGCAACAGAGACCGAGACACATAATCCCGTGAAGCAGCCACCAACTCCCTCCCTCACTCTGAATGCTCCAAAAAATGCCACAAGCATAGCCGCTTTGAACAAGCTAGCCTCATAAGCATCCTTGCAGACTGACGACCAGCTGGCCGTCAGTTGATGCAACATGGCTGGAGAAATTGGGCTCCTCTTGTCTGCTACTGCACCCTGTTCCTTTGACCATCCTTCCATCATCTACTGTATACGGAAGTCCAATGTAAAATCTGGATACCCCAGGCTCTGGCATAAAATGCAAGGGCCAACATCTTGCCCTTAACGGACCCAGGGGCTAACCCTTTATTATGCAAGTAAACCCCAAACTGTAAAAGGTCATCTACTGGTGCCAGCCAATTCTGTCCTAAACCTTTCCTATTACGAAATGAAAATAATTCCTCACATGCTGCTACGTAACTGCGCCTCGTACTTGAGGCCACAGCTATGGCTATGGCCCGGTTGACTTCTACCCTCCAAGGCTCCAAACCTCCGCTGGGTGCACCAGATCCCCTGGGGTCAAGGTCCTGAACCGTTCAATCTGTTGACGGGACAGGGCGTCAGCTTGGACATTCTCCACACCAGGTATATGACAAGCCCAAAATACAATATTGTACTGCAAGCAACACAATGTGAAGGCTCTAACTAAACGCATGACTCTGAGATCTTGAGGTGAGTGAGTTGACCACATATACCACCGCCTGGTTATCACACCAAAATGTGACTGTGGAGTTTGACCAAAACTCAGTCCATAGCCACAAGGTCCCTGCTACTGGAAATAATTCCAGGAAGGTCATGTTCCATGTAATCCTCTGTTCCACCCATTCTAATGACCAGGTCCCTGCACACCACCTACCTTGAAAGTAAATGCCATAACCCAGGGATCTGGCCACATCTGTCTGAACCTGAAAGTCTGACCCCAGACATACATCAGCCCTCCAAAATGATATCCCATTAAAACTTTCCAAAAAACGCAACCATAAACCCAAATCTTCCTTCATTCCTGAGGAAAGGCACCTCCTGTGGTGCGGTCCAGAAAGGCCTTTCATAGCATCACGCAGCCTTCGGAGAAACACCCTACCAGGTGCAACCACCATACATGCAAAATTAAGATGGTCCACCACTTCCTGCAGCTCCTTCAAGGAAACTGTTCTTTTGGGCAATAGCTCCCTCAACCTATGCTTGAGCTCAACCAATTTATCCTCAGGCAGTCTGCTGGACTGCTGCAGGATGTTGAGCTTGATACCCAGGTAGGTCAGCACCACAGATGGCCCCTCTGTTTTTTCCTCAGCTAATGGAACACCCAGTTCCTTTGCCATTGCCTGAAAAGCCTCCAAGAACTGTCTACAGTGTGCAGTTCCCCTCCTTCCACAGAACAAAAAAATCATCTAAATAATGCACCACATGCTCCAGACCCGTTCTGCGCTTCAATGCCCACTCCATGAAGGAGCTAAAGCACTCAAATGCCGCACAAGAAATTGAGCATTGCATGGGTAATGCTCTGTTCATGTAAAAAAGACCATCAAAAGTGAAACTTAACAAGCTGAAATCTGCAGGATGTACAGGGAGAAAGCGAAAGGCAGATTTAATGTCGCATTTTGCCATCTCCGCCCCTACTCCACAGTTCTGCACCATGCACACAGCAGTGTCAAAAGATGTGTAATGCACACTACAAATGTCCTGCAGGATTCCGTTATTAACCAAGTTACCCTCTGGATAAGACAGATGATGAATCAAATGAAATTCACATGCTGTCTTCTTTGGCACTATGCCCAGTGGGGAGACCCACAGGTCCGGAACCGGTGGTTCCATATATGGGCCCAAGACCCATCCCTCTGATACCTCCTTCTTTATTTTTGCCTTCACTATATCTTGAAAACCCTGAACTGATTTCAAGTTCTTCAATATTATGGCTACTTTGTTGTCTACTACTGGGATGCGGAAACCAAACTTAAACCCGCTCAACAAATAACCAGCAACTTCCTTATCGGGATATGCCCTCAGCCATTTCTCTAAGACTAACAAGTTAACTGGACTGGGGCACTTTTGGAATATTCGTGGATCCTGTGGTTGGCTTTTTTCCACGCCCGGATTCTTTACCACTCGTCCCTGATTTTCCCCAGAGACAGTACACTGATGCATGTGTGCCTCCACAGGTGGTGCATTGATGCCGGAACTTGCATGGCCTCTAATTGCATGACCCATGGTTGAACCACCTGGCCCGCTAAAGTGTGGGGAGTCGAGCCCTGAGTGGCCCACTGTACCAAGTGGCCACTGTCAAAGCGATCACCCAAAACTGGTCAAGCTGGGGTCATGGTCGTCAACCAAAGGGCGTTATGCTAAATGTCCCAGCACATGCCCCTGTGAATGGCCGTGTGCATACGGAGCTCTTCATCATAAATGAGCCATGTGTGGCCAAGGAAACCCGTATAGCTCTTATAGATCAAATCAAGATACTGAAATAGGGAATAAGCGCTATCTGGCTGAGCCCTGACTATTGTCCCTGAATAAATAATGTAACCTGGCAGCCAGTTGGCCCAGCATCTATCCGGCTTCTGCTGCCTCATCTTCTCACGCGCTCTCTCCTTCTTCTTCTCTGAGTCCTTCTTCTCAATCTCTCTATTCAGGAGCTCAAATTCATCTACAAATTCTCCCTTCCAAATCTTTTCTACTGTTGCTGGCAAAAGGTGGTCCCCCAACGGTAACAACTGGTCCCCGCTTGGAAGAGCATCCCGCAGCACAGAGTTGTATCTTGTATTTGGAACCAGTGGGAGAGCCCCCATTCCTGTTAGTTGAAGGATCCCTGCTGCGTGACCAGGCGAGAACCGCTGTGGATATGGAGCAACCCATGGTTTCTGCACCTGAGTCCTGCTCCCTGGGCTCGGTGTGCTAGCCACCACTGGGGCATAAGATACCTGCCTAGCAAATGGTGATGACCCTGGTGGGCTGGCTGGGCCCCATGGTCATTTGCCGGAACCTACTGATGTGTCTGGTGCAGTGGCAGACTCACCTGGAACAGCAGTTCCAGAAACTGCCTGGCCACTGGGTCCTGGCTGGTCTTGCACTCCAGCACCTGCCATCTGGTCATTGCCATCCTGCTGCCCAGTTGCCTGCTGCGCTCCCACACCTTCTTTCTGTGTCTCTGATTCCATTGCCATCGTCTGCGTGCCAACCGTTGACTGATGAACTTGCTCAGCCACTGCTTCCTACTGCTGTGAGCCACTCTCCCTCGTGACACCGGAGCTCCCGGGAACACCTGCATGTTCACTGTCTAAGACAGCAATGCAAGACAACATGATGTTACCTAACTGTCTGAGTTCTTCCAACTTGTGGGCCTTCAAATTCCCGCTAGACCTCCATGCTGCACCTGCACCCGCCGCCTTTCTTGCTGGTGCCCTCTCCCTTTCCAGCATACTCAATTTACTCAGAATAGCCCCATAATCAGGTAAACCTTCCTCATCGGAGGACGGGGGTAGAAGCTGGGGGGAGCCTTTGCACTTAGCTGGTTGCTTCCCTTTTTTGCTCCCTTAACCTTTTTTAGATCCCGTATTGATCCCTCCTCTTGCTCTTCTCTCACTCTTTTTCTTTCTTTCTTTCTTTCTTTCTTTCTTTCTTTCTTTCTTTCTTTCTTTTTCTTTCTTTCTTTCATTCATTTTTATTTTCAAAAAAATTCTTCAGGAAACCCCTTATTGCCCTCAATGAGTCAACCCCAGGCCCTAAGGCCATAGACCTGGCACAGCGAGCCCCAGCTATACCCCCCCTTTCTTCCTCTCCCCCCTTTTCTTTCTTTCTTTCTTTCTTTCTTTTTGAAGAGGCTCACTCCAGTAGTTTTTTTCCCTTTTAAATACACTGTGGGGCCAGGAACCCTCTTTCCCCCCCACCCCTCAAGACTCCAAACCATGGGTTGTGCTGCTGTGCAACCCTCCAGGCTTCCCAGGCATGTGCTGGGCCTCGAGGCCTTGCTGCACACCTGCTCCTCTTCAGTTAACGGTTGCACTGAAAGAGGCAGCACACGGGGTGAGCAGCCTTGACAAAGACTCTTTCCAGCCTGCCCCTCTGAGGCCACCATACTAGCCTCTTGAGCTTGCCTTGTCTGGGTGGCAGGCAAAGAGCTCTCACCCACGCAGCCATGGCCGCGGGAGGAGCCTTTTACACCATTTAGCCAGAATAGTTTCATAAATCATCAAAGAGCACAGCAATAGTGGAATTGTTTGCTTTTTGTAGAGTTTTATATGTTAGAAGAAACACTTCACTGGGCTTATCAAATTTCAGAGTGTCGCTAATAACATTAGCTACATATCTTTCATTTGCATCACTTGTTTCATCTACTGAAACCCATATCTTATTGTCATCAACAGCAGATCTTATCTTTCTTAATACAACTTCATAGCAGGCAGAGATGTATTTTTTCCTTAGAGTTGATTCATTTGGAATCAGGTGACTGGCGTACTTCTCCAAGAAATGTCTGAGGCTACCACTACCTAATTTCTTTAAGTGAATATTTGAAGTAACCATCACTCTACAGAGATCCTTACAAAATTCTGACTAGGTATTTGATGAACCTGCAATGAAGAAGGAGTTCTCACAAGGAGACATTGCCTGTTCTCAGCAAAGGTAAAAGCTAAATAACTTATGTTTCACAGTATCACAATGTTGTTGAATATTAAAATTAATCTTAAGTTCACACAATTTACAAAACAAAATGTCACCATCCCTACTGAAAATCTGCTCCCCAAACTCTTGAACAAAATGCCATAATTTTACACTTGCTGAACATCTATTTTTAGGCATGTTGAAATTAGATTGTGACTCACATGACTTCACCCCCTCAAACACTAAGTTAGATGTGTCAGGTAGCCTTGTGACTACTTGTCCCCCTCGTGTCATTTGCTGACTTGTTGGGAGGGTTGCCAACGACCAAAATATTACGTGTATTACAAAGTTAAGCAGAAATGTGACATAACACTTATAAAGGTCAAAATATCACTTTCCAGGCCAAATAAAAACCACATAATTCTCACCAGATTACTCATAAATAGAGATGGGGATATTCATATACGAATATCCCCACGCAGCTGGAATTAATGAGGCCGGACCATCCACTCATGCGGCAGCCTCGCTCATCCTTCCAATCACTCCTGGAGCCCCGCTCTCTCTGCTCAACTGGCCTGTTGGCAGCCATGCAGGGAGACTCATCCTCCCTCCCCTTGCCTGGAGCTTCTCTGGAATGTTGGTGTCTATTGGTGCCTGGAGGGAACTTTCCTGGGGGTTCCCCTCTTTGTGGGTGTATAACTTGGACATATGAAACCCAAACTTCACCAAACTTGCTTCTTCTTCTTGAAATTCTGTATATGAATTGTGAACCAATCAGAAATAAAAATGCTTATTGACCCATGGCAATATTTTGCAATAGGACCAGGATATCAGCTGTCACTGCTTTCCACCTTTTCTTTTAAAATACCTTTTGTGCTAGCGTGCATGGGTGCACTATAATGAGAGAGGGGTCTGGTGTTTTAGAATATTGAAATGCTGCATGTTCATTTTCCCACCAGGTGGTTGATGAGCCCAAATTGTCCTTCTATAACCTCTATAGAATCAACACTAGACAGACAGACAGACAGACAGACAGACAGACAGACAGACAGACAGACAGACAGACAGACAGACAGACAGACAGACAGACAGATAGATAGATAGATAGATAGATAGATAGATAGATAGATAGATAGATAGATAGATAGATAGATAGATAGATAGATAGATAGATAGATAGATAAAACCTTTATTGGCATAAGTAAAAATTGGACATATGGTGGTTTGTTGGGTAACTACATATATAGGCATCAAGAGGGCAGGAAAGTGTTAGACATCGTTAAAGGGACAATGGTTCATCTCCTAACAATACTATCAAGGAAGTCTGCGACTCTTTCTACAATGTCAGTCATCTCGGCCATCAGCATATAGCAAACTTTATCCAGATCTGACCTCCCTTCCAGCTTTAATAAAATTGGGGCTATTAACCTTGATCGGCCAATCGAGTGAAGCGGGCAGTGCAAAAACATATGGACAAGGGTTTCCAGCAACCCCTGTTCACATGGGCAGTGCCTTTCAGAATAGGGAACAGCATTAATTCTGCCATATAATATAGCAGTAGGCATGACATTGCATCTGGCCAAAGAAAAGGCCCTATGTTTTTGGGGGCATTTGAGCAAGGAAAGGTAGGCAACAGGTTTACCCATTTTAGGAGGAATGGTGAACAGAATTTATTGGCAGCACTACAAAGGTCCTGGAATTCAATATCCAAAATTCTTCTTTTAATAATTTGGAAAGCTAGCTCTTGACTTAGAGCTCCAAGGTTGTTGCTATCTATACCAATTTATTTCAATTTTTTCAAGAGGACCATTGACCCAAAAGGCGGGACAGAGTCCCACAGAAGTTGGTATAATAAACTGTCCATGCTTGAATTGTAATAGATACTTGTGGCGTTTGCCCTTGTGGCCCCTGCTTGTCTTTCCCTGACAAAGGCTCAAGTCACGTTTTCTTCTCGCTGCCACCAGTGGATTACCTCAATCCACAATATAAATGATGTATGTCAGAACACTTGACTTGTGAACAGAAACAGAACTTATTTATTGAAGTGAAGCAGATTGAATAATAACAGAAGTTCTTCAGATACACATTATACATAAGCAAATCATCAACAGTTCTCTCAGTACATACTTTTCTCTTGCTATATCATTACCACCTTCTCTACCTATTTTTCTAACCAGCTCTATCTCTCAGTATTTGTTCCCCCTCTCTTTGACTAACTAGCCCTATCTGACTCCTCCTTCTCCCGCCAAACCTCATGTAGCTGCTGACTCCACCTCTCCAGTCCTCTCATAGGTTCATGCAAATCAGCTCATGAATATGAATGGCATGAGTGATGTGGGCGATCGTCACAATACTTAACCAAAATTTGAATGATCCCAACTAGGCTACAGTCTGTATTAAAGATACTCTGGACTCCAGACAGAGTACCAAGTAGGGCACACATCTAGGTAGTCCTAACACTTTGCATAAGAAGGAGGATTGTAGCTCTTCAATCAATCGATCCATAGCACTTGCCCAAATTGGGAAACCATAGAGGGCTTGTGAATAATTTTGGACTTGAAAATTTGTAATGCTGCTGGGGAAAGGGATGTGGTGGCGCTGCGGGTTAAACCACAGAAGCCTCTGTGGTGCAAGGTCAGAAGACCAGCAATCTTAAGATCAAATCCACGTGACGGAGTGAGCTCCCGTCGCTTGTCCCAGCTCCTGCCAACCTAGCAGTTCGAAAGCATGTAAAAATGCAAGTAGATAAATAGGTACCACCACAGTGGGAAGGTAACGGCATTTCGTGTCTAGTCGTGCTGGCCACGTGACCACAGAAACTGTCTACAGACAAACGCTGGCTCTATGGCTTGGAAACGGGGATGAACACCGGCCCCTAGAGTCGGACACGACTGCTGCAGCCGCTGGTGAGTCTGAAAGACTTCAAACAGCGTGGCTGTCTCTTTGCCCTGCACCCTGGATAACGCGAGACTAGCTAGCCTCACGAGAGCTACAAGGGAGAGGGAGGGAACGCCAGGTTATTTAAGGGGCGTTCCCTCCTCGCACTGCCCTCTTCTTTTTTGGGCATTGGAACGGGAAGAACTCTGCTGCTTCCCGCGATGTGGAACTGCCTCATCGCCAAGGATCGATGGTGTTTGAGCGCAGGGAGGACAGCGTCGGCTCCCTCCCACGGTTCTATTTATTTTGTATATCAATATTTAATTGTCGAAGTAATAATGAAAATTCAGCTTTGTATTCTGGTCCGAGAGATGCGAGGGGGGAGTGCAGCGGCAGCGCGGCCCGCCTGGCCGTGCTCAGGCATGCACGCGATTTTTTAGATAATATTTATATTGTAGTCAGTGTATAATCATAGGAGCAGGGTGCCGTTGCGGGCTGCTGGTTCGGGCGGCTGTGACTTGGCTCGGGCCTTTTCGAACGGCGTTTGGGCACGAGCGGGCTTGGCGATCGTGGGCCCCGAACGTTGTTTGTTGGATCCGCGGCCCTCTCCCTCCCCTCCCCTGTCTTTTCTTTGATTCCAGCAGCCTCAAGGTGGGCCTGCACGGACATTTAACAAGAGCTGGTTAAACATGGGGTAGTGGGAGTGCGGGATCGCCGCAGCGGCGTTGGTGTTGGTGGCGGTCGGGCTTGGCCCAGCCACGTTCCTGCGTGGTTCGAGTGGGCTTTTGGCACCGGTGGCACAGGCACGTCACCGAAGCCTCGGCAGTCGAGGTGAAGCTGGGCCACCCTCTTCCCCCCCCCCCCACGCAGCCAGTTATGCATCGGAACCCCGAAGATGGCTCACAGGGGTTTAAGTAGTGGGCTGAGCCCATTCTACATCAGGCCTAGCAACAACAACAACAACAACAACAACAATAATAATAACGAATTAAATTGATATTTAAATACCAACCAATTAATTTATCTAGAAATATAGGTATATAGATATGTATATATATGAATGTATAAGTATTGGTATGTGTTTATTTATACAATATTAAATGAATTGATAAACAATTTATGAAATAATTTAATTTATTTAATATCATGCTCTTATAGTAATCTAATTTGATTCTAAAATTCTTTATCTCATTAATTACGAATAGTATTGAATATGTAATTAAGTTAGCTAATGAATTAACTTAAAGCTGTTTGAGTAATTTAAACTGATAATTTATTTTCAAAGGTGTGGTCGTTTGGGACATTTAACCAATTACGTATCAATATTAAGTTGTGATCAGGTTCTTCAAAAGCTGGTGATGGTTCCCTCATTTTGGCGGGAATAAGAGATGGAGGCGGTTTTAAAAATCCAACAGGTTCAACTTTATTTACATCAACTTCTGTTTCAACTAAATTAAACGGATCAAAACAACTCAATTCAGGTAACGTCTTGTAACTTAGGATCTTAGCTTCTGGCGTGCACAAGTCGCTTCTCACATTGGGGCTGGACCAAAACGCTCGCGATCGGTCATCACCCTCAAGGGGGTACTCCTTACCGCGCATACTGTCCTGCAACAGGGATGTCTCGCCCAGTCCCCTTCGAGAGGTGGGTTGTTGAAAGAGGGACTGGGATGAACTACTTTCCTCCCGCCACCTTGGTTGCGGGGGTAGACCATCACCGTCCATTCTAGTGGTCTAGCTCCCTTGCCCTCCTGTCTCGGTAAGCCTGGATCCAGGAGCAATCCTCCACCGGTCTTCAGGTTAGGAAAATCTTTCGACAAATCACAGACCTCATTAGAAGTAACCTCACTCCCTTCTGTCTGAACCGCGCAATCTCTTGTACGTCTCTGTGTCTGGTCCGTTTCCACTCTGAACTCCCGCGCATCACCCCACTCTTTTATAACCTCCTCCCACACTATCAAATCTTGCTCCTCCCCTTTATCCTCCGCCAGACACACTTCTAACGCCTTCTTCTCTCTCGCTTCTTCCTCCCCTATCTCTATAAGCACTCCCTCTGCACATCCATACGTTTCCTCCTGTACATTTTGGTTTGAGGACAGCACACTAGCCTTCTGTCCTTCACATAAGTATTAATAATTCTAGTTTTAAAAGAGAGAGAGAGAGAGAGAGAGAGAGAGAGAGAGAGAAGGATATTAATTAGTAAATAGCCAGGACCCTCTTTATTACTGATGCAAGTAATTCCTACAGACCTAAGGGGTCCTACATCGGAAACCAAGGCTCTTATCCTGTAAGGAGAAGACTTTTCAACCATATTGGCAACAGCGTTGCTGAGGCAACAGTGAGTACTTACTCAATAAAAGCCTTGGTTCATAATGGCATATGAGGGCCAGTTGCACTACAGATATTGCACCTGGCCACGGATCAGAAGATTCTAGGTCAGCTCCTGGCTGGCTCTGGTGGAAGACTATAAAGGGAAGCAGACGGCCAGGGAAAGGCCAGCTCCCCAGGTGTCACCTTCACAATCCTCTGCTGATGAGGAATCCTGGCAGGCAGGGAAAGGACTTTAAAAAGAAAATATTAAAAATTAATTAAATCTCCGCATCAGAGGCTGAGCGGCGGGCGAGATAAGCTCTACTGCCAGATTAGGCAGGGAGGCCAAGAGTCACTGTGGGGCTAAGTGCAAGGCAATAGGGAATGATCTAATGGCGAGATTTGCTGTTTTTGAGGCAGAGCGGCTACCTGAAGTGACCGCCAGACGTTGATGCCAATGGGGCGTCATTGAATCCAAGGTTACGGCGCGGCAAAGGATAGAAAGTTGTCAACTCCTGTAACGGCTGAATCAGCGACTGTGTGCTGGAAAGTGCAAGAGGAAGTAGATGTAGGTGGACCTGATAGACAAGGTCTGCAGTGTTACACTGGGGACGGACCAAGTACGACAACGGCTTAATCAGATGAGGTAGCCGCTGCACCGGGCACGTACACACCGATCCCCCATGGCCTTGGGCCGGTGGCGGTCAATCCATCATGCACTTTATTCATGACACAATTCACACAGCATAGGGCTTAACAGCAAGGCATGGCCACGCGCCGGTATACAATTCAGTGGTTGCGTGTACACCATACATTCTTTTCATATTCCCAGCCCAACCTAACACCATGGCAGGTGTAGGGTATGGCCTTATCCGTCCGTGGCTACAGCACACGAATCCTGCTAGGCCAAATTCCGGAGACCAATGGACAGCAGTTATTTAAAAGGAAAGCCACCCGTGGTCAGAATTCCTGCCTTGGAGCGTGGCAGGTGGTTCATCCCCGCCTGGTCTGTCGGGGGTGCAACTACAAGGGCATTTGTACAAGAGATCATGCCGTTTAGACATGAGTGTACCACCTACGGAGGTCAGCACACTAACTCATTAAGTCTGAGTTGGCGCCTAGTGCCAAAACTAAGGCACAGGAGGCGATTTAAAGCCCAACAGCGGTTGGGGTAATCCTGGAAAAGGGACCCAGCCCAATTAGGGATAGAAACCCGAGAAGATACCGGGTGTGCTTCCTGCGCCAACTGTGCAAGGCTATGAAGGAGTTACATTGACAGCTGCACAAAGGAACACGGCTACACCGGAAGCTAAAAAGATCTATTAATTTAGAGTCAGCTTTTAGCAGAATTAAAGGGATCACCTTCTGAGAGGCAAAATGGGCTGATAACAAATACCAGGAGCATGCGGATGCGGCAAGATTCGTAAGATAAGGAACTTGTTACAGAGGAAGGTGGTGTGATGGCACTTGACCCGACGTTTGGCAGCAGAACAGCATTACCAGAGATTTATATTCTAGAATTCTCCCAATACTGGGTGCAATTTAGATATGGGCTGAAGAGTGGTCGAGCTCAGTAGTATGATGTGGTGTGACAATCAAGCGGTTGTTTCCATTACAAACAACCTTACGTCACATCTAGAATGGGTTACGACATTGGTTAGGGCATCTATATTTGTGCACTGCAGTGTAACATTCTAGTGCATGCATGACATGTACCAGGTTTATGAAGTTGGAATTTTAGGAAATGGTCGACCCGGAGCTGGTTTTGCCGGCACCGGTAGAACATCACGACAATTTGTAGTACATCGAAATAGAAAGGGACTGGCACTTGGAACTATTCAAGGAAGGCGTTCAGCCCTGGCCTTTTCAAAACAACTCACCGTAGGGCAACGTAGCATAGGAGCATTCGCCCGGTGAAAGCCCCTCAGCCAGAGTTAAAGGTTAGAGACCAGGTCCCCGGTTATTTCTGTTAACATACTGCTAACATAACTTAGCATTAGACAGAGTCAATATCCTACGCACAATTTTGTCTCACATTCATTCAGAATCGGTGCAGCCTCTACTGTGGCAGCACTGGGTCATAGCACAGGAATAGATCAAGCGTCTAGGCTGGTGGTCGTCAACTAGTTACCGCATAGATAAGAACGCTAACTAACGAGTAGGCAGGGAGCTTAGTTTGGTTATGTCTTCACAGGCCCCATAGGGTCGATGAGCGAAGGCATATGGCGATTATCGGCCACAGCCAGGTATACTGGGCAGGGCCTTATGCGGCTACATCCCCATAGGGAAGCAACCGGGGTCTTGAAGCCAGAGCACACATCGCAGGGAGAGGGTTGCTCGGCATATCGTGGAGCCAGTTTTAAAATATGAGGCCTTTGGCCAGCTCCCACCGGAGGGGTTGGGGCGTACACCTTAGAGGCAATGATTTGACTAAGGCAGCTCGGAAAAGCGCTGACCCTGAACATCATATGCGACACGAAAGGGTTGAGGGCCACGCACCCAGCCATGCATATCCTGTGGGTTGCGATCAAACATTGATTTGCATGGAGGGACGCCAGGTTTTCTCCGCAATGTTAACATGGTACGCAGGGATATTAACCGTGAGGCTGCAGAGTGGTCACCAGAGGATCCAACTGGATAGGCCTGAGTTTTCCTCAAAGGTAACATGGCACACAGGGGTGTTAACTGCGAGGTCTGCAGTGCGGTCTGCAGCGGCCTTGGATCGGTGAAGCGTCACCAGAGGATCCAACTAGATAGGCCTGAGTTTTCCTCAAAGTTAACACAGCACACAGGGGTGTTAGCGGCGAGGTCTGCAGCGCGGTCTGCAGTGGCCTTGGATAGGTGAGCGTCACCAGAGGATCCAACTGGATAGGCCTGAGCGTTCCTCAATTCCCCGTGAGGGAGTGATTTGGGGCGTGGAGCCCATGCGCACATCACTTGGAAAGGGCTGCGTGGCGTGCAGTAGAACCAGCTATGCAGGCTGACGGTAGTTGGCCATTATCTACCAGATGTATTGGCAGTGCATCCTGGTGGCTATGATTTGTCCAAACTTCATGGTACGGCACTGATCCTGGGCATTATTCGTGACCTTAAGTGGTTGAATGCCGGGTATCCTGTTATGCGAATCGTGTGGTCCACGATCATTCCTCGGTCGGCCTGGCGAGGCACCAGGAATATTTGCGATGTTAACACGGCCTGCCGGGGTGTTAACCGAGAAGTATGCAGAGCTGTCTGCAGTGGCCTGGGATCATTGATAGGTCACCAAAGGATCTATATAGATAAGCCTAAATTTTTAGGAAAGACAGAGTCCACCTTTCTGATTCAGGTTTGCATGTCTTCCTGGAAGGCATAAGAGGGGGCCTGCTTTTCGAGCTTGAGCGACTCGGTGGTGGGCATGGGACATAGTGTGGCTAGTCCCTATGCTGTGGCGGGTAGTGTGGAAAAAACAGGTATTTTACGGTGTGTCCCACTGTAATATCAGGTAAGCCAACAGCGCATCCGACCTCCCGGCACTGCGGATCATGCGATTACAGTGCCTGTGGGGGGAAGATGTGCTGGGCCACTTCCGGACCAACAGTCATCAACTAAAGATGGCTTGAGGTCTGGGGGTGTTTATTAGCAGCCGGCCGGGTCCCTGCTGTCTTTAAGACCACTGGAACCTGGGGCCGGGGACTCGCCCATTTGTTCATTAAGGGGTATTTGGATACCTCTGCGATTGACCTGTTTCCGCACTACAGCAGGCCCCCTCCTTTTGCCAAAGGATGGCAAATTTGAATTTAAATTAATAAAGTGTGGCCCGTGTTTAACCCATATTATTTGTCTCGCGTCTTTATTCCGGGGTTGGGAGGGCAATGGACTAAATGGCATGGGGAACCTTTACCTTTACTTTACCTAATGCTGCTGGGACAAACCGATTTCCTGAATTATAGTAAAAATTAAGAATAGATTGAGCAGTGATCCTAGCTGCGTTTATAGCCATTTTTCAATGGGGGACCCAAGAGTGTTTATAATCAAAAATAACACCTAAGTATTTATAGTGTTTAACCTGTTCTATGTGAGTTCCATTTAGGTTCCATTGAAATTGTTTCCATGTTTTGGCAAAAAACAGTATTTTTGATTTATTATAATTTAATTGCATTTTATTTTTGCTCAGATACTCTGCACATCCATTAATCAGGCGTTTTAGGCCTGGACGAGTGCGTGAAATTTAGCCAAATTAAATTGAATCAGATGCACAGGTTAGCTAATGAGACTCCAGCTGTATTACAGACATGGTCCTTGGACTGTCTGCTGAAAGTGCAACAGGTGGGAAGGGAAGTATCGCAGTCCACCTCTAACACTTTCAGAAACATCCAATCATCTTTTCCCACTCTGGCATTGAAATCACCTGCCAAGATTAACTCAGCCAGTGGGAGCCTCCTTTCAAGGTCCTCTATGCATTTGGTTAAGGAGTTACACTGTTGAAACCGCTGTAGATTATTAAGACCCGGGGGTATGTATATGTTGACTAGAATCAATACTTTGTTAGGAGTACAAATCTTAATAGCCAATAGATGACATTGAGAGATAGGCAGTTCGATATACTCTGAATTTAAGAAAGTTTTAACCATTGCAGCTAAGCCAGCAGTTGGTCTCCCTTTGTTATTGACCTTAATTGCAGGTTCACAATACACCTTATACCCTCCTAGCAGTACTTGGTCTACAGCCCACGTTTCCTGTAATAGTATAATATCATAATTTTTGATGTAATTCACAAATGAGCTATCTTTACATTTATCCTTCCAGCCTGCTATGTTCCACGAAATAATTTTAAATGAGGTTCTAATTTCAGGAATTAAGGAGAAGTTATTCAGTCAATTCTCAGCTTGTAGGTTAGTAAGGAGGTCTAGATTTGTGGCTTCTGGAAGTGAATTTACTGGGTCATGAAGTAGCAGATCATCTGCTGCGGGTCTTCCTGGATGGGTTTGTGCCACTCCTACGATGTTGGGAATGGAGTAGTGGTGAGTAGATGCTCTGACTAGGGGCTGATGCAGACCAGAGGGAGCTAAAGGAACGGAGTGTGGCATGGAGAATTCAATGATCGATGAAGGATCAGCCGGCAGGGTGGTGCCCTCTGTGGCATGAGGAATCGGAGGTGACATAGGGACTTCTGTGATGTTAATTAAGTCGGTCCTCACTTTCTCCAGGCTAGTGATAATATTCACTTGTTCCTCCCTGAGTAAATCTTTAAAAGCGGCCGTGGCTTCTTCCACAAGTTCATCTCCATCAATATCCAGTTGCATCAGTAAGTCCTTGGATGGTGATTCAGTTTTGTCCTGACCAATTACCACATGAGTAATACTGTTTACCTGCTTTGCAATGCTGCCCAAGTTGGGAGTCATCCCCTGAACCTTGAAGAGCTCTAGAGTAGACTCGATTTGAGGTTTTTGTATCATCCCACCTGCTGACATTATTGTTGAGCTATGCACAGCTGGGAACCCTCTTAAATTTACTAGAGATTCTTCCAAGGACTTGGTCAGGCACTCCAGCTTATCCAGGGAGACTAGTTCTCTGACTGCTGGTAGAGATGCAGCTGGTTGCTGCTGTAATCTTTCCTGTTGCTGCTGTGCCATGAGCTGACCTTCGTCTACATTGTGTTTTGGCAGGGAGCCCGTTAGCTGTGGCCTTGTGGTCAGTGGAGGAGTAGCTAGTACTGTTTGCTCCACAGAGGTTTGCTGAGTCTGTTTTATATCTCGATCTGGAGACACATCCGAAAATACTCTTTTTGTTGCAATGGAGAAGGTGCTCAGAAATCTTTTCATCCTGCAAAGCATGAGGGGGATCATGGGCTTGTAAAACTCCATCCGTAGTCTTAGTAGATCGCATGGGGCAGGTAAACATTCAATAGATTTCAGATCAAGTTGGCTCACCTCTATTCGCAACAATTTACTCAGGGAGGTGAGAACCTTTTGCCCGTTTGTCCATTTTCCTTTATTTATATGATTGTCCATCACTTCTATGATTATTTGTGTTACGAGAAGGCGTCAAGAAGTGGTTGGTTTGACTATGTTTGATTTAAAGGAGACTTGTGCCATTTCCCCTCTGCTGGGACAGGCTCCCTTACTTTTCCCCTGTGCCTGGAGCTGTCGGGTGTGGAAATTCTTTTCCCGTTTGTTTTAGTAAGTCCTGGAGGGAGTCCAGCTGATCAGCAATATGCTGGATTTTCTGAAAGATAGCCTTCACTGTCTTCCCCGTAGCTATGCAGTGCTCCCCCATTAGTCTCAAATCAATAGTTGGAGATCTATCACCCCCTTATTCACCAGTGTCAATAAATCTTCACCCTCCTCTGAGGTTTCTAACCCTTCAGCAGCTTGAATAGATACAGTTTGTTTCATAGCTAGTCCTGCTGTTTTCAAGTCAGTAAGAGGGGGTTTCAATAATTGAGACTTTTTCTCATTAGATTCCTGGAAATCTGTAGCCAAAAGAGAGAACTTATTTTGAGTGGTGTTTATAGCTGACTCACTTACAGTTTCCATCACAAATAGGTCCATCTGATCTAGCTGTAGTTGTTTAGCGACCTTGGGAGGAGAGTTAGAAGCAGTCCGCTGTTGTTTCTTCTTCTTCCCCATTATGCCGGTTCTTTGAGCTCCAATAATCCACAGTAATCCAGGTGTTTAAAAGTCAATTTAGGCCACCACTGTAGCCTCTAGATACCCTCAGGACACCCCAATAGTATGATGAGAAAATAGAAATGTCTGAGTGTAAGGTTAAAATAAATAAGGTTAAAAAAAATGGAGCGAGCCACAGGACAGTTGTCATCACTGAGTGGCCATCTTAAAATCTCTCAACACTAGAATATTTAGAATCAGCACCAGAATACTATTCTGCTGCCCCCTAAAAAAACTCACACACTGGCCAACTTCTATAGTACCCAAATGGGAAGTTGGGGAAAAAAAACATTATGGTGTAGTGAAATTGGAAATTGGAAGGTGTGGGGATGGTGAAATAATGAAAGTGTGATTTGGACAGATATAATAAGGGAAAGAGGGTGAACTGGGTGAAGAAAATAAACAAAAAGGTAAGCAAATAAAGGTTGCAAGGTAGATACTGGAGAACAATTCAAGACCTGGACAACTTGTTTCATCCAGGAATAATACCTTGCCACATATAGATGGAAATACCAGGATGATTTAAGGAAAACAGTTCAGATCACAGCCACACAACAACAAAATCAAGAACAACCAGGGTATGCGTTTTCAATCCCCTGAGCATGAGCTGAGCATTTTCCTTCCGACTTTGTACCCATCGGTGCCACTTAGTGCAACATAAGCACTCTTTAAAAATCAACAACTCTTTAAGAAATGGATCTAAACTCTTTCAAAAGATTAACAAAATCCTTTAAAAGCCATCACGTCATCTTGCTTGCTGAATATTTTTCCCTCTTCTTTAGCAAATCCAAGCCAGATTGAAAGGTTTTGATAGCAGCAGTCATTTGCTCTAATCCTGCTCAGAAATCAGCTACCTTCAAAGTCCACAGTACAAAAATCTGGAAGAAAGCCTACAAATGATCTTCTGCTGGGTTTTCTGTTGCCTTTTGTTTGTGCTGAACTCGAAGCTTCCAAATGAATACACTCTTGCCATCTGCCACTGGTATGACACAAAACAAAAACAAATCAAATCTCACCTCTTCCTGGAGGTGATTTAGAAAAGCATGAGTAAAATGTTACAGCTTGTGCTGAGTCAACTGGACAGCAACAAAAATACCAGTAGCTTCAGTTCACATAAAGCGCAGCAAATGTTCTCTCTAGATCAGTGGTCCCCAACCTTGGGCCTCCAGATGTTCTTGGACTACAACTCCCAGAAGCCTTTACCACCACCTCTGCTGGCCAGGATTTCTGGGGTGTTGAAGTCCAAGAACATCTGGAGGCCCAAGGTTGGGGTACCACTGCTCTAGATGACCTAACTTGTTTTGCCAAAACCTCTGGCTGCGGAGAAGAGTCTCTGGGTCACATCTGAGTGACATTGTCTTCTTTCTGACAACATCTCAAAATGCTTCTGCCAGAAGTTCAGACTCAAGGAATTAAGTTAGAGGAGCAAGGATCCCTCAGAAGGTAAGCGAGCTGGATCATGTCTGCCCATGCCTGCTTCTCTCCATCCTCGACAGACTTGACACTTCCTGGCAATCTTACAGACACCTCCCTAGTCCAGAATTCCCAGTAATAAATGAATGTCTTATAAAATACTTTCAAAACTCTAGCTGCTCTTGAATATTGTACAAGTCACAAATGTGGGCATTCTGTGAACAAGCAGAGCTCTTGTCCACAGAAACCATTCACCACCTATACTGCACACAGGTCAAACTAAAGAGATAGGTTATTATAACACTAGTACCCAAGATCCTTGCTTGTTGTCATCATCATCATCATCATCACCATGTGCCATCAAGTCAATTCTGACTTATGGCAACACTCCTCTGGGTTTTCTAGGTAGAAAGTAGTCAGAAGTGGTTTACCATTTTCCTTTTTATGTTTTCTGCCCCAACCCCTATGGTAACAGTAAGTGGGGCAGCCCCTATCTTAAGTGAGCAGGTCCCAAATATCATGCTTTTTGTTGTTTAGTCATTAAGTCATGTCCAACTCTTCGTGACCCCATGGACCAGAGCACGCCAGGCCCTCCTGTCTTCCACTGCCTCCCGGAGTTTGGTCAAATTCATGTTGGTAGCTTCAATGACACTGTCCAACCATCTTGTCCTCTGTCGTCCCCTTCTCCTCTTGCCTTCACACTTTCCCAACATCAGGGTCTTTTCCAGGGAGTCTTCTCTTCTCATGAGATGGCCAAAGTATTGGAGTCTCAGTTTCAGGATCTGTCCTTCCAATGAGCACTCAGGGTTGATTTCCTTCAGAATGGATAGGTTTGTTCTCCTTGCAGTCCAGGGGACTCTCAAGAGTTTCCTCCAGCACCACAATTCAAAAGCATCAATTCTTCGGCGGTCAGCCTTCTTTATGGTCCAGCTCTCACTTCCATACATCACTACTGGAAAAACCATAGCTTTCACTATGTGGACTTTTGTTGGCAAGGTGATGTCTCTGCTTTTTAAGATGCTGTCTAGGTTTGTCATCGCTTTCCTCCCAAGAAGCAGGCGTCTTTTAATTTCATGGCTGCTGTCACCATCTGCAGTGATCATGGAGCCCAAGAAAGTAAAGTCTGTCACTGCCTCCATATCTTCCCCCTTCAATTTGCTAGGAGGTGATGGGACCAGTGGCCATGATCTTAGTTTTTTTGATGTTGAGCTTCAGACCATTTTTTGCGCTCTCCTCTTTCACCCTCATTAAGAGGTTCTTTAATTCCTCCTCACTTTCTGCCATCAGAGTGGTATCATCTGCATATCTGAGGTTGTTGATTTTTCTTCCGGCAATCTTAATTCCGGCTTGGGATTCCTCCAGTCCAGCCTTTCACATGATGTATTCTGCATATAAGTTAAACAAACAGGGAGACAATATACAGCCTTGTCGTACTCCTTTCCCAATTTTGAACCAATCAGTTGTTCCATATCCAGTTCTAACTGTTGCTTCCTGTCCCACATATAAATTTCTCAGGAGATAGATAAGGTGGTCAGGCACCCCCATTTCTTTAAGGACTTGCCATAGTTTGCTGTGGTTCACACAGTCAAAGGCTTTTGCGTAGTCAATGAAGCAGAGGTAGATGTTTTTCTGGAACTCTCTGGCTTTCTCCATAATCCAGCCACCACCCCCACAGCCACCCAAACCCACAGCCTACCCCCCACCCCCTTCCTTTCCCTATCTTAGCCCTCCCCCACCCCACCTACACCCCCTTACCTTAATCACCGCTGCCGAGGTCTCCTTCTGGCCTCCCAGCCACACCATGTAAAAAGGGAGACTGGCTGCCCTTTACAAAGATGGCGCCTGTGGCTTCATTTAGGGTAGGGAAGCTGCAGCTGCCATCTTTGCAAAGGGCAGCCAACCACTCTGGCAGGGAGGTGGGAGAGAGAGTCTCCCTGTGCAACCGAGGAGTGGTTAGCTGCCTGGGGAGGCAAGGACAGGCCAGTCAGGCTCCAACGTTGATTGGTGTACTGCCAATGCAGAAAGACCCCAGCTGCCTGTAGAGCCTGGTAAGTGGACCGGGTGGCTGGGGGGAGGGAGGAGAGGAATTAGGAACACCTGGGCACTGACAAAGCACAAAGCCCTCATCTCTAGTCTGTCAATAAATCAAGAACATGTATGACAAATACCTCTCATGAATGCTTGTTGAAGACTTAGTCAAATGGCTCTTTACATGTGACAGCCATTTGACTTTTGCAATATCATATGCCAATTTTATTGCATGAACTAAGCATTTTGAGTTTCACTGTGTAGATACTGGGCAACATTTCCTAAGATCTTGATAGCAAACAAATAATCAACTTTGAATGTCGTTTGGAATAGCAATGTTTGCTACTCCTATATGATGAGCTTCTCCCACCTCTATATCAAGGAGATGCTTTTTGAATTGTGGCCTGCTCTCTCTGCAAGATCTAGGTGAAAGAGAGCCCATGTTTTTATAGAGAAATGAGGGCAAGCAGAAAAAGGTGCAAAAAATTGATCTGGACCAAGGATCCCTCTAAGGCGTGCAGGTGCATGACTCCGCTCCCTCTGCAGCTTTCCTCCTCCTCCATGAAGTTCCTTTGGTTCCAGTCATGATGGAACCCCACACATGTGTGGGGGCAAAGTTGTGTGTGCATGCAGGGTAGAAGTCATGTGTGCAAGAGGTGGAGCCCCGCCCAGTGGGGCTAAAAATTACAGGATATATTGATCTGCACAACATCAGGAACCCATTGATGTTGATCATTATCGATTGTACTCTCTATATTGAGGTGTTCATCTGCAAGATCTTGACCACAATTTCAATCTATAGTCTCTGTGTCTTGGCATACAAACAGATGGGGGTGATATATCTCACAGAAAAGTTTGTGAACAGGATCTTGATTTTGAGCTCAATTTTCTTGAAGTTGTTGGAAGTTGTTCCCTATAACAGGAGGCCAGGGTGGCCCCATCTGTACTGTCCTTCCACAAGCAAACAAATACCTTTCTCTTCAGGCAAGCTTTCCCTAAGGGACTGGCTGCTTGAATTGGGTCTTTAAGTGGATTATTGTGCTTTACTGCTTTGAATGTGTTTGGTGTTGCTTATGTTTTTTAATATGGTATTTGCTTGATCCTTTTTAGTATTTGTATCCTCACCATTGTTAGCTTTAAACACTGTCTTTTAATGATGTGTCCTGCCTAAGGGGAAAGGTAGGGGTGAAAATATTTTAAATAAATAAGTAATAAATAAATAATAGGCGAAGGCCCTTGTCGGGAGCTTTGGAGAAGATATGGGATTACTCTGTACTGGTGGTCTAAGCACTTCCCCATCTGAGATGGAGCCAATGTTCTGGCAGTCATCCTGCTGCTCCCCTGTAAATTCCACCAAACGAGGCTGCACCGTTGGCTGTACCTGTGGTGCTGAGGGCTTAGGTGTTTTCTTAGCCTTCTTCTGTTTGTCTGGCCCCATATTTGTGGAGTTCTTCCATTTATTTTTACTTGAATAAGACTCCAAGGTGGGCTTGTCTGATTTTGAATTACCACTCTTGAAATCATTGGCTCAGTATCATACCTCGAAAGGGAAGTCTGTTCCTTAGATAGCAAGTCTTGAAACATGGATCCCATCATATTTTGGGATTTTGTGACTCTCCTTGGTGTTGACTTTTTTTCTTTTTCTTTTTCTCTTAAGTGCAAAGGGCTTAATTGCTTTCAGCGATTTTTCTGAAAACAGGATCTTAATCACGATCGGCCATTTTTAAAGGTTAATTTAGTAAAACCCTTACAGATTGTACAAGATTTTACCAAGTGACCTTCTCCTAAGCAGAAAATGCACTGACCATGGCCATCTGCTTGAGGTATTTTACCTCCGGATTCGGAACAAAATTCCCTTTAGACTGAAGTGGCCATAATCCACTAAAATATAGTTGGAACTTGAAGTAGGAAAGGGAATAAGGGGAAATGGGTCTGGAAAAACTCTAACTACACTTTTTTTCTTTTTGTTTTAGGTAATAATAAGCAAGGATATAAGCAGCAAAGGTAGAAGGTAGAAAGGTAAGTCAAAAGGCTATTTACGAAAATTATTTGTTTGGGCTTCAAAGCAGTCACAAGAATGTTGTCACCTCAGCCAACCAAAAAAGACTGAGGAGAGCAGGTGGAGCATATGCAATGAAGAGCAAGGGAAAAGAAGACACAAGGCTAAAGCTCTAGAAGCTCAACAAGGATCATTCATAAAGGCACAGAACCCAATTGTGTGATACATAGAGACCTCAATGAAGAATAGTTTTTTCACCAAAAGAAGTCATGGAAATAACTGATTTCTATAGCATCAAGCTAAAAGCAAATTGCACGTCACAAAACACTGTCCCTAATCCTGTTCCATAAGTTACACCTATGGAAGGGTGATGATGTCAGCGGCAGGGTGGAGATCTGAGGTAATTAAAGACTCCCTTCTTTGGTCCCGTGGCTTGTCTGACTTGCAAGTAATCTGCTTCATCGTGTGGAAGCTGTGGGAGTCACAGGACAGAAGAGAAAATCTTTAATAAAAATCTCCCCCTACCAGTGATGTCATCAACCTTCCTCAGACATAACCTACACAACAGGATTTTGGCCAGTAGGGGATGAAGCACCAACACAGGCATGTTTTAGAGAAGTAATGTTCTAAACACCCCAAACAATATATATTATTCTGTAAAAACAGCTAAAAATGCCAGCTTCTGAGGCAGTCAGACCTAAAGATGGGCAAATTTTGTCAGTTTAATTTCACACACACACATACACACATTCAAACTTTGGAGACTCCCAGTGTGGTGTAGTGTATAGAATGATAGACTAAGACTCTGAAGAACAGGGTTCAAATCCCCACTTCACTGAGGAAGTGGAACTGATAAAACAACTCCTTAAATATCTCACATACCTAGAAAGCCCTATTAAGGTCACTATAAGTTGATTTTGGCTTATTGGCACAGAACAGACACATTAAAAGCCTTAATAGTTTCTTAGGCCTTTAGAGATGCAGTGGGAGTTATGTGCCCAATTTCTGCTTCTCCCTCAGAAACCTCCCATTGTCATTCCTTTTTTCTACAATAGCCACGCCAAAATCCATAACAGAGTGGCCTGAGCAACTGAAGAGTTGTGAAACTGGTTTCTCTTTGTTGCCATTCCTGATGTCTGATTTGTGTCCATTTGTTCTTTAATGTAGAAATTGTCCTGTTTGTTCTATGAAGAATGCAGAGGGGCATTGCCAGTAGAAGATGCCATAAATCACATTAGAGGCTAAGCAAGTAAATGAACCCTGATGTAGTGGCTGACATTTTTGGGACCCTTGATGGTGTTGCCAATGTAGATATGGGGGTACAACTGGCCTCCAGATTTCAAGGTATATGCAAAGGCTATTAACATTATTTCTGAGTGGGATAGCTGTGTTTGGGAAGGCAGTTTCAAAAACTGACAGTGGATGATAACTATGAAAAGTGGAGAAGTGGGGGGGGGGGAGAGATAGAATAGAAACAACCTGGATGCATTTATTACCTGTAATTTACCAATGAACAGACAATCTAGGTCAACTCACAGTGCATTTTATATTCCCTTTACTAGTTTTAGTGGGATTTGATTTCAGAAATCATTCGCAACCCATTTGCAGAGCCCCCAAAGGCACAATATAATGAGCAATGCAAGTGTACCAGCTAGGACTTGTCTACACAGGTGCTTTTGGAGTGGTCTGGTGCAGGCTAAGTAGGATTACTTGGGGTCAGTTAGAGGTGTGATTAGCCATTTGGTGTGATCCTTGCCTCCAAATGGCACCTTGGAGTTCAAGTGACCCTATTTGGTCCAGCAACTTCTGGTTTGAATCCCCAATATCATGAAGCGGCTTAATAAGATAGCCACTCCAGGATATCGACAAACAAGAAATGATTTTTTTTTAAAGACTATAGTAGACCATTGCTAATGTGTGGCTTCACTTATTTAAAAAATTAAAAATTATATATTTTTTCTTTGTTCCGTCTTAAAGGACTGATCAAGAAACTGTCTGCAGCCAAATCCATAGCTACTGTCCCTCTTGGTCCACTAGCTGCAGGGTCTTCTGCCTCCATTCTAAATAAAATAACTGGTGAGGAACTTCTGGTAAGCTGGCCAGTTTTTCATCTTCTTTCTGTTGCTTCCTCTAATAGCGTGATCTCCACTGGTTGGGTGATCAAGAACGTTGTTTCCCCAAATGTCACAAGCTCTTGCTTCTTGCCTTCATTACGTAACAGATAAGATGCACAGTTTTCCGGATAGATTGGGAAGAGCTATGTGATTCCATTTGTCTGCTTTGTGGGTTTGGAAGGCCCACCTGCAAGCACAACAATGAGAAACTATTTCTCAGAATAACACGCCAAAGCATGTTTTATTTTCATCCTCGTGACCATTGTTGTTCAACAATGTTTCTGCAGAATGACTGGAAGATTCAGTACATTCTTGATTACATCGGCCAGACTGTAGACTTGAGAGAGACATGCTGAACAAATTACATCACCCTTGTCTAGCCAGATTGTCAGTTTGTTCCAACTTTCATCAATGTATAACGCTGGCCTTAAAATTCAAGGCCCCAATGACGTATGATGATTTCCAAGTAGCATCCTTGTAAAACTTTATCAAGACACTTTCCCTTAAACTTGCTTGATCAGACAGAACAGACACACTGAATAAATTAGTTAATGGGGAGTCAATGGGTGTGATGAGAGGGGGAATCTGGAGTGATCACATTTAAAAGGCTCTTATCTTCTGTATGATCTACTTTATCTTGCACTTGAGTGATCCTGTGAGAAGGATCTAGACAACATTTCAGATTGCTCCACTATCTCCCACTTTCAATGACTGATGTGCCCGCCAGTTGTCATTCCATGGGATTGGTGACTTCCCTTTTTTGTTGTTTAATTTAGTAAGTGGCATACTGTTACAGTAATACATCAACCTTGGATACTCCTTTATATCTGAAATAGCACTGCACGATTTAGGAGAATATTTAAAAATATTGCAAGAAGAAAATGAGGACAAGATTTCTCCACCATGCTTTATACTGTCACAGCTCACATCACAAGGTTGTCACTGAAAAGAACACAACCTACAGCTCTATTTGGGAGTGAATTAAGCAACCATGCAGATTGCAGAATGGGAGCGCATTTGCACAATTAAAACTAGTGTGCCACTTACGCCCATTCCTGGAGAAGTCTGATCTGGCCACAGTGACACACGCCTTAGTTTCATCCTGGCTGGATTACACACTCTTTGTGGGGCTACCTTTGGAAAGTTTGGAAACTTCAGCAGATCAAAAATGCAACAGCCAGATTGTTAACTGGGGCTGGTTATAGGTAAAGGTTCCCCTTGACAATTTGTCCAGTCATGTCCGACTCTAGGGGGCGGTGCTCATCTCCGTTTCCAACCCATAGAGCTAGCGTTTGTCCGAAGACAATCTTCCATAGTCACGTGGCCAGCGTGACTAGACACGGAACGCCGTTACCTTCCCACCGTGGTGGTACCTATTTATCTACTCGCATTTTGCATGCTTTCGAACTGCTAGGTTGGCGGGAGCTGGGACAAGCGACGGGGGCTCACTCCGTAGCGTGGATTCGATCTTACGACTGCAGGTCTTCTGACCTTGCAGCACAGAGGCTTCTGCGGTTTAACCCGCAGCGCCACCACGTCCCTGGGACTGGTTATAGGGATCACATAAACCCCTGTTATAGCAGGTCCATTGACTGCAAATCCACTTCCAGGCACAATTCAAAGTGCTGGTTGTAATTTATAAAGCCCAAAACAGCTTGGGTCAAAGTTATCTCAAGGATTGCATCTCCCTTTATGAGTCTGCCCAAATGTTAATAAGGGGAGCCTTTATCTCAGTCCCACCACCTTCATAGGTATGTCTGATGGGGACACAGAAGAAGGCCTTCTCTGTTGCTGCTCCCAGACTCTGGAATTCCCTCCCATGAGAGGCTAGACTGGCCCCATCCTGGCTGTCCTTCCACAAGCAGACAAAGACCTTTCTCTTCAGGCGGGCTTTCCCTTAGTGATTGGCTGTCTGAGAGGGGTTTTTTAATGGAGTGTTGCACCTTGTTGTCTGTATGTGGTTCTGGTGTTGACTTTTTTGATATTTGTATTTATTATTATTAATTTGTTTTTTACACTTTTATACTGCACCATCTGGCCTGGGGCCACACTGGGGGGGAGTAACAACAGAGAAGTAAACACAATTAATAATCATAAAGCACAACATAACAAATTGATATGACATGATAAAATAAAATAAACAACAGAGCAAAAGATCAAAAATCAACTACAGTAAGTTAAATTAATCAACAAATAAAATTCAAAATTAATAAACATATTGTTTTTAGCTTCTAAATATTTTTTTAATGATTTAAGCCATCTTGGATTCTTTTTAACAAGAAAAGTGAGGTAAAATATAAATCATCAGGAGCACCCCCCATCACACCAAAAAAACTGCAGCTTTAGTGCTGTGTCAGAAAGAAGTGGGACAGCTCACCAACGGGGCGGAATGGATCACTCTTATGTAGAACAATATATGCTCATCTGATTGCCCCCAATGATACAACTGATTTAGTTGGTCTACTCTCCTTGAGACTAGCAATTATATTTAGCTCTTTATTCAGTGGAGGTCCTGACCTGAGTGAATGGCAGCTGCCAAGGCTTTGTCTGCAGCATTTTCACAATGCTGGAATATCTACTCCATATCTACTTGCTTTTAGTCTCTTGGAGTGTGGGCCAAATTTGGCTTTCTAGGAAAGCCCCTTGGGTGGCTTAAACCGCCATGAGCATTTTACAATAATGACAAGACATATATACATTTAAAAATGTAGAAAATAAGTAAGTAAATATACAAATAATAATACCCGTTCCTGTGTTTCTACTTTCCATTTACTATGGATAAATGGACCCCATATTATCAGTTTCTGTATCTTCATTTTCCACCAGATCTCAATGATAGATTGAAAGACTGCCCTGACGACATGAATCTTTTTTGACCAGGCTGTTGTTTAATTGACCTTTAAAGCATAAATTGAGCCCACTGTCTTTTGACAATGACTTGTGCCCATCACCCAGCACTAGAGTTGTTATTTTAGCTTTCAATAACAGGGGGCGAGGCAACTTGTAACCCTCCAGATATTGTTGGACTGCAACTTCTATCAAGCCTAGCCAATGGTGGCATACCCATTAGTGAGGTATGATGGAAGATGCAGTCTGACAATATCCAGAGGCCAACAAATGCCCACCAATGCAATATTCATTTGAAATGTGCATTGATTCCTGATTCTAAAAATTGACTTCTTGTGCTTTGCTTTGATTTTTTTCCCCATTCAGCATGACATTTGTTGATGCTTCTTGTTTCCACATGCAGACGAGACTCTTGATGTCCCCACTTTTCTCCACCTCCCCTCCCGCCTTGTCTTACCCTGCAGTTCATAATGTCTCTAGAAAACACACACACTTTTTAAAGCAGTGGTTTTCGTTTTCTCCTGACAAAGTTAAATGAGAAGAGAGATACCTGTTCAGTTTGGCTACTGCTTTAGGCATGCAACAATGCACAAAAGGGAGCAGCTGAAAAGGACAATGCTGTCTGGCAGATCTGTGAAACTATGTTTCGTGGATCAAGAAGAACCGGTCAATCTTGCCTTAAAAAGAGGGCCAGGGAAAGAGATTGCCATTCAAGAGGAGAATAATGACAAATAAACCAGCAGTCAACGTGGGAAACTATAGAGAGAATTTCGGGCCCATATCCAAACGATTGCAAAAAGAAGCAATTAGACAGCACTGCAATGCTGGACCTTTTTGTCTTTTAGTCGCAATATGACCGCTATCTTTGTTCTTCTCATGCAAGGAAAGGGTCCCTAGTTTAACAATTTAATCTGTAACTTTTTTTGTAAAAGCATCAGACTGAGAAATCCCCAGTGTGGACAACACAGGATGTGTCATTAGCACTGAACTTCACCCTAATACAAAGTGGTACAAAAAAAAATTAACCAAGATGTTCGGGACAAGCAAAAAATGTATGTGGAATTGCTTTTACAAGGGAGATCAGAAAGACAAAGATAACACCATCTGGATGTTGGGGAAATTTCCAGTAAGATCAGTGCAAAAGCCAGTACTTCAGAGGAGACAGATGCTACATCTGGAAGAGTTCTTCGATGTCTCAATTGTTTGGGATTTTCCTTCATGACTGGGCAACAAATGTTGTTGTTCCTATCTTTCCAAAAGGAGATCTAACTGATCTGAAGAACTACAGGCCTATCAGCTTGCTTGATGTGGCCATCTAAATCATAACACCTCTAAGTACATAAACCATCATAATATTATCATGTGCCATCACGTCCATCTTGACCTATGGTGGGCGAGTCAGGATTTTCTAGTTAATGAGTACTCAGAAGTGGACCTCTAGATGTAACTATTTATAGATATAATCTGTTTATGGGGCAGAATTTGGGGATGAAGGAGCTCCTTTAGCAAAATATTCTTGGACATACCCTGTTACACCAGTTCTTAGACTGAATTAGGGTTAATTCTCCATTGCTGCTAGGATCGACCTGCTTTATTTCAGATACCGGCTGAAACTGAGCAAGGAGGAGGATGAACAATTTGCCAAGCAATCTTAACTCCATTGACTGAGATTAGGAGACTGGGCACAGTTTTGCCAAAACTCTACAAGGAATGATGGCCTCTCCATGGAGAATTTTTATGATGCAGTGAAGATGGGATCCATGTCTGCCATTTTGCACCCTGGTTCCTAAAGATCAAAAGAAGAAACCATTGCAGGGTGAATTCTCTCCAGACATTCACTTCCTCCCAGATTTGCAGGGCTGCTTCTGAGCTGAGATTCCAGGTTATGCCAACTGCTTCTCTACAAGTGTTTATTTCTCACAATAAATTTGTGTTTTCCGTTGTGTCCAGGCTGAGGATGTTGTTAGAGTACATGCTGTACTGTTCCTTATATATGGAACCAAGGATAAAAATTTTCTCTGATATTATTACCAAAGATGTTAACAGATCATCCCAGGACATAGTAGTAAGAACTTATACATGATGATCACCCTTTTGTCACCTATATGATAGATCTGTGCAGCGAAGAAATCACTCCACTCTTTTGTGAAAATGAAATGTTCAATGTAACTCAGAATCTTGTTTTGAGCCCTAACTATTTTTAATCTTTTCTTTTTAGCTCTTCTTTTATCTGTTATTGTGTATGTTTTTAGAGCTTTGTTTAAACTTACTTTTAAATATTGTAGTTTTATTTCTTTATTTTTTTACATGTTTCACTGTGGTGGCCTATGGCTAAAGACAATTAAAGTGATATAAAACTAGTTGTCTTTAAGATTTGAACTGCCCAGTGTGATTCCACTGGGAATTTCTCTTTCATGAGCCTCCAGAACTTGGAAATAACAATGTTAACTGTAACACATTATTGGGGGAGGGGGTAATGAGGGGACAACAACATAATTTTTCAAAATGCTATAGTTACTGGTAATATTGTTTCTTTGTCTTAGTATAATAAGTAATGTGTAAAATCATCTCAGCAACAGTGATTTTTGGAAATCAAAGACACCCTCCCATCCCACGCCCCCCAATAGCTTCCCCGGGACAAAATGTTTAATTTCTGAAAGACCACCATGGCCGATGTCATTGTCAGACGTATTCAGAGCAAGTTAGGCTGGTAGATTTCAGCTACTTTGTGAACTAGCCTGATCAATCAGCCTCTGCAGGCATCATGATGTGAGGGGTGATCCTTACAAATTATGTCTCACACTGACTTCCAGCAGCTGCCAACATCTGCTTTGATGACTTAGTTTATAATGGTACTAGAATGCTGATATCTTCTATGGCACTATTCTTTACTTGTACAGCATGTGGCTCAGTCCCTCAGTCTCAGATTACACTACAGTGTTTGATATCACATCTAACTCCCATGACTCCATCCTGTAGAATCCTAGGACTTGTAGTTTGATCAAGACTGAAAGTTTTCTGCTGTAGGTCAGGGGACTGCATTAGACTACTGTACCAGAAACTTCCAAGTATCTCATAAAAATTTACAATGGACTTATGATGTTTAAAGTGGTAAAAAGTTATATAACTTTGTAGTGTAGATACATCCCCAGACTTCAAATATTTCCTTTGTTCCTCACAGGGAAATTTTATGTTTAAACACAGGATGGTGAAATTATGAGGTTGCTTCAAGTTTTCTGTCCCTTAAAAAAAGGAGAAGCTACTTTGGTCAAGGATTCAGATGAAACCACATCCTTATGACATGTAGCAACAACAGAGAATGTGATATTCTGAATAAAGTTGAAAGTGCAGGTAAATAATTCAAACTTTGAGATAAAGTTTTTTTCCAAAGACATTTCCCTGATTTTCTTTTATAAAACACTACAGTTAAATAAAATCAGTATAACTCCACTCATATTGCAAGGTGCATCATGCATTTCTGAACACACAAAAAGCTATTCTTCCAATAAGTAAGAAAATAGAAAGTGGAGAAATGAAAAGAGAGAGAGAATTGATAGTCAATGTTACGAAAAAACTGAAACAAGTTGCCTGTTACTAGTGTTGTTATTAATGATAAGTTGCTATTGTTCATTTCTATTTCTCCTTTTACTTCCACTTAAACACATCTGTTCACACTGCCCACACATCCAATATATGTGCCACTCTCTTTCGGAAATACGCCCACCCATTCACATTTCGTGCTGCTTCTTTCTTTTGCTCGAACCATTTTGACAAACACCCTTTTCTTTTCCTGAATGTGTATGACATATATTGAAAAAAATACATTTACAGGTCTTACGACTCCTTTTCATTTTCTTTTCTTTTTTCCAGAAAGTGATGTCAATAGTCACAAGCAAAATTCAACTCACCATTTATCTAACATATTTGCTTGCTCCCTCCATCCCTTCCCCATGTATCCTTCCTTGAAGATTGCTCATGATCTTATCATGTTGTCACAATGCCCAGATTAGTGTTGCATTGATGGCCAAAGTGATAATGGCACATCCATGTATATTAAATCCAAGTCTATCTCAAGCTGCCTAGAAAGCAAGACTAAACCCACAGAGCGATAGTAACTTTTGGATTTGTGCTTAAGTCACATAGACTTTAACCCGAATCCAAAACTTTTGTGGTGGTATGTATGTCCTCACCCTGCCACCACCAATGCTACTGCTGCCACCACCTTCATCTCCTGTCAGGTGGGGCTTGTTTTTCCTCCCTTCCTTTGTTCATTCAATTTTTTTCTTATTCTTAATGCCTTGGAAAAAAATTAATACTCGTCATCCTTTGTTGTTGTTTATGGCTTTTAAGGCCTTCTTTAAACACTCTGTATTTTGTGGCAACAAGATACCACTAATGGAAGGACAAAAGAAGTGCCTCTACTGTCTGGGCAAGGGTCACTAAACCCAAAACTGTACAATTTGTCAGAAATGTACAAAATTCTTCTTTAAAAACAGATAGTCAAGGCTGGATTTCTAGCTCTGGAAGGCAGGGGGGAGAACGGAAAGGGAGGGGGAGGAAGACAAGCAGAAAAGGGGCAAGGGCTTCTTTCTGGCAAACCTGGTACATATGCACACACACAAATGCACATACATGCACACACAGAGAGGAGCAATCGTTTAAGACCATTGATACCATATCGAAATAACAGGCCTCAACGTTGATTCCTGCCATCGGTAAAACTTCATCTAGAACCACTATAATAGGTTCAGTCATTAAAGATAATCAGACCACCTATCAAGACAGATCTAAAGACTCCATGCCAGCCAGATTTGATAACAAACCATCTGTAACCGTCTTGGAACCAAACTTACCACAGAAACAAGTCAGTTTTGAAGTCACTGAAATGGTCAACACCATCATCTTCGGTATCAGAGAAAATAAAGAAGGCATTGAAGACTTGGGTCTTGAACTCTAAGAAAGCAAAACAGAAAGACAAGAGACAATTGTCATCAGTAGTTGTTTGCTCATTGAAATCAAGAGATACTGCAGTTATTGTCCATCATGAATCAATGTCTGAAGAAGAGGCAGGTCCCTCAAGGCATAAGGTTCAAGAGCCACCAAGAACCGACTTCTATACCTCCTCTCCACTACGTCATTTCACCTGATGTGGAAAGGACTATTGTTGAATGTGGTCGTCATGCAGAACTGAAAAGACACTGAGCCTCAATACACTGATCTTGATTCGTTTTGAAATTGTCAACTACTTGGAGAGGCACAGCTAAATTAAAACATTTGAGGCCTCCTTTTAGAGAGAATTCCATCAGAGGTGGTAGATAGAGGGCCTCTTTGTAATCATGTTTTGCCCCACCACCTTTCTATGCAGGTGTCGACTGGCTCATTTTGATGACTGTTGGGCTCAGGAGAGGTTTCAGAACCTATTCTGGCAAATGGAATGATTGAGATATCCTTCAGTGACATCAAGCTGCTAGCCATCGACATCAAAGGCTTTGATGTTGAGGAAATGGTCGATACCAATATCAGAGTCACCTGCATTGACACCAAAGAAAAGCCGATCTCAGTCTTCCACACCTAAAGCTAATCAGTATTGAGACACTAAAAGACACAAAGAGGCTAAGACTGCCGACAAACCCAACATCAAGTTCCCTCCATTCCAAGAGCCAAAAAAAGAGCAAAAAGTCACCTAAGCATGATTCGGTGAGTTCAGAGAAACCAGATACACCTTCCAAATCTTCAAAACTGAGAAAAGAACATTCAGATCCAATGTATCAGCAGAGATCAGAAAAGAAAACTCTTACCTCAAAAATGCTAAAATTCATCTTGGAAAGTGCAGAACTGGTACCTGCTAAACCTAAATACATTGACATTTACGTGACACAAAAAGAAAAGACAGCGGAGTCAACCGGGCAAGACCAAGCTGATACAGACTCCAGTGACTGTATCCACTGATACAGGCTGGTTGAGAGTCCTCTCCATCTATTTACCCTCTCCTGAGTCAGGTGCAGGAGATACCAGTGCTCTGCTTCCTTTAGACAGAACACACGGCCACTCAGATATGATATTGAGGATTCTTGAAATCACTCAAGATTGAAGTGGTTAGACCATGAGCTCCATAAACATATAAAGTGCCCAACCAGTTCAATTTCAAACTACTTCAAACACTATCAGATCTGATCAAAGAGTCCTGACAAAAGCTATCTTCCTTACCACTAACATAAAAAAGAACTGAGAACCTAGGTATGGTCCAGGAGGGGGTGCATCCTTTTTATTCAAGCACCCACAATCAAATGCAATAATTGTTGAAGCCTCTCAAGCCAGGTCTAAATATAAACCCCATTCAAGACCTATATATAAGAAAGGACAAAAACTGGATCTGATTAGAAGGCGTATTTATTCCACCTTAAGTCGTGTCCGACTCTTCGTGACCCCATGGACCAAAGCACGCCAGGCCCTCCTGTCTTCCACTGCCTCCCGGAGTTGGGTCAAATTCATGTTGGTAGCTTCAGTGACACTGTCCATCCATCTCGTCCTCTGTCGTCCCCTTCTCCTCTTGCCTTCACACTTTCCCAACATCAGGGTCTTTTCCAGGGAGTCTTCTCTTCTCATGAGATGGCCAAAGTATTGGAGCCTCAGCTTCAGGATCTGTCCTTCCAGTGAGCACTCAGGGTTGATTTCCTTCAAAATGGATAGGTTTGTTCTCTTTGTAGTCCAGGGGACTCTCAAGAGTCTCCTCCAGCAACACAATTCAAAAGCATCAATTCTTCGGCGGTCAGCCTTCTTTATGGTCCAGCTCTCACTTCCATATATCGCTACTGGAAAAACCATAGCTTTGACTATGCGGACCTTTGTTGGCAAGGTGATGTCTCTGCTTTTTAAGATGCTGTCTAGGTTTGTCATCGCTTTCCTCCCAAGAAGCAGGCGTCTTTTAATTTCGTGGCTGCTGTCACCATCTGTAGTGATCATGGAGCCCAAGAAAGTAAAATCTATCACTGCCTCCATATTTTTCCCTTCGATTTGCCAGGAGGTGATGGGACCAGTGGCCATGATCTTAGTTTTTTTGATGTTGAGCTTCAGACCATTTTTTGCGCTCTCCTCTTTCACCCTCATTAAGAGGTTCTTTAATTCCTCCTCACTTTCTGCCATCAGAGTGGTATCATCTGCATATCGGAGGTTGTTGATATTTCTTTCGGCAATCTTAATTCCGGCTTGGGATTCCTCCAGTCCAGCCTTTCGCATGATGTATTCTGCATATGTTAAATAAGCAGGGAGACAGTATACAACCTTGTCGTACTCCTTTCCCAATTTTGAACCAATCAGTTGTTCCATATCCAGTTCTAACTGTTGTTTCCTGTCCCACATACAGATTTCTCAGGAGATAGATAAGGTGGTCAGGAACTCCCATTTCTTTAAGAACTTGCCATAGTTTGCTGTGGTCCACACAGTCAAAGGCTTTTGTGTAGTCAATGAAGCAGAAGTAGATTTTTTTTTTTCTGGAACTCTCTGGCTTTCTCCATAATCCAGTGCATGTTAGCAATTTGGTCTCTAGTTCCTCTGCCCCTTCGAAATACAGCTTGTACTAGGGAATAAAGGTACCTAATTATAAAGTCACAGTGGGAGTCTGCCATCACTTTATTTGGGATAAAATGCAACCATTCATACAAAGTTTGCCATAAGAGCCTTGTGGCACAGTGGTTAAACTCCTGTACGCAGCCAAAACTGTGCTCACAGTGCAGGGTTCAATTCCAGGTAGCTGGTTCAAGGTTCACTCAGCCTTCCATCCTTCTGAGATCAGTAAAAGGAGTACCCAGTTTGTTGGGGTGGGGCAATGTTTAGCCTGCATGATTAACTTGTAAACCACCCAGAGAATGCTTTAAGCACTGTGGGGCAGCATATAAGCAGCATGCTTTGCTTTAAGATATATGGACACCAGCCATGACAGTTCAACCAGAGGTTCTTGCATTTGCCAATCAACAAATCCACTCTGTAAGATGCTCCACAGATTTTTGCTGCAAAGAATATGTCTGCAGTGGTTGTGCTATGCAAGTATGCCTGGCTGAGATCTTCAGGCATACCAGATGAATCCAGGAGCCATATGGAAGACCTACCATTTGATAGACAAGGTGTTTTAAACACTAAAACTGATGACATCATGGAAGACCTATATAAAAACTGAAATATGGCAAAATGCATGAGTTTTACCCAGCAATACTCACAAAAGCAGTACAGAACACCCTGAAAAAGATAATACACTTATCAAAGAGGGAAATCTCCTGTGGAAAAACAGAGGTCTTCTTCATAGCAATCTTCCAGCTTCTACAAACAACAATCATAACAGCAGTTTAAGTCAGCAACATCTTCCTCAGGGAAAAAAAAAGTGACAAAAATACAAGGAGTAGATTTTGACTGGAACATACGTGAGACTGACAGCATACATAAAAAGATTTTAAAATTTTAAAACATCCAGTGTTTTCAATTCTTCTTTAGTGCCTTATTACAACAAGTGGCACTCAACCATCAATAACCATTGGGTACTCACCATCATAGCCCATGGCTATTCGTTTGAATCCAAAATGATACCACCAATTCCAATCAACAAAGCCATTGAAGGTTCTTAAGGAGGAAATCATAACTCTTCTGGAAAACAACACAATCATACAAGTTATAATAATAACAATAATCTTTGAACTGCAGAGCTGGAAGGTACCCTATGGATCATTGAGCACAGCCCCTCTCAAGGAGGCATCGTGGGGAATTGAACTCCCAACTTCTGGCTCCACAGTCAGAGACCTAAGTCACTGAGCTATCCAGCAGTTCAATGGAAGTTCCATGGAAATAGGCAAACAATCGTTTCTACTCTCACTGCTTCACTCGTACCAAAAAAAGATGGAGGTTTACATCAGATTTTGGACTTACAAGACATAGACTCTTGCACCACCACCAAAAAATTCAAAATGTTGACTCTGTCAGTGGAGACACAATTGAAACAAGGAGATTGGTTTGCGGCAGTAGATCTCAAAGATGCCACTTTGCTATGGATCATCAAATTTACAAATTCAGGATGCTTCCTTCTGGGCGGTCAATAATGCTCAGAGCTTTTACTACGTGTATGACCCTTATTGCAGCATATTTCAAAGCGAGAGGAATAAATATTTTCCCTTATATAGACAACTGGTTGATTGGGGTGAATTTGAAGGAAAAACTGTGAAACATCTTACATCTGCTATCAGATCTTGGACTGAAAATAAAATTTTAAAAGTCAAACGTACAAAGACAAGTCAATACATAGATGCCATTGTAGACTCAAATAAAGGCAGAGCTTGTCTTCCTCAAGAGAGAATGAACAAAATTATTTCTCTTGCTTCAAAATTCTAAGCAAACAGAATGTTTACAGCTAGAGATGGACACAAAGTAAAAAATTTTTTGGAAAATTCGTGAAAAATCACTAATTCATTCATCCGATTCATAATTCATATTCATCCGAAGGGAGGTCCCCTGACAAATATGAATCCATGATTCTTTGGCAATTTTTGAGTTGTTGAGTAGTCTCAAAAAAAATTTAAAGTTTTTTTTTTAATTTAAGAGGCATCTCAGGCACCACTAGCCTCCCCCCCCTTCCCACTGCCCCCGTTGCCTCCCTACCTTTAGCTGCCCCCACAGCTGCCATTTTGAGAGGTAGCCCAGCTCCCACAGGCTGGGGGCCTCTGCACAGGC
This sequence comes from Intellagama lesueurii, assembly GCA_037013535.1. Lineage (NCBI taxonomy): Eukaryota > Metazoa > Chordata > Lepidosauria > Squamata > Agamidae > Intellagama > Intellagama lesueurii. The sequence continues at coordinate 134,998,972 of JBAJHW010000002.1, forward strand.
CCCCACCTCTGAGCTGAGAGGTGGGTGCATGCGCATAGGCAGTCTGGCTGGATGACAGGCCAGCTGCCTTAAGAAAAAAACAACCCCTACATTTAAAAAAAAAACCTACATTAAATTAATCTGGCTTAACTTTGATTCTGCAAAGCCTGTCCTTAAAGAGTTTGATGTACAGCCCGTAGTAAACACACTTACACGAGAATAAGCCTCATTGAATTAATAGGATTTTTATGGGAAAAGACTTCAATTGCAGTAGCCCACAATAGGACATGATTCACAGCTCTATTTCCTAGAAAGGTCTCTAGAGCAATTGCCGAATACCAGACTGTAGCTGGGGTCAGCTATCACTACCAATAAATTAAGCAGCATCTTCCAGCTTTAAATTAAAAAGGCGTGCAGGGACAGGGGCATTTTCAGAATGAGGCAACTTCTGGCTGTAGCTGTTATCCAGAAGAGTGAAGCCTGCTGGGTCCGGGATCAGCTTCCTGGCATCGTTTACTCTTCTGCTACATACAACTGCAAGGCAGCCACAGTCTGGAGTCTATCAGCTGAGACAGCAAAAGGCTCAATAAACTAACTCATGTCATCCAAAGTCTGCCCTTTTCTTGCCGGGAAGATCTGATTGCTGCTGTGAAAGGCAGGAGTCTTACGCTTCTCCTGGGCTAAGTTTCCTCTCAGGATTGCCTCCTGGAGCCAGAAATCATGTGTTACTTGTGGGCTACTGGTGACTGAAGGCCTCTCCCTTAAAAATAAATGCCCTATTAACTTAATGGGGCTTACTTTCATGTAAGTGTGTTTACTAGGGGCTGCACATAAAACTCTTTAGGGACAGGCTGCATGGAATCAAAGGTTTTTTCCAGGCAACCAGCCTGTCAGCCAGCCAGACTGCCTGTGCACATGCAACTGCCTCTCAGCTGAAAGGTGGAGATGTGTGCAATGGCCCCAACCTATGGGAGCCGGGCTGCCTCTCAAAATGGCGGCAACGGAGGCAGCAAAAGGTAGGGAGGCAATGGGGGCAGTGGGAAAGGGGCGGGGGCAGGGGCAGGCTCTGGGGGCAGGGAGGGAGCTGGGCTTCCCTCCCCCCCACGAACCAATTAGTGGTCCATTCAGGACAAATTTGTAAATTAATGGTTCATGGTTTGTGGATTTCCACAAACCAAGATGAACCACCATTTTGGTGGTTTGTGCCCATCTCTACTTGCAGCACACTTGGCACAGATATTGTTGAACTTGATGGCATCCTTCACTGCATTAACAGCACATGAAAGGCACAGGATGTGCCCTTTGCAGTCATGGTTCCTAACCCTTTTCAACAGTATGAATGACAGCACACACAAAAAAAACTTCAAATAACCAAGGAGTTGGTGCTCACACTTATATGGTGGCAAAACAGGGACAACCCTCGGAATGCTTTTACAAGTCTCCACAGCCATCATTAGCACTGACAACAGATGCCAGTTTAACAGGCTGGGGTGCTCATTGCCAGGGAAAGCAGATAAATGCACTTTGGTCTCCTTGAGAGAGGAAGCAGCATATAAATCAACTAGAAATGCTTGCAGCCATCAAAGCTTTGAGAGCTTTTGAATATATTGTGCTGGGGAAAGTGGTACATGTGATAACAGGCAATGCCACCACAACATATTACATAAACAAGCAGGGTAGAATACATTCTTAACTTCTTAATTATTAGAACAGTACAACAAAGGAATCAATTACTTCGGGAGGTGGTGAGCACTCCAATGTTGGAAGCATTCAAGAAAAAATTGGACAACCATCTGTCAGATCTACTTTGATTTGGATTCCTGCATTGAGCAGGGGGGTGGACTCGATGGCCTTATAGGCCCCTTCCAATTCAGTTTTTCTATTGTTCTATAAACTGGCTGGAAAGCTCAGCCATTTAGGTATCTGACTGTGGAGCCAGAGCTTGGGAGTTCAATTCCGCACGGTGCCTCCTGCAAACAGAGCCAGCTTGTGTGGCTTTGGGAAAGCTGCACAGTCTCAGGGTGCCCCCAGAAGAAGGGAATGATAAACCACTTCTGAAAGTTCTCTACCTAGAAAATTCTGGAAAAGCGTTGCCATAAGTCGGAATTGACTTGACGGCACATTATTATATGGTTCTATGACCCTTTTACTACTAACAACCTATCTGTGGGAGTGGTGTATTGAGGGGCACATATACTTTGTTTTGATACTTATTTCTGGTGTAGACAACTGCATTGCAGATGCTTTAAGCAGAAATCAAATGCAGACTTACGAATGGGAGCTGTCAGATGAAATTTAGACACATAACACTAAAATGGGGCTTGCCCCAAATAGACCATTTTGCTACCCAAGAGAACAAAAAATGCTAAATGTACTGTTCTTAGATGGGCAAGGGACACAAATCCATGAGGGATGTATTTGCACAAATTTGGTCAGATGTATATGTTCCCTGCTATCCCATTGGTTCATGGGATAATTGTGAAAATCAAACAGGACTGACTCATTGGTGGTCATGACAGCTGTGGTTCACAACCTTGCTTCTAATGCTGGAGGACAGTCTAAGAATGCCCATCACTTCAGATACTCTGACATGCCACAATGGGCAGATTTCTTACCCGGACATGGAGATGTTAACATGGACAGTGCAAAATCTAGAAAGAAATGCACTAGAAACCACTATTATTATAAACAGAGAACATTTGAGGAATTTGCAAAATCTATCAATGAGCCAAATTTACCAGCAATTTTGCACAGTGTCCTGTGCTTTTTATTGAGCCTTGAAGCGAAAGGTCTTTCACAATATTCTACTAAGGTTTATTTGTCTGCTGTCATATCATACCAACCAAAGGGTTCTAGTTCATCAAAACTTTTTCAAAGTTCAATAGTTAAAAGATTTCTAATTGGTTTGAATAATATTCATCCAACTTGTCAGCTATTGTGACCCAGTTGACAAAGCTGTCATTTGAGCCCATGGCTTCAGCTCATCTGAGTTTCCTAACATATAAGACTGCTTTTCTGGTAACTATAACTTCCACGAGGTGTGCAAAGTGAGTTAGCCACACTGCAGTCTGATAAACCTTATCTGCAATTTCATTAACATAAGGTGACCTTGTTTACAGACATTTCTTTCTTCTCCAAGGTAGTTTCAAGTTTTCATATGAATCATTTGTTAGTATTACCTTCAGTCTTTCCAACTCCTATGTCTACCTTTGAAAAAACACTGCACACACTAGATGTTAGATGTTTTATGTCATTTTATGTAGTTTGTTGTTGTTACGTGACATCAAGTTGCCTCCGACTTATGGTGACCCTATGAATGAGAAATCTCCAAAACGTCCTGTACTCAACAACCCTGCTCAGTTCTTGCAAACTCAAGCCTGTGATTCCCTTTAGGGAGTCAATCCATTTCGTATTTGGTCTTCCTCTTTTCCTGCTGCCATCCTACCTTTCCTAGCATTACTGTCTTTTTCAGAGAATCCTATCTTCTCATGATGTGTTCAGAGTAGAACAAGGTAGTTTAGCAAGTGGTGAACAGGAAAGAGGAACCTAAGGGAACCTGTGTTTATGAAAAACAAAATTATTAAAAAGAAAATATAAAAAGAGCAGTCCTAACACTGTTACAGCTTCAGGGAGTTGGTTTTCTCACTTCTACTGCCCTCTGGTGGCAGAGAGGAGCACTAATGCTATGAGAGGAGCTACATTTCAACACAGGCCTCTGGAAGAAATGGGAAGAATATTGGAAACGTTTCTCATTCTAGCAATTTTCCAAGTCTGCAAGACTTTTCAAAGAAGCTCTTCATCATCCTGCACTCGTGATATTTCTTAGTTTCCTGCAAAAACAAGCCACCAGGCTTGTTGTTCATGTTAGTTAATTTGTGCTGACAGCAGGATTCATTCAAAATAGTCTACACAGGATACCCTCTTCTGCTCACTACCATTCACACAAAGGCACACCACGCAAGATAAAATCCCAAAAGATGACTCCTTCTTTCATCGGTTCACCACTTCTCACCCAAAGACAAAGCAATTGTCAGGGCTGTTTTTCAACAAGTGCAAATAGTAATGAGGAGAAGAGGGTATCCCATAGACCATCTTGGATGAATCTTGCTGTCAGAACAATATATTGGTGCCCTCTCAAGTACTAATAATCTCCTGACAGGGAGTCTTGTAAATGAAAGATACCACTTTGTGCAGAAATTGTAATAATTCTGCACATATGGTGCTTCTTCCACAAAAAGACTGACAAGGAAACACTTTTTAAAAATCCTGTGACATTTCTTGTGGGGCGGGGGGGGGGTGTAGAGCAGCAGAATCTTCTGCAGAGAAATCTTGTTTTGAGGGGGAAAAGAGGGTCCTCTCCCTGCTTGGTTTCTCACAGGGAGAGAGAAATTGTGAGATTCACACCACTAACCCCAGTGGGGCTTGGCAGCTGAGCAGTTGCCACTGGAACATGGGTTGAAAACTGAACATTCTCTTGGTCGTAGCAGGCTTTGGATCTGCTAGGCCCACAGCCACTGCACTGATAAACCCAACCAACTCATTTCTGTCACAGCAAGGGAGTACAAAATATACAGATCCACTTGGCTGAAACGCATTTGAGAAACTACCTGCCACTTTCTGCCCTGATCAGTCTTCCCTTCCAGACGCCTTTAAGACTGCTCTCTGGTAAAAAAAATTAATGCATGGGTGGTTCATGACCAGATGAAGCGCCCAGTCTCTTGAAATGTTGGGTAAGCACCCCCATGTTCAGTTCCTGACCTAAATAAATGAGGGTTCTTTGTTTTTTGAATGGCAACTCACGCAAAAAGTGGTTCTCTCTGCTGCCTCAGTTTCCCTAGTGGCCCTTAGTCATGGGCGGCAGAGTGATGGCTGCCTCAGGCAGCTGATTTTAGGTGTCATGGGAGGAGAGCAAATCATTATTGTACTTGGGGTCATTATGGTGTGCTTGCTGATAGGAAACGTTGCTCTAACAGTTCCACACTTGGCTACTGCTAGGCCCCTTGGCAGAGGAGACACCATCTTGCATTTCTTCTCAAGCAGCAAAACTCAGTCAGCTGCCCTTGGATTGCCTTTTGCACTTTCCATCCACTGTAGACAGAGGATTGGAGCCAGACTCATGATGCATTCAGGGAAATGTAATTCACTTGATGGTTGATTTTTTTCCTTTTCAATTAGCCTATGAGGAATGATATCCCTCTCAACCCACTACCTCCCACCTGCATTCAGAAATTTCCTAGCATGGATGGGAAGCAGTCAAGAAAAGTGTGTACATGTGATATTTTCCCAGAATGACAGGAGATGGGAAAGGACAAAGTAGTGAGATTGATTGTCACAGAGGAAAGAGAGGAGTCTTGAAAGCTTCCAGTTACTCCACCAGATGGCTACATGTAACAAAACACATTTGACACAAAA